>JAWWLV010000045.1:34253635-34301638 GCA_035041135.1 Platyrinchus mystaceus | reverse complement strand
TTCCACAGGGCTCCTTCTTGGGCTCTGTGCTCTTCAACATGTTCATACATTACTTGGACACAGGACTGGAAGGGATACTAAGCAAGTCTGCAGATGAGACAAAACTGGAAGCAGCTGCTGACTCCCTCAAAGGCAGGGAGGCCCCACAGAGAGACCTCAACAAATCAGAGGACTGGGCAATGACCAACTATAGGAAGTTCAACAAGGGGAAGTGCTGGATTCTGCACCAGGGATGGGACAACCCTGGATGTTTGTCCCCCAGACTTGGAAATGAGATGCTGGAAAGCAGTGCCATGGAAAAGGACCTGGGGGTCCTCGTTGATGGCAAGTTGAGTATGATCAGTATGAGTATAATCAGGCATTGGAATGGGCTGCCCAGGGAAGTGGTGGATTCTCCATCCCTGGAGGTTTTTAAGATGAGACTAGATGTGGCACTTAGCGCCATAGTCTAGTAACCGCGGTGGTAGTGGATCAAGCGTTGGACTTGATGATCTCAGAGGTCCTTTCCAACCCAGCTAATTCTATGATTCTATGAGTCAGCAGTGCCCTGGCAGCCAGGAGGGCCAACAGTGTCCTGGGGGGCATCAGGCAAAGCATCGCCAGGTGGTCAAGGGAGGGGATTGTCCTGCTCTGCTCTGCACTGGGGCGGCCTCACTTTGAACATTGCGTGCAGTTTTGAGTGCCACAATATAGGAGAGATATTAAGCTCTTAGAGAGCGACCAGAGGAGGGCAACAAAGAAGGTGAAGGGCCTTGAGGAGAAGCTGTATGAGGAGCAGCTGAGGTCACTTGGCCTGTTCAGCCTGGAGGAGACTGAGGGGAGATATCATTGCAGTTACAACTTCCTTGTGAGGGGAAGAGGAGGGGCAGGCACTGATCTCTTCTCTGTGCTGGCCAGTGACAGGACCTGAGGGAATGGCCTGAAGTTATGTCAAGGGAAATTTAGGTTGGATATTAGAAAAAGCTTCTTCACCCAGAGGATGGTTGGAGGCTGGAACATGCTCCCCGGAGAAGTGGTCACAGCACCAAGCCTGACAGAGTTCAAGAAGCATTTGGACAATACTGTCAGGCACATGGTGTGACTCTTGGGGATGGTCCTGTGCAGGGCTAAGAGGTGGACTCGATAATCCTGATGGGTTCCTTCCAGCTCAGGATATTCTCTGTTTTGTGATTCTGTTTCATTTGTTAAACTGATTTTTTTTCAGCAAAATTTCTGTGTATCTGAAAATGAAAGCTCTACGTAAAATTTTTGCAGTGATTTCTGTTTCATTATTAAACTGACTTCCTCTGGCTTCTTTCACTTTTAATCTGTTTCCTCCCTCTCTCTAGGTTTCTGTGGAAAAAACAAAAAGCAAATGCTCAAAGGGAAACAAAAAAATTGTAAAGTGCAAGAAGCAAAAGAAGATTGTAAGATTAAAAAATTACCACTTCTGATAATATTCCGAAATAAATAGATGCTTGAAAAATGGAGTTTTTTTCCCCCAGCTTTAAATCAGACATCCATAATATTTTCTTGCCCTTCCATTCATTGCATTCTCATCTCATAGCTTGTCCAGGAAACTTTGTATTGAAGGAACGAGCAGAACCAGTATCAAGCAGAATCCTTTCTTTGCAAGAAAACTCCATTCTTCTGTACAGATTTATACTGTTAAACAGTATAAAAAGAATAGGCAGTGAACACTTACACTGAGGCTTCCTCCCTGGTCATCAATGTGGGCTTTGCATTTTTTAGAGGAATCCCTACACTTGGGATCAACACAGTACAGCACAGCTAGCACTAGGGGTCAATACAGTCTAATCATACCACCTGTGAAGATGTGCCTTCAAATCTTGACTTAAACTCATTTGTGAATCCTACTGAAGTCTGCAAGTTGGCACACAGCTGTTTATTTACTGCTATCATCTTCCTTCTTTGTGTCTTTTTATAATATTTAGAACAGTATACCTGAGCGCTCAGTGTAAGACACTTCAATACAAGGCGGCCAGGTATGGCACAAGAAGTCCCACCACATCAGGCTTGATGTCTCTTCATGAAGCAACTCTCAACTAAATGTGTAGGAAAACAGGCTTATTAGTTCAAATCACACTATTTCACATGCTTCGGTAACACTGAGGACTCTAAACACTCCAAAAACCTTAGCCATATTGCTACATGCCTTGCAAATTCATTAGTCTAGGATTGAAACTTGCTCTCTTTTTGTAATCTATTTCTTTTAAGTTCATAGGAATTGTTCTCTGGATTTGAAGTCTACAACATACTTTTTTCCAGATATCGTTTTGAAACTAGAAACTCTTATTTTAGTAAAAGTCAGAAAATTTAACTGTGTAACAACAATTCTAGGAATGAGGATTTGGGCAAAAACACCAGTTAAAGTCATGAGACTTGGCAGCATAGCAGTCAAAACATCTTTACTTTTTTTTTTTTGGTGTAACAGCAACACCTTGATCCATCAATGTTGATTAGAGCCAACTGCATCACATCTGAAACGTATCTCTGAAAAATGAATGCTGAATATGATTATTTTTTCTTATAGTCACATAATTTCTGCTGTTTTCCTAAAAGTCCCAGCCGGTCAAATCACATATACTCATGAGAATCACAGGGTTTAATTTCTCATAATAAGGCAGCAGAGATCTAATCAAAAAAAGCCAAGTAGATAAATACCAGCCAAGAGAAATTTTGCAATAACTTGCATCTCATCATCTCTACACACCACAAGGAAGGAGAGGCAGGGGAGCAGTCAAAGGACTGAGGAATGTCCTAGAGTTGCTGGCATGACAGAAACGACAAAAATCCTGGGAAGCACTGGGTGAAGCACTGCAGCAAGCAGGGAGGGGTGTTTTTCGTACTGCGCACAGCCCTGGTGGAACTACAAGCAGGATGACAACCACAGCTCTAAGAAAGCTGAACTGAAGCTAGAACAGGTGCAGAGACCTAGTAGGACAGGAATGGGGAGTCAGTTTTACTGATGAGACAAGTATAGCTTAATAGCACTGGCCTAGCAAAAGAAAGGCCGAGAGGGATACGATTACACTTTATAAATATATGTCCAAATACCAGCATGGCGGAAGAATCATTCAAGCTATAAGACAATGCTGGCACAAAGAAATAGCATGAAAAAAATTCATCAACTATTTTAAGCTAAAAGCACATTTCTAACCATCAGAAAAACAGGGTTTTATAACAATCTTTCAACAGAAGGAGTAGATGCTAATAAGCTAACTACTTCTATAGTAGAAAAATAGTACATTAAGGTAAGGGATTTTAAGACACAATATCTGCTGTAATAGTGGATGTCCTTTAGGCCCTATGCTCCTAGAAAGGTTCTGCTTGTCTTGGTTGGAAGATAGAAAAGAAGTACACAAATGTAAAAATCTGAAAGCTGAGATCCATGAAGAAAATTAAATAGCAATCCACTGGTAACTTTTATTTTTAATCTCCTGAGCTTATGTGGCAAGCAGGACAAGTGGCTTCTACCAGGTGGGGAAAGACCTCTGCTTCACAACCTTCAAAGGTAGAGGAACACTTGCCTTCAGCTTCTTTTCACCCACAGTTCATTCACGGGCTCTAACAAGACTGCCAGCACCAGCACTCCCACACAACAGACCGTCAATAACTGCACGGGTGTTGTTATGACACCACTAATGGCTGTTGGAGTGCAACCCTGTTAACTCCTGTAGTCATTGGCCATAAAGATAATTGGTCTGAGTCAGCACCAGAGGAATGAGGAAATCTGGGGTTGAAAGGTATTTGCTGTGAGAAGGCACCAGTATGCTTTGCTGTCAGATCTGCCTGCATTGATCTGCTGCAGGCAAGTCTCAATCAACATACGAAGAGGACTGGCAGAAGCTACCTCCTAATTATAAATCATTTAGTCAATCAAAATATAGCTCCTAAGCTACGTAAAGATCTCATTTCTTCTCAAGAGCCTTACATGGAAAAAACATGGAAATGCTCTACTAGGAGGAGGGAAAAAGCTTTATTTAAAAGTGACAAAAAATGAAAGCTTCAGGATCTCGTTTGTGGTGTAACTTAAAAGAACTTAGGTACTTGTCAAAGCTAATTAAGACAGGCCATCTGCAAACGCCTGTAATTTGAAACATTCCTCCCCGTGCCAATGGAACAGTGTGTTACAGCTTCCTCACATCCCACCCTGACAGGTGCTAAGCTGCTCTGCCTGATGCTATCAGTCTCAGGATAGGGAGAATCTCCCTCTTCCTCCTGCAGCATGAGTGCACGTTATCTAAGCACCACCCTTTGGCTCTGCCATGAAGGAAAGGAACGGGGAAATGTCGCCGCCCCATGCGTACTGTTAGGGACAGGAGCACCCCACGGGGAGCAGAGACAGTGCCACCCTTGCACAGGTGCACAGCTGAGGCCAGCTCCCACTGGTGGGCTGAAGCACCTTGCTGGGTACCCTGTGGCAGCAACTTCAACTTGGAAGCACCAAACCAGCTGTTCACTGCCTTTGGCAAGCGTTTTGCAGGCAGAGCTGCAGGCAGTGACAGGCTAGCTCGGCAGGAATGAGCCCTGCTGGTCCACCCTAACACAGCAGAGAGATGGGTGGTGTCAGGCCTGGGAGACATCTGTGGAGGAGCAGGTCCAGCGGGACAGAATAGCTCACAGGACTGACAAAGAGGGAAAGAGTAGTGCAGCCTGTGCAGTGTTCAGTGCTCTTAATACACGTTTAGTTTCTCCTTCGCAATGTTTCTTGGTGTTTTTGTCCATGTACTTTTTTTGTACATGTTCCTTGTACCTTGAGGCAGTCGGAAGTGCTGGAGGAGCACCAGCCTCCCAGAGTAGCCAAAAGCACTGCCATTTGTGTGCAGGGTAGGCAGGGCCATCAGTCCAGGGCTGTCCTGGGCAAAGTACTCTCTGAACAGACATTTGGAAAAGTCTTTTAAATCTTAAAGCCTATTTTATAAGTGTCATAGTTGGATGTAACAAGTACTAGGATGCTTAGAAATCCATTTTTAATTCTAGCTATGGACTTTACAAACTCTGCCTTAGGATTTCTTTCTCAGCTCAAGTTTATGAACCCAGTCTAAGCACATGGACTCAGTCTTTAATCCCAAAGGAAAAATTTCAGTTGACAAGCAAGGGTAAACTACAAAACACCTCTCTCATTGCTGAAGGTCCACTTCAGAAGATGTGACAGCACCACCTGTCCTTGGGGTGACACCTGCCTCCTGCTCACCGAGCACCCTCTGCCTCCAGCCAGAAAGCTTAAGTTCAATCTGTGCACCCCGACAGTGAAACTGGATTACAACAGTAAGAAATGGCTTTGACATGTGTGTAATGCAGAAATGTTGGACTTACACTGAACCTTCAAAGAGGCAAAGGGAAAACAAAGCCACATCTCTTTTCTTTGTAAAGCACTACAAAGAATGCCTGCAGAGCTTTTGGTTTTGTTTTTCAAAGAATCATGTATATGTACACACATACATATCTATATATATATGTGGCATACACATGCATATTCCTTAATTCCTGCTTATCCTTTAGGAGGCATTAGAGTAGATCTCTATACCTAAGTGGTTTGAGCAAAGTATATTTGTTGGATCTGCAAGAACCCCACACACTTGGGGAAAAAAAATAAATGTGGAATTTTTACTGCCACATTGAAGCTGAAATAAAAATCTTATTATCGCTTTATCCAGACCATTTTTATTAAAAAGGTTGTCTTAAATCAGCACTATATTTGAAAACTGATCAAAACTCTTTATAAAACAATTGTCAATTTATTTTCTGTTTGGCGGACATTTCTCACACATACTATGTTCAGTCAAGATTTAACACTTCACTGAAATGCTTTGCATTTAGACAGCTTTAAATGGACTTCATGGGTGCTATGCACAGAGCACTGTCGGGTCAGACAGTCTCTGAGTGAGAACCTTTGGATTTCCCAGTGCCAGTGTTCGGTGTTCGTTAGAAAGTAATAATCTCACTGTTTGCAGCTGCTCTAGACAGTATCTTTAGGTATGTGAAGTATGCATAGTCATGTGCAGCCTGCAGATAATGAAACCAAAAAAATGAAAACACAGTCTACAAAACAGGGAAAATGCTTCCCATTCTGTTAACAGGAACACTGTATTTGCCACATCCCAGGTGTCATGTAGAGCTCTCAGCCAAGATTTTCTCAGCAGAACCCTTCCGAGCTCCATCTATATTCTAAACGTTCTCAAAAAAGATGTCATGACCTTCTACTGTAGCCTCTTTTTCCCCCTCAAACTGCTGGACATGAGCCATTTCATTCTGCAACACCCTGCATTTCTGCTGAACCTCATTCAGAAGCTAAACACCGAGGTTAATGGCTGGGGTGGAGACTGGGACCCAGCACCTGTTCCCTGTCTTTGGTGTTTGATACTGAGCTAGTCCTTCTGCTTCTTCCTGGGGAAAAAAGCTAAAGAAACATTGTTTTTGCAGTATTCCCTATCCCAAAGAGCTCGACAGTTGGCAGAGATCCAAGACTCACCACAGCCAGAGGCTGGAAAGCACTTCTTAAAAACAAACAAATGAACAAGCAAACAAACAACAGACAAAACCAAATAGGGAAAATGACACAGAGAAACCCCAGTTCCAAGAGCTGCAGAGGATTTCTGCAAAGGAACAGAAACCAGTTCTACCGATGACACTTTTACTCTGCTATAGCATATCTGAAGGCTGGGAGATGTCTAGTACCACATACTCAAGAAAAACACAAGGAATATTTTTCCTCTCAGGAACAATAAAATATACAACACAAGATCATGCTAGCAGTGTAACAGCCTTATAAATCACATTTTAAAAAGAAATATAATAATGTTTTTAAAGTTCTAGCTACAGAAGATTCTTTAATGTTATCCTTCAATTATTAGCATAGAGTTTAAAATGACAGGCTCTCAAACAAAGATGTTTTTCCACTGAAATAATAGGCTATCAATGGTTTCTGATACTGAGATGCATTTAAGATTTTCCCAGTCTCAATCTGATACTGCTGAAATTCTTAAACCTTCACTGAACCCAGGAAAGATCATGCTCACCTGAAACATAGCGCTATTTGTACCACAGGTGCTTTTTCCCCCCCTCTACATAGCAACTCATGACCATAGACCTAAACAGATACATTCCATAGGATCTACCTTTTTCATTTCTCAAGTTTTGAGCAAGAGTAAAATTCACACTGATCTTTCAATAAGATCTTAACAAAATGGGACAAGACCGTATTTTTAAGAAAAGTAGGAGCATCTCTAAGTGAATAACACAATACTGATCACCATTATAAAAACAAGAGATGCACAGTTGACACCCAAATAAAGACACAATTATCTCACAAAAGGAAGCACTGTGGAGATAACAGCAACTACAGACTTCAATTCATGATGGAATACCAAGGGCCTCATTATAGGCATGGATCTCAGCTCTTAAGACACTAGAGAGCTGGCAGAGGGCAACACACATTCCCCACCAGACTGAGAGTCTCAGTAAACAGCACAGGCCAAAAGCCAACTTCCAGTCAGCTGGCATCAAGTGAGATGGCCCCAACCCTTCTTCAAATGAAAAACAGGTGTGACAAAAGTCTGCAGGAGTTGGCAAGAGGGATAGGTGGCTGGAGAAGAAGGTGTGAGACAGATCAGCAGGAAAATAGCTAACTAACTAAAAAAAAAAAGAAAAACGCCTTTGTTCTCAGAAGAACATAGTCATTAAGAAATAGGCCACAAAGCTGTAACTTCTGACTGGCTGCTCTCTGAGGCTGTAAACTGTGCTTACCTGCATTTAATATTGATTGGGTTTGTGCTCTGGGATGTCTCAACTATGCTGAATAGGCAACACTAAAGAGTAATTAAAATCCCTTGATTTCAGCCTGGGTTCACCTTAATCAGGAAGCCTTCCAGAGAAACTGCTCTAGGCGTACATGGACAATACCAAGCAGAGAACATGGCCAATCACTTACAAGACAGTGAAATTACTCTGGATGTATTTGTGAAAAGAACTTAGCTCAGTCTAGCCCTTAACAGCTTTGTTTAGTATGTTCTCACTATCCTGGGACTTCAAAAAGTCTGACAAAATCTGAAAACTCAGTCTGACACAAATATCAGTGCAGAAATTTGTGTCTTTTTAAAGCAGTTTTAAGAAAAAGAACACACACCACACCTTTCTCAATCAATTTTTTTATAAAATCAGATACATTGTTATTTTAAAAATCTTTCAAAAACAGGTTAAAAAAAAATTAGAACACCCATGCCGGCAAAATTCCTGCCACAGATGTTTGCTCTCGAACATGGGACAAATAAAAATACAAAATATATTACTAAGCCCTGAGAAGAACTTCAGAAACCTCAGGGCAAAAGCAACCTTTGGGCAATATTCAAGGCTGTCAAGACACATAAAGCCCCAGAAAAGTCACCCTCCAGGAAAGGGTACTTACTATATACAGATACCAGTAAGCACACTGGGGGGCAAAGGCACTGTTACCACTGACTGCAGCAGGCTAGGAGAAGGTCTTTCCACTTTTAAGAAATGTCAGCACTCCAAGGGCTCTTTTTACAACCAGAAAAAAACCAAAGTACAGTGGAGAGAAGTAAAGTAAGACATAAAATTTTATTCTGAAATGATCTCTGGCCACAACAGTAAAATGTAACAAATATTCACTAGAACAGTCTTAACTCCTGTCATCAGCTGTACAATACATACAGTATCATAAAACTGGCCACTAGGATTAAAACCCACTACAACATCTTTAATGTTAAGTGGCAACAGCAGCATCTCACAGAAATTATACATAAATATATACACAATCCACATTCAATCATTTTTCACGTTTTCAGGACACACAGTTGCAGCATATTACAGTCACGTGTCTAAGTCGTTGCCCAATAAAAACCCAAGCTTAGACGTAGTTGTAGCAGTTGAACTGAGTAATTACAATTTGTAGCAGAGATGTACAAGCCCCTAGAAACAATACTTCACAAATGTTATTTTATTTAAATGCTACCGTAGCATTATACTGGGCAATATTTTAATCTTTGCTGACTGGGAAAAGAGTTCTTTTTGTACTTATCCCAAATATTACTGATGGGAAAAAATGCTAACAAATGGAGAGCATTAAATAATGCACACCCTTTCCTAAAGATTCTAATATTGCCCGATGCTACTTATGTCTTAAGTGTTTTCAACATTCCCATGAAGTCATTTATAACTCCAAACCACCCACCAAGTTAAAAGTGGCTTAAGTGCCTTGCACCCAAATTGTAAAAATCCCTGGCCACCTTTACAAGAGCCAGGCACATATAAAAGGAATGCACTTTGGTTCATACCAAATGCCCTGGGATTAAATCACACTATAAAACTAAAGAGTTTGAGGTAAATTTTTACAAATACAGTTGATTTCTGTCTAGTGTCACTATAACAAAAACTTATTTTAAAAAAAATTAATTTGATGTTAAAGTACAACCAATGAGGAAGGGCCATCTTTAACCCCTTAATGAGACATACTACAGGAACAGTTTCCTCTCCACCCTAGCAGTGTGATTGCCTTATTGTTTCTATTAAGGCCTAGATCATCTACAGGATGTTTTAAGACAGGTATAGCACTTAAAAATAGATTTCATCCCTACTAACCAGTATTTCAAGGGTTAAAGAGGCCAAGATGCATGCCCTACAACACGGCATTTGTAACAAAAGGCACATTGTTAACACCAAGGGCACAATCCATCCTCTATCCTTAATCTGCATATCTTGCATCACTCTCTTGTCCCAACACACTTAAGTGGTAATGAACACACCAGTGGTGCAAGAAACTGAGCCAAGTGAGACTGCAACCAAAGACAACACTGTGCTATTACTAAATCTGAAAATAGCTCAGACATCCCCAGACAATGGTAACATGTGAGACTAAGCACTGTTTCCAAGCCAACTTCTATCAGCCTAATTATCAGAGCCCTTAGAATAAAATCACATCAAAGCAAGAGGCAATGTCCTCCCCCCCTCCCTTTTTAGGGGTATAAATAAGCTACAATAAAAAGCAGCCGCATCACATAAAAACCATGATGTAGCTGCTCCTTTAGCATAGAAGAAGTTCCACTGTATCTGGGTTAAAAAAATAGCTCTGCATACTATATTTTGGCCTTTAGGTTTCCGGTAGCATTTATGACCAAGATGGATCATAAATGCATTATTGGCATTAAGAACAGGTTACACGAAAAAGAAAATGTAGTGGTTGTAGCCCATTAATGATCCATGAATATTATGAATATTTTTACCCTAACGTGCCATGAAAGGCAGGAACATGTATCAATGTCTCCTTTTAAAATATATTGAGGGAGGTGATTCTTCTTTCACTCAACATCAGCATCCCTATTTCCTAACTTTTGCAGGAAGAGTTAAGGTAGAAATGAGTGGTAAAACCAAGTAGGTGGTGGAGAAAGTAAAGATTCCCTGTTACTGCAGAAAAATACACAGTGTTGTATTCCCACAGTCAAGAGAGTCAGTTAATTTTACATGAGAATTAATATACCTCTTTTCCAGACTTAGAATTTACTGACCATAATTTACTGGGTATTCATATTCTAAAATCCACTTCTCTTAGCTGTATTATTATATTTCATTTTTAACATGATTTCATACATGTTTACATATTGCACTTACACACACTGTATAAAGTTGTGAACATTTAACACTAAATAATTTAATTTGACTAGAGGCAGGAAATTATCTATTTTAAAAAAGTAAGAAAAATGGTTGATTGACGGTCTAATTTTTACAGTTATCAATCAACAAATACTATTCTCTACTCAGAAATTATTTTTGGAGCTTCTTTAGGTGTTGACTTTTTGGCAAGAAGTTCAGCGATATGTTTCCTGAGAATTCTGTCATTTTGTCCTTATATCCCTCCCCCAGTCTTACATTAAATTACAAATAAAGCAAATCAACAAACAAACAAAAATTAAGCTGTAAGTGGTAAATGAATGAATATGAAGGAGAACTTAACCGGAAATGCTCTTGGCCTCTCAGGGGACCATGCTTTAAGTATATTTCATAGTTTGTACAAGTAACTCAGTAAAATATGTGCATATAGATGTTGTTTATAAGCAAATTACTGACATTTAATGCAATCATTCTAGTATGTCTTGTTTTAACATCCATAAACCCTTCTAGATTATGTTCTACTTTGTTTAAAATTCCCTTTCCATATGTTTTATACACCCAGTGTAGACCACAGCCATTGTACGTATTAAAATACTGATCTCAGATTTCAAACTGTTCCTGTTGAAAACATGCTACAACGTGTGAATACTTCTTTCATAGGCCTAGATACTATTCCTCAGTAAAGACCATCTTTCTTCCATGAATGCAGTTAAAAGAAAGAAAAACCAAGCATTAGCACACACACACACACGAACAAGTCTACACATATCTCTAACCGTTCTTTCAAAGTTAATTTTCAGCTGCAGATGCCAAAGATTAAATCAAATTCCAAGCATTTAACTTTCCTTTGATAATTCTCCCTTATTAGAAAGTATCTAGGATGGTGTCTTTCAACTGAAAAGCTTTCCACTGAGGATCTTTACAGTTAAGCTGTCTAAGGTGAAGTACTCCTCCACAGGAAGCAATGTTGTAACTGTGTTTGCCCCTACATGTAGATTTGATCTGAAGTGTAAATGTACCAGAGAATTCACAGTCACTCAAACACTGTCAGAAGTAGTAAAAGCAATCTTGAAATACATGTAGTATAACAGTCTGGAAGTTACAGTATAAAACTGACAGAATGAGTACTTCTGCTATGTGATTCTGGGAGACCAAGCTGCACATCAGAAAAAACAGAAGAGAAGAAAGAAAGAAAGAAAAAAAAAAAAAAAAAAAAAAAAAAAAGGAGAACCTCTGTGAGAATGCTCAACGTTATAGACCTGAAAATGAAGTCCAGAACATTCTGCTTTACCGACTCATCTGTCACTTTCAAATTCAGAGGAGCAGACACACTGCCATCTTCATGCTTTCCAAGGCTGCCCATTCCTCTCATTGTACCACATGGCATGCAAGTTAAGACAGTCATTTTAGCCCTGGCATTCTTATTTTTTGCAATATATTTAAATGTTTGTTTTAATCAAAGCTCATCACTTTTGAATAGAGAAAGCATTACACGGGAGGTGATGGTATCATTAGTGATACCACTATTTTCTCTGGGCTACAACACAGAAAATGACAATGTAACATGCTATGGCTCCACTTTAAACTACACGTTTACAAGTGCTTAACTGTATTCTTTGAGTGTTCTCCCTGGAGTCCAGTCAGTCACAGGTGTAAGTGTTCACAGAATCAAGACCAAACCCATAAAATCCAAAAGGTAGTCTTCCAAATTTATCCCAGGTGAAAACTAATATGAGTCATGGAAGAGAAAGGTTAATACCTTTGATACCACGCTGCAATGCATGACAGTCATATTGTAACCAGTGGCCTGCCACTGATGTTTATTACTGTGTCACACTAGTTACAGTAAGGCTAATTGTACTGTAGAAGACAAACAGTTTAAAAAATAAGTATAAAAACTTAAAGCATTGTCCCCGTGTTTTTATAAAAACAAATTAACATTTCTTACATTTAAAATGAGTGCTGAAAGATAAAAATGAATAGATTTATTGAGCAAATAAAAATGTATATCTGAGCTAATTTTTCATACAAATAAGGCTCAGCCACATTGTATTTCTCATATTAACAGCATTGGGTTTTCAAACTCAGCTAACGAGTTTTGGCAACACTGTTCTTTGCTGAATATTCCCATTGGCATCTGTCATCTGTGCCAAATTAGTCCTCAGTTTTGAAGCTGAGCTTGAAGTCGGAGGTAACTTGGAAATTGATGTTATAGCACCAGTGCTCTCTGTAATTCTCTTTGCTGAGGCCTTTTCCCCAGCTGGAGGTTTTGGCAACCGTCTCCTTAGCCAGGGATGCCGCAAAGCCTGGCTGGGTGTCATACGGATAGCAGGATCCCATTCTAAACACTGTTTTAAGAAGTCAAGGAAGAGGGGGTCATCACATCCCTTTAATGCGTTACCCCATTCTCTGCTCTCTGGTGGGCCACGCAGTTTTCCCCTCCGAGAGCGTCCACCATTAAGTATTACAGAGCCATCAGACAAGGTTGTGATGCTGCAGTAGCGGGGATAACCCTTAGAGCTCACAAAGTTTTTGGCTCTCTTGGATGCATCTAAGAGTTTTGGAGAAGGCATGCCCAATAGTTCAATCATACAAGCCAGCTGGTCTCCTTCATCTTCTCCAGGTAAAAGTGGATAACCAGTCAGAAGCTCTGCTAGGATACAGCCCAAGCTCCACATATCTATGGGCATCCCATAACGAGCACCAAGGATGACTTCAGGTGCACGATAAAACCGTGACTGAATGTAAGTGTAGACACGCTGATGGTCGTAACAACTTGAGCCAAAATCAATCACTTTAATACCACTTCTACCTTGTTGCTTCAACAGAATGTTCTCAGGTTTAAGGTCACAGTGAATGATTCTGTTTTTGTGCAAAGCATCCAAGCACTGTAAAATTGAGTGGGCAAACTTGCGAACCAAAGGCAGGCTAAAGCCCTGAAACTTGTTTTTCTTTATTAATTCATAAAGGTTCATGCTCAGCAACTCAAATGTCATGCAGATATGGCTGCGGAATGTGAAGTTTTCCAACATGTGAATAACATTCATGTTGTTATCCTTATCCTGTTTCCGGAGATGTTCCAAGATCTTAATTTCTTCCGCAGCTTGGCGGTGGAAACGTTTTTCATTTCTCACCATTTTTAGTGCCACATGCTGATGCATCTTGTGATCATAGGCCTTCACCACCTGCCCAAAGCTTCCTTTCCCTATAACTTTCAGGACTTCATACCTGTATGCAATATGATCATGGGGTACTTGTATGTAAGACCCTTGGTCATCATCATATCCGCAATTGTTTGAACCACCAATCACACCTTGCCGCTTCTTTGCATTTGGACCCAAGAAGTATATTTCAGGGTAGCTAAAAATCTCATGATGCTCAAAAGCTGTTAATTTTTGCATGTATTGCTTCATTGCCTGCTCTGGTGTGATAACAGAGGCTTTCACCTTGCCTGTTCCATCTGTAGATTTTAAAGAGCTGGAGCTTCCTTGTCGTCTGTGAGCACTCTCTGACTGTCTGTCCTGAACCACTGGCAATCCAGATTTGCCTAGCGTTGTAAGTCCATTTGGCTGTGCTGTCAGAACCGTCCTCTTGTTACTATTATCTTCAAAGAGCTGCTGAACCTGGATTTGTCCATGGCTACCAACATGGAGGTGCTCATTCACTGTGTGCTTACTGCCTCCAACCTAGAATCAAAAATAAATACATACCCAATTAACAAGAAAGACATGAACTCTATGCTTCAACAGTCATTCCGCAACTCACCAGTCTGCCTAAATAACCTCAAAATTAAGCATTTTCTTAGAAGTCAGTTGTTTGCAGACAATCTAAAAAATACAGCACATATACTTTGATACCGCTGGATGCTACTAAATTTCCCGATCCTTGTTTCTCAAATGCTATTTTCATGACTCTCCAAAATGTTTTCAACAAGGCAATCATAAATGCGTTACCATGAAAAGCTAACAATTTCTCCAAGGAATTTTCAAGGCAGCAGTCCTGTAACATCAAAACGCATGCTTGAGGAACATCAGACTTTGTAGAAAATAGTTTTACCCATGCTGGAGATCAATATACGCCTGCTAGAACTTACATGGCTAAGGCTTTCCCAGCCACCTGTTCTCAGAAATCGTGATTTTAACTTGTCCCTAAATTTGCTGTATATCAAAAGTTCCAGATATATTTTTAAGCAATAAGGAATGTCCTGTGACATGCACAAAGAGAAAAAGATCACTTCTGAAGTTCAAGAGATGTCATTTACTGCGTGCAATTGTGACAGTCACAATTCACCAAAACATTCCAATTAATAAAGAATTAAGCATAGCTTTTAGCACTTTTCCAAACCAGTCTTACAATAGCTTTTAACTAAGATGAGATTTGAGGCCTGATGCACACTTGAGTAGAAAGAAAATCTTTGCCTTGAAGAACATAAAAGTAACTTTATTTTAACGGAACAGGAAAAAAGCATTAGTTGATTTTAGAAAATACATTTGTTCTTGACTGTGTTCACAAGAGAATAAATAGAAGCATTAAGCATTTTCAAGCAAACAAACAACTATTGCACTAAATCTGTTATTTTTAAGGAGAAATAAGAAATTTATAAGCATATAGGTGCTATTAAAATAGCTGTCCTTAGAATTCCTCATTTGCTCTAAAGTAGAGGATAACTAATTTGTCTTATGTCTGGTCTTATACAAATGTGGGAAGAATTCCCCTTCTGTCTCTCGAGCTGATTCACCGGTCTTAGTATTTATGCCAAATTACTAAAGAAAAGTTCACTGATATGTCAGACAGATATCAAGCCAGGACTGAGAGCACTTTTCATCTGAACCTTATTTTTAGTAGACAGCTAAGGATAACACATTCCCCGTTCACTTAAGACTGGTGAAATGAAATCAGAAAATGACAGTTGTCTGCTGTAATATATGGCAATGAAATCTGTGATGCAACAGCAGAAGTGCTTCCTAATGACAAAACCCAGTCATGCAATGCAGACTCGAGCATATTCTGTGCTTCTGTTAAGGCATCAGTTTGATATGGCAGAAGCCTGTTTTTGCAAATTCAGCAACTTGTTCCCAAAGACTTGTCAGATGGACACCAGCTTCACCTTTGGACAATATTTTGAAATCTGCAGCTCTAAAACACATAATATAAGAACACGTGTTCTCAGGGATTGCTTCTGTCACGTTCGCTGCTCTTCTGATTCCATTTTGACTCACACTGAATAACTGGTTCATTTCAGTTCAACATTGAAGTTTGACTGTGTATGTTTGTTTGTTTGCAGAGAAATTTAGGCTCACACTATCGAATTTGATCAATCTCACAGAAAGCATTACCACACAATCACAGTTCAGAGCAAAGATGTTTGTAACATTTAAGCACAGTGAAGACATACAGGAAATCAACAAGAATTCTCTTTCTAGTTTGATGTCTCAAAAGCATCAGAAATTAAATCATCAAGAGGACTTAATCAGCTTATCATGCCTACAGGCAATTCCTTCAGGTCAAGTTTGAGGCGCACTGCAGTAGCAGTTTCCTCAAGGTTGCCCTGATCCTCTGTATGAACAGCAGACACTGCAAAGAAAAAAAAATCGGCCCCAAGAGCTGCTAAATCACCCATCTCAGAACCGGATCTAGTTAGTAAGCTGTAAGAGGTTCAGCATATGCAGCATTGCAGAACTGTGTAAGAAAGGCACAGTGAAGCAGCAGAGTAGCCATACAATTACAAGGACTCAAGCTAAGAAATTCCAGGTAACAAATATTTCTTCTGCAGCACTAGTTGAACAACAAAGCAGAACGTATCTGCAAAAACTGGGAGTAGACAAACACTAATGAAGACAATGAGTAGAAAGAGTATAGCAGAGAAAACCATCTTTAAGAATTTCTTAATCCAAGTACTCATTGCCACAGCTCACATCTTGAATTAATTTTTTTACTCTCAAGTCACCTGTTTTCAGAGTTAACTATCTTCTATCTTTCCTAAGCACTGTTTATGTCAATATATGCACTGAGAAATTCTTCAAGGCTTGGGAAAAGCCCAAATATTTATTTCCTCTCAAAAGGGACTTAAGAGTTCTTTTTTTCTAAAAGTGTGTTTGCAAACACATTCTAAAGCGTAAATCATGTAGCTCTGCTTCCTGCACCTTCAGGCAGTCTCATGGTTTCTTTTGCTGCTGACAGGTTGGCTCTTTTTCTTTAAGCAGCAGAATGAAATCACCAGCATTATCCCAACTTCAACCCAAATCCAAAGTGACCGGTTTTGCCAGTTTCAGTCAGCTGCTGCTTGGGAATGCAAATGCAGATGCAGACAGTAGCACTGGTTTTCTTCCTGGAAGAAAAGACACCACACTAGCACAGACTCAATTCCAAAAGCTGTGGGGAAGAAGAGAGCTCATTCTTCTTTCATAAAGCCCTACAGGAGTTTCAGAGCTATCAGACATATCACAACCACAAAGTCAGTATGAAAAATGGACTTTCCTCATCTCAGAGTACTGCCTGCACAAGAATCACCACACCTTTTATTTCCAATATGATGATCTTTTATTTCCGGGATGATGGTTGGATTTGCACCACCCCTTTGCTCTGCCTATCTACTTCTGGCTACTGAGTGTCTGAGACTGCTGTCAAGTTCAGGCTTGCAGTACTTACAAGCTTCATAGGCTTCACCAGTGACACTGTAAGTTCCTGAACCACAACTAATGGGCTTGGGAAGCTACAAGGACTACTACTAAGCTACTATTCTTAGTCCAGTACCAAACTATTCTCAGTACACAGAAGCTTTTCAACCAAAACCATAAGGCTGAGGTCTACAACATGTTTCTATTTTGCTTCTGCAGAACCAACAACCTACACAGCTGACCACCTGTGAGCACTTATGAAGCTTACTTATTATATACTGTAGTGCCTGTGCTCAAACCCATCCACACCTTCTAAGATTTACATGTTTTTGTAGCACACATCTTCAAAAACTGATATACGCACTTGTCTGTAAAACATATTGAAATAACAGGTAAGCATGAACTCAGAGAACTCATCTTCCTGAATCTTCTGGCAACATCAGTTACAAAACAGCAAGTGTTAAAATGGAATCTTTTTTTTCCCCTTTCAATAGGTTTTCGTAATTTCAACACTGATGTTACGATTTTACTTTAACTTTGGTTTGTTCAGTTTATGGAAGTTGATGACTATGCCGAAAACATTCACTTAATCCTTGAAATAGATACACCAAGGAAAACAAAACAAAACAAAACTACACATTAAACTATAATCAATAAATCAATAAATAAATAAACCCCAAAATTTTTATTTGGGGGGTGGGAGTACTTGGGATTTGGTTTTCTTTGTCTTCACAAAGGGGTTTAGAGACAGAACAGTAACTTACTATACTTAGACTACAGACCTGTAACAACACAGAAGTAGCATAAAGGTGAGTCCACCTTGCTAACAAGAAGGCAAACCCATTGACAATTCCTCTGCAGTAACACTCAGCCAATGCACTGGTCTGTTTCATAACCTTCTACAAGACTATAAGATTGAACACCACCAGAGCATACACCTCTTCTCAACTTTAAAAGCATTAAAATATTATGTAATTGTATCACATTCCATCTTCGCTAACAGTCGCTTGCTGTGATTATTAGCACCCTATAAAACTATCCAAGGTAGAACCATGATTCAGCTATTTTATCATTTTATTTTAAGCAAAACCAGAGAAAAAAAGATTTTGCTGTCAATCAGAATCTAAAATAAAATAAATCTTAATAATAAAGCAATCATGATGGCCTGTTGAAATACTACACAGGAATAAGATGTCATTATCTGCTATTATTTTGCATAGATGAGGACAAGGGAGAAAGAGTGTTCTAAAGTAGTAACTTAATTAAAGAATAATTGTTACACTCTATACCCCTCTCTTTACAGAATTTCTGGGCGTTCCAGTTTGAGCCCTACTGTGTCTCACACACTAAAGGCATATGGTATCAGGTGTAGCATGCTTCACTGCCTATTTTGTTGATTACAGCCTGAAATGTACAAAAGGCCTTCTTTTTCCTTGATAAACTAATTCAACAGCATTCCTCTGTTCAGAACTAAAAATACTTGCTAATTAGTACCATAATAATGCTGGATTATCATAATGGTTTTATTATGAGTATGAGTTTTATACACCAAAAAAAGATTAAGCCCTTGTTGAGTTTGTGGCTCAGCAGGAGCTGTATTAAAAAACACACCGTTTGGATTTTTTGCTGTTGTTGTATCTGGTCCATATAAGCTCATTTTTTTTTAAAGTAAACTTTATATAGCAAATATGTTCACAGACAGAACTATGGCTCAAGAGTGATACCAATTCTTAATTTTTTTTTTCATTCTGTTTGGACTCCAAGGGTGTAGTTGAGTTTGAATACTTCTGGAACACCCTGCACTTATTACACATGATGAAACCCAAAAGGACAGACAACGCAAGTACACTGAAGTATACAAATATGCGAGATGTGCCCAGATGTACTGGAGTCCCTGCAAGCACAGTCACCAATCGTTGGAGCGTAAATTTCAGAGACTCCCCGCCCATCCTCCTCACCCTTAAAAGTTAAGAAAGCTTCATATTCCACCTAGATACAAGTTCAACATAGAAGGAGAAATATCCAAAGAAAAGTAGACATAGTGAAATCCAGGTTGTGACTGCATAGTTATTTCACTTAATGTGACAGCATTTCTGTTGCAATTTAATACAGGAAAACACAACAGGAAGGTATTTGCTTTGGTTTTACCTCCTTTAAAGCAGATGCCCACAATAAAAATTTGCAGCATGTGACCTACCAGATCCTCATGTTTACTGAGCTCAGGAATCTGTTCCATCATAACATAAATTAATTTTAAAAAATTAAATTAAAAAAATAAGATTAATACTGAATGACTGATGCAAAAGTACATGAAAGAGCATTCAACCATGGTGGCAAAAGAAAATAGGCTTGCTGTACGGAAATCTTCGAAAGGGCTTGAAGAGGGCGGGAACTGAATCATGCACTGTAAATGGGTTGTTGTTACAGTACTAGAGAGGAGGATAAAATCATTAATGCTGCTTTACTGCAAGAGAAACAGCATGAGTGCAGAATGCAGGGATACATGCCAAGTAAGAAAGAACAGAGATGGAGGTAGGCAGAAGACAGAGACAAGTCTGGGAGAGGGACTCACAGACGGGTAGGGATTTACACAAGCAGTGCAGCAGACAAGCAAGATAATCTCTACTGCAGCACGTCAAGTGGATGTAAGAACACCATAGTGAAACAGGAGAGAATGAATGGAAAAAGGTTCCAATCATCAAGGCAAGAACTTAAGCCCTCAACAGAGAAAGCAATGACTTTGGAGAAGAAAATGAAGAAGATGACATGTTGGAAATAAGTTCATGTTTTCAACCATAAGGCAAAAAAGATAGTCAGGGATGGAAGCATACACAAATAAGCCTAGGATGAAGCCAGATTTAAAAAAAAAATAAACAAAACCTTTCCCTGGTACAACACACAACCTCCTGCTTAGCAACAAAGGGTGCTGTGTTTGCAGAGATTGCAGCCAAAACCTCTGTCCTATTTTATGAAGCCTGTGTAAAACAGCACATTTCTCCCTTCTACTCATGCTACTATAATCTACCAAACAATGAAATTTCACTTGAAACTAGAAGACCATGGTTTCACTAGAGGCTAGATGACACAACTCTCTACTGCAAGGAATATGGATTTCTTCTCTGTATGAATTAAAAAAAACCCTCAGCTTAAACAAAACATACTCTCAATCTCAGTTTCTTTTCACAACTAGTATACACACAATGAACATGCTTATACCCAAACACCAACAACTTCACCCATTTAAGCACACTGTATCTTCTGAAAGTGTGAAACACAAATACTCAATTTTTAGCTATTAGAGAAGTCACACAGATACAACAGAGATGAAAAGAGAATAAGCAAATAAACACAAAGAAGGAAAATCATTTAAAAAAACTGAAATGTTTCATTTTAAATAGGTCTGAACGGAGGAAGTGGTGGGATGTAAAACCAATGGTTTCAATCTGTCAGTGTCAGCTGAGGTCAGTAGGACTAAGTTTACAGTAAGATCACATAACAGATACTGCCCTTTTTTTTTTAGGGTAAAATCCAGCATTCTGATGTCATACCTGATCCTTACCGCAAAAAGTTATGTTAGCCAACCACAAAATAACCACCTATGAAATTCAGAAAGGCAGTCTGAGGTATTTCCGTAATAGCACCCAAGGCTAAATAAATACTGTAGAGTAGGCCATGTATCACAAAGGCAAGGCAGAGTTTGGAACAGTCAGAATCTAGAGGGATATGAAGCACAGTCATATAATGCTTGATCATCCCTATGTGTTTCCATAATTATTTCATCTCTATGTATACACATAAATGCTATATATAAACATACCCATCCATACAAAATAATGTACTTATAAAAATACTTGAGAGACAGAAACATAACACTTGAACACCCCTTGAATGCTTTCATAAGGACTTCATCTTTACATATGTACCTATTTATGCACAGACACTAATACACATACACAAAAATCTATGTGTAAAAATATCAAAATTCTGTACTCCCAACATTAGAAAGTAGTCACAGATAAACAGCTAGACCACCACACTTTCACAAATCTTAAATTAAGTCTAGGCTCTGTTACATGTGGGCCCCTGATATATGTGGGCCCTACTGTAAATGCACTTCCATGACTGGGGTCCAGGCTGTTTATACTACATTCCCTCTTTTACAATTTTATTAAAAAAACCCTAAGCTGTTGCCCCAACTCTAAAATCAAGCAGCACTTAACTGGTATACAAATATGAAAAAAATTGGCCTTTCATAGTAATGAACAATTCAGACATACACCCTAGCTACATAAATATACAATGATGTTGATTTCAAGCATGCAGCTCCACCTTGAATTTGCAGAATACTCATCATTCCTTTTGAGAATATCAAACATATACTGATTTCTTTTTAATTTAAGCCAATTCTTTCCATAAATGGACTTGA
The DNA here is from genome assembly GCA_035041135.1 of Platyrinchus mystaceus. Classification (NCBI taxonomy): domain Eukaryota; kingdom Metazoa; phylum Chordata; class Aves; order Passeriformes; family Tyrannidae; genus Platyrinchus; species Platyrinchus mystaceus. The sequence goes on along the minus strand of JAWWLV010000045.1, from coordinate 34,279,969 downwards.
ATAAGATGCTTTTACCCTAGAAGCTATAAGGAAAGTCACTGAAACACTAATATCTAAATGCATAGTTTTACCTTTCACTAGCCCATAGTCACATTACCATTTAAAGCTCTGCCATATGTTTGCAAAGATAGTATGTGAGCTTCCACGAAGAACTCATTAATTCTATGAACAGTATGCCATCAGTGCCTTTCAGGGTCAGTATGAAATGTTTCATAATTTAAAAGGAAATGTATGCAATAAAAATTTCAGATATTTAGTGTTAACATGACAGCATAGAGACCTCTCTCTCTACTCTGTCATGCCTTCAGGACAGACATATCTTCTCTTATCCATATATAGTGGCATACTTGGGAAGTTTCATTCCTAGTAGATTAACTAGGAGTGAGAGACAATGTGAGGTATCACAGAACCAGAAAATAACATCCTTTTCATGCCATCAATGGTTATTTCTTTAGAGGTAAACTATTGCGGCAATAAAGGTAGATTCATCCAGTCATTCTCCCTGAGCAAAGTGATAGCTATTTCTAGGGAAAAGACTGCGATTGGCCTGAGCTAATCAGACATATAAAGGAGAAAGCAGTCTTCATTTTTCACCACAGTTCATGCAACCCTTTAATCACAGTGACTAACCTCATTGCCAAAACAATGTCACCTCAAAAAATGCATATACCAGAACAGCTCTTCTATAAGAGTGTGGAAGATCGAATTTGTCACTGAAAATGAGACACGAAACCAGACTGAAAGGGGGCTGGGGCGGGAGAAAGCAGCGTATGCAGTGACAGGGTCCCAGCCTCACAGCAAACATGCACATTTCATCCGAGCCTGCAAAAATTAAACGCGCTTCGCTTCAGCACCATGAGCCTCTTCGGTGCCCGTGAGCGCTCGGTCCCTCCACGGGGCACACCCGGCGAGCGGCGACGGCGCGGCGAAACCCCGGGGCCAGACGCCCATTCCCCGCACCCCGTCCACCCCCCGCCCCGTGCCCGGGCTCACCGTGTGGGAGGCGTTGCTGGCCCTGAGCGGCGGCAATGCGAGGGGCGATGGCGGGCCGGTCCCAGCTCCTGCCCGGGAGACCCCGGCTCCGGTGCCTGGGGAAGACTGCAGCGGGCGGCCGCTGTCCCCTGCCCTGCCTGCGGAGAGCAGAGGGGTGAGCGCGGAGGGCAGCGGCGACCCCTTGGGCCTCGTCGGGGCGGCGGCGGCCCCGGCGCTCGGCCGGCACCGCCGCCTGTCTTGCTTCGGGCAGAAGCCATTAAAAGCTAATCACCGCCGCGGCGCACACACGCACCGATCCGGCTAATAGCGCGGGCGGGCCATGCTCGCCCGGCTAAACCCTTCATCCGAGATTAACCCACCACCGGCAGGCGCCTAACCGGGAGAACGAGCCGGCTCTGCTCCGCGCACGCCTCGAGGCTGGACGGCTGCCCGCACCCCCTCCCGAGCCGTCTGGCCCGGCGAAATCCCGGCGCCGCCGGGGACCCGCCGGGAGTTCACAACTCTGCAGCGGGAAGCAGAGGCGAGCACCGTTGCCCCTTGTCAAACGCAGCCGCTCCGGCACTCGCGGCGACCCCCAGTTCTCCCTGGATCGCTTCCCCAAGTGTTTTCTCTCGGCCCCCCACCACTTGCTCCCCCGAGATGAACTCGCCACCCCGCACGACAGCAGCTCGCCGGAGCCCAGCGCGCAGCCCCCGATGGCCCCCCCGGGCTCGGCTGCCGCGAGGTGGGGGGGGGTGGGGGTGGTGGATCATTGTTCGGCACACACGGCACCGCTACGGCGGCAGCCGCAGGGCGCCCGAGCCCCCCTCCGTCCTCCGTCCCCCCTCCGCCGGGCCTCCGCAGCCCGGCCCAGCGGTGGCGATCGCGACGGCCCACTCGCTCCTTACCGGCTGGGTAGGCAGCACCAGCGGCGGCGCTAGCTGAGGGTTTTCTGGTTAACATGGCCGCTGGAGAGGAGGGAGAGGAAAAGGCATGTCAGGGTGGCTCTCCTCCGCTGCTTCTCGGCCTCTCCGGGCGGTGTCTGCTTCTCTTCTCCGATCAGCTACACCCAGACCCAGACACGTCCTGCGCTGCATCCCCCTGGCCGCGGGCCGGCCGGACAGACCCTCCAACGGCCCGCCGTCGCCTCCCGCCGCAGCCGCAGCAGCAGCAGCCGGGCCGCCGCCGCAGACCCCGGCCCAGGCTCATCACCTCCCCCGCCCCCGCCCCGGTCCCCTCGCACGGAGGAGGGAGCAGCAGCAGCCGGCCGGACGGAACCCTCCTAGCGCGGCGCAGCGGGGACAAACAGCGCACGGGAGCGGCAGTCCCCGCCCCGCCGGCCGCGTCCCCTCCCTCCGCCCCTCCCTGCCGCTCCCTCCCGCTCCCTACCGCTCCGCCGCCGCGCAGGCGGCGCGGCCCGCGGCTCCCCACGGGCTCGGCACGTGCCCCCGCCCGCACAACGGCCCTGCCGGCCGCGCGGCCCCGCGCGCGCACAACGGCCGCCCGGGCGCGCGCCCGGCCGTTGGTCACTCCGGCGGCACAGCCGTGTCTGTGCCGGGCGGGGACAGGGACAGGGACAGGGACAGACAGGGACAGACAGGGACAGACAGGGACAGACAGGGACAGACAGGGACAGACACAGGGACAGACAGGGACAGACAGGGACAGGCACAGGCCGCCCGGCCAGCCACCGCCCCGACAGCGCCCATGGGTGCCACGGGCAAGGGCGAGATGCCGACGGGAAAGTCGGCGTGTGTGGGAATCGTGGGGAAGGAGAGGAGCCGGGGGACCGCGGGCTCCTCAGGCAGCGGGGGTCGCTCTGTCAGAGTGGAAGGACAAAGGTGGCTCCGAAGGAAGAAGGATAAATGACTTGAAATGCGTAGAGGGATGAAAACTTAAAAAAATGGTAGTGGGGTAAAAGAAGCTTTTGGGATTGCCCTGGAGGCGTAAGTGCCTCGGCCTAGAACGAGGAAAAGGAGAGTGCGAGGGGCGGTACTGGCCTTGTTTTCCAAACTGCACGACTTGCTTAGTGGAGTACAATGCTTTGAATTCCTGGTTTGTCAGTTTGAACGTCACTGCAGCCAAAAATAGATGACTAAACATTTGCTCTGCTTGGGACAGCATTGAAATGAATTGTCCTACCTATGCTAAACTCCTTTTGAAGTCCATACAGACCTCGCAGGTTTTCCTTTTTGGAACAGATGGTAGATGTGTAGACAGACCTCCCTTCATCCCCTTCCACAGAAAAGACAGAAAAATGAGTCTTCCCTTTTCCTCTACCTAAGCAAAAAAAAAAAAAAAATCCGCTCCTATGCCGCTTCCCATGCCACAGATACATGCATAAGCAAAGACATTTCCTGTACTGGTACAAAGAAATAAACAATTTCCCTAACCCCTCCTGTCATGCAGAGAAAACAATCATACTTTCTTCCATCCACACTCACCTAATCTTTTCTTTCACTGTAGCTGAAAGAAAGCTTTGTCTTCTTCAATATCCCTATAGATGTCCACAGGCCCTCCCAATATCCCTTCCCATTGGCTGCCAGGTGTATAAATGGTGTTTTCTGATTACTTTCTGTATTTTCTCATCATTTTCAGAAGCTGCGCAGGCACATCAAAGGTGTCTGAATATCAAACACGGCAATAACATTAGTGTTCTCAGATATCTTAAACGTTTCAGGAATGAAAAAAAAAGATACTTTTCTAGTTAGTCTAAAGAGAGGAAGGGCTTGTTCACCTTCGAGCTGGATAAGAGAAACTGTAATTGATATCAATTATCTTTTCATAGGGCTTGCAGGATTTCTTCATCTTAAATGATGTGCCTTTTCTGAGTGTCAATATCACAGGTGGTTTCATGTATGTTCTGGGGTTAGTTACACCTTAACATTGAGATAAGACAAAGCCCACTAAATGTCCTGTTCCAACTCCTTTCCAGTCAAGTACATCATCCACAGTATGCCTTCCACAGTTTATTCAACACTCTTGGACTGCTATGAATACTATGTAAAAAATGGAGCTAGTCTATCACATAGTAAACTATTTTAACTCAGTGGGAACACATTACATTGCTACCTGTCCTCTTTCTAAAATTGTGTGCTCAGTTAGCATTGCTCTTGAAGCCTGAGAGTGTCCTTGGGCCTGTTTGGATGCCTCTCTTTCTCTCTCTCTGTGTTTTTCTCCATCTGCAACCCATCCTGGCATCTGCTGTCAAAGATAGTACCTGATGGAGTCTGAAGTGGAACTCAAGATAAGGGCAAGCCCATCTTGATTTCTTCTGAATATAATGCAAGCAATTTCAGTTTAAAAGCCCCTTTCATGCAGGATTTAGGTTGATAAAGAGGAGGAGCATGCTAATATAATTGTAAAATACATTGGCTGCAAATAGCAATGCCTTTAACACTCTTCAAAATCGTAGAGGCAGATATACAAAGAAAAGAAGAAAGCAAAGCCTAAATACTCAAAGACAAAGCAAAGGTTAATTCTTTCACGCCAAGTCTAACCCTCTGGAATCTGAAATATGTCTTGTCGAGTGGCCACAAAACTTTTTTCTCTCTAATACTGGCCATACCGAACATATCAGCACTTTCCAGACCAGTGCTACACAGGATGAGATCAACAGACTTCAGCTCCCAGGACAGAAATAAGTATTAAGCATCTGACAGGAGAAAGTGTATGGTTCTCAGAAATTAGGGAGCAAAATGAATTAGGGTTTTATTGATCCTTTTTCCTGCTCACTCAGCTTTTATTACCCAAAGGTGTGAACTAACCTGTAATGACAGAAGATTAGTTTTCCCTCTCTTGCAAATAAATCCACTGAGTGTTCATGAGTGACAGATTACTTAGAATCATGGAATAGTTTAGGTTGGAAGGGACTTTTAAAGGCCATCTGATCCCACGCAGGGACAGTTTCAAAAAGATCAGGTTGCTCAGAGCCCTGTCCAGCATGATCTTGAACATTTCCAGGGAAGAGGCATCTACCACCACTCTGATGGCACCACCTATGCCCAAGATCTCTTACTCATATCTAGTCTAAATCTACCCCCTTTTAGTTTAAAAATAGTACCTCTTGTCTTATTGCAACAGGTCCTACCAAAAAGTTTGTCCCCATAAAAGTTTGTCTTTCTTATAAACCCCCTTTAAGTACCAAAGGGCCACAATAAAGTTTCCCTGGAGCCTTTTCTTCTCCAGGCTGAACAACACCAGTTCTCTCAGCCTGTCTTCACAGGGCAGGTACTCCATTCCTCTCATCATTTTTGTGGCCTTCCTCTGGACCCACTCCAACAGATCCAGCAGGTACTTGCAAGGGGCTTGTAAGATAATGTCATCAAAGCACTTGTTTTTAAGAGAAATACCTGAAAACTTTCTTTCCATATTGATACCCAAAGGGACCTGCAGCCTGGAAAGTGCCAGCTCAGTGGGGCACAGGCAGTACTGGTTGTGTACTACAGTGAGCATCTAAGGAAGAAGGTGAAGAGGCAGCAGTTGGAAGTGCTGATGGAATCAGAAGGCTGCTTGCCACAGCTGTCTGGAAGAGGCTTAGGTTGGTCTGTTACAGATATCATCCTCCCATGATAAACTGTACCAAGTGTTCTAGAATAAAAATTAACAACTATCTGGTATAAATGAACTGGTGAAATCACAACCATTAAATGAGAAAGAAATCATTAAAAAAAACCCAACAGAACCAGAACAGTCTAGAATAAAGCATGTTATCTGTAAAACTTTGTCTAAAAGTATTCCTGCCCACATAGTACATTAAAATGCATTATTGAAGATAATATGCTAATACAGAGCGATACAGAGCATGCTGTGTTTCTTGAGCCATTCAGTCAGGGCCCTTGTGACCAAGACAGATTGTAAGCAGACTGTGAGGGGCTGCTGAGGTCTGTTTTGTCAGGCTGCCTTGGGGCCCAGTTCATATCTAGTTGCCCTGTTAGAACACTGTACCTCCTTAGCATCACTGTGAGATCTGCTGTGCCTGTCCACTTACCTCTCTAAAGTGGGTGCTGGTTAGGGTTCAATTATATTGGTCTTTGGTATGTAGTTGTAGGGCAAGCAAGACTGGCTGGTCAGTCACACAGCATGTCCGCCACTGTGGTATTAGCATATACTTATGTGGTCAGACACCAGGGAATTCCTGAGAAGCCATGCATGTCCAAAACTGCGGTGATGACACTGTGGAGCTCCCACAGTGACGAGTGCAGCAGTTGCTCAGCACCTTGTTATGCTCTGACTGTTCTCATCAGATGCAGCAAACTATTTTGGCTTTAGATAAATGACCGCTAGGTAAAGCAAATACAATGCTTCTCGAACATCATGGGCTTGGAGGACATGGCACTTAGGGACATGGTTTAGTGGTGGACTTGGTAGTGTTAGGTTAATTTTTAGATTTGATGAACTTAAGGGTCCTTCCCAACCTAAAAATTATTCTATGATTCTATGAAAAGTAGAGGTAAGACAAGCCTAGAACAAAGAAAGTAAAAATGTGGTTTTCTGCTATCTTTTAACCATACCCTCATACTAAGCATAATCTTTACTCATTCTCAACATCTTTTAAAATGTTCTAGGACCTAAACTGTTTAAAAGTACAAGATTTTTTTTCCCCATTGCTTTTGTGTAGCAGACCTTAGATGCTGAGGTAGAGACATTAAGCCACTTAGAATATGTCTCACCATCAATTAAACATGGGTCCAAGTCTGTTGTCTCAGCCAGTAGTATGTATTTTAAAAGTAAACCCTTAAGCCCACTAAGTGGTTACCTCAGGATGGCCTGAACATAGTCAGCAACAGGTTCTCATTAATTTGTTGTGGATAATTTAGGCATGAGCAGGACTGTGTACACTACAGTGTTGTCTTTCAGCAGTTCATGCTGAGAACAGTGTAGGCGGTTCAATATACAGCAGCCTACAAATACTAGCACTGCAGATGGAAAGCACACCAATCAAGCCTCAACTGGCTCTCAAACATGCACTTCAGTGTATGGCACACCCCTGAGGTTTGCGACTCCACTCTCTCTCTACCATTCCTAGAAACAAAAAATTCCCAGCAGAGCATCACCTGCAACTTAGAATAAAATTGTATCTCAATGAAATTATAAAAAATTAGGTTACGTATTCAGACCAAGAGTGTAGAGAGTTACTGCCACAAGTCAGCTTGCTAGTACACATTCATACTGATATGAGGGTATATGAAGTTAAACTGGCTTGCCAGGTCCAGGTGTTTGTTGGCCTTCATTCCAGTGTGTGTTCTGTTGAGATTAAACTTTATTCTGCGTTCAAGGGTTTAAGAACTGTTATTTAAGAACACATAATTCACAATTTCTCTTACTGTATTAAGACAAACAAAGGATGTTTTGGTGGTCACCCTGAAGAGAGTATCTGAGATCCTGCAAGTCTGCAAGCACACAAGTAATTTTTTATTCTTCTGCTATTACAGCTATATTGTGGGAGATTTTCTCACAACATATTTGTATTTTAGTGCTGACAAATTGCATATTATGTAAAATGCTTTCCCCTTTCACCAGACTATGCCAATGTTTCTAAATTTCTGTATTATATATTTCCTATCTAATTTCTGGGTTCTTATAGAATTAATATTCATTAGAAATTAGACTTATTCCTTTGTGTATACTCCCAGCATGTGTAATGGGAGGAGAAATATTCCTATTTTCCTGTCTCATACAGCAGAAGCAATCCTGATGGAATCCATGGAGTAGCATTAATATAAAACTAATCTCAAACTAATCTCAGGGAAAAAGCCGAATGCTGGCTGATTTTTTTTAGCTGATGGCACACCCTCCTTTATGTACTCAGGAAAAAAGTGAACCTTTTGAACAAGAAAAGCAGGAAATGACTTATGTGTCCTTAGCCCTTCTTCTTCTGTGGACACTTCCCACCATGTTGTGAAGCTCCTCTGTTTCCCCAGCTACACAAACAAAGGAAGATGTGATAATTGCAGAGACATAAATTAAAACTACTGTCTCTCATGTCACTTGAATGTTAATCTTTCCTAAAAAGGTCCTATAAAACAATTGTTACTGCAAGTTTAGCATGCAAATGATAGTTAAGATTTCTACCAAACTCTTTCAGAGGGAAACCACAAACTTGTTAAACCTTCTGTCATTTCTGAATTCAGTGTCCTATTCTAATCACCTTGAAAATCAATATGTTGAAGCTTAGGGTAATCTTTCTTGCACTCATTGTGTGGGCTACTCAGTTTCAAAACCAGCTGTTCATACATGGTGTTAGTCCCAGCTGTTGAAACCCTGGTAACATTTGCTCATCCAATTCCACACGTGAAAAAAAAGAGACTTAACTTCAAAGGTTTTATGGGAGTCAGCTACTCTCCACAGCAGCGTTTCGTGGAGGCTGGGATTTAATTCTGTCAGGTGCTGAGAGGTTTCAGCTCCCCTGAGTCAGTGGGCCCAGTATCTCACAGGGTGCTCTGAAACTGAGAAATGACGTATCTCACGCAATTGTGATAAAGCTCATTAAAGTCACTGCTCTATGAAAGCACAAAACTGAGACATAATTAAAAGATAATAGGTCAGAGGAACTCAGAAACTGGAAAGAACTCTGACCAAGTTCTTTTCCTCACCCAGGCTTTCTCTGGGCAGAATTTATTGATAATAAAAGGAAAATTAATCATTAAATCCCACAGTGTGAGTGTTATATTACTAACTAGGATAATCTCCTGTTGGGATTTACATGGTGACTTTTGAGTTAAACCATGAGCCACCTGCTGAAAAGCAAATTTAAGGCTACATGCTGGGAAAGAACTTTCTCATTAAAATATAATCAAGGTTTGTTAGGCAACAAGAAAAGAACCAACCTGATATGCTGAATTAAACTGAGTGGGAACCAAAGATATCAGATAGCTATGAAGAGTTCTTCATCTCTCCATTTTTCAGGATGCAAGCCTTACATGGGCTTACCATGGGAAAAAGAGACTACATCTATTGAATGTACAGAATAAGAGGAGCCCTTGACCGTGTTTTCTAAGGATATTAGGTGCAACATACACAGTAGTTTTTCTTCTGTAATGACCCTCCTTACTCTTCTCTGTTTATCTCCGTGAAAAGGATTTTAAGTGAGTATGGTCAGCCTGCTAGTTGAGTAAAAAGAAGAGATACGCAGGCATGTATTTATAGTGGGGAGGGAAAGTTAATAGTGATCTTCTTGATGTCCCGTTCAGTAACTTGCTCACTACTGGTCCTTTGGTGTGGAAGTACCCTAAGCTGCCCAGCCTCTCATTTACACTGCTGTGTGAATGCTTGGTGGATGTGTCTATTCAGGTGTGAAGAGTAGGAGAAGAAAACTAGAAAATAAATTATGTGAAAATTAAAAAGAGGCTTTCATTTACTATCATCTTTTGTAATCTCCTTCCAAAGGAATAAATGTGCACATTAACACACAAGCAGTTCACAATAAATTCAGAAAATTGAAACTTAAAATCACTGTATAATTTGGAAAATTAAGTAAATAAAGGAAAATTCCTACAGATGTTCTACAGATAAAGAAAAAGAGAAAATAGGCCCATACTTTAGTATGTATGCTACTTTATTAGCAAAATTAATCCCAGTGGTTTCAGAAAGACCACTCACACACAGTTCCTCTTTTGATTAGGATCTGGGCTTTAAATTCTACAATAAATCTTTTGCTTAGCTGAGATTTTAATTTTAATTTTCAGAAGGGCAGAGGTTGCTACCTACAAGTAACTCCCTATAAACAGATTTAGTTGTGTGTAAAATAGGTGACATTAAACATGTGGGGCTAGGCTTAACAAGTGCCTAGCCCATAAAAGGAAATCACATGTGGCAGAAAAGATAGGTGCCAGTGCCCATTCCAGTGCTTGGAAAAGTGTACTGGGAAGTGGTGTCAAAGCAGATAGACAGAGACCACAGGTGACACAAGTACTCCGGATATTTCCCCTTGCATGAGCTGGCCAATTCAAGAACATCTTGTGAAGATGCCGTCTGTATATTCTTTAGAGAAAAAGAGTCACTGTCATCACAGAGTCCCCTTCTGTACAATAAACTAACGTCAAAAGCACTCATTTGGCAAAGTTCAGTACATTGGACCTTAAGTCTCTGAAGGTGTGTAACAAACTACAAGCTGCTGGATCTGGAAACAGGAATTCATGACTCACTGGATCAAAGAGATGAAGTGTTACAGAACAGAAGTGTTAAGGAAGAAGACTATTGCGGTGATAAAAAGTGGATTTTTAAATGTTACGTAAAGCACAGTAATACTGTCTCCCCAGTCATGCAATATGCAGTTTTTGTGAGCATTTTGAGTTCAGGTGAGCATTTTCAAATAGAGTTTAACTTCAGTTTATAAAGGCTAATGATCTATTTCCATAAACAGAAAACCCACTGAAAAATGGGCAGTAAAAACCCAAGAGACAAAAAAGGATGAAAATACAGGGTAGGAAAGATAACATGAAAAAGGTTAAGGAAAGCTACGTAGAAAGAGAAAAGAGGATGAAGCCAAGAAGCAAAATACAATCATCTTTTATTTTCTGAAATGAGCTTCCTGGTAGAGTGACCTTTGCCTTTTTCCATCTCTCCATTCAGTGCTGCTTTCACTTTTATGTTTTAAGTCAACTTTTTGTCTCATACTTCTTCTGATCTTTGTTTGCTCTCCTAACATTGTCCTTCAGTCAGTGGAGAGGCTACAGATGGACCATGGCTGACTGTCTCCCAATATGTTATGCCATTACAGGGCTGTTCCCTTCCAGGAATCAGAGTGGGTGGTGTTTGGAATCCTTCTGTCTGCAGAGCATCAGCTAGGGAAAAGGAGAGCTAGAAGTATGAGAGAATGACTGGACAGGATCAGTGGGCATAAGAGTGCTGAGCAAAGCGTAAGGGAATTTTCCCTGAATGCAAATAACTCACTGCTTGATCGGTTTCTTTTCTGAGGGCTCTGTGCTAGTCCTACCCCTTCAGCTGAAGAATTTGTGTCTAGGCCACTTTCCCATGAGTGTTGCTGCAGTGCAAGTAGGCACAGGTGAATGGGAACCCAGCCGGTGACAGCCTCTTGGGGAGGGAATTGGGGCCCTGATAGGTAAACTTAAAAATTTTAATTTTCTAAGGAAGTGACTTTCTAAAAGCTCATTAGTTTCAGGTCAATCAATTTTTGCTAAATCCATGTTTTATTTTATCCTATTGTACATTTATTTCTAGGTCCTTCCTTCCCTCATACCCAACTTGATAGATTTATCCAATCTGCAATTGCAGGTGTAAGTTCTTGCCATATGCTGAAGTTCTCTACTTCCATTGCTGTGCTTTTGGTTGGCATGAAGGACTATAAAATGACAGCCACGTGCTCATGGTGGCAATGACATCTTCCCAATTAGCTTTCTGGATAAGATTTTCACCTTGCACTTCAATTGCTCAGTAAAGCACGTCAAGATTCTTGTCACTGTGAGATAACCTGGATACCATGAAGGACTCCACATTCCTGAGAAACACTTACTGCAAGTTGACAACAATTCAGGTTTTCTGACCCTAATGGCACCTCAAAATGGCATGGTCAAAGGGATGAATTCCTTAATCACTAGGTAGATAAAGATTCATTCAGACAGCAAACAGGTGTCTTCTCCTGGAAGTTGTAATGGGTTGCCAGACTGGCAACTGTACATAAATTATAGTTTCAAGAATATGTACTAAGTCATCTATTTCTGAGAGGTAACACAGGCCATGTGTGTTGTGAGGTTACAACATAGGTCTAAGACATTTTCAGTTCCTGGAGAGTGCCACTGAACAGAGAGGTGATATTATATACTGGCAAAATGAAAGTGAAAACATTCTTCTCATACAGGTACTTCTCTCTGGCTTTTAATGAAGTAATTCAGTATAATTCAGTATATATTTGTGCCACTAACTTTTGTTTTCTCTTTTTTTCCTTTTGATTTGTTTTAGATAATTAAGTCTCCCTTGGCAAAGTGCCAGAACCACAGAAAACAAACCAGAGGACCAGTGGCACAGGAGCTGATAAGAATGGAGCACACTTTTCACAAGGATAGCTGATTATTATAATGTATTTCTTAAAGTAATTTTCCTCTTTTGGCTTTTAGCCAAAATTGTAGTTGCTGCCTCCAAGACTTAAAGTAGAAATTCCACATTGCTCCACAGCTTTTCCCGAATCCTGTAAAAATGCAAAATTGGTGCATTTCCTAGAGTTTCCCCATGATATTCATTTCAGAAGAGCTTTCTCTTTTCAGGCTGAAGGCTGGACTGCAAACAAGTATGCACATTGTTTCATATATATACACATTTATTTTTTTATATGGAAAGATAAATAGTCAGAACATGTTGATCCCTTGAGTAGATAAGGTTTTTGAGTAAATATTCAGCTGTCATAGCATTAGATCAGTTAAAATAGCAGACCACCCATGCTCACTTCTAGGAAGTTAATAGCAGTGGATAGGAACTTGTTTTACTAGAAGGCTATTCATAGAGGCCATCAGCATCAGGCAGGACATCTGACTGCTTCATGGTCTCTACAGAGAAAGCCATGAATGTTTAGAAGTTTTTCTACGCAAATTGTTACAGAAAGAAGAAACTTCCTCAATTTATTTTCACCTATCCTGAAAATCTAAACCCTTTCTTACCACTGTGGAGAAAAATCCTCCATGATCTACATGAGAGGATAACTAAGGATCAGCAGAATATCTCAGCCATGAAACATGACAATCTTTGAATGCATCCCCAGGAAACAGTTGCTTAGGGAAAAAAGCCAACAGTTAACCTCAAGCAAGCAAATCTCTCACAAGGAGGCATTTTCGTTTCCCATGTTCCCCAAGCACTGTGATCTGATGTCTTTGAAATGACAGTAGCTGCAAAAGACAGGGGCTCAGGAAAAGAACATGTCCCAGGGATATGCTGTGGCTTCCGCAGCTGTGAGGGAGGCATCAGCTTAGAAAACAGCACCCAACACAGCACCTCTGCCACAAGCATCAAATGGAAGAAGGCAAAGCTAATTCCCAAAAAGCCAGCCATCTACAATCAATGCACTTACCAGCAACTTGTGTAAGAATGTATATCAGTTGCATAAACACTGTTCACACAACTCAATGAGTAAAACAGAATTGCTTTGGCCACTCATCTAAAAGCCTAAAGAATCCTGACATCAGGTGCCTCACTGAACTCTGGACATCACATGTCTTTTCTCAAACATTGCCGTTTCTTCTGAGTGTTGTATTTTTTACCCAGAAAATAACAGCGAGGTCCAGTTTTCTTTAAGAGCAGATTTAGAATATGACAACTTCTGCTTTTGAAAGTAGATTGCTTTAGACACCTCTGGGCCTTGCTCTAAATATAAATCACCCATGCAGTATGCTTGTCAGCTTAGGCCAGACATGTCATACAAGGGTTGGTTGGGTTTGGGATTTTTTCTTTTTTTTTTTTTTTTTTTTCACCTAGATATAAGCAAACCTCAATGTAGAAACTTGAAAAACAACAAGACTACTGTCATCTTCAATTAAGAGGAAGAAACAGAAGTACTCTGCTTAAGCCCTTCTTTCCCATATGGCTCATAATTTGTCAAGACTGCCATTTTCTTCTCCTGAAGTGATTTAGAAGGCAATTTCTATCTTGCTACAGGTCCTGGAGAAGTAGACAGGACATCACGATGTTGCTTTTTTCACAGCAGAAGAAGGACTTGGTATGAGACTGACTTATAAGTATCAGACATTATGGCAAACATGGAACTCTCCATGCCCTGAATGGGAATGCTCAGTACCAGCACAGTCCTGGTAGAGCTTTAAACAAATGTGCTCTTCATCCAGCTCTAATTAGGAAACACAACTTTGCTGTGCTGTTTCCACTGATATTGGATAAGATCAACAGAAGTACATTTCTGCAGTCTGCATCTTTAAAATCTGTGTCAAAGCATTGATTTCATATCTGCTTCTTAGTCATTAGTTCATAGTGTGTGTAGCTGATGCTTGCAAAAAATTTAGCTTTGTATCTTTAAGGGCTGCATGTTTCCTTTGAGACTGACACTAATTTCAGCAGAGCCCTGGGCAAGAATAACATGAGTGCTGCAAGCCTCAGTAATGCTGTGGAGAGAGCATCTTTGCACACCCATGACAAGCCCTAAACTTTCCTTCTCAGCTGTCTGTGACTTTGCCCCCTCAGGCTATGATTGCGCCATCTTTTCATTTTTGAGGCTTTGCAGACTTTGACACTGTTACAGACAGCGCTGGAAGCCAGGAGCAGGGGAGGGATGTGATAAGGAAGAAGGATGTGTTGAGATAGAGAGGGAAACTAGGGAATTCAGTATTTGCCATGGCCTGCCAGTACCAAGTCAGTGCACAGTGCAGATATAGAGGCGTGGACTGAAGGGACAGGGGGACATGCTTGTCCAGAACTCTGGAAAGATGGATCTCTCAGGGTAAATAGACTGAATACTACAGTTAAGATTTCCTATTCCATTTAGTAATACCAAGGAATCTTTCTCAGTTCCTGCAGATTTTTTCACAGCATAGAGTGTACCTCTTTTATGTGCAATATGAAAGAATCTGGCAGGCACAAACAGCTTCTTCAGAAAGAAATGTTTACATTGTGGTAGAACGGATTGATACACTAAACACTATAAGCTGTGAGAATGGGTCAGTGAGACTCATTCTCACTTTTGGCTTGAAGGAAACAAACTATTTGGGTCTCCAGGAATCTCCAGTAGCACATGAGTGACACAAAAAAGTTGACAGGTCTATTTGATAATTTATCGTCCTGTAGGTTTTGTCTTTCTAGACCATCTGTCAAAAAGATACAAAACCCACAAGATGTTGAAGTGGGAGCAGTTATAGCTGTAGACAAGAATTAGTCAAGATTGTGCTACCTGGTGACTTTGATCTCCTTTCTGTTACCTGTTCCTTCACCTTGCAAGCTTTCCTAGTCAATGCTCTTTTATCAGAGTCTTGTCCTTGTTCTGTATTTAAAATTCAACAGAGATATCCTTAATGTAACCAATCTATCAGCTATCTTCTAGATATTAAACAAATCTATCAGATCTAGATCAACCATTCTATTTTCATCCCAGAGGTCTTTTTCTTGTTAGACAGCTTCTGAATCTAGACGGCCTCTTCAAAGTTCACCTTGCACAACAGCATCTGAATGGCAAGCAAAAGAAAAGGATATAAGAAAATGCAGCTATTGTCAGAATTGGAGACAACTGCAAAAGTGGGTCATGAGAGTATTCTACAGCAGAAGCTCTAAATCTGTGAAGTGGGTCAAAATGTAAATTAACTCTCAGCATCTACCTGGGACAAGTGCCCATCTGCACACTGATTTCAAAGCTGTTTCAACATGCAGATTCATAGATTTTAAGTTCAGATGTCTCTGTGGTGATCACCTAGTCCGAAGTCCTGTGGAATACATGCCTTAGGCCCCTCCCCCCCAAAAAATCCTTCTTTAGACTTCCACATCAGTATTTGAAATAGAAGAGGTATTAAAAAAAAACAGTCATATTCCCAGTGGTAGAGAATTCATCATAAGCCCTTTGTGTTGAACTTCAGTAACTCTCCCCATTGTTACAATACTTTGACTTTTTTTCTGATCTGAACTGGTCTATCTTCAACTTCCAGCAATTAGTTCCTGTCTGAGGCACTTTGTGTCTGATTTGATTGCCCTGCATTACCAAATTTCAGCTCCCCACCTAGATTGTCAAAGGCTTCTCTTGCATTCGTGTTGCATATTATTTGCATGTGATCAGAAGATAAAAAGAAAGATTTATGATGTATATATTAAAAATATATATTTCAAGAATGATTAATAACATATTGCGGGATATATGTGTTATTTTCAGAATGAACATTAACAGTTCTCACTCCTAGACTGCACAGGTCAGATTTTGCTTGCTGCTGGCAATTTGTATTGTGATTGCTACTGTGTAGAACAATCTGACATTCTTTCTCTTGATTGCAAAAATCAGATTGTTTTAATTTTTGATAAAAATGATGCAAGCTAAAAAGGCAAAAAACGCAAGTCAAAAACCTCATAAATTTGTCTAACTGCTAGATTATATTTCACCATCCATAGCAGAAAAATAAATATGTAACTCAGAAAGTAACAAGAGACACAAATCTTGCCTCCCAAAGCTATTAGCCATTTAGTTCTGAGCATAACCTCATTTATTTTTGTAACACTTAATTTGATTTCAAAAGAAATGTATGATACTGTAGCTAATTTCACCCTTATATCCAAGCTAATTTACCTTGTCTTTACATGTAGCATCATGTAGCTGGAAAAGATTATTTTATTTGGATAGAATTATGGCAAAAGTGCTTATTATATTCTGCATGTGTACTGGCTGTTTTCCCTCCAACTTAGAACCAACTGATTCCGTTCTGTGCCTCCCATTTTCCCAGTCTGATCCTATTCCATTTTATGCTGTCTAGCAACAACAATGTTGAAGGGTTTAGGAACTGCATCAAAAACTGCAGGTGAGAGGAGAAGCGCTTCGCAGCCTCTGTCAGAAACCAAAACAGCTACAGGAAATACAAGGCAGAGCAAAACCAAGCCCAGCAGAATTATTCATGTAACCATCTTAATAAAATTGAATCTTCTGAAATTACTTTGGATTCTTTTGGATGAAGTGAGATATGCTCAGGTAAATGTAAGTGACTATTATGGAATTTTTTTTTTCCCTGAATGATTCCAAAATACTTTTGACAGTTCAATGGTAAAAAGTGAGTGAATTCACTTGTTTGATGTTCAGGGCTGAACAGTGAAAAATCCGTAAATTCTATATTGTCCAGGTCAAGAGTTTAGATATATATATATTTTTTTTTAAATCAGTTTACCTCACCAGTGAAATAAAATCTTTGTTTGTATAAAATAAAGTATCTGCTTAGTATCTATTTTGTATTTATATTTTCATATATCACAGACTACAAAGATGCTGTGAGTAAAGGTGTAAGATATGTGATGTACATGATATAGCTATGTAATTGGATGATATACATTCTAAAAATTCCAGCCAATGGGAGGAAAACAAATCTTTCCAAAGAGCACGTAAACAACACAAGCATCTTTCCAACACCAGAACATAAATCAAAATACATTTAAGTGCTACAATTAAGTATTATGTTTTTGAGGGGGTTTTCCACTGCTTCTAGAAAAATCTCTGTGTAACACTGAGTTTTAGGTAAAAAGAAATATCAGAATATAAGAAAAGCATTTTCTATAGGTTTACACAAACTAAGAACACTCAAAAGTGGCAGCAGCAATAAAAATACAGAATAGTTACCCTCCATGCTTCCAGAAACATTTTTAATGCAGAATAAAAGAAGGGTGAAATTCAAAACCAAGTGCCTCATAATTAAACAATAGATTAGCACAACAAGATTGCTTGCGGGTGTTTGTGGACATGAATGAGACCAAAGAAGGCACACTGAGACCACTTCATGTGACTTCACACAACCACAGCAGTGAGAAAGAACCTCACAGAGGCTATAACCATTATTTATTACCTTATTGAGACCTTTCTTCACAGCCAGGAGACAGGTTATTATCAATGGGAGTTAGGCTTGTAAGTATCCATGAGTATACTGTAAAACATGAGTTGAAATAAGATATGTGAAGAAGAGAAACAAATGTGTGCATTATAAAGCATTTCAGATCAGGTAGTTACAAATTAATAATGTGGTATTGGCTATTCAGGCTTTTACGGGGAAATAGATAAAAACAACACAGTCTCCTGATTGCTCAGGCCTTCCTATCAATAGGCCAGGCACCAGCAAACTCCAAGGTGCAGAAAGGCACCAGATTCTGTCTGGCTTCCCGTCTGAGCTTCCCATACCCTGGGGCAAGGCTGTGAGCAGGAATGGAGCATGATGCATGCTAACACACCAAGAGGGTACTTGTTGCTTGAGAAAAAGATCCAGAGGTCTCCTGGAGGGAACCTTACACTTTCTCTTAAAGGGTCTCAATGTTTCTGATTGAGTCTGGCCAGGTCTGACCAGGCTTGGTAGGGACATAGGGCAGGGCTCCGCAGCCCTCAGGGCGCCCTGGAGGCATTCTGGCAGATGGGCACAGAAAGTCTATGGGGATGTGCTCCTGGGGTAAAGAAGAAAATACATCCGGGAGTTTTAGTCCTGAGGAGCGCAGCTTTGAAGGCCTTGTTTTATGGTAGTGCACAGGCCAGACTTTCTGATATAAGATGTCTCTGGATAGAAACCTCAAGCCAGTGGCACACCAAGGCAGGTTCCTTGTTATCCAAAGAGGAACATGAGTTGCTTGACTGCTGCTAATACTTTCTATGGCACATTGCAGGTTCCTCTCCAGTGCAAGTGGTGATGGGCTCTGACGGTTGGTATTCAGGTAAAAAATATGTTCTGTGCTTCTGTCATTTTTGTCTGTCGGAGATGGGTAGAAAGATGTTCTGCTTAGCACTGAGTTAGTTCTCAGGGCTTTGTCCCTGCACACTTGTAAATCATCCACGGAAGAAGTAGATAAAATGTGGTCCTAAAATTGAAGAAACATAGGATTGACATCAGAATATTGCACTTGAAAATGAAGAGTATCATGAGGGCACACTAATGATACTAGTGACTATCAAGGAGATCACTTCCATTTTATGTATTATTAAATTTGTTTAATATCCGGAAGCTAACCATACAAAATTAAAATCTTGCCTGATTAAGCTATCACAGCTACATATACAGCAATGATGGTTCAGCTTCAGGCTATGGTTATCAAGTCTCAAGTTTTTTCTAGTTGTTGACTAGGGAATTTCTTTCTCCTTGGGTCTTTTGGTGCCAAAGTCTGTCTAGGTCAGTCAATACAAGGTGGCACTGCTTGAAGAACAAGCATGACTGACTGGAGCATGTCAGTAGTATGTTTGTCACTGGTTTTATTGGGTCTGGCTGAGCTGGAGTTCATTTCCCCATAGCTGCCCTCACAGTGCTATGCTTTGCATTGGTAGCTAGAAGGGTGTTGATAACCCACCAGCATTTTGGCTACTGCTGAGCACAGCATCAGCACTATAAGATTCCTTCCTCAATCAAGAGCAAGATCCTGGGAGTGGACACAAGTAGGCTTGCTAAGCCAGACTGACCAAAGGGATATTCCATTTCATATGACATCAGCTCAGATATAAAAGCTGAGGCAAGGAGCAGGAAGGGAGGCATTCATTGTCTCCAGTGGCTGCCTGCTGAGGAACCGTCACGCGTACTGAGGCCCTGCTTCTCAGGAGTGGCTGACCATCACTGCCCATGGGAAGTAGAGAATTAACCCTGCTATCTTTCGCTTTGCTTCGTTTTTGCACACACAAGCTTCCACTTTGCCTTTGCCTTAAATAAACTGCCTTATTCCAACCCACGAGTTGTTTTCCACCTTACTCTGTCCCCCGTCCGTCTGTGAAGGGTAGTGACAGAGTGGTTGGGTGGGCACCTGGTGTCCAGCCAAGGTCAATCCACCACACTGGTTGAATAATGATTGAAGTTAGTTTTATAAAGGAAAAATATTTGACACTACTTAGTATAAAAAGTTGGGTATAGACAAAATTCAGCTTTGTGATATTATGCATATTATTCTGGGAATGTTGTAGTTACAGGCTATTGTGGACACCATCTATTGAAAACCATGTTCTCTCCAGATTCTTCTGCAGGAAGGAATTTTAATTTTATTGCTTCTGCTTTGTTGAGCAACAATGCAAAATTTTGCATAGAATATATCCTATATCTTCCTGATACAGAGATGGGAGAGCTGCACTTTTAGTCATTAAGAGCAGTAGTCCTCTCTGCCAGCATTAGCCAACTTAAAGTTTGGTTGACAGTATAAATGAATCTTTTATTTTTCTATCCTTTTGAACGAAGAGACATAGACACCTCTAGAGGACCTCTCCAGTGCCTGTGTTTTTTCTAATTTAGAAGTAGGTGAGATTTTGGGTTTGACGTGGGGTTGTTTTTTTTGTTTGGTTGGTTGGTTTGGTTTGGTTTGCGTTTTTTGGTGTTTATTTTTTGTTTGTTTTTTTTTGTGGTGGGTGGGGGGAGCTGTTTTGGGGTTTATTTCTATAATTGTGTCTGCAGAGAATCAATAGGCTAAATCCAGGGAACTTTCCTTGTGGAGAACAAACCAGTCTGGCTCTGCATGTATAATGAATCAGGACATTCCAAACAGCTGTTTGAAGGAAAAGGTTGGTTTAATTTTGTTTATGACAGGAGTGTCTTCTTTTTTGAGCTTCATGGGTGACTATATAAAATAGAGTCCGCAAATCAAAAATGTTTCCAAATATAGCTCTGCTGTTGGCTTGGAGGGACGTTGTAAGACTAGAAAATGGCACTACTTCTAGCGCTATATGGATGACACAGTGAAATGTCTTCTAGCCAAAAAGGTAGCAGTTCCTCACAGAATTAAATATCAAAGATTAGAAGAAATTCAGCAATTGATTTTGTAGGATAAAGTAGTTCTTAGCATACACCTAGAACTGTACATTTTTTAAACTAATGAGAGGTTTTCAGTAGGCAGGCTGGGGAGTTTGAGATCACAGTATATATTTAGCTAGATGCATTTTCTTCAGTAAAGCTACTGGTTTGTAAATCACGAACCAGCAATCATTTGTTAAAGTTTTAACTTTCTATTTTTGCACATGAAGTTTCTGACAAAGTTTTTGAAGACTGTTTTCTTTCTCATCAGTGTTTTTGAGGCTAAGCATATTGCATCTAAAGTTTGAGGTAGGTTTTCTGGGACAAGCTATCTGGGACATTTCATTTCATTTAAACCTACTCTTCCAGTCCTGCTGTCTTTGTACAGTAGCATGTAAATTCTTGATAACTGTTCTATATGCATAAGCAAGACACTATCAGCCATTTCCCCATTTTAATATCAATTTTGTAAAAGTTGTCCAAGCTGTTTAGCCTGTGAATGCTATTTAAATGTACTCCAATTGCAGACTGCTATACACATTCATAAATTCTATGCACTGCTTCTGTGCATAGAGTTGTTACTGCTTCAGAGCAGCTGGTCATGCATGATTATAAGCAGATCTAGCTCTGCTTTCATCCTATCTACAATCTTGACATATCTGTCCTCTGCTGAAAATGAGTAACATGGCTTCATGACAATTCAAGTGTCATCACACTGTGTTAACAAGGCCTTCATATCAGCATCAGGAGGAAATGTGTTGACACCTTGTTTACAACCATTCTCTGTGGACATCCAGAACTGACTCTCCTTTCACTCACATCTATTTTACACTGGTGCAATTCCACTGGGTTTACAGGTACTTTTCCTTGATAGCCATCTGAGAAGACAGTCAGATTCATAATTCTCTGGTTCTGCTTATTCTGCAGTTGAATGTCAGTTTAAGATCTCAGAGGAGCAGAATGCTTTGAATGCCTTTGTGCATAGTTATTTTAAACATAAAATTACAAACATAACAGTGCAGTTTTGAATTTAAATAAACAACAACAATCTTTAAATGTAAAAGTGTAAGCTTATTAAAGCATATGCAATCATGTGGACCATATTTTTTGTTATCCCAGAGTGCTTAAGGCTAGCAGTTTGGTCTGGCCTTCCAATACAGACCAGTGATTTCCATTTTAAGTCCCTGATATGTAATTTTTGAACTGAGGCTTAAGAGAAATTCCTTTTTTTTCTCAGTGATTAAAATCTCTTCTATTTTTAAAATTTTATCATGGGGGTGAGGTGCATCTAGAAATAAGCAGCAAAAAATACAGATTCCTCTGTATCTCTGGTGTAGCTGCTATCATAATCTCGGACTTCACTCATCAGGACATCCACACTACCTGTTAACCACCTGCTCGTGGTCTTTACTCCTCAGTTGATCCCAGACAGGCTGGTGGTACTCAATGCCTTAAATACCACTCCTGTTCCAGCTTTCGGGGTTTGTGTCTTTTTTCTTTTAGACATTGTGTTTGCAAGTCACAGAAATCTATGACTTCATTGCCAATGTCCTCCTCTCTTTCTTATGCTGACTTTTCACTTTCCCTCTTCTGTCACCTTCTTCATTCTTATTTCATCAGGTCTGTTCCTCTGTGCATTTCCCTCCCTCTCCTCTTTTTTTTTTCCTTCTCTTTTACCACAGCCATCCATATAATTGCTGTAGTGTGGCTCTGTACCGATTCCCTCACTCCTCCCCATAAAATTCTCTTGATTCTTTTGATGAAAGAAATCAGGGAGGAGTGAGATGATGGGCTGCTGAACTGTATTCTCCACTAACATAAGTTCATTGTCCTCATTTTTTCTGCATTGTAATATCTCTATTATTCTCTTCTGACTCAAATAAACCATTCCTGGTAATATCATCTTCCTTCCACATGTTGCCAACCCCATCATCCCCTCAGTATGGGATGTGGGTTTCCGTTTCCAGAGAAAAACTCTTGCCCATGTCTTTTTGCCCCTTCTCTCATTGTTGTAGTGGCATAGTCAAGAAGAAACAAAGTCCATCAGCTTCTACGAGGGGAAAAAAGTGGTTTTCCATTTCTCCCTGCCCAGCAAGGAATGCGAGTGAGGTATTTGCACAGCTCTGGCTGCAGACTCCTACTCCTGTCTCCAGCAGCTGCCGCTGCCCCTTGCCAGCTCCTCCTCCAGCAGCTGGCTTTGCCTCGGCTCCTCCTGCCTCTGAAACTCCCGGCTGCCCTCAGGCATCGCAACCAGTAATTCACTCACGGCTCAGGGGACTGTAAATGCCTGCTTACCTGTAAATATGTATACAGGCACAAGGTTTACGTATATAAACGTGTGTATGTTATTTTTTCCCATGTGTTCATGGGCATATATACACGTCTATGTTCTTATATGGAAACAAGTGGTATCCTGGTTCTCTCTGGGAAGGTAAGCAGGCTTTTTTGAAGTGCAGCCATGGCACACCAGTTTTACCTGCCTGTTCCAAATCTATTTTGGAGAAAAATTATACCTTTGTTTGTGATTATGTATGTTTACATCATATAGACTTGGCTGTAGCAAATTTTTCTAAACCCTTTTCATGTCATGTATTTCCCTCAGTCCTTGCATTTTTTGAAGCAGGGCTTGGCTTTTCATACCTGTGGGAAACCCAAAAAGGCTCCAAACCCTACTTGTGCGGGCAAAGTATGTTTTAAAAATAAATTATTTCTAAAAATATAACTTGCAAGAAGAATTGATGCATATAGCTTCTGAGGTCCCAGGCTTTTCACAACTCTTACTACTAGATGGGGGAAAAAAGCTCAGCTGAATACAGTACAAGCGTGTCAAATGCAGCTTTAAAATTGTGCTGTGGCCAAAATGCTGTAATTTTTCACAGGCATTGCTGTGGTGTGGGAAAGAAGGAGGAACACAGATGAGCATTTCTTTGTGCAGAAGGTTGGGTGTTTCTCAGCAGCTCTATTCTTCAGTCTGCTCCCTCACAAGCTTGACTCCTTGCCTGAGGCTGGCAAGAGGCAAGTCTCCTTCTCTTGCATTTCTTGCTTTCTCTACAAAATCCACTGAAGAGCTCCACCCCTGCATTCTCACGCTTCTTAATGTGACTATAAACAGCGCCTTACTTGCTGCCAAATCAAGTTATCCACATAGGTTATTTCAACCTAACTTATGTGCCAATCTCATTTTAATTCAGCCAGAATTCTGGCAAGAACCTTTTCCTTTCCTTGGATTGCAGGAATGCTGCCAAAAAAGTATCTAGTACTTCAGAAACAAGAAATGACTTAACGTTAGAAGTCTGATCACAAAGGGATGACTGCACTGGGGAAACTGCTTGTGTTTTTCTCTTGACAGGACAATCTTGAGCCTTGTTTCTGCTGGATCTTAATCGACCAACATGAAAGTTTCTGTATAAAATCCCCTGTGTAGAAACAACTGATATCACGATCAGTATCTTTTTTTGTTGGCCAAAATCCCAAAACAGACTAGGACTTGTCCAAAAGAATTTATTAGAAGCCTACATACTAGGAGTCTTCAGCTTCCAAAGCCAGAAGAAGAGAAGTAAACATCTATTTTAAAAAGACCTATTCAGCTTTTCTGGGTATAACCTAGAGCCTGCAGATATGACCACATCATAACTGATGGTTTCACGTGTCTTCAAAAAAGCCCCAGTGAATAAACTGACTCATTCGTATTACCTCCAAAGCAGCCCTGTCATCAGCAGAGACACTCCCTTTTGGCAGTGAGAGTCTATAAGATTGCAGTTTCATAACTGGGACCTAGTTCTGCCCTCTTAAAACAGAACAAGCAGGAGACCCCAGGGTAACAGGTGTCTGTATACTTGACTTCCAAAGTAACTCATGCAGGGGGCAGAAAGATGTGTGTTCGACCACTTGAAGTTCAGGCTTACACTAAAAATTGCACCTTGACCACACCACTGAGGTGCTCCATAGTTCTGCTCCTCTCTTCTTACCCGGTGTTGTTCATCAGCACATTTTGCCTTATACGTCTGCCATGTCTATTTTAAATGGGCTCAAGCCATGGGTGTCCTTTTGTCTGACTTGCCCTGGCAAAGGTCCCTGTGACTTTGTTAAAGCTATCACACCAAGAGCCCAAACCAGATGGCTGCTAGTCTCTCTTTTTTTATATCTAATCCATTGTTGTAAATAATTAAAGGGAATCTGATGATGAGAATCAGGGATAGTTCAGGTGACCGTTCCACCAATGCATTTAAGATTTTCAAAAAATTAGAAGCCACACTTTGTGCCTATAATTAACTCATCAGTTCTCTTTTGTCATTTCTCTATCCACTCCACCTTTGTTGCATGCTCCCTTGCTTCAAGGTCATTTAAAAGGCCTGAGGGAGAGAGGAAGTGTTATATTCACACAGGTGGTTTTATTATTGTGCTGGGAGGAGGGGATCCTGTTTGTGAATAACACTTGTGCTCTTACAAGGCAAGTGAGATAAAGCAGTACGAGTGATAATAAAGAACACTGTAACAGAGAGAGACAGTGGTGATATCTGGGTGCTATTTTGAATGCTTTTGCTTTCAGGTATGAGCAATCTGAAAGTGCCAAACATTTGCAAGGTAATAATGTACAGTCATGAAGGAAAATTGTGGTAAGAACTCTAATAAAACAATCTTTCCTGAGATCTTTATGGCCTGGAGAATTCAAGGGTCAAAGACCACCCACATCCAGGAGGCAGGAGATGCAGGCATGCCTTGTACTGTGGACAGGAAAACAGTGTGTGTCCTCTACCAGAAGCCCTTGCTTTGGGGAAGGTCAGCAGAAACAGGGCACACAGATTGTCAGTGAAGAAGCAAAAGGATTAGTTATGAGAGCAATACAGTTGGATTTTCTCAGGGTTTAAATATGGCAAACCTTAGATTGGCTTAATTATTGGACCCTGACAGGCTGCTTCGGATAGAAGCTGCCAGTATGACCTCCTCTGAACTCGCCATCTAGACATATTGTGCTCTGTGAGCTCTTGAAGTGTTTTGTAGGTATGCAATAAGTCAAGGAATCTCAGGTGTTAAGTTTAGCTTCAGGACAGCTATCTGAGGCTCATAGTTCAAATGACTGATGCATGGTTATGTTTCAGGTCTCAGCAACTAACAACTTGGCCACTGTTCAGATTAGAGGCCTAGGTGTTAGATTGTTGGATTACACCGCTGATGTTTTGGCAGTACACTGAAGAAGACAAAATTTAAGTAAAATTAAAAGAGATTACTTGTTCAACTGACTGATAGAATGAACACTAACAGGGGGGAAAACAGGAATAGCAACTCAAATTGGAACAGAAAAATGGCAGGTTAGAAAGTAATTAGATAAATTACACGTGTCCAGATTGTCAGTGCCTGGTGAAATCTGCCCCAGAGTAGTGAAGGAGTTGGCTGAGGCAGCCTTAAAACTGCTTTCAATTGTTCCAAAAGAATTGTGGCAGAGCAGTGAGCATCCACGAGACTGAAAAGGGGCAAGGTTCATCATGGCTGGACTTCGCGAACGAAGATTTGAGAAGGGCTCTACCCACGCTTGCTACAAGTGCACTGATGGCTAAAGAGGCCAATGTGAGATAGACAAGTCCGGTTGCAGAAGGCACAGCAGAAAGACTCCCTGGGAGAGATAGACAAGACGCGATTCTTTCTGCATTGTCTTTTCTCCTCGAGAGTGATCCTGCGTGTGTGCTCAAGAGAAGCAGCAGCCTTACAGATGGTGTGTCTCCAGGCCTCCCGATTAGAGGCCAGAGTAGACCAGTGGTGAAGATCGATATGGCCAAGGCTGAGAGATTGTTAACACCTACTTGAAGGAGCAAGCAAGCCATTGAATTGTCAAACAGGAAAAAATTAACAATCAGAGTCTTTGTGACCACCTCTAAGAACACAAAGTGGTAACAGCCAAGATGGATCAGAGCAAACTTGATCTAATTCAGTCCAAACAACCTAATTTCACATGATGAAAAGTGATCAGATAACAGTCGCTTCTCAAGCTGCTGTC
>JAWWLV010000045.1:34238059-34253535 GCA_035041135.1 Platyrinchus mystaceus | reverse complement strand
GATCTAATTCAGTCCAAACAACCTAATTTCACATGATGAAAAGTGATCAGATAACAGTCGCTTCTCAAGCTGCTGTCAGCAGAGACAGGCAACATATGCTTGACCCACCACATTTACAAAGCAGGCCCATGTCTACAAAGAAATGTATTAGATGGTATATTTTTCTTCACAATTTGTGGAAGGTAAAAAGTCACACAGTGAACATCTGTTCAGAAATTTTTGGATTTTCATTTAGAGAACAGAAGATCTTCCATCAGTTGTGGCAAAGAGAAAAAGAATAACCTGATCTCCACATGCACAATTAAAAAGAAAAGAATGGACAAGGAAATATTCTTAATCTGCAACAGAAAGAAATTGCATTATACAGATGAAAACTGATCTTAAGGATAATTTAGTGTTGAACTAGATTATGCAAATGCCGTAATTTGCTATTTTTAAGAATCTATGAGACAAATACCTGCCAGGAATCATATGGTTGTTCCTCATACTTCCAGTTATATTTTGGCTGATTTTCCATATTTAGAAATATTTGTGATCTCTCCTAGTGCTGGTGAAACAAAAAAAAATTCCTCTGTCTGAGGAGTAAGATGCCTTGCACTTTGGGGGAATTCTAGCTACCAAAACAGATATCCAAGACAGTATTTCCTGGTTCTCTTTCCTAGATTCAGTTTTCAGTTACAGCCAGTTCAACTTCTCAGTCTTTTTTCTTTCACGTCAGCCATGTCTGAATCTGTGGTAGCTGGCAGCCCCATGCCATGCAGAACACTTCATTTAGGGCAACTCTCTGGTGTTCATTTTAAGATGAGTAAGGTAGGGATTCAATGTACTGTAGCACCTGAGGGAGGGACCATGCTTTCAGATAAGCACTGTCCTTTCTGGATGCACAAGTATTCCCATGGGTATTCAGCAAACACTGCTTTATAAAGCTCTCCCTGCCTGCTGTACGAGTGCTGCTGGCAGGACAGGACACATCCTGTCAGGCACTGAGCCCTGGGCAGAAGCTCCGTGTTCTCACCACACACCTTCAATGTGAGCTTCTTCAGATGTTTCATTGGGCCAAGAGAGCTAATGAACAATGGTTGGATTTTGTGAGAAATAGAGCCAAGACAGCTGTAGGGACTTGATTCAGCAATTTGTTTAGTCTGATATCTACTTCCCTCACCCATTATGGACTATTTTACCTCTCATCCCCCAGCTTTAGTGTACTGTTTTTTATGGAGCAACAGGCTCAGCTGGAGGCAGGAACTGTGAGGGACAACGTAACAAAGAAACCTGTGTGGCAAAAACTTGACCTTTTGCTACTATCCTTTATTTTGCTGGGCAAATCTTTGTAAAATCAAATCCACTCTACCAGGTTAGCTAGAATCAGTCTCTAGAGCTGAAGTGGTTGTGTGTCCCACAGGAAATTCCAGCTGAGAGCCATGTAACTTCTTTCCTAATAATTTCAACTGGAAATCAAATTGTAAAACAAGTAATCCATTCAAAATTAGTCTTTGTAGATTGGTCTTCCATCAGAAAATAATAGAAGCAAGAGTAATCCACAGAGACCAGCAAAGATTCCTATGGAGCCTGGTGGAATTCCCATTAAAGAAATGGTGACATTTCTGAATTAGCAGTTGCTCTCTTCGGAAGGCAGAAACTCACTTTATTGGATCAGCCCTATCAATTGCCAAACAGATCATTCAAAAAGAGGGGTTAATCATTGGCATTTAGCTGAGAAGTGGTGCTGAGGAAGCTGCATAGAAGTGCATTATAGAAGGGAAATTGAAAACATAGATCAGGCTGTGCCAAGGGGAAAACCTGAAACAGGCTGTTCTGATCAGCAGCAGGCAGAAAGAATGACTTGTAGAGAGGTAGGAGATGCCAAGGAGCACATTAATTTTCCACTGCTGGAAGTGTACCTGCCAAAGACCAGCCTCAGTAACCCCTTACATATCCCGAGGCAACAGTAAACTTTCCTCTCTGAACTTGTTCACTGTCTTAGAGTTCATCCTCTTCTCTCCTTGTGCCTTTTAAATTGTTTTGAAAGGTTTTCCTGAAGGGTGCTCGATCTATCAGTGTCATTTATATTATCTACAGACTGTGAACTCATGATACGTTCCTCTCTTTAGGCCTTCTGCTGATGACCTCTACAGTACATGTGTTGAAATCTAAAATATTTATCCATTGGGTTGACACTGTTCTTTTAATTAGTGCAAATGATGTTCCACATCTTTTCATAGCATCTCCTCTGAGACTGCATATGTGATCAGCTGTGACAACAAATTTGTTCTCTCTCTTCCCTTCATTCTCTCTTTCCTCCTGCCATGCTTGATCTGTTTTTCTTCTTGGGTGAAATCCCTTCAGTTTAGAACTGTCACAATTACTGAGTATCTCAAGTAAAACTTGATCATGTTCTCTCTAGGGAACCAAGTAAATGTCTCTACAATAAGAGTATGGCTAAAGCACAAGGAATAGTACACAGCCTTCAACACTGTTAAGGTTGAAGCTGTGCTGTTGAATTTGTTTAGGATTCTAAATTTCAGATGCTGTTCCTCCAAATGATGTGTACAAGGGTGAGCGGGATGGGTTGGAAGTAAAAGCAACATAAGTGATTACATTAGGATTCGTGCTCTGGAAGGAGCTCAAAGTCCTGCATTGATTTAGCATTTTGTGAGCTGGAGCTTGATCTTTCTCTCTGGCTGTGACTCAGAGTCTGTCTAAACTCAGTAACTCAGGAAACCCAGAGCCCTGTTCTACCTCTGGTCCCTTGTAACATTTTCCTCAACACTGTGTAAATACAAAATCCTTCTGCCAGTAACCCTTATAGGTAGCTAAGCAGTCTTACACCCAGATGAGTGAACTGAGAAACAGAGGAGTGAGATTTCTGGAGCAGAGCAGTGCTGGAGGAGAAATCAGCAGCCTTCTTCCAGCTACCTGCTCTGAGCATCCCATGTACATGCTCTACCCCCAGGGCCTCTATTGCAGCACAGTTTTTAAGCAGGCCGGATTTAGAGCAGCTTGATCATCTTGTCACCAAGGCACAGCTTAGGGCAGCTCTGTCACTATTCCTCTGCACCAGCAGCTTCCCACTGCCATGGATGGCCATGCTGGTGCCCAGGGTCAGGGCGATGGGCTGGCATTGCATGGCAGTGAGATAACCGGGTTTTGCTGCTGCAGTTCAGCATTATAACAGCACAGAAGGTGCCGCTTTCTGCTTCTAGACCTTCCATTCTCCTGTGGCAGAAGCATATTGGTGATTTGGATGCTGATTTATAAGGCAGACAACTTCAGCAAAGTCTATTTTAAAGGCTGTAGCTGAACTGACTCATCTAAGTCAGCCAGAATTTTGCCAATTGTCTCATTTCTACACTATTTGTCTAAGTTAAAGATTTATCAGCAAAATCAGTGTACATTTTTGATTCTATATTGGAATGTACTGATTGTGTCTTCATAAATTAGAACATGTGCTTCACCAAGATGACAGTGTAGCAATGTACTTTTTCAGGACTAATGCTTGGGCAATAATAATTTGACATTAAGCAATATTAAAATTTTCCTGTCTGCCTTATCTTTCCCATTGAGAGTTCTTTTTGTACTTTATGTTGCTTTATTCTGTCTTTTTTTTTTTCCACCACTTCACGCATGTACCCTTAGCATTTAAATTCGGCCAGAGATGAGGGATTGGACACAGGGGGCAGTGCCACAGAACACCCCTCTGCCCAGCCATGCCAGGATGCTTTGAATGGCACCAGCCAGGGCAAGATATAAGGGTCCAGTGGGATGAATGGTGCCACAGGGCTGCCCCCTGGGCCCATCAGCCAGCCAGGCTGACACAGATAATCCCCCTCACAGTCAGGGACAGCCGTTCAGACAGTGCGGCTTTTCAGTCACTGCCAGCCCGGGCCAGATTTAAATTGGTGTCCTATGGATGGCCTTGGATCTCCTCATCATCTCCTTCTGTGAGGGACTTTCCCTTTGTTTTTTTGATTGGAGTTTATTCTGCTGGGTAGGCAGTGCTGGTGCTGGCTATAGTGAGGTCAGTTGAACCTGGAGAGCTGTGAGGCTGAGCCAATCAGCCCAAAATGCTTTTAATCTTTAGGCTTTAATCAGAGACCAAGGTCTGCACCGATGCACATAAAATAAACAGGAGGGTGTGTTCAGCAGTCACTTCAAACCACATCTCTTCTTATTCTAGTTCTGGCTGCAAAGGTCGCAAAACACTCAGGTGGATGCTACTAATAATTATTATCCCAATTACAAAAAAATCCCATAGTGCAGTCATCCATGCACAAGTGAAGGAAGGGAAATACGCCTTATATAAACAGCACCTTTGGGGATTCACATGACTTTGTGTGTGCATATATATGTGTAACATTTGGTGAAAAGTGCTCTTTCTGTTGGAATGGATGTTACTCGTGAATATGGTTCCAGTTAAGCTAATTGCTCTTGACTTTAAAAAAGAAGGGAAATTTCTAGTAAGCCCAAATACCTTACTTTGACATCTTTGAAATGAAGTGTTTCAAATTCTCATTTTAAAAGAAAAAATTTGCAGTATTATCAATCTGTTTCATTTTTTAAGAAAAAGGATTTATGGTGCAGAAGAAGAAACTTAAGAAAAAAAGGAAGCAGCTGACCTAATATTAAATTTGTCAGATATTCTAAATTTGGCCATCTGACTGAATAAATCTGTCTTTCACAAAGCCCCTTCTCAGAGGAGGTGAAGTGTGATCTAGCCATTCAGGGTGAGTCTTTCACTCAAAAGCTGCCTGATAAAGGTCTCTGCATACCACAGGGAGGAAAGTAGGCCAATCTTCGTCCTTTAGAGAGGCACCTGAAGCTATGTTATCATTAAGGATTAAAATCTTCTGGGACTCTCACCTTCAAAATGGACAGGCGGCAACATCATGTAACAATAAAAATATCCTTGCAAAATAAATGAAAGACAATTAGTCATCTCCAACATATCAGGAGACCGTAATGCAGACATCAAGTGTTGGGGACTTGAGAAGGACCAAACAAGTTCTCAAGCTATATTTTTTCTAAGGCATATGAAGGGCAGAATTTAGGACTGTGTGAATAATGGGAGGTTTTTTCTTTTTGGTTCTACAACTGAATGGCAAAATCAGAATAAGAAATTACAAATTTGAATGAATCCTAGATTTTCACCAAAAAAAGATTAAAAAATAATTACACCTTCACAACAGATCCCATGTATTTCATTTCCCTCTCAGCCACTTAGAAAGCCATATCAAGTAATCATCCCATTAAGAAAACACTGTTAATACATCTGTTTTATTGTGACATTAGTGATTACACTTTTGGCTCAGGATGCGGAATACCAGCGTTGAATACCCCACTCTATCAAAGAGTAGTTTCACCAGTGAGTGCACTGATGAGTGCAGTGGGATGGGGGAGGTTTGAAAGAAATGCGTATTGAAGTTTTCTGCCAGGCCTGACCTGCACCTGACAAGTCCCAGGAAGGACCTGGTCTCTGGGAAGTGACTTGTTTAGGGCTTCCTGGGGCAAGAGCAATATAAGAAGTCTCCTTAACTCGAAAGTAGTGGGAAGTCTCTCTGCATTTCTTCCCTTCCCAGTCCCTGATTGTTCAGCCTACAAACTGGCTGAGGTTGGTGTTGTTTCCCATCATTTCTTAGCACAGACTCTGGCACACAGGGACTCTGATCTCTGCAGATCTAAGCTCTGATGTATCAATAGCTAATTAAAGTTTCTTCCATATTTAGGACCCTAGTCATCCCTTTACTGACAGTGCTATGAAATCGAAGTGACTGGAAATCAGACTCAGTGATATTAAAACGTAACCAACCAGACTGAACACATCAAACATTTTCTGACCTGTTTCACTTTGTCTCCCTTATCCGAACCACATGGGTGGAATTTAGCACCTCTATTTTTAAACCTTTAACTCAGGCATTGACCTCTTTAATCCAGTCACCCTATGTTCCCTTTGCAGTCAAAGAAGAGAGAGGCACTTCTGGGGTGCAGTTTGCTTGCCCTACTTTTGGGGTCTGCTCTAGGGCAAGATAAAAGGGACCCCAGAAGAGCGTGATTCGCTTCACTGACTGTGAAGAAAGATTTGATACTCATGCCACATGCCCACAGTGTCAATCAAACCCAAACCTGAGTGCTCTGAAATGCCTTTTGTACATTATTGTGCACACCGTGAACTCTAAATAAGCAGATTATTCATAGCATATATAGTGTTATATGTTACCTGTTCTGTATTTATATAGACATAATACCAAATCCCTGCATTCATCTATTTCTACGAAGCTAATCAAACAGCTATAGTTATTGTTGCAACATTTTTCTTACAGTTTCTTAGATGAGAACTCCACCTTCAAATAATTCAAACCAGTATTGATACTAGAGTAGGGTGCCTGGGTTATAGATTTGCAAAGTGCTTGTCCGTGGTGATTCTTTGCCTTTCTGCCAGTGTCACTCCAGCAGCAGCCATAAAGTCAGAGGCTCACTCTGGGGAATCTGGCTGCAGATATTTCTTTAGGTCTTATCAGGGCTGCACAGCAGTTTTCTGGGGAGGATGGCTGCAAGTAGGACTACTGAGTATTTGTAGCATCCACTGTGAACTGGTTCCTTACTTGAGCACAACTCTCACTGAAGCTTTTGGGAGCAAGGACTTGATGTGTCAGTGTGAGAAGCCAGGCTATCCCCATTTTTTTGATGCAGCTGACCAAAATAAGATCTGGAAATTTAAAACTACATTTGAATCTATATGTGGGTCACTTGATGCTGAGACTCACCATATGCCAAATTAATAAATTATAATTATTACTATTATAATATAATATTATGTAATATAATGTTAGATATAATAAATAATAAAATTAATTAGTGCCTCTGGATCTGCCTGATGGATGGTATTAGCCACCCACTATACCGCAGCCTTCCAAAACTGGAATGGGCACTTACAGAAAAGGATTTTTTTTAAAAAAAAGCACTCAAAATGCTATAGCCGATGAACTAAACTTGCTGGGACACTCAATGCAGAAAACGAGAGACTTTTGGGGGAGTCAGGCCACATATGCCTTCTTGTATATACCTAAACAATAGCTATGAAGAAAGTTTTCATTTTCCTGTGTAAAAGTCGTTCCAGGAGGAAGCAATTACTTGACTTCTATTTTCCCCAGTATGCACCTGAGAAGTGTTATCAGTCCCAGCAAGGGAGACAAGATTGATGCACAGGTGAGGGCACATGTGCTGCTGTACATATAAACTACATGCATGCCCTAGGAGTGTATTCTGACATCAGTAATTTGTTAACGTACCTGCAAGATAATATAAAAGACTGGAAGAAAATAAGCTGCCACCATCACTTTTCAGCAACAGTAAGTCATTTGGTCTTAAGCATAAATATTGCAGTAAAGCCTCTTAATACAGACACCATTTTTTGATAGACAGTTCCATTTATTTTCTTGAATTGGAATGCTAATTAAATCTGTGACTGGTTCTCCTTCCAGAGATCTCCTGCTACATCTGTGGGCAAAGCTGTATTTAAATACCCTTCAGAGTCAGCAGCAATTTCATTGATCAGATTTATGAAAGGAGCAAAACCAGGAAAAATATATCCTGTTATCTTCTCACCTAGGAAAACAACCTGATAGGCAGATTCTTAAGTGGAGCTGTCTTTTGATAATAGGTCCAACTTTCTGTATGGCGAATGAAAGTATTATGAATAATACCTTAATCTTTGAGTGTATCTCTTTACAATGATGAATTGCATTAAAAATGCATGGCAAAATCAGTTCCCTTTCTTCCTAAGAGGCATTGTAGCTGTTTAATGGTGTCTACAGAAGTTATCCTTTACATGCAGCAATTCTGGTACTCTCTTGTACCTTTAAAAGAAAATTGGCCCAGCTGTACTGCATTTCTTATGGAAAGCCCCAGAGATCAATATTCTCTTTCTCACTGGAAAGGATCCCATACCATCAGTCACTATCCCACTGCATTTAGGAAGTAGGTTTCCATGAAGGAAGAGAACTCGATAGGCTTATTTGCATTTCCCCTTCCTACACATCTGCAGTCTGTGAAAGAAGAATAGTTGGTACTTCTGCCTGAATCACACTGCAATACTGAACTGCATCAATGCCTGCACTAAGGCAGCTGCCAGGCAGGGCACTCCCAGTCTTTCCATAGTGTCCAGGACTGTGGACCAGGTCCCATCTTCTCGCTATGGCAACTCACTATGACATGAAGCATCTTGCAGAGCGTCAAGGGACTGGGTAACTTCTCCTGGACAAGCAAAGTGACACAGGGCATCCAGACAATGGTGTGAATTGTTGTTCTATGAATCGAACAGTTGAAGCAAGGTGTTCATGAAGGTGGATCTTGGAGGTCCCAGACAGTCTGGCCCCAGCTGGTATTATCAGAACCCCAACATGTTCAAGAAGGTGTTTGTTCTATCACTGCTGCACTAAGAAGGTATTTATGGAACTGAGCTTGCAGGTTCTCACTGAGCTATTTCTCTCTGTGTGTTTATAGAAAGGTTACTCCCATCCTGAGAGCTTACCTGGTGTTACAGGGGCTTTCTGGCTTGTCCATGCACTTTCTAGCTTACAACTGTGCAAGCAAAGTATGCGCACCTAAGAGACCAAGGCTGGCCAAGGTCCTAATGTCGGCTTCTGTGTTTTGGGTCCGCGGGAAAATCAAGACATCCTGGGTGTCCCTAATGCAGCCTGAGTGTCTGGGACACTATGGCTGCTCCTCAGACCTTTCCTCCTGACATAGGCCCCACTCCCAGTGAGAAGGCAGTGGGGACCCCAGGGTGCAGCCTCCAGTGTAGCACTGGGGGCTCTGGGTGTTGTGGGCTGATCTCATGGAAGGCACACAAGCAGAAGCAGCAAACCCAGTGATACTTTGCGACATTATTTCATACTTGGAAACGGTCGCTATTACAGCAGACCATTTGATTGCATGTGAGCCCAGAACAGTGTTTTCCAGAGCAGCTGGGAGGAGCAAGGCAATGGTGGGAGCTGGCTAGTGCCAGCAGCCGGCCCTAAGAGATAGCTGATGCAGATGCAAGACCCTCACTGCGTCAAGGCTTTTAATGTTATCACACCTACCTAAATACCAGTAACACCATATCTCAGTGCTGTCCTGCTCTGGTTTTTGTGTTATTTTATATTTATTTTATATTTATTTTATATTGTGTTAATTGAAATATTACTTAAATTAGATTTTTTTCTTCTTCTTCAGCAATGCCACCTTTCTGAAGGTGATGCAGTAGAGAAATATACTCTGTATTTTCCCTTATATACTTCAAGGTCTGTTCCCCAAAGGTCAAGAGATAATTTTTTGAGTAATAATTGAGGATGAATTTTGAGTCTTTAAGGGAAGTTAGGAAAAAGCACCCAAAACCAGACCTTCAAAGTCACCAGTCTGCTTTAAAGGCTTGAGCATTATTTCCATGCTGCTTTACCTGTAATTTATCATCACAGCTAGTATCTGTCTTAAAAAGAGGTCTTTGACCATGAATATAAGAAATATTAGTGAGACTGCTGATACAGAAAAGGTCAGCAGGATCAGACCTTAATAGTTCACATGTAATCCAATGAATACTGTGTTTATTAGGTCCCATATGCTCCACTAATTCCAGCTTTATTTCTAATGCATGGCTTATTTCTTAGGATTAGGTTTAAAACGGCAATTGGCCGTTCAACAAACAGTGCACCAAAGCACCCATCTTGCAGCTAGAATTGGCTTCTTCTGCTGCAATTGTGAAAAATATTTATCCAGCTCGGTATCTAAGCAGTTGAGTCTCTCTGTGAAAGCTGTGCCTCCTGACGGCCCACACATACGTACGGAAGCATTTCCCGATCTGCTGGCGATAACCACTTCACAGCCATGGAGGAATCTGGGATGGCAAAGATTGTTCAAAAGCATTATCCAAGCCATTTACTGCACTTGCCAAAATATTTCTGGGTCTGCCCCTGTGTGGCTGTTGGGCTGGGGTTCTCTATGCTTTGCAAACCCCTCTTTGCCTTTTGCCATTACTCCCTCTCACAGCCAGGATAAGCCATAGCATCATGCCACAACAGGTGCACAGGCTGCCAACTTGGGTGGGAGCAGCTGGTGTTTTGAGCTGGATGAGCAGGGAAGAAGTGCATGAGGTTTGGAATGGTGATGGAGGGTAGTTTGGGCACGGGGGACAGTGGCTGGGCTGTGGGGTCAAAGGCACCTGTGCCTCCACTGCAGACCCCATGCTACCTTCTGCTGGCGGATGTTGCTGCACCCACGTTGCAGTGTCCTTGCTTCAGTGCCTGGGGTCAGACCCCTGCAGTGACCTCTCCAGGCTCCACATCATGTCCTCACCCACAATAGCAATCCAACTACCAGTTCCTTTTCTGAACACGTTGGAAAACCCCATCCTAAAAATAAGCTGCTTGACTCATGGACACAGCAAAAAAGAGCAAGAATAGAGTTGTTAAACAAACACAGGCAAGGCACAAGATCACACAGAGTATTAGTTCACTTACACATCATCCAATTAGTTCATTTTGTCCTCTGTCATTTGCATCTCATGCCCAGGCAGCCATTTAAATGCTGGGGTTCTGTCTATCTTTGTGGTTCCCAGGGTAATTTTCCCTTCTGTTGGCTGGCTGGACTCACGGTATCTTGTCCAAGGTCAGGACGAGTGTGAACTGCTCACTGTCTTGTGACTGACTTTCTGCTCTGCCACCAGCTCAAAGGTCTCCCACCTGTGCACCACACACAGGCCTCAGACACATCTTTCCCTTAAACATCTATCATCCCAATGAACAAAGAAACAGAAAATGCTAGAATCAAAATTAAGACAGCCACGCAGATACTGCTTCAAATAAACCCAAATAAAATGTGTTAACGGGGATGGCAAGCAACATCAATCTGCTAGTCTATAAATAAGAAATTATTTGAGATGATCAGATTTCTTGCTCCCTGTACTTCGGGAATTCACAGCATCCTCTTTAGCTCAGAGATCAGCATGAAAGAGCTCCCAGTTCAGTGGTTCCCTCACTGTATGTGCTTCCTCTTCCCCTTCTCTGGCTACTGCTTCACCTGGTCTTTCTGTTTTCTGAGATTCAAGCTTTTTTCCTTGCTGTCTCCTTTTTAATTCTCTTTCTCCAGAAACCATTTTCTCTTCTAAGGCAGCTGTGTTCTTTAATCCCAAGTCCCATGCCCTGAACACCAAGGATCATACCAGGAACGTCAACAGTTACAATAATAGTAACCATTACCTTAATAGCAATAACAGTAGTTCTCATCTGCAGTAGAGGATATCATGGGCGATTGTCCAGGATAGTTGGCCAGTGAGAATTTCCAATACATGAAGGAGACCAGCACGTGCCATGGCTGGCAGGCAGCCTGGTCCTGAGATATTCCCCAGGTATGGGGAGCTCTGTGCACATTTTCAGGGACACAATGACAGAAAAATGCCATGTATCGTGTCTCCTGTAGACTGGTCCTGAGCAGACGTGAATTCCTGGCAGCAAAGCTGTAAGGTCATAGAGGTGAATAAGATGGGAAAGATCTCAGTCACTCAGTCCCTGTTCTGGTGTGAATACTGAGTTGCTGCTTAAGTCTGCAGGTGAAGCCCCCACGAGCAGCCGCACGAAGTGCTTGCAGAGTGATGCTACCTGCCCAGATGTGGCCCGCCCGGATGCTGCCAGCTTCGGCATAAGGACGTCCAGGGCCGGCTCCAGCCATGTGGCAAAGCAGCCGCAGGGCTGAAACGCAGCTGACAAGTGCGGCTTTCTAGTGGATGACTTACTGCATTTCACAGAGTGCTAAGCCTCGGGGCTTTCCTAAGGCAGCCTTGCTGGATGGACGGGAGGAGGGAGCTGAGCAGCCTCTGCTACCTATTGAGGGGGTACAAATTTCTAACTCAGCCATGGAGACCCTAAGACTCCCAAAAGAGTCCTTTTCTCCTACCCTTAAAAAGCTTCATCCATTGCTTGGTGATATTATTATGTCCCAATTGCAGAGCAGTGAGTTAGGGAAGAACCATGGAATCATAGAATAGTTTGGGTTGGAAGGGACCTTTAAAGGTGATTTAGTCCAACTCCCTGCAATGAGCAGGGACTGCTTCATCTACGTCAGAGCCCAGACCAGGTGTTAAGGAAACTTTCCTGTCTGACCATCCAAGAACCACTCTGGCAGTCACACTCTCAGCACCTGAGCTGGGACCAAGGCCTCTTCGCAGCGGGCGGCTCCAAAGAGTGGACTGGTGCCCCGCTTGACTCCCTACCTACACCACACTCACACAGTCAGACCAGGTTTTCTTACCTGCTCGACCCCAGGTTTCCCACACATGGACGTCTCGATCCTTAAAATAATTTAATCATGGTGGAATGATTAAATTATTACAGCTCAAGCTGGGTGCCTCGAGGAGGGACCCCGAGCAAAGGAAACCCTGAGATTTTATACATTTTCAGTCTAAGCGGGATAATCTGGGGTTTTCTAGCTGAGCCGTCGGCTCCTGCCGTGGCTCTGAGTGTCCGGTCCCCCATGCGCCACAGATCCCCGTGCCCTCTGTTATGCAAAGGGCCGGCAGTTCACAGCCTCTTGCCTCGGGCTCCCAGCCAGAGCTCAGCCTGCAGCTGGCATTGCAACTGCACACCGAGCTACCTGCACTGAGTGTATTCCTCGACACAGCGATGGAGCATCCACCGCCTCTCTGGGCAACATATTCCAGCTGAAACTGAGCAAGTCTGTGGCTTGCAGGTACTGCAGCAAAAATCCCCCAAATCACCCTACAAGGGAAAAAAGTGCAAAGATGTGTTTCTTTTAAAAAAATATCAGGGTTTTTAAGCAAGCCTTGTGACTGTTTTTCGGGGGGGGGGGGGGGGAGGAGGGAATGTTCGCTGCAGTAGACCTGTCCATGTAATACTCCCTTTAAAATGATATTGAGACTCTAAAGGTTTGCATACCTAGACATAGAAAGTTCAGTTTGACAGAATAATAAGAATGAGAAATGAGGTGAATTTACAAGTTTTTCTCCTTAATTCCCATTCAATTATCACCACTTTCTCCCTTCCCAGACCTGCCTGCTTGGACTCTCACCTTTATTTGCAAGTGCAGTTTGAAAGACGACTAATGTCTGCGTGAAATCTTTGAGGAGCCTGTTGTGGCCTCATTAAACGGGAACCACTTGATTGTGGGGGGGGACCAGCGGGAGTATTTTCAAGTTGCACTTATTTATGAATTTGAAGGATTTACAAAAAATTATTGAAGTGTTCTAATATCATCTTGTTCAGCTGCTGACAAGGGAATTTGGAAAACATTCAGATTTCACTGAAGGGTTGTATTATTTTACGCCAAGGACAGACAAATTAAATGAAATCACCAAGTGTTGGTAGTTTTGTTTGTTTGTTTGTTTAAAAAATCCACTCACCAGAAATCAGTCTAATCTTAAAGTTTTATAAATTATACATGTCATATGGTAATAGGGCCTAGTCAATATGTTAACTTTTCATCCTTGTACAGCTGAAACGTTACTGCACAAATGATGCACAGAAAATCCCATATTTGCAGTGGGATGTAACCGTGATCTAATTTAGCAGCATTTCTTTTCAATTATCCCTTTGCTTTCCTCCTCATGAGCCCCAATGAATTTTTTCCCTTACAAGTATCTCTCCATGGCAGGAGTGAGAGCCAGCATGAGGATTCGTGGACAGGCACCTTGTGCCCTGCCAGCACCCAGGGCACCACTGGTACCTGCACTGCCTCACCAGCTTCTGCCCCCGCAGCAGGGGGGTTTGGTGGCTGTTTGGCATGTCTGCAGGCCACCACAGGGCTGTGGGGTCTCACCCTCCTCAACTTCCCAGAAGTCTTTCAGAAGCTTTGGTTGTTCTGGTTTCATAAGTTGATGAATGGTTGGAAAATTCAGAGCTGGAGATGTTTGTGCCTGCATATATGGAATGTGGGAGCTGAAGAATAGGTGCCAGAAAGATACAAATAGCAAGAGGTTGTTAATCTGTGACATCTCCCTTTGCTGCTGGGAAGTATTTAAAGGGGCTGAGAAGCAAGGACAAAGGGTACCTGGCCTGTGTCCCTGATGTTACACGCAGCTTTTAAAAGATGATTTCTCATCCCTTTCCTTGCTTCCATTCCCTCTGGAGGCCAGGTGGCATCACTAGATGAGTGGTCCCACAAGGGGTGGGGATTGCAGGCATGTCCAACCTGTCCCAGGTCTGGTGTCTTGACGTTGTGTTCCAGGTGGCTATGCAGTGCTGCAGCCCATACCACGGCCTTGCTAATGCTGGGGGCATAAAAGCAGTATCTCCATTATCCTATCACCTTTCCGAAAACTCAAACAAAGCCCTCAGACCTCTGCCTACTCTCAAACTAGACTTAAACTGGCAAGAAGCTTAAAAAATTTTTATTGGATTGGACTGAAGCATGCTGCTGAAACCCCACACAACCAGTCCTCATAGAAGACTGACTTCTTTAGGGAACCAGGCTAAAAACATGATTAACCAGGCAGTGCTGCCAAGAAAGGCTGTGCCTGTGGGGTCTGGCCAGGCTGGATGCTGGCTGGAAGCATTGATGCATCATTATCAGAGAGCTGACCCGCCCCCCCAACACACACACACGTGTGTGCGTGCACACACAGACCCTACACGGAGCACAGGGACTGGCATGGGGGTGAGAGCCACACCAGAAACCAAAATATGGCTGTCGCAAGGCTGTCACAGTGCATGGGCAGAGCTGGAGGCTCATCTCCACTGCCTTGGGACTGGAGATGTTACAGAGCCTCACAAACAGGCAGCGTTTTGATGCCCAGAGGGAACAAAAGAAAAAAAGCAATTATAATTTCTTCTCAAGTTGAGACAAAAAAAAGAAACTGTTAGGTTTTTTTAGGAATCTTTCTCGTGGTAGAACAAATGCATTTCATGTATGCAAAGTGCAGTGATTTATTTTTTAGGTACCCAAAAGGCAAATCCTTTGAGGGTGCAAAATGGATGCAGTCCCTCAAGTCCAGTCAGAAGATTCCATGCCTTTCACAACCTCTTGGAAAAAGAGGCTGTCTTACTGAAAGAGAAACTACTTCCCAAGTGCAGAAAACCCTGAGGACAAAAGTAACTACAAAACCTGCACACTTTGCCCATTCCTCATGGCTGTTGTGCCTCTACTCCAAGGCTGCGGGCAGTAGCACGGGACAGCAATCAGTGTTAGATTCATCAGCTACTCTGGATGGGGCTCCCATCCAGGTGAGATGCCAGTGGTGTTCCAGCCCACAGAAAGCATGAGCTCATCCACTGCCTGCACCGGTCTGGCTGAATTCCCAGGTAGTGTCCCCACATTATTGCTGTATTCTGTATGACTTTGTTTTGCTTGTTCAACACATATGGGTGCTGCATTGTGAAAACACCAGCTGTTCCTCTTTTTTTCCGTTTCACTTTCTTCCATGATTTGAAGTGGTTTTCTTTTTGGAGCAGCCATATTGTTGGGGAAAGGCTCCAGTCTCTCTCCACCAGCAC
>JAWWLV010000045.1:34198185-34235218 GCA_035041135.1 Platyrinchus mystaceus | reverse complement strand
GTGAGTACTGCACCAACGCATAGCTCTCCAAACCCAAATCCTGAAGAAGGCTTATCTGAAACTCCCCAAGGGTTAAGACAATTTTTCAATTAAATTCTGCAGGATTTAGAGCATACCCAGCCCTATGATTAACCAAACAGTTCAAGCAGGTTTGCAGCCCTACCATAGACAGCGCAGAAGAAGGCAAGTAAACAGGCACTAGCAAGACTGCACAGAGTTCCTTCTTCAGCTCTTTTTACATTTTTTTAGAGAATCAACCATCCTTTGGACTATATCTCTCCTTTCTGAAAAGGCATTTAAGGCTGGAGAAAAAGTCTATCAGTGAAAGA
The DNA here is from genome assembly GCA_035041135.1 of Platyrinchus mystaceus. Classification (NCBI taxonomy): domain Eukaryota; kingdom Metazoa; phylum Chordata; class Aves; order Passeriformes; family Tyrannidae; genus Platyrinchus; species Platyrinchus mystaceus. Next base: position 34,234,889 of record JAWWLV010000045.1, on the reverse strand, counting down.
AAGGGTAGTAAGACAACATGTGTAAAGGAGTCATTGCTAAGGTTGGCTGCAAACTTTGAGTCCAGTTTGCCTTATAACAGCAACTTGGGCTTTTTGAAGAAACTGTACTATAAACACAGAAGCACTCTGTCAGAAATGTCAACCTGTTGCCAAATATCTCCCAGCCAAACCTAAGTTTGGGATCTGTTTGGTTTGTTTTTTTTTTTGGGGGTGGGGGTCGGGGTATGAGGGAGAGAGGGTGTGTTCACTTGTTTATGTTTGTAGGGTTTTTTTGTTTTGGTTTGTTGGTTGGTTGGGGGGGGAGTTGTTTGTTTGTTTGTTTGGGTTTGTTTTGGGTGGGTTTGGTTTGGTGTGGTGGTGGTGGTGGTTTTGGTTTTGACAAGGAAAAAAAAAAGAAAGAAATATTCCCATGGCTAAAAATTATCTCTGCAGTAGCTCTGTGTAATTGCTGGAAATGCAGACTCAAATATGAAGGATATCTTGCTATGCCAAATAAGTAAATTTTTGAATGCATCAGCAATAAAAATGCCTGAGTTGTAACACAAAATTCTTGATTGCCCACCAGTAAGCAATTTATTTTTCTATGAAAATAATAATTCCATTCCTAATGACTATGTAAGCAGAAGTACTTATGACAGCTACTTTATTTCTACAATAAGAGGCTTCTTGGTACTGGACAGTTGGTAGAATAGGGAAACTGCCTTGGATACATTAATATTTGTCTGCATGCCTGTTATTTTAGGTGGTCAGAAGAGCCCTTAAAAAGATGGTCTCAGTATCATAGTAACATCATAGAATCACAGAATATGCTGAGTTGGAAGGGATCCATCAGGATCATCAAGTCCAACTCCTGGTCCTGCACAGGAAACCCCAAGAGTCACACCATGTGCCTGAGAGCATTATCCAAACTCAGAGATGCTTGGTGCTCTGACCACTTCCCTGGGAAGCCTGTTCCAGTGCCCAACCACCCTCTGGGTGAAAAACTTTTTCCTGATATCCTACCTAAACCTCCTCTGACTCCGCTTCCTTCTATTTCCTCGAGTCCTGTCACTGGTCATGAGAGTGAAGAGATCATTGCCGGCCCCTCTGCTTTCCCTCCTGAGGATGTTGAAGGTCTCCCCTCAGTCTCCTCTTCTCCAGACTGAACAAACCGAGCTGCTCCTCATAAGGCTTACCCCCACCAGACCTTCACCATCCTCATAATTCTATTACTTGTTCTTTCTCTCAGGGAGGTCTGTGCTTGCTCCTGGCATGGGATGGGATGGGATGGGATGGAACAGGGCTGGATTATCACTGCCTAAGCCAGTGTGGTGGGGCCAGCACTGGGGCCTGCTCCCAGGTCTCTCCCCAGCTCTGCTGCCTCATCCAGCTCTCCTCTGCTCCCATCCCAGCTCTGCAGTGGGGTTTCTGCCATGTCCCCTCCTGAGTCCCAGAAACTTCTGGCAGTCCTCTGTCAGGTATCCCAGTCCCCACATTGGATACTGGCTCCCAGGAGATGGAGCCTCAGTCATAGCTGATGCCAAATGATAAGCACCTCTGGAAAGGTTTAAGATCCTATCTTCATATCTCTGATTTTGAATCAGAGGCTTTGATTCAGCTATGATGTGTGCAAAAAAATAGTAAATGATCAATAATTGCTTTTTAGGTAAAATAACCATGCTGGCAAATCATATTTTGACTTAAAAATTGATAATAAACACATAACATAAATAAAGCTAATCGTGCATTACATGTCCATGGCAGTAGATGATACCAATCCTATTAAAACAGTATCAATCAGGCACTGAAAATGGTTTATATTTAGCACATCTCATTTTAGATTAAACAGACTCTGCTCTCAATTACCCAGTAATTACCTAGAGGCATGAAGGCATGTACACAAAGCTACAGCAAAGCAACTGTGAGCACTGGCTTACTTTGCTGTTGATAAACTTCATTTTGTCAGGATTAATTGGCGAGCAGGCTGGTGACGAACACATGACAAGCGCAACACTCAATAATGCTTTAATAAAGTGATGGAAGCAAATGTTTTCCATCAAAACTCTTCAGCACAGGAAATGTGATTAATTAAGCACATTCATCTAATTACTGTATGAATTCTCAGGAGGTAAATGTATACTCCCAGGCAGATACACTGAGTATCATTCCAGAGGCTAGATTCAGTTTATTTTTATGTGGTGCTTTTATGTAAATATTAAATAAGTTTTTTTTAAGGAGAGTTCTTAATCGTGATTGATTTCCAGCACTGGATCAAAGCCGATCCTGTTCACCTGCTAATGACTGATCTTCCTTCAGAATAACTCTCTGTCTTTTCTATTATCTCCAGTGAGACTGAGCTTTAGAAAAAACGCAGCCACCAAAATGTTTGTTGGATGTTGGCTGTGTCTTACAAGCCTTCTCCTTTCCTTTGCATTAATAGTGGGTGTTCAGGGCTTGAACTGCTTTTCTAATTAGCATCAGCAAGTGAAGGATACCAGCTCCAAATTGTGTCTGTGCAGTACTGCCTGGGCATAAACCCTTTCCAAAGCAGGAGCCATAATGTCGCTATCATTAATACAGGCACAGCATCTCTGCATTAGCAGCTGTGGGGGTACTGAGCTCCCAGCCCTTTCCACAGCCAAGCGAGGGAAGCCCATGGGCATGGCAGCTTTGGTGGCAGCAAGTGGCATCCCACTCCACCCACTGCTGCCAGCCCAGTTTTGTCCCGGGCCTGCCTCCCCCCAACCAGCAAAATTTGCTTCTGTAATGGAAATTGTCATTTTGCTTGGGGCAGAAGAAGCAGCAACTGCAGGAACAGTTCGGCCAAGTGACCCAAGGGGCAGTAACCCCTGCTGAATCTTCCCTTTGTCCCAGCACCGTCTCGGGCTGCTGAGAGGCTGAATTCACTCCCCAGCCGCAGGGTGGTCCCAGCTGCAAGGTCACAGAGCAGAAGGCTGAAGGCCGGGGGATGCAGGGCACAAACAGACACACAATCACAGCAGTGCCTTGTGGCTTTGTGCAGAAACACCAAATATTTGGGGTAATCAAGCTGGGGAGAGGAAGACCAATGCTAGCAGTGAGGGAATAGCCATGTCAAATTCCCACCACTTCAATAAGCACTGCTTCCAATCCATCCCCCTCTCTCTTCCCCCTGGGAAAACCCATGCCTTGTGCCTGTATCCTTAAAAGGTTCATTGCCAGGCTATACATATCCGACTATCAATTAACTTTATAAATGCCCACTGTCCAGATAGCTGTCCTTCTGAGCTGCTGTGGTGACTCACACCAGGGCTGCTCACCATCACAGGTCCTGCCATATTTCCCTCATTAAACCTTGGACTTTACTGATACATTAATTTTAGGGTTTTACAGCAACCTAGTCCATAGTGCATTTAAAGTCAACAGAAAGACTCTGCCTGACTTCTGTGGGCTTGGATTCCTTCCAAGGGAAATATTTTCCTACTTAAGTAACTCTGAAACAAGGCGATCATACCAACAAAAAAAAAAACCCAGCCCTGAAATGTTTCATTTAAAAATATGTTGTTGACAACAGACAGCAAGGAGACCCCAGCACTGGGGATGTATTTTTAATACTGCTTCAATCAAATGCTTCAGATTAATTAAATACTTGCAAAATAAACCTCTTTGCATTTATGGCCTTCCCAGCTATGGCTGGGCAGGGAGGGAGATAAGTGCTGAGAAATTCTGGTCCAAAGGAAACAACTCAGGAAAGCAAAAGCTTTCTCAGGCAGTCTGGCAGTTTGCTGACTTCCCCGAGAGGGGTAGGGAGAGCAGAGGCTAGGGGAAGAGCCATAACGTGATGCAGTCCTGGAGCACTGTAAGAAGTATTTGCCATGTTGATGTGACCTAACACGTCACAATTCCAGCTCCCTGCGAAGGTCTGGGGACCTTCCAGAGCATATCAGTAAGGACCCTGTACCTAGATGAACAGAACCAAGAAGGCATCCCCACAAGAGAAGGCAGGGCTCTATTTGGCCTTTATTTGTTGACAGTAGTCCTGGGAGGCTCCCACACACCCTAAATAGTTCATCACACATTGCTGAGGCACCACAGGTATATACAGCAGCAGCAGGTGAATATACCTGTGGGTAGGTGGATATCTGAGAGGCCTTCTGTAATCATTCCTGCAATGTAATCAGTGCTCTGCCCTCTACTTAGTGCGTAATAGCTCCTTGAGTCATGCCAGCAGGATAATTAGTGCCGCTTCAGCAGTATGAGCCCAGACACATAGTGTTGGAGCAGCCAGGTGACTCATCTGGGACACCTGTTGGCTCCTGCCAGTGATAACCAGACAGTGTGGAGGAGGAAACCCTTGCAGTGCTCCGAGAGGGCAGAGTTAGCCCCTGCCAAAGCACCCAATGACAGACCAAGATTCAAGCGAGATCAAGTGAAACCCAAGTCTGCAGAAGCGTCACAAGATGTTTAGCTACTAGGATTATTGTTTGGGAAGGCCGCATGAGAGAGAGGTGCCACATGGGCACCAGAGAGCCTGCAATCATCTCTTGATTCTCAGGAAAAGAAGAGGTCTAGTGTAAACTTGTCCACTGTATTTCATAAATCAAACCTGTACATGGGTACTCCAGAGTGGTTGACCTGGTTCCTTCCACCATACTCTCTTTGTGTTTATTTTGACCGTGACTTAGAACACCAGATTTCTGTGTGTCCTGCTGGGGTATGCAAATCCTCTGACATCTTTGTGCTAAAAATAAGCTGAAATTGCTGCTTCCTTTTCTCTGTGATTTGGTTATTTTTGTCTTCTACTCACTGTCCAGAGATGGACATTTCACGTGTGGCCAGGGCCTGTAAAATGCTCTGGAGAGACCTGTGCACTGTGTTTTCTCATATATGGGCTACCTGGGAAACAGACAGCAATAAAACCCTCACTGGAGCATAGTGAAGGGACAAGTGAAACTGTTAGGATGTGGGCTGCAAAGCCACAGTTTTTAACTTGGGTTTGGAAGGGCAATCCCAGAGTTCACCTCACTGACATACACTAATAGACAAAGAGCTCTTCTCTCCCAACATGTATTTAAAGTGTGGATATCAAGGTAATCAATCTGCCATTTTGAAAGCTACCATAGGAAGTGTTGCTTTGTGACAAAGACGTTGTGTGCCTAGGACATGTTCCATGTTCTTATCCTCCTTTGCAACAACTGTGTGGTCGCCAGGTGGGGACCTTTCTAACAAGAGGTGCCATTGAGCTAGGTTCCTATCATGGAAAACTAAGGGAAGACAGCATCACAGTCCAAAAAACTGGATCTGTGTCCTCTTGAACACATATTAATATGGGAGGAAAATAAGTGATGAAGAACTCGAAAACATGAGAAAGAGTGTTTGCCCTTCCTACCCCTGCCAGTCTCACCACAGGGGCATGAAGGGACTGCCTGAGGAGGTACAGCCTTGCTTGCAGCCCCAGAAGTATTTCTAAGTCAGGAGGTGACCTATAACCTTGGCCAACAGAGACCAGTGTGTCTCCTGTAGCTGCAACCCAGGAAAAAAGTCTCTGTTAATAAAAGAAAAAGCCATCAATAACAAACATGATGATCTGTATGAAAAGTCAAAATACAATAGCAGATACTGACTCAGGTCCTCCCTCATCTATACAGCAATTCAGTGTTGGGATGGGTGTGGGGCTGGGACTGGCAGGATGTGGGCTAAATGTGGTAGCAGGAAGATCCTGCCCTGGACTCCAGCTGAGCTCAGGTATAACCAGGAAAAGGTCTGGAGAGGAGGCACTTCACACTGAAAACTCATATTCACATTTCTCCAGTTTGCCTCAGTTTCGCTTTCTTCCCACAACTGATGGAATAGGTCAGCCCTTTACTCTACAGAAAAAGCCTACACACGATTGTGAAAGCATCCTCTCTTGTTAGTCTGTATCCAGCTGTCACGGTTTCTTAAGTATAAACCAGCATATGGGCAAAATGCCATTTTGATGAAAGAGAGTAATACCCAGAAGAGCTGTGAACTGAAATCCAGTATGGGCTTTTGGAATAACTGGAATATCTGGACAAGGAAGGATTACTAGATGCTGCTCGTGCCATTTCTAAGGTGACTAAAGCAGCATGTTATTTCCACTGCATTATTAAAGCATATTATTTATCAAATATATCCTACAATTTTTATACAGTGAGAAATGGCTAGAAATGCACATGTTTTCAGAGTGCTGGCCTGAATGGAAAAGAAATAGTTTTTCATTAAAAACAAGTCAGAGATGTCTCAAAATGTCTAGAACCAGATTTTTCCTAGAATTAACTGTGGACAACCCAGGCCAGACACCTATTGTTCCCTTTTTATATGATGTCAAGCAAAACAGGGCCCAGACTTTGACAGTAGATCTGAGATACTGGAAGAGCATAAAGAACATATGGGCCATAATTTGGCTAGAATTTTAAAAAAGACACCGGGGCCCATTGCTAAATCAAATGGCAATTTTGAGATCACTAATCCATAACTTTAAACATTAAAGAATGAAAATTACAGAAAGGCGTTCGAGGCTACTATTGTTCAAAGCCCACCTTTCTCAAGGAGCCCCTTCACAGTACAGAGAGTGAATAATCATGTATTTCCCGGTTACAGTCAGACTGTCCTTTTGTGGTTTGGGCGAATCACAGATTTCTCTAAATATTTAATACTGCTGTCCCCAGGTTTTTATCTGGAGGACTACAAACTGCAAACTCCTTTCTTGTATCCATAATGCAGAAGAAAAGTGATTCAGGATGCCAGATCTGTGTGACATGCAACTCCGGAACAGTAAAAAATGGATGCTAAATAAGAGAAGCTCAAGGTTGACCAAGCATTTAATAAAATTTAGTAAATACTGAGCTTAGGGTAAGAATGTAACATTTACATAGGGTGAACTATTTTAAAATCCTGGTGATAGTTCTGATCAAAAATGCAGTGATTTGTCAGGTTTCCTACCTAGAAGAGCATTCATTCATTTCCAGTCCAGCAGTTCAAAGACAAAGGTGTGCTAAGTTGGCTTCTTGACATTTGAGAACAGAAGCTTTGACCCAGCATGAGAAACAAGATTAGCCTTTCCAGATTAGAAGGAAAGTATTAGTGAAGCACCAGAGGGTTCAGTGTGGAGTCTTTTCAATAGTGGCAGGCTTGGATGATAATGCTGAAAGCTCAAGCTGCCAGGTATATAAGGCAGGATGAATGAAGCATTAATTTACTTATTGCTTTAATGTCTCAGCTGATGGTGAAATACTGTTCAGGATAGGCTGCTATAAAACAAGGTTTCTTTTAGGAAGGTCGCAATATACAGTGAGAGTATCCAAAATAATAAAAAGAAGGATTTTTAATTGCCATGTGAAGATTTCCAAAGCCTTCAGCTAAGTATATCTGCAAGAAGAACAAGAAACATGAAACTAGGTGACCTGGCCCAAAGGAAAAAGGGGTACCTTATTGTCAGTATCAGAAATGCCTCACCAGGGATATAATATATAAGAAAAGAGTGTGTTAACATTTGAAGACCTGCTAGTAATCAGAAGACAAATTTATCTCACAGTTTGGGCATTTTCTACAGATTCTATATTTTTCTTTTTACCTACTGCCAACTTAGACTAACTGAGGGCAGATTTCCCACGAAACCACACAATTATGTGTATGTGTTAGTCACTAGCTCTGGAATTGCATTGATCTCTTCCTTCATTTTTTAGCTTGAGTTATTTCATAAACAAGATCATCCAGCAGCAGATAGCTAGATAACCTCCATGGTGTCATTTTAGTATGCAGGCATTGCCGAAGAACAGTGTCTCAATACTTTTCATCTAATAATTTTAATTTGTTTGTTCAGCAGAGGGTGTAACAAGCTGTATGGCAGAGACTTAATCCAGCAAATGCTAATCCATCAGATCAGCACCAGAGTGCTCTGTACTGCTTTGGCCTCAGCCCTAGGGAGAGCTCAGTTTGACTATCTGGGTTCCCAGCACCACATGCTGCAGAGGGGTCTTAGCATCCCTGCTCTGTAATGTTAGTCTCCCAGTGGGTGAATCAGACCTCTGAGGTGCAGATCAGCTGTGCTCCCTACACTGTGATGTAGATACAGTACTTTAACATGAAATAAGAACTTGGGCTTTTACATGACAATTTCAATTGTACAAGATGAATAAGTAAACAAGAAAAAAAACTCAAATATCTAAATATTTTTTGCTTATTTGACTGTGGCCATGGATAGCAATGTGCAAACTTCATACAAAGTCAGCTGACCAGCTATCCTCCCAGATGAACCAAATCAACATTATGCTATGCATTTGTGTTGTCTTTTCTTCTTTGCTCAAACATCCTATGGAAAAACCTCTGCTGGATTTGCAAAAACTACAAATAAACTGAGTTCAAATGCTGACTTATCTCACACTGCCTTGCTACACTTATCTACAAGTGCTGATTGGTTTCTAATACATGACAAGCCAGAGCTCATGGTGTGGACCTCTGGTGGGCTCACAGGCTGCTAAGAGGGACGCTAAACACCATCCATGTTCTGTGCAGTCAGTAACAGCAAGCACAGGGCCTACTATTTGAAATACATTAATGAAAGGCAGAATAAGAAAAAAAAACTCCCCTGAGGGCTGCAATGAGAACTTGCTGCCCATCAAAAGTTAAAGTAAGTCATAGAGTTTGGGTACGTGCTGCTCGCCTGAGCCCATGCAAGCTGCTGTTGTTGCGCACCAATCCTCTCAAAAACAAGCTTTCTTTCTACAGCTGCCTCATACTGGGTCCTCCTGATTTTAAATTCAGGCTGCAAGAGGCAGACAGCCTGGCTGAGGCGTTCAGACCCTAAGCTTGTGCACCAGAACTAGGCACAGCATGAGTTGAGCTGTTTGTTCGGCACCATGCTTATCCAGATCCAGGATGGGCAAGAGGACATGTCCTACGCCCTCCCATGTGCAGGGTGTGCAACCATGTTTGAAAACATGCGGTTTTTCCTTTTTCTCCTACTAGCAGAGCACTGGCAGGTCACATCATAGCAGCCTCTCTCGTTTTGTCCAGGTACATAGTAGTCATTCTGGTCCCCATCAGCTCTGGGAGATCTGGTTGGTGAGCTCGGGCTTCACCGTGTCTATAATTGACATGAAACATAGATTCATCTGGTTTTGGTGAATAGACTACAATGTCAAGGCAGCCTTTGCAGAGACTCCTTTCTCAGAACACTTTCCAGCAATCAGTTCAGAACAGCATCATTTATTGTCATGGCTTAATGATGGCTCTGCAACAGTTTGCCCTGGCAGCAGGGCTGGCTGCACCAGCCCTCTCCTTCCTCTGGGCAGCTGCCAGGCACCACCACTGCTTTGGCAGCACTCCAGTTTCACTCCACTTGCTGCTGAGAGCTGCCTCAGGTGTTCAAGGCAAGGGTCACTTCGCAGGCTTTATACTTTCTGTGCTAGAGTGACCGATCACAAAAATAAACTTGACAGGGCATTTTTTTTTTCCTTGGGAAGTAAGTCCAGCAGAATTTCACCTGTTTGCCTCACAAACACAATTATTTAATGCAGCCTAGAACCTTAATCCTTCTGTTTGTTTTTTTCTTTGTGGGGTTTTTTTGTTTGTTTGTTTGTTTTAATTTTATTTTTTATTTAGATATCAAGATCAGTTCTGCTTTTCCTCTTCTAAAACTATACTTACTTTCAAAATCCAAATAAGCAAGTAACCTCCTATTATGGCAATACTTTGAGCTGCACTCAGTTTCTCTCTTCTACCCAAACCTGGCTTTTTCCTTACTGGAGAATGACCCAGGTATCTCCAGCCCCTGAAAAGGAAACAAGCTCTAAATTAACAAGTAGCAGTTAAGATATGTGGCTCACTGATACCGTGACTTTCATGCTGTTTTTAACAATGCTGACAGCCATGACTTTCTGTGCTCCCCCATCCAGGCCATAAACCATCTGGGAGCCTGGGAAGCCACAAGCAATAAGAGGCCTGTACAAACACCGTACCTGCCTGCAAGTTTTGATGGTGTCAGCTCTTGCAGTAATAGCTGTATAGCTCAAAGGAATAGGAAAAAGAGGGGCAAAAAATTTCTGACAATGTTTTCATGTCTTGCTCATAACCACAATGTCTGAAAATACTGATTCTGAATACATTTCTTCTGAAAAGTAAAGGAAAATAAAGTATTGAGTTAAGCTCACTTTGGAAACATAACAAACTGAAACATTTCAATCTGACATTTTCAAATACTTTAAAATCAAAGGAAATCAAAACTGTAGTTGAAAAAACTTTGTTTCAGATTATTTTGTCCAATCAACAACAAATAGTCCAGAATTAAAAGGTGAACTGAGACCCCAAAATTACATTTTATTATGGTTTTGAAATTTTTAAAATCTGAAAATCCTGGGGAACAGCTCTAAAGCCAACAGTCAGTAATACTTTTGCAAAAAAATAAGAATACATTTCTCTTTTATTGTTTTTGATTAGTCGGCTTTCCTTCTGCATGCAGAGGGCTCTTATTTTCCATGCTTGAACAATGAATTTAAACTGTGAGTTTATACATGAAAACTTAGAGGTAATTTTAGATGGAGACACGAAATAGAAACACTGATATTTTTTTTTTTCTCATTGTACTTACTTAGGTAACTGAACTAGTGAAAAAAGATACCCAAGATAAAGGTACAGAATGACAACACATTTGAAGCATAGCAATTTCAAACCATCTCTAAATTACCTCCTCCTCATGGAATTTGCCTTTGCTTTCCAGTGCCTGGAGAAAAAATGAAATTCAATAACAATTGAATTTCATTCAATAAGTGGTAAAACATGATAAAATGAACTCTGCAAGAAAGAACTCAAATAATATAACTTGTGTATTAATAAATACGCAGTCTGTCAGACCAAGGGCTTCATAGCAAAACACCCTCTGCATAAACTACCCAGGAAGGGTCACATCTGTTTTTATCCCCAGGATCTCAGTACAGGCACCTGCATCGATCCCAGCTACAATAGTATGGCTGGGAATTAAGTCCATAGGCAGAAACAAAACTGGTACTTAATCATGGAATGAGTGCAGAAATTGGACGTATGCTGCTCTGTGTGACCAGGTCACCAATGGGATGCTTTCATGGAGGAAGACAAGATCTGGCTGACTTGGGATCTGGGAACCCAAGAATGCCCCAAATTACCTTTCCTTCTTTTTTTTGTGGTGCTGCTAGAAAAGCACAAATGGGGAAAAACAGACCCTTCTGGTTCTCACACACTGGCAGCTCTTCCTTCCAAGACCCTCATTCAGAGTTCTTCACTTGTGGCAAGCAGGCAAGGAAGAAACCCAGACTCTCTGTGCACAAGAATAGCCTGATAAAAATCCCAGACTGCTGGCATATGAGGCCATAAAGTCAGGATTGGTACCTTTTTTAGAAATTACCCGATTTTAAGCCTCCATCTTACCCCCTCCCAGTGCTGCCTGCACCACAGCTGTGATGGCTGTCTTTCGTCCCTTCCTTGCTGATGAACATAGGCAGGGAAAGTGCTCTGAGCAATCAGAGGTTATTTTTCGATGCCTTACAAATTGTGCCATCTCCCTAACACACCAGGCACCAGCTCCCAGTTTTCCTTATCCTCTTGGTTCATGGCTATCTGAATTATATCCTCCTCATTGTCTCTGATTCGCATCAGCAGGGACAGAGTGGTTTGGTGGATTATGGAAAACTCTGGCAGTCCAAGGTACCTCTGAGGATTGCTGCTTCCAGTATCTCTAATGCCTATGGCAGCTTAGTCCCTGGGCATTTCACTGCCAAGTTAAAAATCTCCTTAATCCCTTGATCTTAAAATGGTACATTTCCAAATATTTAAAATATTTCTGTACAAGAGCCTGCCTCCATAACTAAAACCTAGTTGGAGAGATTTTACTCAAGCTTTAGAGGGAATCAATTGCTTACTTTTAGACACAAAGCAAGCCTGAGAAAATTCAGGTGACAGACCAGAAAACCTACAGAAACTTAAGGTGGCAAAATACACGCTCTCTAGTTTATCAGCTTGCACTCAAGTGGCTGCAGACAGCAAAAAGCTAGCTGCTTGTGAATGCTTCAGCCAGTAGGTAAGTGCCCAGATCAAGTTTTTACTGTGAAATGATCATTTGAAAAAACTGCTTTCATATCTATTTCTAGATAAAAAAATGAAGAAAAAGGGAGAAACACTGTGATGGTATTTCAACCTGCCTCTGTATGGTTGGAAGGCCAATTACCAAATAAATGAGGGATTTATCAAACCCACCCTGCTGGTCCAGTCTCTCTGCCCGTGCTGCACATTCACCATGACATTTTGATACACAATTGATTGGTTTTGCTGTATTGTTTAAGCACAGTTTTCTTGTCACATGCTAACCTGTTATTTTCTCAGTGATTTCCTCTGTGTGCCTCAAACATAGTAAACCAACCCAAAGGCAAATATTTACTGCCACCGTGGAGCAGAAATAGCATTTATGGCCACACAGAGGTCTTAGTGAGGTTGCTGTGTGAGCGTGAGAATTACATAAGGATTTCTAGTGGCAAAGTCTTGCACAAAATTCTGCTTTGGGTTCTTCTGAAGTTTTATCTCAGGAGGCTGTGGCTGCCCATGCCTAATCTCCATGGAAGCTGCTGTGTGGCCCTCTTCTCTCTGCTCCCTTTAACACCTGCATACACGCTCTCCACACGGTCTGAACATCTGGGCTTCAGCCTTGGGGACAAACTATGTTGACAAGCGTTGGTCAAAGCAATGACAAAGTCAGGACGTGGCTCTCCTTGTCCATCCATTGAGCTAAAAACTGTTCTTCTGTACAAGTAGCCATTACCACAACCCCTACGGCTGCTTCCTTTACACTTGGCAAATGTGATCCCCAGCTTTTTTTGTATTGATCTATTGACTAGTTTTGCTAGCCAAGCTTCCCTCTTTGCCTCCCTACAGAGGCCTCACCTTTCCTTCTTTATGAAGCATCAGCAACAGATTTTAACTTTGGGGGCCCTGCAATACAAACTTTTGTGAAGGCCATATAAATACGTATAGGCTATGACTCCTGCTGAAGTGAAGACACATCCCAGCATTAATTTCAGATAGTTTCTAAGCAAAGGCTTCAAAGATGGCTTTTGCAGTTAGGCTCCAAAGTGAGGATGGAAGCTCCAATTTCTATCCTCAATGCTGGCACATTCCATAAAGTCCCTGCTTCTCCTCACAGCACAAGGGAAGGCTCCAAAAGTCAGCCACCTAAAAGCAAACAATATGAAATGTTGTGCTCCTTCTGGGCAGCTAGATACTCAACACTGTTAAGGATCTTTGGCCATGAATCCTCACTTGGACTGAAGTCCCAGAGCTGGAAAAAAGGAGACAGCAATGGACTTCACATCCAGTAGCAGGCAATGGCAATATGAACAGAAGTAATGTGTGGCCAAGTTCAAGTCTCACACTCTTCCTGATCCGAAGCAGGTCTGAACACACTTTTCCTGATCTGAAGCAGGTATTTGAACCTCAATTTCTCTGGAAAGTACTCCAATCACTAGGCCATTGGATAGCTTTTTATAAATGGTAAAATGTCCATGGTAGTTGTTTCCCTGCACATAAAAGAAATATTAAGCTGTAAGCAAAGTTAAAGGGGTTTATAACAAGACACTTAATCCTCTCAGATAGGATAGCACAGTAAAAGTCTTTGTCATCCTAGATAGAAGTGTGCACTGTTAAATTATCTGCACATTTCAGGATGTGTGCAATCTCCACCATCCCTCCCAAACAGACACTAACATTTATGGCAGCTTCTTAGTTCCACCATCATAATCATTTCCCCCAACCACAGAACAAAGTTTAGATAGAAAAACAAGTCACTTTCAAAGCAAACAAATAAACAAACAAAAAAATGTAATGCATTTACCTTTGTAAATTCAACATGAAAATGCTCTGCCCTTGGCAGTAACCATCTAGACCAACCCATTGAGCATCATTTCATCAGCCACTGCTGAAACAGCCAGCTTCAAAATGGAAGATCTTTCTGAAGATCCTAATATTGCTTAGTGGCACTTCATTACTACAGTATGATTTAGTAAATACAGTGAAGAGTGAAGCTTGAAAAATTCAGAAAATTTGAGTTCTATTGTTTATTTGAATTATTCCTATAGATTATGCCCATGATCATAGGAATGGTTCTTCTCTGGTCTCAGCTATCTGTCAAAGGTGCCTAGGGACATCACTGTGCTTTTCTTCTTATAACAGTCTCTCTTGGGTTTGGGGAAAAATCTCTGCCTTTGGCTCCTGCTGCCAACAACAGCTCCCCACCTGTCTCAGGTCAGATTTGAGCTATGTCTCCAGAGGCACAGACTGGAGGAACTGCTGCATGGTGCCTTCAGGAATGTGCAAAACCACCCTACAGTCACTTTAGCCGGACTGGTTGGTCAATGAAGAGTGACAGGCCAGAGAGCCCAAGTCCCCTGCTCAGGGGAGAGGAGTGGGCAGCAGGGCTGAAATCTGTGGAGGCAGAAATTGGTTGCTGCTCATGGGCTGATATTCCCTTAGTGACTACCAGCACTAATACAAGTGTCATTTTGAGTCCCCCTGAGCAGTTATGAAAGCACAGCAGCCCCAGTTAAAAGAAAAGCAGTTTGAGCGTTGCTATTCTTGGCCAGATGGATCATCATCCTGCAGATATCCAGCAAGGCAGAGCTGGGCTTGCACCACTTGACTGGTTTTCCCATCAGGGCTGCATCTGCCCTCCACTCCTGAGTGGTGTGACATTACATATCCATTTGTCACTTTGGTGTCAGCTGCTTCGGCATCTCTTTCGAGCAATGTTAGCTTCTAGGGGAGAAGGAAGAGGGGAAAAACCTGCCTGTTTACCTTCACATGTGTCAGTCATTACACAGGAGCTGGAGTTCACCAACACCAATCATGTTCCCTTCTTCCTGGCAAATAATAATAATAATGCAAATAATGCAAATAAACTTTCCAAAATCTAAGGTTTTGAGCAATGCTGAAAGCAGGTGTATCATGGGTTTGCTTGCTTTTTTTCCCCTTTTTTTCAGTTGGAAAAAATTTAATTTGATTTTTTAATTTAAAAACAAAACAACAAAAAAAACAACACCACAAAAACCTATACCTTTAAAATTTATTCCCTTAAAGGTGCAAAACACAGATGACTGCACCAGATTTAATCCAAGGGTCAATTTTTCACTAAAATTTTCCTGTATTGCAGTTTCTGTTTAGACTATTGAATCACAAAATCACAGAATATGCTGAATTGGAAGGGACTCACTAGGATCATCCAGTCCAACTCTAGGCCCTGCACAGGACCATCCCCAAGAGTCACATCATGTGCCTGACAGTATCATCCAAATGCTTCTTGAACTCTGTCAGGCTTGATGCTGTGATCACTTCCATGGGGAGCCTGTTCCAGTGCCCAACCACCCTCTAGGTAAAGAACCTTTTTCTAATATCCCCTGACACAACTTCAGGCCATTCCCTCTGGTTCTGTCACTGGTCACTGCAGAGAAGAGATCAGTGCCTGCCCCTCCTCTTCCCCTTACAAAGAAGTTGTAACTGCAATGAGGTCTCCCCTCAGTCTCCTCCAGGTTGAACAGACCAAGTGCCCTCAGCTGCTCCTCACACAGCTTCCCCTCGAGGTCCTTCACCATCTTCATTTCCCTTCTTTGAATACTGTCTAACAGCTTAATACCTTTCTTATCTTGTGGTGCCCAAAACTGCACACAATATTCAAGGTGAGGCTGCACCAATGCAGAGCAGAGAGGGACAATCCCCTCCCTGGCAATGTTTTGCTTGATGCATCACAGTCATTGCTGTTGACAAGTGACCCAAAGCAGAGAAGAACATGGCACAACACAGCTGGTAGGGCTGCCTGCTGCAAGCCAGCATCCCCGTGCACGAGCCAGAAGCATGAGGAGCCCTCACAATTGTTTTAATTGTCCATCTCCCAGCAACAAGGATAAGAGGAGGTGAAACCCAGTTAGAAATTTTAAAAGGCAGCACAAGAAATATTTTTATTTAATCACTTTATAATATATCAATGGAAAAGCTGCCTGTTTTGATAAGACTAAACATTTTTACTACCAGTCCATGTCTTTGGTTCGTTCTCCTGTAACGGAAAGCAGTACGTATTTAAACAAAACAAGTCAATATGTTTGATCAAATTCTTTGTCCTTTATGAAAATAGTTATGTTCTATGCAAAACTGCAGGTTCACAATTAAGCACTTTTTTTGGCAGCCTGAAGCAGAAAGCTGTGCCACAAAGAAATCACCGTCTGCTTGGAGACTGAGGAAATATCAAGAAAAGAGGTAGATAGGTGTTTTCCTCTCTGTACATAGATATATATCCCAGCCTCACTGCTCCCAGCAAGCAGGAACTGCTGGTGAATTTGTCCTTGCCAGCCCAGCTGATATCATGTTATGTCAGAGGAAATCTTTTCAGGATCTGTTGAACTGGGCCCCGTGCAACTGAAAAATACTGTTTATGTTCTGATACACATTTACAGTTACTTATGTTTCTTAGTCAGCAAACTATCTCATTCAAGGCTACAAAAGAAATCATAGAAAAAATCCACAAGATGCAGTTCTGGTACCGCATTCTATCCTCCCAATCCTTTTTGAAAGCCCCAGATAAACTGCAGTGTTTTCACTGCCCATTTATAAATAACCTATTTTGAACTCCCAGGTACAAGGTCTAATTCTGAAAACAGAGAAGGAGCCCAGTCCCTTTCCTGGAACAGCTACTAACTGCTCATGATTTTGAACAGGGTACTCTCTGGAGTGACCTTTCTCCATGCTAACAGGTGAATAACAACATTTACCTACCTCACAATCATGGTGACAGAGTCAAGACAGGATTTAATTATTTCAGGGTTCTGGGAGA
The DNA here is from genome assembly GCA_035041135.1 of Platyrinchus mystaceus. Lineage (NCBI taxonomy): Eukaryota > Metazoa > Chordata > Aves > Passeriformes > Tyrannidae > Platyrinchus > Platyrinchus mystaceus. Next base: position 34,218,073 of record JAWWLV010000045.1, on the reverse strand, counting down.
ACAGGAGTTACAGAGCAACACGCTGATACAGTATCAGCCAAAACATCTATTTTTTTATTTAGGATAACAAAACAAGTTGCTCTGTCTTATGGCAATATTAAGAACTCAGATGAGATGCTCAAAGCATGAAATCCAGTGCATTTCTCTCCAAATAGAAATCCCTTCATCAAAGGATCATAAAAGGATGAATCGCTTTAATCAGTTCATATCATAAGACAACTGTTATGGGCTATGAGCTTAACTCAGAACTTCCTCGGATTTGTGGGTTTAAGATAGAATTGGAAACACTTTTGAATGTGCTTGTGCAGAAGCATGTGCATACTGGAGAGCTGCCAGTAACTGGCTGACAACTCAGCACATGGGGTACATTGGAACTGATTCACAGTCTTGTGCAATAACTTTGTTTCAGGTTAAAAGAGGGCAGAAAAGATAAACTCCACTGAGACTGTGTTATGTGAGTCCATGGACAAGGGCTTGACTTTTGATGTACATATATTTGGCAGTCAGCGCTGGAGATTTATTTACATGGTGTCATTTGAGGTTTGCTCTGATATGCCCCACAGGATAACCACTGGGGTTATTTTGCTTGAGGCTTGTTCTTTTCAGCTGCCTTCTTTAACTTTCTGCAGTTGCTCAGGAAGGATTTCCTAAAGGCAACTTATTCCTACCTTACACTGGGCTTGAACGTTTCTGGTGTTCATCCCTCCATTGCTCCCTCTTAAACCTTGCCTGACTAAGCAAATAAACAGGAGGCTTATATATGTCTTTATACATGTACATGCCAAAGAAAATAGACATTAATTCACTCAAGGCCACACTATGCTGCTCCTAGAGGGCCTTCAGAACCTCCTGAGGGACTGTAAGCTTTCCTTTGTTGAAGATCCCTTGATTGCTTCAGCATGTTCTCTCCCAAGGAAAGGTTACAGGTATTACATGTACTATATGTAAGATTCAAATAATGTACAGCAGAAAGGTTTAATTTGTGTCAGGTGAGGATCTAACTCCAGAATATAACCTGACAGATCAGGACATTTGAAACCAGTCTCAGATCCGATTTCAGTTCTTCATCTGAATTGTTCAGTCCTTTGTCTCATTGTGAATTATTTTACTATTTCCATCTATAGCTCGTTATTAAATCAATGAGTTCAAAATTTCCTTGTATTACACACTTGATGAATGTTTCTCATAAAGTTACATTTACTGTTGTGTAGCATGTAAGAAGTCAGTTGTTGTCTCTTAGCGAGACTCCAGTAAGAACCAGTTGGGCACATGACATCCATCAAAAACTGCCTTTGATCTCTGCTGGCTGAATCAGTGATATCAGCCTTAAGGGATCAGAAGGATCCTCTATCATCAGAGAGATTCTCCGAATCAAAACCCCTCATCTTTGTAAATAAAAGCTAAGCTCTGTCTCGTGATGATGCAGACTGTTCTTGCATTAGCTTCAGCATAAGTACTGCACAGAAATGTCACTGATGCGTGACAGTGACTGTGGCTTTTGCAATGGGGGCAGCATGGCCGGGGCTGGCCTTACCGCTTCAGTCGCTACAAATCCCCTCAGGTTAAAAGGACCATGTCTCATAATCTGATGTGGCTGTGCGTGCTACACAAACTCTTTCCTGTTTTTTGCAACAAGAGATCGCTGGCCATAGGGGGAGAGGCAGAACTTGAACTACTGAAACCTGAGCTGCTGGAAAGACATTCATTTTCCTCTGCTCTCCCTTTTTCCCTGGTGGAGACTGCTGTGAATCATTTTGTTGGGTAGCATGGCCAAGCACAGGACCTGTCCGGGTGGGAAACACCTCCCTGGGAGGTTAGTATGGTGTGGCTGTCTCTAAGGCAAGCACCTGAACCCTGGGCAGAACACAAGGGATGGGACAGGTAGCAGGATGATGGAGACAGGGAGGAGCAAGAAGCAAGTCACCTCCAGAGCACCTAAGAAGAACCACCTCCAGTGGCAAGAGATCAAAACATGACCTTACAGCTACTGCCTGTAGCATAACACATGGGTAATTCCAGTACATCTGGGAGGCAGTCTCTGTTCTTGCATTACCCACCCTCAAGTATCACCTTTCTTTTAATGTATCTTGAGAATATTAAAAAGCTCATATACTAAAAAAGTTTCTATAAACTTGCATGTGCAATTTTTTTAACCAGCTTCTTTTTGTCTGCAGTTCAATTGTACAAGCAATTATTTCTTACCAACCCCTCTGACCATTCTGACAACAATTACTCACATTTCAATAACCCTCTTCACAAGGGCACATCATCGCTCCATCCACAATTGAAGGTGAAGATCACTCCTGCTTACCAGGTGATGATGTTCAGCAAAAGAAATGTGCCTGAGCCACTCTCAGTTAGACAGAGACAAATCTAAAATCTTATCACTATAAAGCATCCATATTCTCCCAGTTGCTGCCTGAGAGAGACAGCATTTATTCAATGGAAAAAGGGATTCATTTATATTGATTGGCCTTTCTCTCCCACCATGCACATTGTGTAACATCAGGGTACACTTATTCCACGTCAGTAACTCTCAGCCCTGTTACAATCTAAGTGCTCTCCCATTAAATTATTCAGGATGTCAGGATGGGCAACCAGCTTAAAAAGAAAATTCAGAATGATCTAAAAAGAAAAAAATGTTTTTGTCTTAAAAAAAAAACCAAACCAAAACAAAAAAGCAGGAACCGTGGTGTTATTTTTATTTAGAAAGATCTAATTCTGGCAATACTACCTTAGCTGTTTCACTAGAGAGAAGCCTATAAAAGAAATCAGTGTTATCAACATATATGCTGATGCTAATTTTTTCTTCAGAAGTCAAATCTGCTTGCTGTAACTGAGGTTAAAAACAGAAGTGTGAACTACACGCTATTTTAATGTGTGAGAACAGAAGCAAAGGATGGGCTGGAAAAATAAATGAGTTGCTTGCTTGAAAAAATAATAGTGAAGTGAGAACACTGTCTTCATCTCCTGGTCACATAATCTGATGGTGGTTTTAAACAAATTAAAACAGACTGCTTTCTTTCTGTGCATTCAAGTAAAACAGAGTTTTCAGCCAGCAGATATTCAATTTTCCTGGCTAGTTTTTGGATGCTGGCCATGTGTGATTAGTGACCTATTTTCACTGCAATGAGATCAGCTATGTTTGTAGGACTCTGATTCAGCAGATTTGCCCTTATTCCTGGCTCTGCCTGCCAGAGTCCACTGAGCCAGGCCCACTCTCCAAACACACTGCCCTGCCTTCTGCATAAAGATCTGTAGGAAAGGGCTCTCAATCATAAAAGAGCTGTGCTGAAACCTGACAGGCCAGGACCATCATGATCCATGGTGTACCGTCTGCTGATCCTGCTGAACTTGAAATTTTCTTTGACTAATTAAAAGGGCCTAGGAATAGAAGAAACTTGTGCTGTTTATGAGAATTATAATTCTCCAGGATAATGATGTCAGAAAAAAACAGAAGGAGCAGAAGCAAAAGTCAGAGGAGGATCCTGGGGCTTTAGCTTTAGACCTGAAACAGTTCTGGTCACAAACACCTGTGGCAGGCCCTTGTCTTCATAAAAGTGTATCTTATCCCACAGTTTGCTAATACTGCATTAATTATCATGTCCAAATGAAACTTTGAGGTCCAAAGTCTTCTGCTGCTGTTTGCCATCAAAGCCTGTGTCTGTGCACAAAATACCTGTGCAAGTTCAGTGGTGCTACTTGAACTGACCCATACAGGGATGAACGAAGCCTCATAGGATAATTTAGGCTTAAATCTCATAGGAAAATTTAGGCTTGAAGGGACCTTGCAGAGGCTGTCAGGTCCAACTCTACACTAAGAGCAGGGACAGCTGAGATTGAGTTGCTTGGGGACCTCTCAGATGTGTTTTAGTGACTCAAAATTAAGTGTGCTGTGTCTAGGATGTGTTCTTCTGGGATGAACTCCATTTGAATTAATATATTTTAAAATGGATTTGAAAGAAACCATCATACATATAGGGCTGCAAATGGAGACCTGAAATCTGACTGCAGTGTCTTTTCACTTAGTCCTGCAGCTGCCAGTGCCAGCAGCACTGGGCACTCAGCTATCAGGGAGGAGAGGAGCTGGTGACAATCAGGCAGTGGTCAAAACCTGTCCCCAGTGAGCAGCCAAGATCAAGGAAAGAGAAGGCAATAAAGACAGACAGATTTTCCTCCTAGCAGCCAGGAAAAGGAAAGAGATCAGCAATGGTTCATATCCTTCCTTTATTTACCTCTTATCCTGTGGCTGTGGGCAAAAAGAGATGCCTCATCAGGATTAGAGTATTAGTTCTCCTCTTCAATTCCCAGTGGACTGCCTCTAGGATGAACGCATTGGCGTTTCTCCCCAGGTATGAGATACAATGAGAACCTCACTGGTGATGGAGCCTCCATCCAGACCTTTGAGGAAAAAATAATTGAATCCATTAGCAGAAGTCAAAACTATCTCTGGTGAGTGTTGTGTACCTGACTGCCTCTTACTGAAATCCCACTGTGAGTAAAAACCATGGACTTCTGTGAATTTCACCCAAAAATACATATAATTTTGTGACAATTATATGTCTGACATGTTGTCCTCTTTTATTCTCCTCTGCAGTTCACGCTACAGTACTTCCCTGGTAACCTTTCTTTTCCACCACCACCCCTGTGTGATCCCAAGAGGCCATTAAAATGCCAAGATACAAGTGTGAAACGAAGAGGACTGACGTCTCTGCCAGCACAACTTCATGGATGCCAGTACCCTAGGGAACTGAGCTATGCTAGGGAAATATATAAGAGTTTAAGTGTGAGTACTATCCCCTTAGTGGCATAGACATACTCTTTTTGCATTCATGATGAGTGACAACTTGAAATGCCTGCCCTCAGGCATATGGCAGCAGCATGAGATACTATGGAAAGCCAAATTCCTTCTGAAACAAGGGGAATGATTTCATTAAGTTAAAACCTCTGAGTACTCACATAAGCAGATGTAGAAGTGAGAATGACAAAAACCATTATGCAGGAGCCTCACTGTGGACAGTAAATACAGCTGGAGCTGGGCAGGTGGTGAATACAGCACAGGTTAAAGCATTGTGATCTCCTGGGCCAGGTCACCTTCCCACTGCCTCAGACCTTGAGGAATGTCCTTGAGTATTTGCATGCATTTTACAAACAGTTTTGCTGTGACTGAAGTGCTCAGGCTTTCCTTTTAGATAAACAGCATCTCTACATTTTAGCCTTTTCTTTGTAGTTTGCTGCCTCCAACAGGATTACTAGGAACATTTCTTTCAGTCAGTGACGAAAGACCTGCAACAATAAGAGCAACTGCCTTTGATTCTCACAGAGGAGGGCAGAATGGTCCTGAGAAACAAGCAACAGATCTGCAGATGTCAAGAGATGTCAGCTCAATATTAGCACAACTCCAGGTTGAAAAGTACCTATCTTGACAGTTAGGTATTAATGAAGCCACTGTTTAAAAGTTTATGATTAACACCAGATTTAAAAATCAATTGCCTTTTTGAAAATAAACCAAGAGATTTCTTTCATTCTTCCAGTGTCATTCTTGGAGGTTTTATCTCTATGAAAGGGCAGAGAAAATAAGAGGCGATTGCTGTGAGCCACCTCTCAAGCCAACCCCTCACATGCAAGCTGTCTCTATATTATTACACACCTGCTAGCATAGGATCTTTGAACCCCAAGTGCAAAGTCTTGGTACATTAGGACTAATAAAACTTGAGCATAAGTTCAAAGTCTCAAGACAAGTCAACCAGATTGCTGGGTGCTAGAAAAATATGAAAGTGCTGCTTGACTCGAAGGACTGAAACTGCCAAATACAAGATCAAGTGTGGGTTAAAAAACCTGTGTGTGCTTGCAGACCTGCACAAACACACATGAAAAGTGGGGCAGATAGACTAAAACACTGGACAGGGACATGCAATATCCGTCATGTTCCCTGCAAGAGACAAGGCAAAGAGATTAAATTAATGGGGATTTCTCAGAAGCGGAATATGAGCGCCAGTACAGAGTGGTCCCTGGACGGATGGATGAGGCCAGCTGCAAGCCTCAGCCTGAACCGCAGTGACCTCTACCTCCCAGCAGCTCAGCCCTGTGGCCCACTAGACCTTTTAGTCACCACAATGATTTTCTTACCAAAAAGGTGTTACATGAAGAAAACCAAAATCAGCAAAAGAATATGAAAGGACTTCTTCCTTTCTGCATTTAACTGCATTTTCCCACTGTGTATGCAAGCTTGAACCTGGAGAGACATACTGATCTCAGTATTAAGGTGATTAAGAGCTGTGTGTTTATACAAAGCTGTATTTAGATTAAAACTTTATGACCTCTTAACATACACAAGGCTAAAAATAACATTAAGCACATGTTTTTTATCACAGTTAAAGCTATTGCAACAAACTCCATCCAACATCACACCCAGCTGCTGCTGTTATGTTGCATAGTAACAATATTCAGCAAAAACAGAAACCACTTTTGGTCAAATGAGATGGGAAATGAAGATCTGATAGCAGCCCCAAAAGCTCCATGAAGCCCTTGAAGGAGGATACACAGCTGATTCTGTGGAATTTACCCTAATAAGGGAAACACAGGAAAAAGGCAGATGCAAACTAGAGACCAAGCCTAGTGCCGTCATACCCAGTCAGGGAATAAGATGGTGTAGGAACACACTTTCCTGAGAATCAGCAAACATGTTTTTGGTCCCTGGTACAAGGAAAAGACACAGCAAGGTTGCACCCTGGTCCTGTCTACTCTGCTCAGATGATGAAGTGAGGTAAAGACTACACTGAACACCCTCCAACTTGGCTGTGCTCTGCTCTGTGTTGCTGGGAGCTGGGAATCAGCAGAGGAGCCCTTATTTCAGGCTACTCTGTGCCTGGGATATTCAGGAGAAGGACAGTAGTGAAGAAGTGAAGGAAGAGGAGAAGGTTATGACCACCTGAGCACATCTTCATGCAATTGAAGCAGCATGAAATTACATTAATGAAATGAGGAATCAGTTCACAGACACAAAAGCATCAAACCCTTGGAAATGGCATGTCTATGATCAGCTCTGATGACTGGTTTGTTTTCAGTGTGGCCCAGCTCATGCTCCTGAGTCTGGTCAGCTCTAAACTTTCAGACTCAGTTTTTCCTGTATGGAAAAAAGAATTAACTCAGATGTCAGACACTCCAAAATACCTTCAGTGACATGAACTTTAGCATCTGATCTACTTTTTTGAAACTCAGCCAATACTTCTCTTCAGTTAATAGGAGCAGAAAAACACTGTTTCTCAGATACTTCTGTTCAGCTTAGAGGCGACTGCACATGCACTTGGCACTTTGTCAGTCAAGAAATAAAAATAAGGAGTTTATAAAGAAAATGCTGACACAAATTCTGGCAGGGCTACTGGGCTCCCATGTAATGTGGGTGAAGATCACAAGCTGTTACTGCAATCGAACCCACCCTGGTGAAGCCATGCTGCTTTTGCCCACATGTGAAGGACACTGGTGCTATCTTTGTGCTAATATCTGCTTTGGAAAGGCTGCTGACAATACCTTTGATCTGAGTTGATCCTAACTTAGAAGCTAAATGGAAGCAGATAGCTAAAGGCTTGTGGGAATGGAGGCTTAATTACTCATTGTTGCCAAGGTAAAACTCCCAACATTAAGTCAGAGGCGGTTTTATACCTTTATCACGTTGCTGAACATCACCAGTGCCACTCACAGTCCAGTCTTCAAATAACCATTTAGAAACTAGGAGATGAAAGTCAAGTAACAGCCTCATAGCTGGTGAAGAATTTGTTTCAGTTCTTCAGTCCAGAATTTGCTCTATCATTCCTTCGGCACCTCTTCATCTCAGCTCTACTTTGTTCCTGGCCTCCAGCTTGCTCCTCTTCATCTCCCTCAGTTTTCTTGCCACATCTCTTTGTCTACCTTCACCTCCCCAGAAAAAGTTGGATAAATAACCTTGACCTATGATCCACTTCACCAGGGGCTGCATCTCCCAGTCCTATGTATGGCTTGTTATTGCTCAGCCTACAGGACAGGAACTGCTGGCCACACTCTGCTTTGACAACCGATGCATGCCCAGCTGCTCCTATTGTCATACACAGAATAGGCTTTTTACTAGTATTAGGGCTGGATTAGTGGCTTGAGAAATGTCATTCAGGACAGTCAGCTATTTTTGTTAATTTTGTCTTGCAGCTCATAGGAATTCCAGCCCACCGATCAAAGATCCAGGCTTGTTCCATAGCTTCCCACACCAGCTAGAGGTGGTCACTGTTCATGGGCTGCGTGGGAGGAAGATGTGCTGGAAATTACACACTCTCTTTGCATCAGATTTTGTTTTCCCTGAGCAAGAAGCCACAGATTTTGCTTGTTTCTGTACATATGCAGAAGGCAGGACAGTGAAATTAAATGACTTAAAACCATCCAGAAACACGGTGTGGCTGCTGCCTGATTAGGAGCTATTTCTACTTCTACGTATCAAGCTTTTAGTGGGGTTTGGTCCCATACACTGTCACCTTTGGGGGGATGAGTGGGAGACGAGAGTAGAAGAGGGTGCTGGGGATTATGAGCTCCATTGGTGCAGAGGCCCATGAGAGGAGCCCTGGGGCAGCTGCTGCAAGGGCTGCCCATGGGTTCTGCTGGATGATAGAAATCCTTGTGGAGTCTATATATTAGTCTATTATTCTTTAGGACTTTTTCTCTCTGTGAATTTAGCTTTTGCTTTCCAATGGAACTGCTCAGTACTTTCTCTTCCTTCCTGCATATGGGACCAGATAACACTGAATTATACAAGATTTGTGTAAAATACTACCCTGTGTGTGATACTTTCTTAAAGCTGCTGAAAAGAATTACCTTTTCTTGTCCTCTGCCAAAGAGCTGGGCTGGGAGGGAGGATGAAGAGATGTCTCCACACCTCTCAGTCCTCAACAGGCATGAAATGCATCCTTGGTTAGCCTTAGAGTGAGCTTGCCGCTTTGAAAATGCATCTCCAGCCTTCCCTAAAACATTCCACGGAAGGGATTTGGGTTCTCCTCTGTGCTCTGTGCCAGAGACCTGTGAACCCAACTCAGTTACAGGGTAAGGACCCTGCCGTGACCCCTGGTGTCTGCAGGCACACATAGGAGGGGGAGAGGATCCCACAGGGGAGGAGAACCTTATCCAATCTGCTGGAGTCACCCCGGGGTTTCAAGAGCAAAGAGGTGTGTGGAGAACAGCTGAAAACCTGTGTCTGATGGACTGTTAAAATTAAAACTCTCCTACTCTCAGGTTGGTTTTGCTTCTTTTACCCTTGTACCCTGTCACCCCCATTCCACTGCCACTGTAACAGCACTCAGTGAGCACTGGGGATTTCCTGGCAGAGCGGAGATCAGCAGTATGGCCCAGGAGCTTTGGTCACCACTGGGATGGTGGCAGAGTGCTGTAGGGACACAGAGAAGTGCCCTGGCCTCATGGGTGCTCTGATGTGAGTGGTTGTAACAAAAAGCTGCAGGGAATCACGGACCACAGCAGGGTGCTGGGGTGTCGTTCTCAGAAGGGGTTTCAGCTATGTGGTAACGTAGTCCAGCCCTTGGTGTGCACCATTTGCTTGTGCCCAGATCCTCAGTGAGATGCAGGTGGCTGCTTCTCGTCCTGTCCACCCCAACAGTGGGCAGGTACCCTTACGTGTGGTCAGTGCCCAGCCTCAATGGCAAATCTCTCTGCAATGTTGGAGAACAAAGAGGCAGAGAGCTCCTCATACCCTTCTTTTTGCATCTTTCCAAAGATCTTTTGACTAGGAAGGGCTCCCAGCACTTTTTGCTTTCTGCAAGGGAAAGAAGAGATTTCTCTCCTGAAGTCCAGGCTCTACCCCTTTAGTCAAGCCAAAGAGGTCGAAACATGAGGGAGAAACCTCTGTCTGAGTTCTCCCTCATGATTAAACATGACAAGTATCTTTTGCATCTTGAACATTCTTCCAAAGAAAGGGAGTGTCCTAGTTAGAGCAACCGGGACCAGTTCATCACTGTGTGGGTGTGACCCAAACTGTGTATTCTAAACCCTCTGTGTCATTTCCCAGAAACTGTCAACAATAGACCATGTGCAGCAGCTGCCCAGAGCACACCTGACCCCTCAGGCTATAAGCTGGGTGTTAAGAGGCCTGTGAGATAGGAGGATGTTCCTGTCCTCACACCCACAAATCACAATCACCCATTGTGGAACTCTTTGCCCTGGGGGAGGTACTGGGCACTCCCACCAAAACCTAAGTGTATGTAATTTTGGGGGCTTGGGACTTCTGGTAGCACTCATGGGATCCAGAGGAGGACCACAACCTTGACCAGACTGTGACCACCACTCTCAGCTGGACTCAACATACCCAATCTCTCATGGGCCACACAGCACCTGTTCAGCACGTCACTCCGAAGGACAGACCCGCTGAGGTCCACGTACCTTGGCCATGTCCAGGGCACTCCAAGAGTATCTCAGGAGAATCCCTGCAGGACATCTGAAGTGGGCCAATGTTCATTTACCACTCCAGGGAGGAACCTGTTGAGGTTCACTCCCACAGTCAGGACACAGCTCCACCTTCCACCACTCACAGAGACAGGGCCACACACCTGCAGAGAGAGTGATTCTTTACCTACACCATGCACTACTGCAAAGCCAAGGAGGCAGCTTGGACCAGATCCCAAAACTAGGATCTTCTGTGCTGTTGGTTCCCTTAGGTACCCTGTGTGTCCACAGCTGCGTCTGGCAAGAAGATGAGCCTCTACTTCCAGTGCCTCGAGAATGACATGGAAGAGAAGAAGGGAGTCCACTCTCCCACAAATGCCAGGGCTGCTGCCACGTTAGTGGACTTCCTTCATACTCCCCTCTTGCTGTCCTTCAGACCCTTCAAGTCTCACACATGAGGTGTATGCCTCACCACACATCTGCCTCTCTCACATGTGTGTAGAGCAGTGCCACACAGTCCGCTTAGATCTATGACCCAACATCTAATGCACCACTGCCCAGTTCCACCTGTGACTCACCAATTTACTGGCACAGAGGGTCCCAAAATTGGAAAGAAGCCGTCAAGCTTGGAAAACAGGTTATTTTTTACCACTGAAAACACCACTGCTCAGCAGTGCCCAGGGGGGAAGCTGTCCTGTGAGTGCGAGGTCTGTGGGGTTAGTAGGTTCCCAACCCGTACTAACTTGCTGCCTGTGGGTTGGACACATCCTTGTTGAGAGCCCGAGCTTCATCCATCAGCTCATTTCACACCAGCCACAATCAGCCCCCTGGGAACACAGACCTGCCATCATTTGACCTGGTTTCTAATCACTGGTCCTCACTTGAAACACTTGGTAGATTTTATTTCCCAAGGAAACACCGCCAATTCAACATTGTAAGATGGTAAACATCAGTGTGATATTGTATCAGGCCCTTCTAATTGAGAGACATTTTCAGAGAGAGGGTGAAGCAAATGAGAACAGTAATTAACTGAGATACAACTTAAGTTGTTCTCTCAATTCCCTACGCACTGGGCTGAAATGGTATTCTGGCTTCCTACAAAATTACATGTACCACATTAAAAGTAAACACTTAATCTCATATTCTAATTGTAAGTTTAGATAAACATCACAGTTATAAATCATTTTAATGAGTATATAAAAAAGAAGCAAATACCACATTAACTTTTCATTACCTTTTTAACATCCCCCATGGATAATGCAATTCATTTATGGATATAACCTACATGCTGTAGGTACACAGAAGAATTAAATAGTGTAGCTCTGGGGGTGGTTAAGGTGTTTTAGAATAAGAAATGGCTATGACTTGTTGATGCACTGCTCATAAAAATAAAGGTTATGCATTTTAACAAAAAAGTCTGGGATGGAAACATGGATAATTTGATCCATTAATTAAAAAGAAGAGTTTTCTTAATTGCTGGCCCCATACAAAAGAAGTTCTTAATCAAAGGAAAGGTCAACTGCAGAAAACTCTGAGGGAAGCCAACCTTTCTTGACAAGCTGCTAACCTAAAAACTCTCCAGTTACAGTCACATCATCAAATATATCCACAAAAATCACAGTTAACGCAAACTAAGCATCCCAATGGGCGGCAACTTCTTTGCAATAGTAATTCCACTGCTTTCAGTAAAGAACAGAAGCATCTGGGGAAAAAATCATGCTGTTCTGTAACTCAGCAGAATTTCAACGTTTACTTCAAATGTGATCAGGCATTGGGAGGTGTTTTCAGTGCTTTCTTTTAGGGAAAAGTCCCTCATTAGGGCATTTGGGTTTTAGTAGTAGCTTAAAAACATAAAATTTTGGTGATTTGAACAAAAACAGTATAAAATTTCTGTTTCTTTGAAATAATGTAAGCAAATATCCCATGAAGACTTCCTACAGCAGTACCTCTATTGTTTCTGATTTTACATAATGTCTTGGTGTCTTACTCTAAAATTTATGTTGCAATATTCGTACTGGCAATAGAATTTTACACAGATATTTGCAGTAGCTGAATCAAATAACAGCAATGGTGAAGAAAATAAACTTCTTCACTGTGTCCTAATTTATTACACTTGACTGAAATGGTTTAGAGGAATCTCTGAGCCACACAGCACAGTAATTTGGTGCTTCATGGACAAGTTGTATTTTTCTAGATGTAAACTAAATTATTTATACAATGCGTAGAGCATATGAGCCATCCATTACCTGATACCTCTGAAACAACAGGATGGAAAGCAGCCAGCATTAACTGATCATCCAACTGCCCAGTTACTCTGTGTGGGCAATTTATGTCAGATTCTATATAATCACTTTGAAGCATTTTCCACAAATAAATCTTCCCTATAGAGGGAGGTCGTTGTCTTTGGAAAAACTGTTTATGAGCAGTGATTTGCCAGGTGCAGGACTTGGGTAGGATGTGAGCCAAGCTCCTGTCCCTGCCAAACAGCAGGGCTGGTGTTCACATCCAAACACACCTGATGGAAGGGCTGAGTCAACAGGACACCGCATAATTTTCCCAAGACAGGTTTCTGTGAGCTGTCAGAGGTAGTTTGGCCTGGTTCAGAGGAATCAATTATTAAAATTACAGCTAGTTTCCAAACCAGCGGTAAGAAAACCACCTTAGACAGGCTTCCCTGATCCACTGGCTCAGCAGGGCTGGGCAGGCAGGTAGGTTTGCTGGTCTGTTCCCCAGACCTGGTGGTCACCAGCCAAGCAGGAGCTCAAGTGACTGAACCAGGCACCTTGGGAGAGGAACAAATCCAGCTCTGGGACACAGCTTGGCACAAAGTCCAAGTCAAACAAATTAGCAAGGGCAGCATGCCCCTGTGCACCAGTGCAGCCACACCCTGGCCCTTACATGCAGACACAGTGGCTGGTCCATGGGAATGTCTTGTGTCTGAATGTCACCCAGAGCTTCAGGGCAAAATCAGCTCCAGCAGCATCAAAGCATCATCTTCCTATCCTGGATCAGAACAGGGTATTTCATCCCATGCAAACATGGTGATAATCAATTCATAAAATAACAAGTTATTCTGGCCAATAAAAATGTTGACAAACTATTTTTTTCCTTCTCACTAAGCTACCAGTTCTGAGAAACTCTGCTCTGCTCTTGTCTCCTTTCAACTATGTGTCCCATATGAACGTTTGGGAAAGCTTTCTTTCTTATATCTCAACTTTCTACTCCACCAAAGCATATATATTTACATCAAAGACCAGCTGCCTCTTAAGTTTGCAGCTTCACCTCTTTGTTGTTGGTTTCTTTTTTTTTTTTTTTTTTTTTTTTTTTTCCTTTTTTTTGCATTTAACAAGAATTCTGCCTTTGGAAAAGTCAGCTTTAGAATATTCCTCAACCTACATGGTGATGAAATGCTCTGCACAACACAAACTGGGGTGACAGATCAACACTGTATGTTTTAATGGACACTTACAGCATGTCCACAGAAAGTTTCTGTTTTATCTGGTAGAGTATTACACATAATATTTTTTAACTGCATATGGAAGAATACAGAAAAATCTAATTTGTTATGACTGCAGTGTAAATCTTCAGGTGGCCTCAGCAGTAGCGCCTGGGGGGCATACAGAAACTTTGTAATACAGGAAAAATAATTGCCTTTCTTCATCTTTTCCTTGCTGTTCCACAAGACCCTGATAACAGGTCGTCTTGATAGTCTGAGCAATTCCAGCTAAGCCTTTGCAAAGAGAAACTTGTCTTTCCATGCATGGTGCTAATTCCAGTTTCCCCAGAAGAATCAGTCTGGGCAGCAAAGATTCCTGATGCTAACCATTTGGGATGCTCTACTGCCACCTACAAAGGCATAGCCAGATGGGGTGCATGTGCACTGCTGCTCTGGGAGGGATTTATTTTATAATCAATGTCTCCCACAGTTCCTCTGGCCCTTCTTTCCAAACCAGTCCATCTTTTCCTCTCTTGCTGCCTCTCTCTTACTCTTCTTTTCCCAAGTCTTTCTGTGACTATATTTTTCATTTTCCTTATCTAAACTTCCACTTTGTTAATTTCTTCCTTTATCCCCTTAAAACTCACTCCCTGCCATGCACTACTGATCCCCAGGAGAGGAGCTGGTGGTGGCAGGACCATCTTGCTCCTCCAAGACCTCTCCTCCACTGATTCCTCTTTCCCATAAAGGACGTTTACATACTACAGAAAAGAAACCAATGACAGAGGTTATAGGTAAAATATGAGAGTATCCCTTTTCCCTGTCAGTTAACTAAGACAGATGTTTCAACTTAGTAGAGCTTTTGCTAAAGTACAGGAAGACTTCTAGACTTTTTTGGACTTCACAAGTAGAAAAGATTGCCCTACACAAAATTACCATACCTCATCTCCAAGGATACACAACGTTCGAATATTATTGTTAATAAGAAGTGCCATTTAAGTACCTGGAGTCTGAAAAGGTTTGCAGCAAACATCAGATCAGACCTGTACACACAGACATGTCTCAGTACTCGAGCTCCTTCTTACCCCTGGCATGGTATCAAATGCTCAAAATCCCCTACAGATTTACCATGCATGGAGCTCACCCTGGTGGCAGGCAATGTTCTGGAATTAGCCCTTTTCCCCTCCTCCTACCATCTCCACGGCAAACTGTCAAGTCTTCCAGTCATGCTAAAAACAGAGATGAAATACAGCTGGTGATTCATTATTTTTTTAACAGAGGTGTTCAGACTCTTCTGAGTCTGAATCACAATGGCCGATTATTGATTTTGTTGGCATTTTCACTCACTTTTAAAGTACAAGTTGAGGCTTATGTGGCAATGGTGGAGACCAAGGAAATCACCAGCTGAACCCTATCAGTGTGCAGGAAAAAACCCCAAAGCATTTCCCATCAAGAAAACTTGACTCTGGGACACCTGAATCTCCTGAATCTTTAGCAAAAGGCAAGAAAAGGCTCAGCTCTCTGGTGAGTGCAGGGAAGCTTCTGGTCCATCTTTTCCGCCTGCCACAGGAGCCTGCAGACCACATTCAAAGTGTGCGGCCCCAGCTCTGAGACAGCAAAGTACAGAGCTGATTAAATTGCTGCTGCACAGGGGAAATCCCACCCAGTTTCCAAAACAGCTGTTGAATATGGGTTGATCTGGTCATCTCCACGATCTTCTAAGTGATTTGTTCTAGCAAGTGCTAAGAGAACACAGAGGGTTCAACTGAAAGCTGGGTCTTGTCTGTACCCAAAGCAAATTCTGTACTGGAATTGACTTGCAGACATGGTGGGACTCTTCAGTCTCAGGGAAGAGGTGGGGTGTGGGCATCCTTCTGCCATGCCTCTTCCTGGATGTGAAAGATCAAGCACTCTCCCTCTAGTTCCAGCACTGGCACTGTGCATCATCCTCCTGAGAGGAGCATAGGCACAAACCCAGATCGGTCCCAAAGAAGAAACCAGAGTGTGTGTTCATCATAACACCAACAAGAAAGGGGAAGAAGAGGATCTTGCTTTGCTCTTCACCCCTTTGCTTAGACTTTTTCTTCAATTTTTGTTCATTTGGTTCCAGAGAGCTCCAGAAAATCACATAGCCTACATTTGATCCAAGACTCTTTCTAAAATTTTTGTTCTTCACACTCCTTTCTACAAAAGAGGAATTTTCATTTTAACTGGGCCTCCTTATCTTTGCTGGAGAGATCAGCTATCTAACTAGCGAAATATAGGGCCATTACAAAACAGGGTAATAACAGTTTGACTGCTTATCTTAATGATAATTTATTCTCTAGCTAAAGAGGCATATAGCTGGGAGATGTGAATTTATTTACAGTTCATGCTTGACCTTTTTAATGTCTGGTAAAATCATGTTATGGAACTGTTTGAAAATTTATTATCCCCATTTAGCAATGCTGACATTTTGTGATTATTGGCTCTGGAAAATCTACTGGCACTGTCAGGCAGAGAAAGTTCAGAAATTGCTTCCAGGGAACAACAAAGCTCTGATTTTTAGAGTGCTGAACACCAACAGATCCTTTTTATTGCGTATTTTTAATATTCACAAAAAAAGGAAAAACAAGCTGCAAAGCAAAGCTGAAAATGGAAAGGAGAAAAATACCCTTGATTAAATGTAAATCAGAACAGGGCTTCACTCCCAGCTGTGTGAAGTCAAAAAGCATCGTTACTTCAAAGCAAGAATGATCAGGTCCAGGGGCACTCCAAGACCAGTCCTCTGCCAGTTTAGACTGATGACAGGTGGAAAATAGCTCAGAATAGTCCAGCTGGCAGCAAAGCAGCCATACATGAGCTTCAGGCCTGGCAGGGGCGGGGGGGAGGTGCTGCAGGCCAGGAGCCTCAGGAATTAGTGCTTGAGAAACTTTCCAAGTGCTTAGGCCACACAAGCATCCCACACGCGAACACGTAGGGGTGAGGATGGCCCCACGGGGCTCTTTAGATCACCAATGGCACATTATGTTTCTTGTACATGGCCCAAGGCACTGTTCCTCAGCAGGTATCTGGCACACAGCAGTGATGAGGCTGGGTCACTGCCTGGGTAAAACCCGTATAAAATTGTCATAAAATTGTCAGTAGGTAGTAGCTTGACACGGTGCTCAGGATGGTATTGAAAAAACCTTTGACAAGATACTTCAATTGTGTTGTTGTACAGCAGCAAAACATTACCACAGAATGACCATTTGCAGTCTTTGTTAGAAGATATCATGTTTTTCCTGACCTTTCATTTTCAGTGATCTTCCTTTTCAAACATTACCAACCTTCCTTCGTAAAATTCTCCTTTCTCCCTTTAAATTTTTCCACCTAATGCTACCAAAAAGTAGCATTATATTGGTAGCAACCAATATTTTTTGTACAGCAATAAAATACTAGGTGCTCCATCAAAGTGCTCTTGCAATTCAGAAGGACACTGATTTATAAAACTCTTTCCATTGGCAAGATCAGGCAGCTGATCTCAGCTCTTGAAATGCACATGTTCACGGTGCATCAGTGCTTCTGAAGGAATTAGCTAAACAGGGTTGCAGCTGCTCTGGGCAAATGCACAGCTAACCAGTTTAACACTGGAGGATATGGGTCTTCCAATACACTTGGCTTGCTATAAAATCTTTAATGAAACCAGACAAAAAATTCTTCAGAGTTGCAGCTACAAAGAGAACCAAGAAATAAAAAGCTTTACAGCCTTTCAAAGATCCCATTTTCAGACATGGTTTGCTATCACATTTGCAAATTCCATAAGAGGATATGGCCTCACATTGCACTGGGGGAGGTGTAGATTGGATACTAGGAAAAAATTTTTCACTGGAAGGGTGGTCAAGCATTGGAACAGGTTGCCCAGGTAAGTGGAGGATTCACTATCCCTGGAAGTGTTCAAAAGATATGTAGATGTGTCACTTATGATTTAGTGAACATGGCAGTGCAGGGTTAACAGTTGGAATGGAGATCTTAGAGGCCTTTTCCATGAATCTATGATTTTTCTAAACAAAAGCAGAGGGTACAGCAGAGATCTTAGCAGTACATGACATGAAATATGTAAAACTCTGCAAGTCGAAATGCTGAAAATTATGCTTTACATCGCTATGATATCAGTAAGAACCACTGTTATTCAGAACCAGCCAACCACTGCGGTGATTTCATTGAAATACGATGGTCTTTACAATTCTTCTTCTGAATGCAGGGACTGACCTAAAAGAATGATTTTACAATGTGCTTCGTGTCATTGGAGGCACAATGGCCTCAACTCAGCCGTACACCCAGCCAACTTATAAACTCCTGTGCGTTCAGTCGTATCTTTCTTTCTTCAGGTTTTGAGGAAGTCTGGATGACTCTTCAGTTACTTGTAATGTTGCTACATGGGATAAGATGCTATGAACCTCCTTCAAAGAAGGCTGCATTTGACTTCTGTGATTTTAGCATTTTAATGACATTTTAATACTTTTCACTATCACTTCAGAGCTCATATGGATTAATAGAATTATTTCAGCATTTTAAACAGATATGCATTATTTGATATTCAAAGACTATGCAGATGGAGCATATGAGCATCTCCTTACAATATACTCTGTAGTATAATTCACGTAGAGTCTCAGTTGATTTTGTGTCTGGTCCAGGTCTGAGTCTACCTCATGGAAATGAGAAAATTACCTGAGTGGTGAGATGGGGTTAGATGAGCAAACCAGTTTTGGAATTGGGAATTGCCAGGGACATTTCTGCTGTCCCTGGATTGGGATGGCAGCTGGCACATCAGCATGACTCTGCTTGGTGACATCACAGCATTTCAGTGACCAAGAATATGCCAAAGAGATGCTCTTAGGTTCAGTACATACTAAATAACCCAAAGACCAAGTTCTCACCATATCGGTGAAATGAAGTTTAATGTGGCTGCAGCCAACTAGCCATTATTTCATTTTTGTGTGTGTGTGTTTTTTTTTATTCGAGTCCATGTTACCTGTCACTAGAGAGATGCTTTGCAGAAAGCAGGTTTGGGAGGATGGTTTTGGCTGCACCAATCTTACCTTTGCTCTCTGTTACCTCTGAGGTAGGCACAATTACCTTTATCCATCTTCTAAGTGGGATATGGTGTTACCTCACACTAGCTCAACTTTTTAAAAGAAAAGAAATAGTGTACAAAAGCAAATTGAAATTCATTAAAATTGCCCTTATGAGCCTGTCACCACCTAAACAGAAAGTTCACTGGCAAAGGTGAGGTGGAAGCAGCCATGACCTCAGCATTGCAGCAAAACGCCCAGAGCAGTTGCCCATATATGTCCAGGAAGGGGTGCTTCAGGTGCCTTGAGGTGTCCCAGCTCCCACCAGTTGGCTGGCAAACATGCCACGGGGTCAGCAGGAGGCCTGAGAGGCTCTGAGATGGCCAAAGGCAAGCTATCCTTTCCTACTCCTTTAAGTCCATCATCACATTCACCAGCCCTGCATGAGTGTCCCTGGTGACAGTCCTGCTCTGTTCTCCCTAACTATGACAGGACCTGAAACCAGACTCCTCCAAAGTGCACTGAGGGATTAGGACAGAAGCATCTATAGTCTTCAGCACTGTTTCTTTCTTCCTTTCTTCCTTCCTTCCCCCAGTCCACCGGGGTACTGCAAGGGCTATTACCACCAGGCAGATTTTATCTGCCTATAGACAACAAAGATTCAAAGGCCACACAGTACTGTAAGAGCCATGGCATGATTCAATTAAAATGCAACAGCAGCTAAATAATTATCATTTTATTCCATTAGTCCACATTCAGAAAGCAGAGTTACCAGCACTCAGTGACTTCCCACAATTATTTTAAATGTTTTTTAAATGTGGTAATGAGGAAAATTCATGGAGGCTTTCTGAAGTAGCTTTCTTCTGAAGGACTTATTAATCAACTGTTCATTTATCCTTCTATTAACATTTGCAATTCAGCTTTTAAGGAAATTTTGCATATTTGCGCTCATATAGCATTTTAAAATATGAACTGTTAATGAGTAGAGGTTGTTTAGAAGGGAGAAACA
>JAWWLV010000045.1:34174541-34198085 GCA_035041135.1 Platyrinchus mystaceus | reverse complement strand
TGCCTGTATCGACATGGAAAGCATTCTCCCTTTTTCATGGAAAACAGAAAAAAGATTGAACTTTTTAATGCTAGGGATGCGTTCAAACACAAGTGGCCATTGGCAAGCAGATTTCTGTCCATGTGGCTGTTCTCAAAACATCAGAATGATGAGAGTTTCAGATCTCTGTGTCCAAGCCTTAAGAACTAGATTGTGTTACTGGTGTTTTAGAAAACATCCCCTCCACTAGTCTACTACATGTTAAGAGTGTTGCAGTGATGACCAGCCCATAGGAGACTGAAAAATATGTTCTCCAGCTCCATGCATGAACATGGGAAATTAAATAGAGCTCAATGTGAGAGTAAGGTCTGAGGCTGCCTACAATGCATTACTTACTGCTGCTGGCCCCAAGCCAAGGAAAGGTGATGTTGGCATTACAGCTCCTTTTTGCAAGTGCCATATTAGAGGCAGGTGCTGACTGTTCAGGAAGCACTTTGGAGCATGCTCAATGTCCAAATATCTGAAAGCACATGAACTGTGTTATATGCTGCTTCTCTCTGGTGAATATTCCTAATGAACAGTGAACTGACTGGAAATGCCCAAAACTGAGAATCCATTAGAATGATAGCAGTTCTGCAGGCAGCACGGGTGTGTAGGAGACTCATCCCCAGCCATGCAGTGAAGATGGAAGAATAAACACTACAACACTAAATTTTAAGTCAATTCTAATTGACTTTTCTTCAAAAAGGCCAAAAGGAAGTGATAACTAGCAGTCATGTCATGCAAGATTGCTTAGAATGAATGCACAGATACATTCACAGATCCAGGTGATGAGGTTGATATTCTCCAGAGCAGCTGGAGGACACGTGGTGACATAAGCAATCAAAATCTCTTCATACTCTTTCAAAATTATGGTAAGATAAACTACTTGCAAAATGGGTTTTTTGCATGTTCTGTAAAGTCCCAAGTCAAAGAACTAGCTTAGAACTGTGTGCTTTAAAGAGGCAACATCAGAGGAACTCACGCACTACACAGCACCAAAATACTCGTGAGGACAGAGGTTTAAGAGAAAGTCTCCCTTGGTGCTTTCTTGTACCCCTTTAAAGCCTCAGCCTCAGTCCTGCTCTTCCTCCCTGATGCAAAACGGATGTAATGGTAGCCTATGCCCCAAATAGCTCTACCAAAGCCCAGCACCCTCTTAACTGGGAGAGCCACAGGAGCACTTGCAGAAGGGTCAGAGACCACTTGCTCCCATAGCAAACAGCCAACAGCCTGGTAGAAAGAAAAGCATTTCTGGGAAGGTCACAACGATGGCCTTCTCATTCATTTGAAACCCCCCCAAAAAATGAATAATAAGCATTTGCTGTTCCCTTATCCCTCTCACAGTTAAAAAACATCACAGGGCAGTTCTTATTGCCTTGCTGGTAACCTGATGCTACCTGTGCTACACAGCACCAATAATGCTTTTTGATCTGAGCACATGGAAAAAGTACAGTTTCTTGAAGAGCCAGGAAAAAAAAAGGATTCAAACCAATTCAGTGTGATTCTCACTAGATATTAAGCAGCTAATATTAAGCCAATATTAAGGCACTGAGAAGTTGTAAACAGGTAAAGTTGAAATTCCAGTTTCACAGTCAAACACATTGCCACTTTAAGAGGTCAGCACACTCTGCACTGCTTGTCACAAAAATTTCTGCTTTTTTCTTAATGACAAGTATGCACAGGCAATTTTTTTCTTCACTCAGTCTATACACTGCACTTCCTTTAATTAAGCAGTGTATGGAACGAGGAATACCAGCACTTTGATGAATACAAAAATCAAGAGAAATTGTATTGGTCAAGTAGATACAGAGATACCTCCCAGTAGCTTATTTTGGCTGGCTGATGTTTGAGGGTAAAATTCTGAATCTCAGTGTCACAAGGTTCACTCTGTCGCTTCCTTTTGCTGAAGGAGGGAACTGCCAGGGAGTTAGGGATTGAGGGTGGGTGCTCTCCCCAGGGTTTGAACTCTGCCCCACTGATGAAGGCCTCTGATGTGTCTCGTCTTTAACAGCCTTTATCCTCTATTTGTTATCTTTAATCGACCTGTTGTTGTTGAGCAGGTAGAGAGAAGCAACAGTCACTCTTCCTTTGTCAGCAAGGGACATACAAACATATTTTAAACATCTACTGCATTTCATTTGAGCGGCAAAGGTAAAATGACTGATTTAATTGACTTTTTTTTTTCCCTCCTTTGGTATTTTCGTATCAGCCAAAACATTCCAAGTTTCTATTTTTAAAATGACAGAGGAATCTTTCCTTGCATTTCTACATTGATCAAATAAGGAGTTGTTGGTTGGTAACTTCAAGTCTTGCTTGTTCAGATTTTCTGACTTAAATGTTGGTTTTACTCTACAAGCCAACACATCTCTATCTGGGTTGATATACATTCCTTTAAGGTCAACTGAAATAACTCAACTACTGGTCATAAAATACAGAATTTGCAGTTTTGAAAAAAGCTCTTTCACATAAAGCATGATGCAACTGTCAATAAATGCAGTAATATACTCAAATGAGTTTTTCTTCATTCATGGTAGAATCAGATCTATTTCTCTCTATTCCTAATTCATCAAAGTTATTGATCAAAATTGCACAATAAAACATCCAGGAGAAATTTTGACTCAGCTACTCTAAAGGTCTGGGTTGCAATGTGAACTATGGCTTTTGTACTGCTGCTGTTATTTACACCACAAAAGAAATCTTCAATTATATTCCAACATTCTGCTCTGTCTGCTGCAGTGCAGAATCCCCATGGCTTTGTCAACACTTGAATTAACATTACCAATAGCTTTTGACTTGCTGCAGTACCTCAAGAAGCTGTTAATTGTAGGCCATTGCTCAGCATTCATTCAGATACAGAAGTTTAGTACCACTGAAAGCATTTTTGTATCCATGCTTCAGCAAATATAAAAGTTGTATTCTCTGGTGATATTTTTCATACTATCAGTGCTTAATTCTTTCTGCAAAACGCACATCTGAAAGTTGATTGTTCCATTATGATGGATTGGAGAAATAATGTAAAGTAATAAAACCCTTACCCCAATCACAGAGTAGAAATAATTGTAACAAGCTTAAACTCAGCTGAAGGAACATGACTAATTTCTGTGTAACTGCACATTAAGAGGTAAGACGTTTAGAAGAGTGACTGCTGTAAGAACTTGTCCTTTTTTTGGTGAAAGTGATGTGGATTTGGATCAGCCTAAATTTTTCTTTATCTGAATATTGTCAGCCTTGCATGCAAGTAATGTGGACTTTGGGCCTGAATGATAAGGAGAAAATCTGAGGTATTCTTTCAAATAAAATGTGGCAGAGTCCCCGAAGCTAATCCAGGATGGAAGGAACATCATTCTAGCCTAAGACAGAAACAAACAGCGTCAGAAATGATGCAACAGCTTCTTTCTGTGAAGAGTGACTGCAGCATTCACGGAGTATTTACTTTTAGTTAAAATACAATTAATGAAGTTTTGGTGTGTAATGAATCATCTGGTGGCTGTAAGGAGCACTGTCAAAGTGTGGAAAGCCCTCCTCAGCATCCTCGAGGATGTATACTTTATCTGGTATTTATTACCTAAACAAGAGCATTTAAACAAAACAGAAAAGCTCTAATAAGGCACCTTGAGGGACACGTACTTTAGACTGATCTACAGTCTCATTTTAGACCACTGAAAGTTAATTTCCTGATCTGAATCAAACAAAGAACAAGACTCGAACTCTACAAGATGAAGGTGATTCTCTCCTTATTGCCTGCAATGTCTTTTTCGGAAATTAATAGAAATGTGAAGTGCTGTGGAGACATTAAGCTTTAGTGCAATGCATGCAAATATATGAACCTACAGAAAATAATTAAAAGTTGTATTTCATTTTCACTGCTGCTCACTGTCTAGAACTTTGAATTATTACTTTTTATTGTTTGCATTTTTCAGCAAAAACACTAATACAGAAAAACGTCTGTTCTAGTATTCACAGCATCTTTGTGCAATTAAACATGGGATGTATTTTCATTTAATTTGTACAATTGATCATTTTTTCACATAAGAGGAAACAGAAAACATGCTACTATTTACAAAAAAACCCCAAACCTGTGACAATGATATGTCAGCCATTGGCTATACTGGGAAATACTTGTCCTTTCTTTTACTAGTGCCTACACCTGGCTGGTAGACATTCTCCTTGCTTGTTTGGGCATGGGTAGAAAAGGGCTACATTTCCCATATTTTCTATTGTACATGTCAACATTAATTAACTATTTTAAAATATTTTTTATCCCCATGTGAGTGGGGTTTTTTAACAAGGAACTAAAACTCAGTCCTTTTTTCTTTAAGGGCTGACCTTAAACCAGCAGTAGGATCCCAGCTTGGCAGATACTATGATAACTCCTGTCAGTGACATCTGAATGAGAGACTGAGACCAGCAGTTGTTATTCACTTACGTGTGCACTTTGATGAATTCCTATCAAGCAGCTCTTTGGATTTTAAAACAATAGTACTCTGAAGTGATTTTGCAATAGCAGAGAGAAACCTAGGCAGAAAACTGCAGCAGTAGCTCTACTAATCAATATTTCCATTACACCAAAGAAAAAATTATCATTTATTTTTTCATAAGAAGTGATTCTTTTGGTTTTGCCATTACTTGCACCTGAACTGAATTCTGGACAGGACAGCCCATTTTCATTCCTTATCATGTAAAGGGAAACATTGTCAGAAAAGTGCCTGCGGGTATTGGTGGACACCAAGGGTACCAGGAGGCAGCAATGTGCCCTTGTGGCCAAAAAGACCAACAGCCTCCTGGGCTGCATTAGGCAGAGCCCTGCCAGCTGCTCAGGGGGATGATCCTTCCCTTCTGCTCATCCTGGTGAGACACACCTGGAGTGCTGGGTCTAGTCCTGAGCTACCCAGTGCAAGAGAGATATGGACATACAGATAATTATGGCCTTGGAGCACCTGACATATGGAAGTTGAAGGTAAGAGAGCTGCAGCTGTTCTACATGGAGAAAAGGAAGCCTGTGAGGAATCTCATCCTGGCGCATAAATACTAAAAGGGGGAGAGGGTGAATAGAGAAGACAAGATCGTCTCTTCTTAGTGATGTACAGTGACAAGGGGCAATAGATATGAGTTGAAGTATATCTGGAATAAAGTAAAAAGGTTTGGGGTTTTGTGGTTTTTTGCTTTTTTAATGAGGGTGGTCAAGCACTGAAACAAGTTGCCCAGAGATGTTGTGAGGTCCTACCTTTGGTGATTTCTGAAACTCTACTAGATGCAGCCCTAAGCAACCTGCTATAGCTAACTGTGCTTTGGGCAGGGAGTTTCCTTCCACAATCCTTGCTTTGCATCAGAAAACTTGTAACAATACAGAAAGAAAGAGGCAAAATAGGAAAAAAAACAACCAACCAAAGACAAATGAGCTTTCCTTATTAACAGTCAGCATTTCTGGAATGGCTTGTACGAACAGTTTTCATTAACATCACCGATTACAAAGACCTTCAAAGCTGGGGACAGACCACCTGATAGATCCAGAAACTTGTTAGGAAATGCTCTGAAGACTTGATACTCTGCTATACTCAAGCTCAGCTTGTATGGCCATTTTTGGAGTATTCACAGAGAGTTATTCTTGATGTTCCATTCCCAAAGGATCTTATACTCCTGGTAAGGGGTAGCTCCTTTGCTGGTGTTTCATGGCTAGCTTGTAATCTGGATGGGTCACAGAATATCCCATCTCACAGCTGCCCCCAAGACATAAATATGAATTTATTAACCACAACCATACACCTATATTTATTAAAGCCCTAAAAGCAACTGTCTGAGGCTCCACAGTAGCTTCACACAACCTCACTGTTTCTTCTGACACTCTTCTGACAGTAACTCATTCCCAAATTCAGGACACTCTGGAAAGATACTCTGTATTTTCAAGTCAGTGCCATTCAGTTGATAAAGCAGCCCTTGCTTTAACTTGTGCAGTTCCTATAACTACTTTGAGGCTAAAGCAAATTATTTAGAAAGTGTCAGATAATATGAAAATATTATTCTCAAAAGTAATCGACATGACAGTCACAGAGAATGCTGTCCTTTTGTTACCCATTAATACACATCTTGTGTATTCATGGCCTCTGTGGCCACACTGAGATGTAATTTGTTTAAATACGCACCAAAGTTAAACCAAAATAGACATACTAATGCTTGAAACTTAGAAAATTATAAAAACTAATGATTTTTTTTCCACCTAGAGAAATTAACAGGCTTATGCACAAGGTAGCTCAGAGCAGACTTATGCTCTCGGTTGTCCACTACACTAGATATCAGCAAGGAACTAGATCTGAAATTTCAAGGTGAGCGCTCACACCCAGGAAAGTACAATTCAGGCAGCAGAGCTGTGAAAACTGCAAGTAAAGGTCCATTTTGGCCAGAATGATGCAATGTTAACCTCTTTGCTGTTTAAGAAGTAAACTTATTTCTGAAGCTGGAGATGCAGGCCCTGCCACTGAACAACTACTTTTCCCATCCATTAAAGCAACAGTGATGTTCCTGACTGAAAGGAGCCAACAGCCTGTAAATATGTAACCAAACCAGCCCTTGTGTTTGTTCCATTCAGCTCCGAGCTGAATTGCATTCTATTGTACTGCCGTAACCAGTAGCACCAAACTGTTTCAAAGTGAATTTTCAGTCATAAGAAAAAAATTAAATCTCAAAGATTTTTCTTCCCATTGACTTTTAAAATTACATTAACTTAGTGAGAGTTTTTGCTTTGTTAAGTAGACACAGGGTTTTTTAAATGGACAATTTGTCCATATTCCAGTATTTGTCATATCATATTGGACCTCCACAAAGAGAGGATACGTCTGAAGCCTCAAAAAGCTCATTACCTGCTTGTACATCCAAAATTACCCATTCAGTTCTTGATAGATGAGAGCACTCAAGCATGTCAGTTTTATGACATTCTCTGCAGCCTTATATGCTTTGGTTCTTCTAGAAACAGCCTACACATGCTAATAAACACAGAATTGGTCCATAATAAGTACTGAGCAGTTAACTAGTGCATATTTAAAAAGAAGTATCTTTTCCTTTTTGAAATTCCTCAAGCCTCAAGATGTTCCAGTTGGTCCTTTCAGTTAAGGTTTGTCAGGGGCACTGTGGAGGCACCTATTACCTTCATCAACTTGACACAGGGATGGTATTTCAAGCATCACTCTACGAATGAGAAAAAGACAGTGTTGTCAAACTGACTTTATTTTTGTTTTAACTAAGATAAAGTTTCAGTTGGTATTTTACTCAGCACTGTAAGAGTCATCCTTGACAAGATGTTCATACAAAAAAAAATTGTCACCATGTTAGTAAAGTCATTATAATTTTGATACCTTAAATGCAAGCTGTCTCTGCAAGGAAAAATGTGTAGTTGAAACCAGGTTCTGGCAAAACCAGCAAATTGTGATGGCAACAAATGGAGCATTAGCACATCCAGGTGGTAGGACAACTTAACACTGTATTTGTAACTTTGGTTCTGAAATTTAACAAAAATTTGGTTCTGAAATATACAAAAGCTATTTTTCCTTTCCTTTTTTTCCTTAGGTATGCATCTAACTCTAAAATTTGTACCCAAGCTGCAGTTTCCTTCAGTGATGTTTCAGATATAATGTTTAGGCAGATTAGCACTGAATTTTATTACATTAAGACTCCCAGCAAGCACATAGAACCCAGTTTCCATAAGCATGAGAATAAAATCACTCTTAAACTGCATCATCTTCAAAAGCTTTTTCAGTGAGTAGATTTTGTTTCAGTTTCATTCTGATGCTGTTTTTCAGACAGAGAAATTGCTCCCCACATTGTACATGGCAGGAGAAACCACTCAGTGAATGAAACTCTTGATTTAGGTGGAATTCAGAAAAACAAGGTGGATTGGAGACACATCCTATCAGATGAGAAAACTCTGTTGATTTGCAAGGAAAGCCAAGACACCATGTACTTTTGCTGAGAACATTGTAAAGGAAAACCAGGGTTTAGCAACAGTTCTGGGCTCAAACAGGCTGAGTCAGCATAAGAATGACAAATTCAGATCATGCTAATCAAAGGAATCCCTCTGCAGTGGCACAGCAATGCTGACTGTGTGAAAGAACAGTGCTGAAGTGAACAGGAGGCTCCAAAGAAAAACAGGAGGCTGATGGATGTACTGACTGCTCTGAGCATCATGGATGAAACCGCTGAGGAACACGGGCTTGTTGAGCTTAAGCAAATAGTGCAAAATAGCAAGGAGAGCTTCAACTCACCAAACCAGTCCTTTTTCAGATGAGACCTTCTGTCTCAAGATCTCCTTCACTGAGAAGGAACAAACTCCTTCAAGAATTGGGAAGCTAATGATAAAACTGTATGGGAAGTGCTCAGGACCATGGCTGGGAGCAGGCAGTGAGGAGGAGTCAGTCCACAGCCGTGTCTCTGCATTGTTTTCCCTGACACCTGGGTCCAATACTTGCTGCTCTCTTTTTTTTTTTTTATCATTGCAAGACCCTTAGCAACCATCCTTTACAACTGTCAATAAAATATGATATACATTGTACTATCCTTGGACAGAACATGCTCCTCAGTGAAACAGTAAAGGCATTTAGGAACTTTTTTTGGCCTGGTGTTGGGGTAAGCCAATGGCATCTGGTGGTGGGGCAAACCATTGGCATCTGGTATGTAAGCAACAGCAGCATTTCATCCTCAAGCAAGCATTGTGCCACAGTCAGTGCAGAGAAGTTATTAAGTCTGGGCTAGAAAAAAAGCCCTGTTCTGACAGCTTGAGGACAAGGATAAAGGCTGCAATTGCAAACAAATAAAACTACTCCCCCCTGCAAGATGGAAAATGTACAACTGGTTAAAAGCAGGACATCCAAGCGATGCTGTCTCTCACAGTAGTTGCTGAAAAGAATAGCAGTTTGCAAGGACATGTTTTAGTCAGTGATCATGCTCACACTGGACCTGAAGGCTTGCTTTCTTCCTCTACTGCTGCCTGGAACTGAAAGCATGCCTCCATCTCCAGTGATTGCAGCTCAGTTACTGCAGTATGGTTGGACAGATCATTCAAAACACTAATCACCTCCTTTTAACAACAAGTGCAGACATTTACAGGAACTCTCAGATTTTTTGGACTTTTTTTTGTTTCTCTTCACGCATCCGTATAACATAATTTATTTCAAATAAAATAATACAATGTTTTGACTTTTTTAGAATCCTATGCCAAATTGTTTGTTCTAGGTTACTAATTTTCCTCCCTTTGGTCAATCTTTCCAGAATGGAAACCTCAGTTTTGCAGCATCAGAGAATATTACCATTGGAATTGGGGTCTTGTTGGATATTTTGTTACTTTTATGGTCAAGTAGTAAAACAGTACCTGATGGGGTGGCTTAGAGTAGAAACATAAATGAAAAATGTACCCATCCTTTCTTTTTTAAATTGTAGACTTGAAAAGCAAGCCAGTGTGTTGTTGCCCAAACACCTTAATTTTACAGCATAAGTAGGAAATTAATGCACTCATTCAGAGGAAGGTAATCACTGCTGATACATCCATCTGCTCACCAGAATCCAACACCCAGTTTTGTGAGGTCTCTCATTCCCATTACAGTTTCCTGCTGAAAGCCTGAGAGAAGGGAAATCATTAGCAAGCTAGAAAGAAAATATGGAATTATGCTATGAAATCTACTTCTTCAGCCACATAACTCAGCTGTTGGGGCCCAGAGTTTACTCCACTCCTTGCAGCAGCAGCCAGACACCCAGACCAGACCACCACCAAACACCTGGCTAGATGGAGGAGCATTGCCCTGATGACCACCCACCTGCACAAATTTGGACAAGCTTCACAGTACAGAAGTGAAGTTCAGAAATTACTTGTAAGGGATTGAAAAGGAACTTTGAAGCACGCCAGTCCTAACAGAAAGCTTCCACATATTGTCTAGAAAAATAAAGTTTACAAGATCCATTTCAAGTCCTTTCTTCAAATACCTACAATTTCTTATCTGTGAAGGAATCTTGCCAGTTTTCCCTTCCAAATTTGTTTGGCATTTGTTAATGAGGTTACAGCGCCATCTCCTGGAAGAAATCAACTTGTTGCAACTGCTCCCAAAATTTAATTTTCATTTCACTGTGCTCGTAGAACCAGCAAATACATTAGATTCTGCCATGACAGTGCGGCAAGGTGCAGTAACTGGATGGGAAAAAAAATGTGATAACCTTTCCTCTTCCTTAGTAGACATACTGCAAACTGTTATAATGAACATTGGGAAAGAATGGAGAGGTTGATTTATCTATACCCCAACCTTTCCAGAGGAATCACTTATGCTCTACTTTTAAGAGGCAACAGGAGATTAACAATTATAGAACCAGCACTGGGAGAGGATAGGCCTGCTCAAACAAGTCTAGCTATTCACTGATTCAAATAGAAATGCAAGGGTTTCTGGTCCAAGAGGTACTTGTACCTTCTGGACACAGGATATAAAACCCGAGGGCCCAAAAGGCTAATACACTACAATGAAATCAAAACACTGCCAACAAATTATTTTAGATTTTTGTTTCGCTGCTTTACAAAAACACTGAAAACTTAATAGTAATAAAACTATCTTCACATAAAAAATGCCATTGTCAGAATTTTAGCTTTTTAAAAAATAATTACTATATGGTTTTATTTAACACTTAGCATTGGAAAAATATAAAATAATTGTCTTTTTTCTCAGATGGCTGATATAACTTCTACAAATGCAATTCTGATTGTCTGGGGGAACTGTAACTTCAAAGAATTAAAACACTGAAAGATGGAAAAACCTGAAAACCTCACCCATTCTTAGATACATGTGTATGCATATGCACAGGTACTTAGCCGAGATTTTAGTGTGTTAAATTAGCTACCTGAAAGCACAGAACACATTAATCAAGAATTACTAGCAAGCATTTTAATCTTGCACCTGTACATGATATTAACACTCTTAGGCACTTTGCTATATTCATGGAGCATTCTGAAAACTTTGTTATGTGGCATAAAGCATAAACTCTATCATCTTGGGGTTATTACTGGCATTATCAAGAAGAAATAACAGTTGTTTCCAGGAGTATTAACATTATTTGTGTATTATCCCATTGAGTGGGATAGTACCCAGTAAGCTTGTTACCACATTCAACTCTACAACTGATTGAAGAAACAAAAAGTATTTCAGTTACTTGAAACACTTTTCTTTCATTAAAAGGTTTCAGGGCCTGATATTTAAGCCTCTTTACGAAAATGCAAAAATGAAAAACTATAGCTATTTTTCTGATCTAAGAAATGTAATACAAGTCTTGGGCATCACAGCTCCCTGTAGAAAAATCACACTGTCTTAAATCACTAAAATTTTATTGATAAGCCCCTGTCAAATGGGTAACTTGGGGCTATGGGAATACCCTGTACACAACACAGCATCTTGCTTTTGAGCACAAAAATAACCTTCAGCACTGTGCTGTATTTACCAACATATGATAATGTATCTACTAGTACAGCCAGGCAGAAACAGTTGAATTTTTCCTTTAGCAAAGGCCACTGATGAGCAATGCAGACAGGCTTCACTATGAATACACTCTTCCTCAGCCACACAATCAAGCAGCTGTAAGAACAGATTTATCAAATATGCTTCTGATGTTGTTCTCAATACTGTACTTTTAATAAACCTATTTCCACTACGTTCTCCAATAAATAGCTGGTCTTCAAAACAGAATGCATTAAATATGACATCTTTGTAGACAAACATACTACTCTGCATATAGACCTCAGACATTCCCTATGGCTTCTCTGTTTCTCTAACATCAGCGTTTGTCAGAAATGAATTCTGGTTTTAGTGCTAAAGGCTGAAATCTGAATAAAACTACAGAAAAGTATGCAAGACTTAAGGCAAGCAAGGCTGGGTTTTGTACTGACATAAAGCAAACGAACATTGACAATAAGAGACGTCATGTGTTTACTATTCTGAAGTGCATGTGTTGGAATATTACTCTTGAAAACAAACAGTAAAGGAGCACAGAAACAACACAGTTGTTTAATAGACAATTAAGAGTAACTTTGCAAATAAATATTTAAATCATACTTTTTGTCTTTTCGAAGTATTATCCAGACAGATTGCTCTGTGATGTGTTCCAAGTATTACCTGTAGTTTATGCTGGCAGGTCACTTCGAAAAGAGAGAAGTGGTCTCCTTCAGTGCTGACTGAAACAGTTTGCTAAGTAACTCTGCAAATAAATGTATTTTTTTTTAAATAAGCATTCTTCATTTCAAATCATTTATTCACTAGACCATGTTAAAACTCAAATAAAGGAGATGAACATAGACTAGATGTTCTCCCACCTTCTCTTTACCACTTCTGAAGGTGGGAGGTAGGAATAACATTTGACTTGACTCCTGCAGAATGTTTTGGCTGATCCTGGGAACCATGCATTATGGTTGCTTGCTTTACTTCATAAGATGGCCTAGCAGCATTTTAAAGGTTCCTTTGTCAGAAACAGATTTAAGTTATTGGAGTTATTACAGATATTAACTCTTAGTTTCAGTTAGTAATTTCTACAGTCTTAGTTTCATCTATTAATTGCTGCCAGAGGAATTTTTTTTAATTGTACTGAGATGAATTCTCCAAAAATAGAGGTACAAAGCAAGCCAATTTTCAGGATGAACCTTTTCTTGAAATGTAATTGTGCACTTACTAAAATTACAATTAAAAATACATGTAAAAAGTAAAGAATATTGCATCCTTACAGCAAACTGGATAATCTACAAATGAGCATAACTATGTGATCTCAAGCAAAACAAAGCTACATTTAATTACTTCTTCCAATGTGAACTGAATGATGGGGTAGACACGGCCAGACTTTTTCTGCCTCCATTTCACAAGTGTATTTTGCTCAGCATTCACACTGCACAGTTATGGGCGCTCACTGCACGTGTGTTAAGAAGCACAACTGCGAAAAAGCTCCCAAGTTCTTTTCTTTCTGTAGTACGGAACGTACCTTCCTTACAAGATGTAGCTAAAAGCATCCATATTGCAGTGGCAGCCTTTGGGTTTTCTTAAACAGGTCAGATTCTCTTCAGTAATTCCTGTGTTTTAAAGACACATTTGTCCTCTCAACTGAAAGGTCTGATCCCACAGACATACAGGATTTTACCAGGTCTATTTGGCCAGCCATACCAGAATTTGTTTGCTCCTGGTAAGCACTTCAGGACAAAAACAAAAAAATACTTTCATCCAAGAATGCTCATTACATTCTGCCATTTTCTTCTTGACCTCCATACATAGAAGTACCTAAGCCTGCCAATGGACCTTTTTTTTCACATCCTTCCTTATTTTAAGATACATGGGGGAAAAAAATCAAACCAAAACAGCTTGTTGCCAAACTGTTTCTGCACTCTTTCCAATTCCTTTATCAAAGACAACTCGAGTAGTGTGTAGAATATTGTGTTGAAAAGCTAAACTATGCAGTCTTGGATCAATAAACGCCTAATGACACCAGCACTAAGAAAAATCAGACCAACAAATATTAACCATTCACCAAACAGCATTAGAATGCAGATTCACCTTTGCCTGCAATAGCCTGCCCTGGTCATCCTTTGAGCTTTAAGTTTCCTGACCCAGCCATGTTCAGCCACCCAATAGACCTGAAATAAGTAACTCATAAACAACCAGAAGTTTTTCCAGTTTCAGAAAATTGTTTGCCCTTCCATAGCCCTTGAGGATATCCAACTGTTTCAACTTGAATATGTGTACTCAAAGCATTGAAAATGTATTTTCTCCATGGATAAATAACCTCTCTTCAATTTTCTTATAAAACTCTACATAGAATGACTGAAAGCACAAGGCTGAAAGCCACTCAAACAAATTTATATTCAGAAATCAAATACCAACACCACTACAAAATTACACAATTATGAGGTTTTTATGTTAAAAGTTTGAAGTGAAGAAGAACTGTAAAAAAAAATTGTCATCTTCCTAGAAAATGACCTGCAACTAAGGTCACTGCTGGAACTCTGTATAATCTTCCATGTCAAACAACTTGTTGATCTTTCATATAGGCTACCTGGAGATATAAATATTCTACCATTTTATTGGAGCTGAACTCAACCCCCATTATATGCCCAAATTGGTACCATATGAGAAACAGCGCAGTTTTTCACTTTGGCTGCCCCCTACCTAGGTACTAAATTCAACCATCTCTGTCCATCTGCATCTTCCATTTCACACTTCAATTATGATGATGAAATGGTTTTTGTAAACAAGTCACTATTCAAACCAGAGTCATGGATTTTCAACCTACCATGTTAGGAAAAACAAGAGCTCAGTCACTTTAATATAGTGTCCTAATACTCATTTGATCATCTTTGCATTTGGAAAAAAAATATGACAAAGTTTTTTGACTTTGAAAAGGAACTGATGACGGAAAATCCGATTTCTTTTTCTAAAACACTGGTCAATTTTTACCCTTTTCTCAAATGCGTCTGAGATTTCAAAGTTGCCATCTGCATGAAGATCAGAAGCTGTGGAGGGAAAAGAAGCAAAGTAGCTCTTCCCATACCTTCCATCAGTAGGCAGAACTCAATTGTTACTACTCCAAACACCTTCTTACTGGCAAGCTGGTCTAGAGCTTTAGATCATTTGATGCAGTTGTAAGCATTAAGAATGGCATCTTTGCATGAAATCCCTCTGTAAAAGGAATACTACATGGAATTAATGAAAGAACTGTCTTGCACAATGGAAATGTCAGGAGACAAAACTGAACCTTCTAGCAAATAACCTTAGTAAGGACTGAAGAAAAAAGTCTTCTAGAAGACTTGAGATTACAGCATCAAGAATCCCCAGAAAGGGTGGCATCTAAAGTAACAGTAATTAGATGATCAGGAGTCCAATACTTGTCCAGTTGAACAGAAAAAAGGCTGGAGGTTGAATGGAAACTACATTCATACAGGACCAGGTATTTTTAATCTATTAAAAGAACGGTGGGAAAGAGTGAATTCCAAACTTCTTCTACTGTAGGAACATCTTTACTGCGCTGAATCAAGTGACACAGCTTATTTCCTAAAGGCTTTAGCAGCTGTATTAAACTGACTCATAACTGTCAGGTGAGAGAAATCCACATAAGAACAGAAATAATTTTTTCATAATAAAAGAAAAAATAGTGAAAACATAATAAAAACCAATTTTAACTCCTTCAGAATAGAAGTATTTTTAGAATTACTATGTAACTGTATCAAAATACTTTTTTTTTTTTAAGAAGCAGCAGGGAATACAAATTACCTCTTAAGTTCTGGGATCACAGGTCATCATTTGCTTTTTTCTTTTATTTCCTATTCTATAAAAATATGAACAAAGGCAGAATGTAAAGAGAATTATTTTAAATTAAAATATTCTCACTGTAAGATTCCATTTTCTCTTTCCCAGCACTACATTTTAGGTAACATCTGTCTTCCAGACAGCGTCTTGTGTTGTTCTCAGAAACAAGCTCTTATTTCTTCTGTGGTTCAGGGTTATGTTCTAAACCACAACACATAGATGAACATCAGTTGAAACCCTTTGTTTGTTTTGGGGGATTGATGACCTTTCTGAAGGAAGTTTTCTCCTCATCAAAGGTTATGTGGAAATATTAAAGCCTCATGGGGTGGAAACAAATCTAAAGAAGTCTAACTCCCTACCAAGACAAAATTGCCTGATTCTCACAAAAGCCCCATTTGCAGAAAGCTTCGCTGCTTCACCAACACTGGCCATGGAAGATTAATTCACTTCATTATTCTCAAGAATTCCGATTTCCTTCTCCTTCCCCAAACTCAGATACAATGAAAAATTATAAATGGATACTGATGCAAAAAGGTCAGTTTTAGTGCAAGAGCTATAACTCTGTACCAAAGAGCTCTTCTAGGGCAGGGAGCAAAGCTTGCTGACAGAGTCTTTGCCTCCTTATGTTGAATAGTACAGCAAGCAAATCTTCCCACCTCACAATAAGAAGGAAAAGAGGGGGGAAAAAAAAAAAAAAAAGAGAAGTAATAAACTGACTTGTATTTTTCATTTCTCCAAAATTAATTTTAAGAACAGCAACTACAACAAAAGTACATTTTATCTGAAGTTTAGAGCAATGGGGGAATAAAACCCAGAGGCTGCAGGCTTAACTGTTTGGTATTTGGCAGAAACAGGTGTCATTTGAGTCAGAATGATGAGGATTCACAAAACAAAAACAACACACACACACATACACATGCTTCCAAGGTCACATGTTACTTTGCTTTTAAAGTCATCTAAAGCAGAGGCAAAGAAGGGGAAGTATCAGTAAATATGAGAACAGTTGCTAAATCCCTACTACTAAGCAGTCCACCAAATCAGGGTGAACTTGTTCCTACCCTTGTTATTGAGAATATCTGTTAAAGTAAATACAATAGGAGTAGATATGGACTTTGAATTCATATTTTTGAGTTGAAGAAATGACAAAATAATCCTTCGTCTGAGGGAAGCAATGCTGCTTACGTGCATATGTACTGCTTTGTTCACCTCATAAAAATACAACTGAAGCAGTTCACCTTTTTATTTTGT
Organism: Platyrinchus mystaceus; assembly: GCA_035041135.1. Classification (NCBI taxonomy): domain Eukaryota; kingdom Metazoa; phylum Chordata; class Aves; order Passeriformes; family Tyrannidae; genus Platyrinchus; species Platyrinchus mystaceus. The sequence goes on along the minus strand of JAWWLV010000045.1, from coordinate 34,181,520 downwards.
CAACTGCTATATTAGATGTAGTATTTTGAAGGAAAATCATATAAAAATAAATTTACATGTTTGAAATGCAGCGTTCTTGAAGTACTGGTAGTTTTCAATTTATAATTTTAGACAATAAAACTCCCTTGTAAGGATGGCAAGTTTTTTCATGGAAAAACAGATCATAAAGTACTTTTGAGATACAAAAATATTTAAAGCCTAGAATCTGCAATGCAAGGACTGGCCAACCATTTCTATATTAAGTGCAAGCTTATTAATTGGTCTCAATTGTCTATGTGCAAAGAGATGAAAAATACTAGAAAAAGTTCTAATAATAATAAAAGTTCTAATCATGTTAAGAGCGGCCTTTCAGAATTCTGGTTTTGTTTTAGATAGAGAAATGTAGCGTTTTAGTTTCAAATATTTAGCATTTAAAGAACAGCTGACATCATCCTTAACAGAGTTACCTGAACCTAATTGCTCTGAAAGCATAAATACACCAGATTTATACAAATAGTCGGACATACAGTGGGGAAAACCAAAAAAACCTTTCAATCAAGTGATCCAGTGAAAGCAGAATTTCAACACCTAACATGGTTAAATTCTGTTACCCTAATTAAAAAATTCTGTAATTATGATGCAGTTACAACCTTTATGAGTCTGTCTTCCTGAATCACCAAAACAACCAACTGCTCCTTGGAGAAAATCACACCGTTGGAGTTTCTGCAATTTACAGGCAAGACTTAATCCTTATGTTCCCACCTTCTTCATCAGTGGTCAAAGTGAAAATTAGTCTTTTGCAAGAAAGCAAATAATATAGTAATATAGCTCAACCTTCTCTTCTGTCCTTAAGCTTGGTCCACTGCAATGTACTGTAAAGCAAAGTGAAGATGATTTGCATCCACCACATCAGGTGCTGTGTTATGTTATGGTAGTAATGTGCACGCAAAATCTCTCAGCTACAAATATTCTGTTCACTTACCATTGTGACCTACTCCATTTCCCTATTTTAGCCTCATATTTCATGTTTATCATACCATTCTCACAGCTAGATTTAGGTCTATAAAACATTTTAATGTACTCTGAAAACTTAACACAAAGTTCTAAGGTTAGTTGACAACTAATTAGCACAATAGATTCTTAATTAGAAGGTCTGTATATTGCTGTAATTGAAGTAGATGAGTTATACAGTAAGATAAAATGCACCTAATTCACAGTGCTTTTTCTACCATATGGTTTCTCTCTAGTCATCCCACTCCTTTTCATGACATTTAGATATGTTCGTATGTTTAATCTCATTTATTACTACTTCTAGAAGACAATTGTTACATTAGTATGAAGGCTTTGGAGACAGAGAAAGCTACATTTTCAAAAATTTCTACAGCATTAGAATTGTTACTATTCAATGAGTTCAAAGACTTCTTTGTTCAGGTCCTTCTATTAAGGTAAAATGTACCAATATCTCCTCTGCTTTTCCCAGGCTGCAAGCATGTAAGGTGAAGATTTTGCCCCCAAGCCCCAATGCTCACAGGAAGCTGTCTCTGAGGTCATAAGAATGTATGCTTGTTTAGTCATGTAGCAGCTTATGCCACGTACCCACATTTCCAAAATATCAAACTATATAAAAAATATCAGTTAACTAAAGAAAAATCAAATTCATATCTGATTTGGGGGAGGGGGGAACAACTAAGCTATTGCATCTAACAAGTAATGGTAAGTCTCAATTTGAGGCAGTGGCTCCCCTCTTTTTTTTGTTATTGAATTCCCAATTCTAGTTCATTGCAGGACTGCCAGCTATCGACTTCTGGTCTGCTTCTAAATTACCTCAGCATATTCACAGAAGAACTTTTTCTTCTGTTGGCTCTTTATCTCTCTCCAATCTTTTGACCATTCCCTGTTTCCTGTCTCACCAGAATACTGTATGACACTTGCAGCATTGCAACCTACTGGTGCTCCCATATGCCAGAAAACATTCCAACAAGAACAAAATGATGGTCTGGCAATACTTGTCTAGGTAGCACCATATATTAGTGCCTTAACAAAAGCTGTTGGATGAAGAATAGGAGATAGAATCCACTAAAGAAACTTCCTTCATACTTTTATAACAAAAGCACAGTTGAATCCAGAGTTCAGGAGCCACTGAGCAGCTGTTGTTTTCTCTGCTCATTTTACCTCCACCTCATCCTATTTCCCTCCAATCTTATTGTTTGTCCACCTCAATTCCAGTGGATCCAGTCTTTGGGAATGAAAACCCATGAAAACTGCAGAAATTGTCATGTTTACTGTAAGAATATCTGCAGGGTCATATTACTGGCATTTAAAAAAGCCAGGTTAAGAGAACAAACCTTAATTCATCCCTTCCTGTATGAATGGCCTGTATGTCAAAATACCTGAAAACTGCACTGATACAGTAGAACTTATTTTAACTTGCATTACGAATAAACTGCACATGCTGTTTTACAGACAATATATATTTGTAAACTTGCTCATGCAAAATTAGTGTGCACAACAGGGACATTGGTTTTCTAATCCCCACATCTGTAAAAATGACATTTGTGTCTGCTTTTTTTGAACTGTGCCCAAACCACCTTTTTAATATAATAAATCTTACACATAATTCATCTGCCAGCCAAACCAATTTATGAAGCTGAAACAAAAAAGAATAAAAAGTTATACAAAAAACATGGTGCACCTGGACACTTGATTCCCACCTCCCCCCCTTTTTTGTTTACAAGTAGAAAGAGTGAACAAAAGAAAAAAAATCATGGTCACAAAATTTTGACATTTTAATCCTAAACATTACAGGGCAAATGGATGTTGGAACCTATTTCCATACACCATGCGTCAACTTTTTAATTTCCAAATGTGGCCAAATCCACTAAAACAAAGAGTGGTTAACAAATTCTGGATTATGGAAATACATTTCTGGAATAATGCTAGAAAAGCCATTATGGGAGAAGCCAACTGTCTCCATAAAGGTAAATAAAGTGGAACAATGTGTAATTAGATGCTTTTTCTGTTTCTTACTCATAACCTGTCAATTCAGTGCATCATATGGTTCAACATAATGGTCCCCATTTTGGACAAACATCTAACTAGTGTCCATTGATTCCAAGTTAGTGGATGATGAATCTTTTTGGATACTTTCAAAGATGGCTGCCAGCTCAGAGTTAGAGCTTATCTGTGACTGAAATTCACTCATTAATGGACTCTTCTCTGCTTCTGGAATGGTTAGAAGTGCTGCTACAGCCCTCATAGCAGATCGTTTCAGTTCATCTTGCTTTTCAAACTCCTGTTTCACCGAGTTTGCCTTTACCTAGGGAAAAAAATGAAAATACGTTTGAAACTTTACTTAAACCTCTGCCTATACCCACCTTAAAAAAAAAATCTATGTTACAAAAACCTATTTCCTTCCATACTACCACTTTGCACAGCTTTCAAAATGACCTAAAGCTCTTAAAAGAACAACCAACAAAATATACCCCTAAACATCTTTCTAGCAGAACTGTTTACAAATAGACTGAACCTTCAATACTGCAAGGTAAGCAGAAAAAGGCTGTAAACTACCAAGTCAATCACCAAATCAAAGCAATTATAGTAGCCAACCTTTACCTAGTAAGGTCAGTAAACGACATTAAACTGCCATTATCACATTATTCACAGATTCCAGAGAACAGAATTTATTAAAAAGTTGACCTCAGAGTAACTGCTTAACCTTCTGTTACAATTTTCAAAGATGTTTTAGTGACACAAACAAATTATCATTAAAGGCAGTCAATTTTCTTGATGTGAAATATAGAAGACTACAGCAACGGAAAAGCAAGGTAAATGGCATTAAATGACTGTCACAGCATGCAGGTGGATCAAGACAAGCAGGAATGGAAGGAGACTAACTGTGCCAAGATCCAATAATCTTGTAATATAAATGAAGAGGTAGGATAAACAATAAAAACCTAACAAAAACAGGGCTACTTTCACCACCCAAATGCTTGTCTGAAACAACGTAACCATCAGATGTCAGAAAAACTCTCAGTCTTCCAGTTTCACTATTTATAATGACATGAGATTTACATGTTGCCCAAGTGGCAGCTAAATTTTTAAGGAACAAAAGAGAGGACATCAAACAAACGGAGAATCTTTAAAAAGAAGCTAACAAGGCTACCCCTTGATTTGTTACTTAAATAAATTTAACACATGTATAAAGACGCGCTTATTTATATTATCCTGCCTACTCCAGCTTATCAATCGTAACTCAGAAAATGCTGCAGCAGTGCTGAAGTATTCTTTAAATACAAGTTCGTTTGTATTTCTATAAGACAACACAAAGTAATTAAATGAATTTAAGTACCTTAGTTGTACATGTAGCACGCAAAGGTTCAACGAGCCTATCCAACCTCTGCAGCACCGCACTGGGACAAAGGGTAGACAGTCTCACCAACATTAAAAAGGTTAGCATCTAGGTTGAGGAAAAAAAACAATACAACTATTAGTCATGCTTAGCACATATATGGAGATATATTTCCTACAATGCTGTGTAACCTTTCAAACGGTCACACTTTAATGAAAATGGCAAATGTAGTGAAGCACTTAAGCATATGAAGTAATATTTTTACCATGTCAGTTTATTCACTATTTAAAACATTTTGACATAGTCACTGCTTTCACAGAGAAAAATGACAGCTAACCTTAATATCATAGTGATCCTTCAGGCCATCTTCAACATGGTTTAAGAATTCAAATATATCTAGTCTATCCAAACAGCTATCCAATAGAGTATACATGCACTCAAAAGCCGCTTTCCTTATGTCCAAGCCATCATCAACTGTATGTTTAAACGGTCCCATTTCCACCTGTCAGCGAACAGAAACACCAAAGTTAAGTAATACATTTCTTAAAAAAAAAAAATCTATCTACTTACATATATTTAGCACTGTTTTTCTTAGTTAACATACCTCTCTGATCAATTCCTTTCTGACTTTTGTTTCATTGTAAAGATGAGGAAGCACAGTATCTAAGAGGTCCCTTATCAAAGATGGTTTATTGTGGGCGGCTGAGTTAAACGTCACTAGGGCTACTCTCCTGACATTGAGATCTGGGTCCTCCAATGTTTTCAGAAAATCACCTGCAATCGTACAGAAATAAATAACCTATAAGGATCCTTTTAATCTGCAACTTTAAAAATATCTTTGCTTATCCTTAACCTTTGAAAAAGACATATTTAGTGCAGGAGTTATTTTAATGTAACAGACACCTGCTATTTCAGCATGATTACACAAATAAAACCATATTCATATGAAAACTATTAATTTGATATACAGTATTTTGTATAATGAAACAGAAGTTTCACTATGGCCATCAAAACAAATGGCTATCACAATGATATTTCAACTTGTTTTCTAAAGATACAGTACATAAATTAATGAAAATTATATTTAATCTTTGGTTTTCTAATGCATATTCTGAGAGAATTTAATGGATAAAAGCAATCTCAATTCTGCAGTTCACAAATTTGAGAACACCTCTCATGGAAACTATTGACACACTGATTTTCAAACCCCTAAATTGGCATATACTGAGAATACCTAAATTACCATAAAATAAGGCTACTCAGTATATATTAACACAGCAACACCTTCTCATCCCACTCTACCCTCAGGCATTTTTAAATTAATTTTCTATACTTCTATAATACAGCCTTGTTAAAATAACCAGCTGCATGAATATGTCCCATTTTCCCCCTCAATGTTAGTGAAGTTTTACTAGCTAACTCCATGAGGAGTGAAATTTTTCAAAGGAGAAAACCAACAAAGTATAAACAACAAAGTGACTTCTAGACACACAAAAGAAACTGGGGTAACAAAACTCAAGACGACTAAGATTTTTTAAGTACTAGATACCAATAGTTTTTTGACTGAATAATCAATGAATATTTGCAGGAACCAAAGGTGCAAGGCAGCTTCAGTGGGAGGGGAAAAAACCTAAAGCATAAGCAGTTCTTGAATGTATTATTAAAAAAAAAAAAAAGTAAGCTTAGTGATGAAAATAACATATAGGAATTGACTTCATTTATCTATAAATAGAAACCTTGCTCCCCACAAAACTTTATGCTTTTGAAGACAAATCTTTTTCCCCCTGTTAGGCTCAGTAGTATAGATAATTTTTTGCTTATCTTTAAACTTGTAATTAATCAAGTATAAAACATTCACCATAGCATATTAAACAAATCTTTGTTATACAAATGAAAAAAGTTCAAAAAGCCACAGCATTGCAAGGCTCTTTATCATATTGATGTTATACTGAAAGCTCTGATTACCTTATCCCTGTAAAAATATACACAATTCCAAATGCTTTCAGATCACAAGCTTTACAAAATCATAATGACCTATATTTACAATTCAAAACCTGGTAACACTCTGAATTCACACATGCATATTTTAAGTGACTGAATGTCAAATATTTCCAAGACCACACTTCTGGGTAAGGATAGTACACCTTACTACATCAAACTGATTTAATTTGTCAAAAACATAGTAAAGAAAATCAGATTTTGGGTTCCATCTCCTGAAAGTCCTAGCTTTTTGTATTGTCCATCACAGCTTCAATATGAAGAATTTTTAATCATACATTTTTTACTGCTCAGAATTCAAACAAACTAGTATTAATAGAAATAACTGGCTATTACAGAAACATCTTGTAACGCTTCCAACAGTTATTATTAGCAGCTAATCCTAGTATCTGCAAAATATTTACTTCTGATAACACAAAGAACAAACTTTAAATGTAATTCTACTGCCTGGAAACAAAAAAGCTGTCAGTAAAAGTAAAGAACTTACCTATGCAGTTCTTCAAGAGTGGGTCTATGGGTTGTGGATGATCAGAAATAGTGAACTTAACAGCAGTAACCACTGAACTTCGAGCATATGAGGACCCTAATACAAAACAAAAGTGTGAATACACAAGATTAAAACAGAACAACTACAGAAGCTAAATCATGCTCAGT
>JAWWLV010000045.1:34152333-34174441 GCA_035041135.1 Platyrinchus mystaceus | reverse complement strand
AGGACCCTAATACAAAACAAAAGTGTGAATACACAAGATTAAAACAGAACAACTACAGAAGCTAAATCATGCTCAGTTCCATTTATTCTTTTTCAGACTTCTAATGCTCTTAAGAACACCAAACAAGAAATGTTACTGATTACTAGCAAACTCAAGTAAATCTATGGAGAAAACATTTCAAACATGGGAAAAATACCGTAACCCACAAGAAGCATGTAATGTTATCTGCTACAGAAAATTTGAGCAATAAGCCTATTGGAACTGTTTACATATGATCATGTCAGCCTTAAAAGTAGAAGCACGTGAAGCAAACGTGAATACAATTCTTGATACGAAACTGATTCATGAAGTTTGCACAATGATCCATCCTAATCATGAAAAATTTCAGAATCCCTATCTGAAAAATAGGAATACACCAAATAATTTACACCAAAAGGTCAGCATGTTGCAATTGGCTTTTAAATTTGTCCCTTTGTCATTCATGCTCCTTCCCCTTTAAGTTTATAGCTCTTTCTTAAACATAACATTGTTAATTGAAATACCACAGCCTGAAAGCAAACACAGAAGTAATTCTTTTTATGTATGACTAGCAATTTCTAGTAAAAAGGGAACCACTTAAGCTTCCATTGTTGGGTGGGGAGGAGCAAAACTTCAAGAGTTATCACAAAATTTAAGCATATCATTTGCAAAACTAGATCCATTTATTAATAGATAGCACAAAGCCATTTGCCCTAAAGCCACAATACGTTCATGCATTACTATTACTCAATACGTTCATGCATTACTATTACTCACCTGATGCCAAGTATCCCTTGAGTCGTGGAAGCAGAGTCTCTGGGTCTATTAATGTAAGCTTGCCCAAGCATTCAGCAACAACATTCCTTGTGCCCTCTTCTGCACATTCACAGTGTTTCAGGAGTAAGGCCCAGATGTTCTCAACATATGGTTTGAGACCAATCACTGACGCAGAGCTAATTATTTCTTTCAAGGAATGAAGAAGAAGGTATTGCCTCTTAGGTTGACTAGTTATTTCTTGTAGGACAAATGGCAGATACTCAGGAAGATTGCCAACACTAATGCTGCCTAAGGCGTAAGATGCTGCCGATTTTACTTCTTCACTAGGAGAGGAGAATGCTTCCAGTATTACAGACTTCAGCTCAATTTGTCCACTTAAGTCAATGTGATGCCCAACTTCCCCAAGAGAAAGCAAAGCCAAAAGACGAATGGAATCTGTGGACCTTGAGTTCTTAACGTCTTGAATGAACTGACCTACAACAGCTGGTCCTTCCTTAGGGCAGGCTCGAGTAAGGGCAGCAACACATTTGGCAATGGAATAGTAAGACTGCTTGTGAGTAAGTGCTGTGCTCTGTGAGTACACTGGACCCGTTAACATGCGCAGTAAATCCATATAGCCTAAATTATTTGTACCAGTCACAACCAAAGCTTGGAAAAATTCTAGCATGGCACTAAGTGCTCCACCCTGAAGTAGAGGTGATCTTACCAGCCCAATAAGTTCATTGAGAATGGAGCCACTAATCTTTGACAGAGAGGAAGGATATACTTTAGCCAGTGTTGTTAGAAAACTGATGGCCATCTGTGATACATGCATATCACTTTCACTAATCAGAGGTGGAAGCTCATCCAGGACAGCGTCAATCATGGCAGCTGTCAAGCTGTCACTGTAATTCTTAATTAAAATATCTAGAGCAGAAAGAGTGCCCAGTTTCAAAGCTCGCTGGTTCTTTCTCAAAAAAGAAGCAAGAATAGGAACTCCTTCCCCAAGAATTGGTCTCAAATCTATCTTCAAAGGAGAACCAGCAATTAATGTCATGGCCTTCACTGTAGTTAACCGAGTGATCTCATTCTTCAGTCTCTCTAGAAAGATCTGAAGTGTACTAGGCAGGTCTGCGCCTAGGCTGTCACCAAGGCTACAAATTATTTGACCCATGCAAGATATTGCCCTTTCTTTGACCTCCTGATCAATGTCAGCAGCCTTTAATCTCTTGATTGTACAAGTAAACAAATCTTTGATGTAAGGAGTAGCATCAAAGGAAGTAGGCTGATCTAATGGACGAATAACCTTCACAAGTTGTTGGGTAACCAAAAGTGCCTCTGATGTTATCTTGTAAAATGGGTCTCCAACACAAGCTACAACCGGAGGTACCAGTGCTTGAACATGAGGATGAAAGACCTGGGGAGAATGATTGCAGAGGATCACATATAAACAGGACAAAGCATCTATCTTCAGATTAGAAGAACTTGATTTGTCATTCAGTGAAAAAATTATTCCTGGAAGAGAAACAAAAAATATATTTTTAGGGTAGGCATTTATAGTCTGCTAAAACACTTCAAAACTTCCAAAGGCAGGCAGCTATACTGAATTTATGTTTTCCAGCTCCCAACCCTCCTTAAATGTTTCCAAACCCCTTTCAGCACTTCAATTCAATCAATTAGTTTTTAAGCTTCCTCTGCCAGAGGATATGGGCAATTTGATGGTTTGTGATGTATTTTCTTAATTATAAAGAAATTCTGAACCTTTAACATTTCCAACTTACTTTTAATCGTTACTTCAAGCTTCAACATTTTAAGTTTCAAAAGCTAAAAGATGGATAGTATTTTGCTCTTTTAGGATGAAAAAGAAGGCAGTTTGATCTTGCAATTAAGAAGAAAATCAACTTTTTTTTTGCTACAGTAGGGAAAAAACATCAGTCTTGGAGACAAGCCTTGTTTTCAAGTTTAATGGAAATATGTCACTAAAATATTTATATGGATTCATACAGTAGCTGGTTATTTTGCCATTTTCTTTAAATAGAAGCCCCACTTCAAGGCTTTTGCAAAAAGCAGTCAGGACTTGGAATATTTTGATGTTTCAAAACTTCACGTCCAATTTAATAAAAATTTGAGTTAGTAACATGTTTCTCATACCTGGTACAAGTACAGGAACATGCTGTGTTAGGGCTCCAGGTAACACATTTACTAGTTCAGTCAGCATGTTAAAGCAACACTGACGAGTCTTCACACTTTTCTCCTTCATCTGTTTGTGCAAGGCTTTAACTATGTTGGGGACCTGTAATCATCACACATCTGTTAATTGATTCAATAGCTGGCATTTCTTCCGTTATTGATTACTAGGGGGGATATAAGAAATATGTGCATCCTACCCCTCTAATTTCTCTACAGAACTTAGAGAAGTTATAGAAACATTGGGAAATAAGGAGTCAAAATAATTGCTTTAAAAAAATAGTAATTTAGCTTTAAAAGGTGATTTGCATTAATAAAACTGTAGAGAGTAACAACTGAAAAGCCACCCAAATAATTCACTTAGAAAAAGTTTTTCAGCATTATCCTTTTTATTCTGCAAATAAAATATGTTGTAGCAAATCAAGTTTTATCTTGATCATTAGAGCTTATGTCTGCACACAGAATGCACAAAGTAACTATTTTGCTTTGGTAATTTGGTTAAATGACAAAGGACATGCAACTTTCACAGGCACTGGCAAACAACTTAAATCAAATAAGGACATTTGCATGAGTCAGTAATTTCAATTTCCAAGACTGCTGCACTTTTTTGGGCCAGTTTACCTGGCTTGCTCTCTATGTTAATACTACAGGAATAAACTGTAACCTGCACATGAAGAAAGCATGATAAGGCACATTTAATGAACTATCCTTATGAACAGCAATTTCAGTATGTCTTCTCAAAGACAACAAAAATCTTGACAAATAACCTGACTCTGAAGCATTGTCAAAGGTGTCTCTCCTTGTTCCATTGCATCAGGATCACAAAGCCAACTTTGCACAGGTCGAGTTTGTTTTAAAAGAGAAAGATATGCATGAAAAACATCTGCTTTAACATTCTCTTCACGTTCTTTGAATCTGGCTATTAAAGCAGGAGATACAGTTTTGTAGAATTCTGGAAGCATTTCATGTCGTGTGCTAACCACAGCATCCAGACATTTAGCAGCTGCACGCCTCACTTTCCAGCTCATGTCATCATCATCACTATATTCATCATCACTCCCTTAAAAAAAAATAAATTATGCATAAGTTCAAGTCTAGACAAGCAAAGCACCAAGTTTTATTTTAAACAATTAAAAAAGAAGACAGTTGGATTCTTTGCTTAAGACACATGAAATAGGTTCAGAAGCATGTTAAAAGCCATATATAAGAAGCCTTCTAAATGGCCTAAGTTTAATTCTCTGCCAATTTTTTCACGCTAGTCTTACACATATATTAATTTAAACTGCAAATAGGACAAGGAGGTTCCCATCATATTTACAGCCTGACTACTGATTTAAACCATATTCCTCTTTATTTGTGACAAAAACAATGCAACAATGAATACTAGCTGATCAAGATTCAGCAAACTGTTCTGTTTGCTTCTTTCTTTTCATACACTGCCCCCAAAAATAACAACAAAAAAATAAATAATACAGACTTCTCAGGTACAAAAGCAACAACTATGCAGCTCATTCTTTCCTTAAGTAATGAGAATGTTGTGCTCTCGGTTCAGATTACCTGTGTGTCCAAGTTTTCATAAAGCTTATATATGGCAATGCTTTGCCACCATATTAACAATGAATACATTACGCTTATCAGTCTAAAATATTTTTTTATCCTATAGAAAAACACTAGGCAATTTTCAATCTATTCTGATTTTATGCATTAGGTAACAATAATATAGTGGAAAGTAGTGAGAAACCTTTCCCATGCTGTATATGTATTTTCAATTTGTATTTTCAACGTTCTTCTCACTTCAGTTATATCATGCTACACGCTTCTGCCTTTTTCCACCTTTCAAGTCTTTTAAAGTATTTATCTTGTATTTTGTGTTCACCCTTGGAATTACTGATCTCCAGCAACAATAGCCTATACTTTTATATCAAAAGGTAAGTTCATAAGGTATGTTTAAAAGAGGTACAAAAATTGAATATGAAAGTATCCAAGTCCCTCAAACGCTGGTACTTAGTAGCAATAGCACCTAAACCAATTTTCTCAGACAGGTACAGGATCACAAGCTCACCCTCTTCCCCAAACCGACAAGAGAATATACCTTGATCATCATCATCACCACCATCGGCATCCATTGCATTTTCATCTTCATCCTCATCATCATAATTATAATTAGGATCATACGTAAGATATTTAAGACAAATGTTTATAATAGTAGATACATGGGGATAAACTTCTTTAGGGCACCTGCACAACACAAAGTAAAATTGGTGTCAAATTACTTTGAAGAACTAAAATATTTCTAAAAGACTTCATGCCACATACTGTACTTTGGAGACATTGGCCAACACAACTAACATCAGTGCACCCATCTGAGTCACAAAAATTCCAAAAGGAAAGTCAGAAAAGGCGATGCTACTGTGTAACAGGATCTGCTAGCTTGGAAGGTGATATGCCTCCTGATACCAATTTTTTTGTCACCATTATAGGATGCAAATATACTTCCCACCTCCTGTTTGCACAAGTAGCAAAGGCACAGTAGAAAGTTTCCAAAGTACAGACGTAACACACTGTTTAACAGTTAAATTACAAGGTAGACTTATAGGAACAGTTCCAGCAAAAAGCTTGCAAAAATATTTTTTGTGAAGGAGATTGCCTGTCAGATCTGAAAGCCCGAAATAGGTACTCATGTCTTACCTCCTAACAAAAGATTCAAAGGCTTGAATGCAATACTCTCGTAGTTCATCATCGTCTACATTACAAAACTTTACAACCAAAGGAATTATTTTCTCAAGATATTCACCTGGTAAGAGAAAAAAAATTAGCTAAGTAATTCTCACCTAAAAACTCTAAAATGAAAGGTAATTTATAAATTTTTCTTACCTATTCTATGACCTGCTTGCCTACTGATAGCAGCAATACACTGTATATAGGTCCTAGTTGTTGACATGGAATCATTTTTAGACAGCTCTGTCAACAGATGTTCAATGAGGTCAACAAAAACCATATTGCCACAACTCATAACCAGATGACCAAGAGCAATGATGGTTCTTTTCCTCACAGCAAGTCTTGGGCTGGTCAGCTGGGGGAGCAGACAGGTCAGAATTGAAGGATGGAAGTTAACAAGCAGTCCTCCTTGCCTTAAAACAGACAAAACACAAACTCAAACCAATTGAATCTAGATAACTTTGTTCATATACTGTATAACAATCTTTAAATATTCCCCAAATATCACAAAGATTCCAATTAATTATTTAAATTTACACTTTAGGAACTTTTTAAAAGAAGGAATTAGTTTAAAATATAAATAAATAAATATAAAAAGAAACATTAAAATAAGCTTAAAATTACAGCTCTTAGAAGACTAAATAATAAAGAAATTGTTTTATAAATCAATTATCTTCAATACCTATCTGTACCTTACCATATTATTTCGCATAACTTCAACTAATTTAATTTTACATTTGGAAAACTAAAGTTCAAGGAGTATTTATCAGCATTCACCAGCACATTAAAAAAGGGATGTTTACCTGCTCAGCATATCAGCCATGATATCCAGTGCCTCCAGTTGAACAGACACATCTTCCTGCTTGGCTATAGCACTAGTGAGACGCCCTGTGATCTTTTTGCAAACGTTAGCTGCTAATGCAGAACCTGAAAGTACAACAAAACCTCAGCATTTTCATAATATTAAAAAAAATGAGGTTTTAACACCAGAGATCATGTTTGTGACTATGGAAAGCAACCTAATCTCAGCATAAAAAAGCTTTTCCCACCCAACAAAACAAGCCTGCACAGTCAGTTTGTTTGCTAATGTCAGGTATGCTCTGCATTAGAGCTAAAAGATTATTTATGTACAAACATACTGAGGAGACCTTCTTGCCCCAGAAGGTATATACAACATAAAGGACACTGCTTTTGGTAGGGTGAGCAATGGAAAGTGAAGGCCAAGACAAATTTGGAGAAATAAATGAAAGAACTATAGGTAAAAATGGAGAATAAACTATATGGTAAGGAGAAGCACAGAAAAAGAGCCACCTCTAAAGAATGGCTGTATAATGAAAAAGCAAAATAAAATTATTTTGCACAACAAGCTTCTTAAATGATAAGTACCTGAAATACTATTGAAAGATTTGAGAAAGGGGGGGAAATGGTATACCCAAAGTATTTTAAAATATAAGAAAAAATATCTTTACAACAACTCTATAGTTCCCCCTTCTTCAAACTGTCTAATGTTGTTTCAAGTAATTAGGAGAAGCAACTCACGTCATGGTAACGACACAGTTAGCATTCATCTTCACATGCATGAAATTTTTTTAGTCACACTTTGATAATTTCCATGTGAAATTAATACCATTCCAACCTATGTTAAGTCTGGTTTATATGTATTATGGCTAATTCTTAACTATGACTAAAACGTAACAATTGGACAGTCAAATGTCTTACCACAAAGGCTAAGAAAAAAGGCAACAATCTATGTTTGAGTTGAGAGAAAGAAATAACATGTTTATTTTTATATTAGGAATGTTAATGATATTGAAATATTTTGCTGCATTTTTGTTTGAGCTTTACCTCCACCCAAAAATCTCCTTTTGTTTTGTATAGGCAAACAGAAGTGTAAAAGCTTAAAGCAATTTACTTCAAATTAGTTACTTATGTAAAGTTTATGCATCTCACTACTGCTTGATAAAAGCAAGATTTACATGTCAACTTTCAAAAGGGATATTAAAATCAGAGTTCTTTTTTTTTAAGAGACCTCAGTCTCTAAAAATGTCATTTCCAAAGCCTTTTTAATCACTTCTCTATTCTCATTCCTATTCTACACTAATATCTGGAAAGCACTTGAATAAAAAGTAATGCCATTAAGTGATGAGTTGTTCAACATTAATATCTCTTTTGGAGGAAAGATTGCCTTCATCTAAACCTGCAGGTAAGCATTTCAGTAATTCATAAGGTACTTTCCAAAACACTTCCCAGAAACTGAGACAAGAAATCAGATGGTTAGAGAAAAACACCGAAGTTGTAATCAATTTTAAAGTGTACTATCAATCAAAAAGCAAGATGGGATTTAGCTATTACTACAGCCCAAAAATGCTCCTCCAGGCAATTATTAAAATAGAAGTTTTTACACTCAACTTGTTATACCAAAGTTCATATACTCTAAGTTTGTTTTCCACATTAATGCAAACCTTCAGTAAAAAAAAAAGTTTTTAAACTTTTAAAGTAAAAACTAGCAATACAGTCGGGGAAGGAGAAACTAAAAGGATATTTATGCCATATATTCTTCCCCTAACAGAAATTAGTTCCAATGCTAAATGAACTGAATCCTCTTCACTAAAAGACCAGGCTTTTGTATTTTTTTGAATTAGTAAATTACACAACTAGATAAAGCCTTGAGTACAAAATGCCTTACCACTGGAAGCTGGGGGGAGTTCTCCAATCACAGTTTTAAGACCGATGCTTGAAATGTCTCGTAACTGTTCTTTGTCTGAGAGCATGTTTGTACAGAGGGTATCTACAATGGTCTCCACTTGATACTCCTTCACTTTACTCACCAAAGGTCCTAGGCTGTATAAAAAGAAGAAAAGTATTAAATCTGCAATTCTAAATAAAACATCTCATTTTATTTCAGTATTTTGCATTCAAGTCACAAACTTAAGGGTGGGTTCGGTAGCAATATAAAGCAGAATTTTAAAAGCTGAAAACCTCCAGCTGGGTGGTTTGATAACCCATCTCCACAAATCTAGTAACAAAATGCTCATTTAGTACCTGGTTTTTATCTGGTGCTGGAAATGGTTTTTGCATAACTTTACTGCTTCAGTCTCAAAACGAGAGTCCCTCTTACTTCTCGTTTAATGACAAGATTTATAACAAAAATTACCTAGCCAGAGCCATGAGTTCACCTGCTTGACCATCAGTGCTTGCTTACTTCACAGACAAGTAAGCAACATTCTTAATTACTGCATCTTTATTCTCTACAACACTCGGATTCAATCTGATATATGCTGAGATTCCTTCCATACCTTAGAGTGCCTTCCTTATTAGAATGCAAATCCTAAAATAAAAAAAGATGACATGGCATGTCCTCCTTCATATAGCCTACAAGCACCACTATACATGCAGCACAGTTACACTTCTTTTTTCCTCTGAACTGTGAGTTTTTAGTTATTCCAACCATTTTGAGAATTGCAATGATTTTGTATTCCTTTGTCAAATGCTCCCAATTTGTTCAAAATACTAAAACTGCAGTAGTCCTAGTAAAGTCTAGTCCATTGCTAAGAAATATAGCATCCTTCACTACCTTTCTAGCCCTATCACCAAAAACTTCCAGCATCTCTCCATTCTTAATGTTCTGTTCCAAAAGGGAAGTCATAAAAAAAACCCAAGCCTTTTATTGCCTCTGTCCTCCCATTCACCTGTTAAAAACCTCTGTAACAACTCCAAGAACTTACTCTTTCTCCTACTACCCTTCCAACTGCTCACTGCAAATTTACTCATCTAGTTTTTCCCTATTTTAAAACACCTGCCTTTAGACAAAGCATCTGAGAAACGGGAACTTTATTTGGAATATTTTAAATTACAAAATTATCAAACTTTTAAAACTGTTCAGCTACAAGCTAGTTTGATACACAAGGGTAAATATTTTTCCCTCCTCCCCAAAACCAGCCTTTAAAAGCACTTTACAAAAACAAAACAAGCTCAAGACACTAGGAAATATGTGGGAGGAGAACTTCCAATTTCATACATTTGATTGTACAATGTAATAATGGAGTTGACAGGTCATGATACAGAACTAAACCCCGATTAACAAATATCAGTATGCAGGACTAGTAAAATTAATAATATTAATATATCTTATTCTAATTGTGCCAGATTACTGGAAAGAAACTATCTGGATTCGAAGTACTTCCTTTCAGACCCTAGTGGTAATACTGGAGGGGAAAAATGTTTTGGTTTTATTTCATAAAATTTTGACAATTAGTCTGAATTAAGAGTAAATTTCATAATAAAAAAAGTGCAGGCATTAAGTAAACTGCACAAAACTAGAGGAGGGAGAAGTGATCTATAGGCAAACAGAAATTCTGCCCAAGCTAGAAGGATACTAAGCTCTCAGTAGAGGCTATTATTCTAACAGTAGGTAGTTCAAAATCCAAATTAAGTCATGCCACTCAGTCAGAAACTTACTTTATGCTTAGTACTTAAATCACCTAATTCCAAGAATATTGTAACACAAAAACACACAAGGGTATTAAGACAAAAAATCACTCGAGTCTTTATCAAATGGAGAGTTCCTTTCTTAATTTATATGTAATGAGAGACAAGCGCAAAAACCAAGATGACACTGAAATGCTTTTGGTTGGTTGGTTTGTTTTACTTGAAATGGCTCCAGAGCTTTAAGTCTAACTCTCCAAGAACACAGCTGGGCCCTGAGTTCACTACTAGCTAATAAAACTGTCAGCCAGGCAGTTGTGAGGAAACACACAGGTCACAGATCACTATTCAGAAGGAAAGGCTCAAGGCTGTGGCATTCAGCATAAAGGCAGTGAAGTTAGTTCAGGAGCTTAGCACTGTACTCATCGTGACTACAGTACTCACCCCACACACTTACTACCTTGCTGGTACTGTTGAGGAAAAGGCAAACCCCTGCATTACTTTGACAGTGGAAATCCAAGGATGCGTAGCTTAATTCCAAAGTGCTGTTAACAAGTAAATGTTACGTTGTATTAATTTTACCTGTTGACCTATAAATGCCTTGCATTATCTCACCACATTTAATGTGACTTGTCACCTTGGACCATACTGAATTAACTTTTGAATGTGTAGTCAAACTTGACAACAACTTTGTTCATTTTGGTCAATTTGACAATCCCCACATCTGGTCAAAACAAGTTCCTTTTGAGAGGCCATGGGGGAAAATAGGAACAGTTTGGTCAAACATAACTTAGAAGCACCTACAGGGTAAATCCAAAACCACATGATCCAAGTTCCTCTGAAACTCAATTTTCTCGTCAGCCTCAGAGTACCAAACTTTCCATTCATCCTGCTACAAAGGCTCCCAAACGCACTCTGAGCTCTCCACACCTTTCACACTTTCTGCTTCAGAAGTCCTCTCAGTCATTCCAAAGCCATCCCTCACCACCATACAGCTCACACCACAGGACAACTGTAGGCCCTCAAAAAACACTGTTGCACCCAATCTGATCAACCATTTTCTCCACTCCTGAAAAAGAAAAAGACAGTGTTCTGACAGCTCAAACAAAACTGCTAGAGCTGTTGGAAGGAGCAGGACTGGAGGACCAGGCTCAGATTCAGAAGACTTCAAATCAGTAATTCCAGATGGACTCAAAAGGGCCGAGATCTACGATCTTCACTCTTGGATAGCTAGCAGTCATGCCTCTATGCAGTAGGACAAATCCCAAACTTATCTTCCATTCCAAAACCTGTTGTATATACCCCACTGCTGCTACCCTTCTTCCCCAAAGCAATCACACCTAGCACTCTTCATGTCTTCATTCATAATCTGTAACCTGCTTAGTTTCTTTCTTTCCTCGCCCACCCTACTTGTGTGGCAACACCTGCTGAAAATACTGGCAGTGTGTGTGTGGGGCCAGGGAGAGGGGAAGAAAGCAGCAAAGGCAAAACATATTGACCAAAACCATGCTCTGAAATATCACTTACAACTAACTCAGTTCTGTTAATGCACAAAACTTGGAACTAATTTGACCTTAGTCAAACTAGGTCACAGGCATATGAAATTGACACATTATGATCACACCAATGCCACTAATTCAGGAAGTTTGCGATTTACTCATTTTGCAGAGTATTTTATGGAGATATAGAGATAGCTTTAAAATAACAACACAAGAAAAACTTTGGGTCAACATTTCTAGAAGATACAGTATATGGGTAATCTCAAGAGGACTGTTAATTGAGATACTGACTGGTATCCGATCAAAGGCATAAAAAGAAGCCCTTTAAGTGCACAGAGATGAAGATGCAATGGAATGTTTTCTCACTTGCTTCCGCAGAACCTGCAGAAATGAACAGCTCTGACAGAGCACCCTTCATTAAAAGCAGTCAAACCTCAGGCCCTACCCAGACACTGCCCTTTAATTTAGGAAAAGGGCACTGTACTGGATTCTTCAGATTCCATTAAACCATCTCCTAAACACCTATTAAACCCCTGAGAGTAGGGGTTTAGAGGACCATATCCACAATCCAATCTGGTCATTTTACTGCTTTGATAATGTTAAATTAATAATGGAATGTTATTAAAATAAGTTTTACCACTGATACTGACAAAGACCTTTTCCCTCTAACAGATAAACTCCTGATAAACCTGTACACAAGCATTTGCGAACACACAGATTATTACCAGGAACTACCTCTGAGATACAAATACATCAAGCCATCCCTGGCTGCAGTTGAAACATTTTCTCCAGTTGCTCAAAAAGCTCACAGCTTTCTCCACAACTTGATTTCAGTCTTCAGCCAAGCTTTCCCACCTCAGTGATTCATTGACACATCTATATTTACAGCTTCTCTTCAGATACATGCCACTGTCAGTCAGTGGCTACTCACAGTGCTGCTGCACTTGTCTACCCCTGGAGCACAGTAAATCGTTTTGCAAGCAGCGCAAGCCTAAATCAACTAGAATAGGAACCAAAACAATTCCAAGCTACAATGACTGTCCACAGCCAGAGAAATTCCCTGGGCATTTCAGTCAACAGACTACAGTATACAAGGTTAGAATCTGTAGAAACCATTTCTCATCCATAACGCTGTCTGCTCCAACAGAAGTACTGCAAATAGAAGCACTACGAAAGATGAACAAGCACATGTACAATTATGGAAGTAAATTCAAATAAATCTGAGTAACAATATCCTTTCAAAAATATTCAAAACCTGCAGAGCAGCAATCCTAAAGGTTTGCTTTTGATCAATATGGAGAGAGTTTGCTATCCGGTTGGTGAAATTCCAGGTGGCAATGTCATCCCTCCTCTCATGGCCAGAAAGGTCACGTCTTCTGCTTTTTGCAGTTTACAACTGCTTGTGCAACTCTACAAAAATACAACTTCCACATCCTGGAGACCTGCAGCTAACACCATCTTTTTATACATTGACTCTGACACACCAGAAGCAGGTTGCCACCAAAAAACTCTTGGTTCATAAGTGAAAGCATCTCAAGTTACGGTAAGGACTTATTTTAGACCTGAACTGTTGAACAACGACTAAATACTTTGGATTTAAATTCGTTTATTCTTCAAATGTAACTTATGAGTAACTAAAATAATCACAGACAAGGCCAGTCAATTAGATTCATCTCAATTAAGTATAGGAAACATTTTTTTGCTAATGTTTTAAAGACGACCAAACCACTTAAATGACATTCAGACAAATACTATAAATTACAGTTTCTAGAAAGTGTTAAACCATATTTTTCCTGAATCAGCACCTTCAGTCCTATTTATTCAACCTATTAGATCAATTAAGCAGACATGCCAATTGTGAAGTAAATTTTAAAAACGGATTGCCTCAAGCTTTTCTGGCCTTCAAAATCAGTAGATATCATTTACAGACCTCATTATTAGTCCTAGATTACAAACTAAGCTTATCAGAAATTGAAAATAGACTATAACCTTCTTTTATAAAATCAATTCTGACTACAAAGCTTTTGCACTTAAGTATTTTTCACACTTTTTTTTTTTTGGATATTGTTTGAAGTGCTGTTTGATCTTTTCCTTTTCACTAACCAATAATTTGTGTCCAGTTTCTCTCAGTCAAAAGCTCATTCGGCTGCCTATGGAAATAAACAATAACATGCTATCTCCTCTAAGTTGCATATGTTTGAAAATAAAGGTGTTCATAGTGTAGCTCCTTATCAGGAAGACGGACACCAACTAAATCAATCAGAGACTCAAGCTGGCATATTTTAATAGCTATCAAATAAGCACATTTATTTACAGGGAAGAGTTAAAATTCACAAATTAAAAAAAAAACCCAAAACAACACATTATTCAAATCACGAGTATAGCATGATGTGCAGTAGTGTATTACCCCAGCATCCAAAATGCTTTGAAGCTGCTGAACTGGATCAGCCACACAACAGCCAAAACATGCATCATCCTGCTCACACTAATGACTCAAGACTCACAGCGTCAGGCAGAGTTACTTATATTGAACCACTGCCCAGAGAAGTCACACTGGTAAATGCTGAGAAATTACAGTATCACAAGGGAGGAATCACTGAAAGTACTTTAATTCCCCCATGGATAGAGATATATGAGTGCATCTGGGTTCTTACAGGTTTCAGAAAATGTTTCACAGTGTGAATCAACAAAGATTGCTATGCACAGGTTTAAGTGGCAGAACAGCAAACCACAGAAAGCTGCTCAAAAAGAGAAGCAGTTCATCCTTAAACTGCAGTACTGAACATATGAAACAATTAATGTGAAATTCAGGCCAACAGAACATTACCAACATTATCATCAATGAACAAGTCCACCCAACACAATACCTACGTTTAGACAAACTACACTGCTTGACTAATCCAGATGCACACAATCCTAAAAAAAAAGCTACTGGCAGTGTAATGAGTACTGCCATAAGGTGTACATGATACTATGATGTAAGAATGTGCAATAGCATTTTCTCTAGTAGCTAACTGTAAAACAGCCTATGACTACCAGATGAAGCAAAAACCATTCCTGCAGAAAAAATGTAGACAACATGAACAGATTTAAAATTTTACATATAATTCACAAAAACAACGTAAACAACCTGCAGTTACTGATGTAGGTTGTATCTACGGCCTGCAAGAGAAGCTTGACAAATAAAACTCCTTTCTCTTTTGTAAGGGCAAAGATTAGAGCAGACTGACTTTTACTTCAAGAGTACTAAGGCATTAATTTTCATTTTTATTCAGAAATGAACTGGACAATCATCTTGCAAGGTAGCTACCCAAATATCCACAAACCCAAAAACTCACTTCTGCTAAAGAACAACATGTTTTATCCGGCCCAAAACCAGTTTAATATAACTGAAAAGATCGGGATCAAAATCACTAATGTGCTTTGTATAGATAAGAAAAAACAAGTTCATCAACATTTTAACCAATAGAGCCCTCCCTGCTCAAGCAGCAGAAAAGGCAAAACCAAGAACACTGCTTACTTGTTGCCACACTTGCTTAAAAATAAACAGTTTTATGGCTGCTCTGAGTTGTTTTAAATCTGCTGTGTTCAGTGACCTCAAGAATCAAACCTTGGAAGAGTGATCCTTACCTCCTCTTCCATTCAGAGCATTTACATTCATCTACCTGTAAAGGAAGCTTCCCTAACAAGCTGCAAAACTTTTCTCCCTTCCTCAACAAAAAAATCTATCTCAAATACAGATTCAAAGGTACATAAGAGTTGTCTTAAATTCTTTTTCTATAAGAGAGGGAATCTATTCTTTAATGGGTCATCAAGTACCAGTCTGATGAAAGTTACTGCTGATAGTCTCTAAAGTTTGCCACAGAATTTAAACTGTGTTTAGATTTCTCTTAGTTTATGCTTTCCTCAGTTGAAAGCGCCAGAAAATCAGTAACAGAAATACACAAGAATATAAAATATTTAAAATCAAAAAAGTCAAGAAAAATATGCTGGCAGAACTTAACTTCCCAACGAATGAGGCTTACACCCAGTGCTGTAGAGATGGAAGTCTTTCGATCACCCTGAACTGTCTCAAAATAACTACAGCTTAATAGTGTTCAGCCTCTCCCATCCTTCCCCCTCACTAATGTTTCTATCAAAGCTCATCTGTAGGAGAGCACTAAGCCAGAAGAAAACTAATTCCCCAAACCAGTCTATAACAAAACTAGATAAGAAGCAGTGCAAGAAAAAGGACAAGGAGGACAAGAACAGCAGAGCAGCATTAGCTCAGACTGGCTTACAACTGTCATGAACAATACTGTGAGTATAAGCCGCCTTAAGAAGAGAATACTCTAAAACAGTTGTGGGGTTTTTTTTATCCAAAGCACATCTGCAAGTGATTGGGATGCAAAAACCAAAAAAAACCCCACAACCTGATAAGTTCTGCAATGTATACCTTCCTTAACATTATTTGGATTCCTCGAAAACACTCCAAACTTGAAAGAGATCCTGTTACATTAATTAAACCAAAAAATTTTATCAGTATGTCAAAGTAAACTTTAAAAATTGAAGAATTGTTAATAAAACTGGACATGTGCACACACACAGACAGCTCTCTTTTTTCTCATTCCCTACTGTTTGCAATCTTTCTTTAATGTTTCGATAAGCACTACTTGTACTTTAGATCCTAAATTCTAACACTGCCATTAAAGATTGTGATATATAAACTGTGTCTATGTGCATTAATCTTAATTTCATGATAACTATAGGATGTACATTCAAAAGGACTACTACATGTATGCCATAACAAAACTCTTCTGCAAAATGCTATTTCACACAAAGACAATTCTAAGCCTGAGCCAAGTTTCATAACAATATACTCTTCTAATTGAGTACAAGTAATCTGTTTCAAAGTCATGGGACTTAAGCTGTACCACGGGGAACTCAAGACTTTTCAGAAGTTTGAATTAAAAAGAAACATGGCATTTTGTGTTGTTTGTTAAAAAAGGAGGAGGAGAAGACACATTTTAACAATACTGCACCCCTGGTGAGAGTAGTGAAAAAGTAGCGACAATTATATTGCTAAACACTGCTAATATCGAACTTTGGCTTGAAACTTGACCTTCCTACACTAATTTCTCTGTGCAAGGTTTTGGTTGCCATTACTTAAAATATTTCAGAAGCTGAAGCAAGCACTGCTTCTAAGTACCTAAGCAGAGGTACACACAGGCTTTTTCTGCTTTGGTAGTCTGACATGGCAAACTGTAAAGAATTACAAGCTGAAACAAACTCAGCTAGTCACAACGTGAAGTTTCTCAAGCTCTTATGTATCAAACTTACTTCAATCCATGCCTCATGGAATACAGGCAGTGTAAATGGAATATAAAAAAACCTGAGCTCACAAACAAGAAACATTCTCAGAAACACTAGAACTTCTTAAGAGAGGACCTCTTTCAAGGGCACAAAAAGTCAGAATGGCCAAGAACAGAAAGTCATAATAAACGTGGCACCTCTTCAAAGAGTACTCTGGAAAAGTCACACCACATGTAAAATGAAACAAAGTGAGAACGAGAGGGCAGTGAAGCAACAGAAGTCTCTGAAATTAAAGTAACTGCACCCTGACCCCATAAAACATTTACAGTTCCTGCAAAGCTTGTAAAACCATTAACATAGTATTCTGAATGGTAGTGAAGAGGGAAGTTCCATATTTGATAACCAAGACCGCATCTTTACCTTTTTGTGCTTTCATCTCTGCTTGAAAACTACTCCAATACTACAATTCTTCCCCTACACATCATCTAACTTCTCACAGTCAAATACCAGTGTGGCAACTACCACTGAATTATAAGCTTTTTGTATCTATTTAGCATTCAAGAATTATCACCAAAGAACAAGCATGTCGCTCAAATACTTTCAGCAAGGGCTGCATATGCTGTTTGCTGTCTGAAATCTCAAATGTTAATCCCCAATGTCAATAAAAGACAGTTCTGTAAGAAACTATAATTAAGGCAAGTAACCTCTAAGAACAAGGGTTCCTTTGTGTACATCAGTTTCACATTTTGTGTAGCAGTGGTAGTTTTGAGTTTTTCAAAAGTACTTTATGTTGTTCAGTAATCATACAACTCTTTACATTACAGAAGGAAAATACCTACCATTTGACAGCCAAGTTTTGCACCTCACCATTCTTATCTTCCAGTAATTTCAAAATCATCTTCACCACCTTTCTTTCACTGTCATCATCCAGCTTGATAGAATCTTTCTGTAGTTCTGTCATCAAGTCATTAGTAGCCATAAACCTGACAAAAGATGGTCAGATAATGATTGCTAAAAGGATACAGGTTATTCACAATGCTCAGGATTCAAGATTCTCAGTTTCCACCATTCATTATCAGACAAATCACTTTTAACATTGGTTACTGTTGTCTGTTTTGTGATGTAAGCAGCATTTATAGAACAGAAAGCCAAAAAATTCTATTTGAAAAGGACAACAACTTTGAGTTAGGTCATGATCTTTGTCTAATGAGAACAGCTACATATTTTACTTCCAGCTGATTTATATTATATTCCATATGATCTCCACAAACAAAAACTGACACTTTCACAGATTTTAAATAGTCTTTTCATTAGCTATGCTGATGTTGTAAAAAACAGGTTTTTTTTAAAAACTTCGTTAAAAGAATTATTCTCTGCTCTGAGTTTATTTTCAAACAAATTTTAACCAAGAAGAAAAATACAGTTTCTCAAACATTCTCCCATAAAATTCACAAAAGCCAAACATTCAGTAATGGAGAAATAATAGCTAAGCTTATGTTTCATATGTTTTTCCCTTTTATTGCCCTGTACAGACTAGTTTGTTTACAGTCCAGAAGCCAGCTGATCACATTTACCCATCCCACAATCCAGTGTGTCACAGTAAAGAACAAAATTAATTCTCGAGAAATCAAGCAAATAAAATAATCTTTCATGGCAATTAGTTTACTATTTAATAACAGTCATATCCACCAACAGAAGACTATACTGACAAATGACTTTCCAAAAATATTGCTTTTATGCCCTTTGTTTCTTTTCCTTCTGATGACTACTTCCCAATCTGTTCTTTTGTAAGTGCCCTCTCTTCTCAAAAGCAGCAATACAGATGTATTACTCAAGTACGAATCCTGTGGGCTTTGGTACCAATACTGACCCCCATTCCAAGCCCCTGATAACAAGGGTTTGTAGTTAAACAGTTGAGAGTGACATTTGGACTTCAGGCACATCAGCTTCAAGCAGACATCACTTGAGCTCAGGTCTTACTTGGAAGGTTATCTATCTCTGCAGCCTGACATGCCAGATACTACTTTTTCATTGAAAATTAAAGCCAAGAGTCTACACAATCTTATTATGCATCACAAATGCCAGATGCCTGCCCTCACATAATGGACCTCAGCTCGTCCTGTCTTTTAATATAGTAATTCCAGTCTAATAGTCTCAAGGTGTTTCTAAGTTAAGACCCCACTCGTTTTTCACTCACTCCAACAGTCCCACCGAAGCAAGCTTGCAGTCTGACAGGAAACAGATGTGCACATAAACAGGCTGTGAATGCAAACAGCGTTAGTTTTAAGCACAGCAAATTAAAAAAACACTAGGTAAGTAAAGGTAATGGACAGATAGGATGGAATTTAAGGACATACATGAAATCACACACTACTAGAACACTCAAAAACTGTCTTCAATTTACTGCCAGTATTTATTTCCTTTTCTTCAAAACTAGCTCCTCTCACTTCCTTGGTCAATAGCTCCTATTTCCTAGGAGTGCACATGCACTCATCACCTACTCGTCAGTTCCTAAACTAGGCAGAGTTTGTGCATCCTCAGTGCTTCAGCAGCCTCTGCACTCAACTTCAACTGAAATTCCAAAATGTGATGGGGAGGTCAAGCAACTTTAGTTTCTAGTAGCTGGTATTTAGAAACATAGTTTTGAGCAGTTTCAAAGTGACTTTTAGTCACAACTGCTGCTTCTGCCGCCACACAAAACTTTCCACGGCGCAAAGCAGGCAGAGTGTCAGCAGCTCCTCACACCTGGTACACAGAGAAGTTATTCTCCTCCTCC
The DNA here is from genome assembly GCA_035041135.1 of Platyrinchus mystaceus. Taxonomy (NCBI): domain Eukaryota; kingdom Metazoa; phylum Chordata; class Aves; order Passeriformes; family Tyrannidae; genus Platyrinchus; species Platyrinchus mystaceus. Next base: position 34,154,770 of record JAWWLV010000045.1, on the reverse strand, counting down.
CACAGCCAAGTGTAAACTGCCACCTTACAATACTGCCCTGTTTAGAATTTAAGCCTGAGTTTCCAAGCAGACAATACGTCTGCAAGTATGTGTCTCTTCCAAGAAGTACATCTTCCAAGTTTGCATTGGACAAGTCAGTTTATCCAAAAAAGGGGAGGATTAAATTTTACAGTGGTTACTTGACCAGTGGTTTATACTCAGCTCCCTGATATCAACAAGATAACTGCTCTGTCCCTCTTCAAATACACATAATCTGATAGTAAATGCACATGAAATTACTAGAACTAAATGCTATCTTATGTGTATCATGTATTTGCATAATGGATAAAGTTTCATATAATATGTTATTGCATAACAGCCAGTTTGTAAAGGTCTATCATCATGCATTTTTTAAGGTTTGTAAAGTTAGATTTTAGTCTATGTTAAGATATTTTTTTTTTAATATTCGAGAATTCCAAAGTTGCTCAAAGCTCCTAGAACAGATAATTTCTAAGTACGCTCTACTAAAGGAACTACAAAACAAGTTTTAATTCCATGCAGCTGAGGCGAAAAAAGTGCTTTCTACAATTGCATTTGATAGGTATAACCTAACCCTTATATGCAGAAAGTTTCTAACTCATAAAAATCAGTATGACTTTTTCTAAGTCATCCTCCTCATAAGCACAAAATGGAAATATCACTTAATCACACAAACAAATTAGCACGACAAAAGTAAAAAATCTTCTGTAACACTTGGAGAAAAAAAAATGTTTGAATCTAGTTGCAGAATAATCTAAAGAAATAATTTTTTAAAAATCAGGAAATTCTTGATTGTCTTGTTCTTGTCTGAACTCTCCAGGTAATTCCAACTGAAAGATACTGACATGAAAAAAACATAAATATATCACATTTGTGTCCAATTTGTCAAAAGCTAAAAGGATTATTCAAAACCTAACTCTACGTTAATTTAACCACCACCTCTGTTTTCCTTTAGATTTTAATGCATTAACCAGAGAGTTGTTTGGATGTCAATATGTACTTTAACCATAGACTAAGCAGTGTAACACTGCAGCAAAACAACAAAACACAAGTACATTTTATGTCTTTTCCCTGTCTGTATTCATGTACCCTCTTTGAAAAATAAAGGCTTCAAATGTGAATTTCTGATTGCACACAATACAAAAAAAGTAATTATTTTTAACCTAATGCTTTGCTAGAGCTACTGTGTAAATGTATTTCCTGTGCCGTTTTTTAATAGCTTACTTGTATTGTCTCACTTTGATACTTTACATAGTACCTACTATTAATTTGTTACAAAGCAAACAAATGATCCAATAAAAAGCAGTGCTCTTGTGACAGATCCTAAGCTCAAAATTAAATGCCAGTCCTGTCCTCATAAGACTTAACTCGACTTCCCTCTTTGGATGCACTAAAGCAATACCAAACTACACGAGGACTACAAGAATCCCCCGTCTACAAGATGCAGCATCCAGGAAGGATGTAAGTTTAGAATCACACAGTTTTTAGCATTGGAAGGGACCTCTGGAAATCATCTAGTCCAATCCCCCTGCCAAGGCAGGGTCACCTAGAGCAGGTTACACAGGAATGCATCCAGGTGGGGTTTGAATGTCTCCAGAGAGGGAGACTCCACGACCTCCCTGGACAGCCTGTTCCAGTGCCACCATCAACAGATTTCAAAGAATACTCTGAGTTGGAAGGGATCCCCAAGGATCATCAAGTCCAACTCTTAAGTGAATGGCCCATATGGGGATCAAACCCACAACCTTGGTTTTATTAGCACCATACTCTAACCAACTGAGCAACACAAAGAAGTTCTTCCTCATGTCGAAATGAAACTTCTTGTATTTTAGTTTATGGCCATTGCTCCTTGTCCTGTCACTGGACACCACTGAAGAGCCTGGCACTATTCTCTTGGCACCTATCTTTGAGGTATTTATATGCCTTAATGGGACCCCCACTCAGTCTTCTCTTCTCTAGAACAAGCAGGCCCAGCTCCTTCAGTCTCTCCTCATACGAGAGATGCTCCAGTCCCTTAATCTTCTTTGTAGCCACCCCTGCTCCTATTCGTAGAATCACAGGATCCATATTTTTTGGAGCTTGGGACGGGAACTGGGAGGTCACCTCACCCGGCCTCTGCTGCTCAGCGCAGGGTCAGCGACAGTCGGCTGCTCAGGGATTCGTCCGTTCGGCCTCCGCGCATCTGCGAGGCCAGGAATTCAAACCTCATCCCTCCCTGCCTGTCCCCGCCAGCTCAGCAAACCTGAGAGGCCGCTCGGCTTTCCCGGCTGCCGGGATCCCTGCCCAGACGCGTGGAGGCCGCGGGCACCGCCGCGCCCCGTCCTTCCCGGGCAGCGAGGAGGGGCGCTCCGCTCCCGGGAATTCTCTCCCTGGGGCAGCAGCGGCGGAGGATTCGCGCCCAGTCCCGCAGTGGCGGCGC
>JAWWLV010000045.1:34111932-34152160 GCA_035041135.1 Platyrinchus mystaceus | reverse complement strand
GCGCTCGCCATGTTGACCGAGGCGGCCGGGGCGGGGAGGCGGCGGCGTGTCCAAGGGCTGGCCGGCTCCGCTCCGCCCGCGGTGCAGGGGCCGGGCCGGGCCGGGCCGGGCCGGGGTTGGGGGGGGGGGGGCGGCTGCGGCGGGCGCGGCGGGAGGGGCGGGCAGGCGCGCGCGGCCGCTCGCGCTCGGCGCCGGGGTCGAAGGCCGGCGTCGCTGATTGGCTGCGCGGGCGGGCGGGAGGCGCGGGCGGCCCTGCGACACCGCGTGGCGTCGGACCGTACGTGGCGTCGGATCGCGCGCGGCGCGGAGCGTGCGCGGGAAGCGCGGGCGGCCGCGGGAGAGCGGCGGGGAGGCCCGCGGGGACTGCGTGTCCCGGCGTGCACCGCGCGTCCCGGCGTGCACCGGGGCTGTGAGCGGGGCACGCCGGGACCTGTAGTTCGGAGCGCGGCCGGCGTCTCGCCGCGCGGGGCACGCTGGGACGCGGAGCCTCGCTGTGGCGCGGGGGCGCTTTCCGTGAGGGAGAGGCGGCGGAGGAGGCGCGGTCGGAAACAAACTGGTCTGGCTTGAATGCTGTCTGCATCCAAAGGGTTCAGCAGTGCTGTGAGTTCCTGTCAGTGCCCCCCATGCGGCACCGGGATCGCTGCTGCTTGTACTGTGGCCATTACAAGCCCGCAAATTATCCCGGTGTTACAGAGCCAGCAGCTTCTGTTCCAGGCCCCTTCATAGGTGTGCGGTGTCTCCCTTCGTAGCTGAGCGCGCTCTCAGAAATGTCAGATGGAACCCAAAAGTGATGTGAAAAATCAGCCGTGGCTTGCCGAAAGCAGCTTGGAAATGTGGTGCGAGTGCTTTTAGAGGCCTCTGAAGCCAAAGGACACCTTCGGAGAGTGGGGCTTTTTTTGCATACCCCGTTACTGTTCTTGCCAGTCTCATTACTTCTCTGGGCACAGCCCATGGCCTGTCTATGCATGGGTAGATGATATGGAGCAGTAGCAGAACGGAGGAAATATTTCCATACGTTACATCTTCCTTGAGGTTCATATTAATGTACAAGAACTTTAATAGCCTTAATCCTTCTCAGTTACATGTGTATACGGAAACACCTTTTGATCTCGTGATTAAAGACTTGAACTACAAAGAAAATATCTTCAGGAGTTTATTACATGCAGTTTGCAAGGGATGGAGCAAGGAAAATGGGAGTAGTCAGGAGTGGGATGAGTGTCCGGAGGAGAAAGAGGGGAACATCAGTGTGGGTGGAGGAACCGTAGTGGGGGGAAGCACTCAAAAGGAGAGCTGGCCCAATGCTGACTGATTTTCAAGTAGGCCATTCATTCCTTTGATTTGGGAATACTGAATTTAGAGATTACCTTTAGAGAGGGAAATTCTTTACTTGATTTTGCTTGAATGCTTGTGTTGGATATTTAAGGAAGCCAACTGGAACGATACAGATGAAGATAGACTCAATCTTGACTTGGTTGTGATGGCTGAAAATGGTTTATGATGTTGGAATTGCAGTGATATTTTACACACAGGAAAACTGCATAGCTCCTCTTTGAAGTACGGAGGCATAAAAAAATTGAAGCACAAATGTTTGACATTTGGCACATTGACTCACATTTTGCCATGGGAAGGTTAACACTATTCTAAATCATTTTAGTGACTGTGACTTTTGAGCATCTTACAGTTCCCAGGAACAATTTGTTTCTGGAACGTCAGTGTCCCACAGTTCTCACATACTGTGGGGAAAGACTGTTCTAACCCGGTCTTTATTTATATTCATGACTTTGGTACTAAATGGGGATCAGGTGGTTATGGGATAGTGAAACATCATCTGTTCCAAAAACATTCTTCCCACAGGGTTACCATGAGGCATTATACTGGAGAAGCATATTAAGACCAACTAGACAAAAGAAAATCCTCTGTGCTAGGTAAGGTTGTTACGTTGATTCCTGGTGTGAAGTAAAACATTGCCAGTGGTACCTGTGAACTGCTGTTGGGGTTTGTCTTTTCAAATCCTTACAGTTTTCAATTGGACACTAAACCAAGCTATTTCCTACTTTGGGAATCCTACATACATCTACTTTTAAGAAGAGAGTGTATGAGAGGAAAAAAAGAACAATTCTGCTCTCGTCTGCTAGGCAACCCTGAACACTTCTAACATTTTTTTTAAATCATTTAACATCATCCTTCCCATGCTAGTTTCTGTACCTGCAGCTTACCTGCCACTGCTTAAATCCAGTTTCCCATTACTGCCAGAAACACCGGCCATTACGAAGGAAGTCAACGTATTTTTTTGTTCAAGTACATTTATTACAATTGGGATTCAGCTATAGTAGATGCAATGTTCCAGAGGAAGTTAAGCACAGAGAGAGACTAATTGAGTTGAGATTTTTTCCAGCTGATAGCAAACAACTTCACAGATGGAGTGGTACTCCTGATCTGTTCCCTGTAGACATGCATATTAGATGCTCTTCATTCACTCACAAAGATATCTGAAAGCTTAATTAAATGCTGGAACCTGAAAGGATTTATCTTGCTTTACACTTGCAAATATATTCCCCAAATCCTGAAGAAGAGAGAAGAGCATAGTTTAGAGATCCATTCACAGCTCTAGAAATTGAACCCTCCTTGTTTTGCAGTTTCAGTTCACACAGGAGCTGTGAGCCCACTGATGGACAGAGGATATCAGGAATGTGCTGCATCTTCATCTGTCAGCGTGGAAAGAGCTATACCACACAGCTTTACTCAGCTTAAAGGTAATCCTTTTAGATGACAAGTTAAAAGCTGGTTATCATTTTTTACAGCTGGTTTTGGGGAAATAAAAGGAAAATTTCTGCTCTAAGTCAAAAGCTGCTCACTGCTGCAAGCAGATATTTGAGCCAAAGAACCTTAGAGTTGTGGTTTATCACTTAGATATGTGACTGACTTTGAACATCTGAACCCTGACTTTTCGCAAAGATGCCTGTAAAGAAAGCCTTTACAAATTTATTGACTGATCATATTAACAAACCACAGATGGTTTCAAAGAAGTAATCTAGACTGAAATATGAAAGGAACAAAAAAGAGTGGTATGGCAATCTTTAACTTAAAGCAAATAAATTGAAAAAGCAGCATAACCTACACTGCCACAATCACATGGGTAAATGTGTGTTTCAAGGTATTAAGGTTATTATTGCATCACATTGTTATAAACTGTTATGTTCCAAGATATGAAGATGAGTTAACTCTGGAATTTAAAACTTGGCTTTGGAATCTTAATCACAGCAACACTCTGCCAAGGATGGGTCTTTTTTTCCCCCCTTGCTTTTTGTTTCCCTTATTTTTCAAGTTAGATGGCATTCCATAGCAAATGATAGCAATTTCAAAGGGCACATTTAGAACTAAATAAATCATCAGCTGCGTTTCAACCTCATAAACCAAAGTTTTAGTTAAGTTTTTTCTCTCTTCCTAAAGCTGAAAACTTGCTCATATCCAAGTTAAGTAGGAATCTCAAAGCGTCTTTCCAAAAGCAGTTGGTGCTACTTTGCTGATTCTCATTTAAGATCATTTAATTTCTGGACAACCGAAGATACTGTTGGTCTCATTTAGGAGGTATTTCTACACACTTACCAAAGAGAATAAATAATAGCTACAGCCACGAACTGCTTTCCTAACCCAGATAATCCATTTCTGTAAAGCAAAGCAAAGCAAAACAAAGTGTTTGAGTATCTGATTCCTCAGCTTTAAAAAGAGAAAGATAGGAAAACAGTGCTGAAAAGAATATATTCATCTGGTTAAGTAATGGACTGAAGCAACTGTCACATGAGCTCAGATTGTCTCTCTAAAAGAACAGAGCTCCAATAGCACCCTCATCATAAGATTAAGTTTCAGGAAACATAATATCTTTAAGGAAAAAATATAACAGGCTTTTAATTAAAAGGTTTAAAAAAAAATCAAAAAACCTCCCCCACAATAATGCTAAAAGAAATTTCCCTTCTGATTGCTAAACACTGCACAGATTTTTGCAGGATTCGTGGTCAATTTCAAACGCATACCACAACCACACAAAAGTGAAGAAGAAAATTAATCTTTCAAATTAAATCTGATTTGAAATATGAGCCAGAAACTTAGACTGAAAAATTTTTATCGTTGTATTATTTTCATGCCAAATGAACTCAGTTTACAGAATGAAAGATTTTTTTCTTCCTTAATATCTCTCCTGAAAATCAGTCCAAGTTGTTTTTGCTTGACCATTTCCATTTTCATTCCTTATCACAACTCTAGATTTGTAATTCCTTCAGAGCCCTTTATGTTTCCCTTTATGTCAGCACACACGACTTTCTTCATATAATGATCTCAGCAATGCTTGTATAAACTTAAAAACTTGTATAAACTTAAAAGCACTTGTTTAATTGGAACTTATGTTACTGAACAATATTCTTTGTGTCTCAGAAGTTGTAAAAATACAAATTAAGTGTTTGCCCTATTGAGGCTTATTAGAACAAGAGGTAGCTGTATTATGGAATTTGTTTATTCTGGATCCTGCATTTCACAAAAGCCTTGACCATACTGATAATTTAGAAATTTCAACATTAGTACATTGGCTAATTACAAGTCAATGTTTGTTAAAGTGGACACAAGAGCTAACCTGTTTCATTTCCTGACATAACAACACTGCTGTTGTTCTCTCTGTCCTTGCTTACGAGTGCTTCACTTCAGGCCAACAGAATGTGCTATCTCCCACATTTATCAGACTCTCAGTAACAGCAAAGTTGAAAAAATACAGGTACAATTATTGTGCCTTGAATCAAGGTGAACAGAGAGGGCTAAGACTAAATTGCAATGAATGAATTGATTGAATGGAGTGTTCAACCTTGCAGAGTTTGATTTCTTGGAGCAAAACTGATTCATCCACAGGATCGTCCAAGGTAAAGTGACTCAGTGATTCTCCTCTTGGAGCAGATGATGCCTGTTGCCAGCCTACCGTCACTTGAACATCGAACATAGTCCACTGCCTGTCAAGATGTGTCTCTGCTGGCTGCCACAAACTGACTCATGTTTTGATCTTTTCCATACTCTGAATGTTCTACTGAAGGGCTTTATTAGTCTTTAACTCGCATGTTGGATCTGAATGGCTCTTAATGTACAATGTATTCTTTTCTTTTAAATTTGCTATTTGAGAAATAAATTAATAGTAGTTACTCAGCACAGACTGTCATCTACATTCTCACAGCAGAACCTAAAATTATCCTGACTTCCATATGCTCTGCATGAGAGACTTCTCCAGGTGTCCCTACATAGCTGACTGCAGTTTTTAGACCTGACATGTAATGCCTGTAGTGTTCAGGTCCTCCTGAGCAGGAACACACACTGGCTGGTCTTTTATTAGAGACTCTTCTAGAACTGAGAAGCTCTACATTTGATCAGCTCAAAAGTTCTTTGATTATTTTTTTTTTTTAGTGAACTGAAGTATATTTAACACATAAGTGTTATGCACAAAATCTTGTTAGAGGAGTACTAAATTCAAGTACTGATTAGAGCCTGTCTGTGTAGTTTCCTCTCGTTACTTGTTTTTGCAAAGAGAACGAGGGTAACAGTAGCAGGCATGGGAACAGACTAGAAAACTGTGGTAAAATTGCTTTCTCTGTTTGCACTGAGAGATCTGCCACTTCTCCCTTCAAAATCTTTGAGTGCTTTGAATCAAAGCCTTTAAAAGATGAGAAGTAAAAATCCAACTCCCAGAACTTATGAATCTGCTAATACATGAGAAAGCTCCATACCGCCTTGTCCTCATTAGAGTTTTACCCAAACTTAGGTAACTCATGGCTCATTTGTGCCATGACCATTTCCACTTTTCCCTGGAGTCAAGGCTGCTGAAGGGGCTGCAGCCTCTGGGGTACTTCCATTTTCTGACTGTCCTGCATGCAGGTGGTGGTACCAAAGAAGGGATGGCCAACAACCAGTCTCCAGCTCAGCACTGAACGTCTTCCTGGCCATTTGAACAGCCATTTGAACAGTCAACAGCCATTTGAACAGAAACAACAATTGATTTATATTGCAAAAATTCCTACCATAACCAATTGAATCATGGGTCTTAGAGTCTTTCGACATGATTTTGTTCTTTCATATAAATTGTTAACCATATGTTTATGTGCTAAAATTAGTTAACACACTGTCGTAAGTGTGAAAGTTATTTCAATACATATATTATTAGGCTATTCATATCATTCTAGGATTAGTAGCCATGTATTATAATACCAAGGTATAATCTAAGTTTAGATGATATACATGACAGCATATGTTTGAACATATCAGAGCCACCACTAAAAATTATGTTTGAACATGTCAGAGCCACCACTAGAGTTTTTAAATCCTCTGGGTTTGTAAAATTTCTCTTCATAATGAATACGTCTTAATTTGAGTAGGACCGCCAAGTATTGGTGTCTTATTTGTGAATGTATGTATCTGAGTGGCAAATACAAAACAAAGTGTCAAAAGAAGCAAGAGTACCAGCCAAAAATCTCACGCATCTCATGTGCATTATTCAAGCAGGAGGAGGCTCTTGAAAGAAAACATCTGCAATTAGTTATAATACTTTTGAAATCATCACATGCCAGGAAGAAAAGCATATATCAAAGCCAATATGTTTAAATTTCAAAATAATCTTAAGAAATGCCTCCTGTTGTTCTGTTATCTCTCAGTGAGTTAATGATGCCAGTAGCTCTCACTGAGAGATCTGGTATTTTTTAATAACTTCTATCACAGAAGTCACCCACATGCCACAGTCTGATGCAGAGGAATGGCATTTCCAAGACAAAATCTCCAAAACTTCTTAGTCTTTTCATTCATTGGAAATTGAGATATATTACTTAGGTTAGAAATATCTCTTGTCTGTCACAGTCAAGGTGACCTATATGATTTTTAATTTTTTTACCACTTTTGTGGTACTGCCAGTCTAAAGATGTAATTTTATCTCTTTGTTCAGCTATAATGGTACTAGATCTGGGCTTTGTTCTGTTATCATCTTTTAGAGGCCAAAATTAGTAATTTTTCTAAGATTTTTGCATTACTAGCCAGTGCTTCAGAGAGACCAGAACAAATATATTGTAGAAGCAATGTCATTTGGAAGTATGAGATACAAAGAGACAATCGTCTGCTCACATATTGCAAGATAAAGATGATTTTGTCTCTCAACAATTTGTAAGAATGTCCTTGAAGTTAATTCATACAATAGGTGACTCATCTGGTGGTGCAACAGTGCCCCTGCAGGGCAGGCAGAGGAGGTTGGCAGTGATCCATAGTATTTCAGACTTCAGTGAATTGTGGAACATGGCTGGGTTGTGTGAGCCATCTTGGTTGATTCAAGGCTGGCTTAAATACAACAAAGCACTTAAACACATTGCTTTATTTTAAACCAGAGTGGCTTCATATGGCTCCATGCATGCTTACGTACTTTGCTGGGAAAAAAAACATTCTTGTGTATTGCAGGTGTATCAAGCAGGAAGAAAATCTGTATCACTGTTTGGTATATAAGGTCTGAGGTTCAGTCTTTCTTTAATTACTGTATTTAATTCACATGCTTCAGAGGTCAGGAAAAAAATTTCATTCTTTGTTTTCCTAAATAAGTGCCCAGTTTCTCAAAGTTCTTACCTCAAATTAGCATTTTACAATAGGAATGCCATTTTCAGCATCAGGCAGGAAAAACCCCTGACACATTTGCAAAACCAAGCAAAGTCAGGGATGGTGAATACATTTCCAGAACTGTGGGAACTAATTGAAGGCAGTATTAAATCTATTTGATTCTCTTAGAAACCACCTGGATGTCCAGATAGATAATTCAGAACAAATGTGTTCCTTTGAGTGATTAGAAACAACTGGAATGAAAATCCTTTCTCACATCAATTGCTAAACACTGACCAAAGGAGCAAATATTATGCTGAACCATGTTCTAATCTGGGGCAAGGGGTAGAAATATATCTGTCTATACACATCTTTCAAGATAAAGTACTAGGTCATGTATGATCCACTGTTGGATGGCAGAAGGAAAAAGAGCTCCATGTCACAATCATTCCTACATTTCTCAGCAAGTAAAACATCTGTAAAATTGCCCTGTTTGAAGATTCTGCCTTGAGGTAACTTTTGCACCTGCTGCTCAAAGATTAAATTGCATCTGTTGAAAAGAAATGGCCATTTGGGTCACATATGTTATCAAGTGACATTTTTTTATTTATTTGTGCAGCTAGAGCTACTGAATTAGGAATTCTTTCTTTTCATTTTGAGCTTTGCTGTAGATCTTCATCATAAAGTATTTTTTTTGAGACAGTGAAAACACTGAGGCTTGAAGTTTTATAGCAGGAAAAGAAGAAGAGGGCATAATGTTTTCCTGAATTTCTCTGCGATAATATATCTGTATTATTAATACTAAAGTAGCATAAATAATTCTATATTCACCTAGTACCACTTAGGTATCCCAAAAAGTTACAGATTTTCATTGTTAAATACTTTACTCTTTCACTGTCATCTCTAGTAGGTACTTTACTCCCTGCCATCCTCATACCTCTGAATGATGTTGTTGAAGTAATCTTTGTGTCAAGCACCAATTCCCACCCTTCTTGATGTGTGCAGAATATGCTATAAGAGCAATAAGAAAGTAAAAACAGTGTCTACTTCTGAAAAATAAGCTTTATACATGCAGATGTTCCCAACATGTGTCTTTTAGAATATTTGTGAAAAGCTTATAATGTGGATACCCTTAATGTAAAATAATATTCTTCTAAAAGAGTTATTTGATGACATCTATAATTCTTTAGCTTTGTACAGGTCTTATTCTAGAGTAATTTCTTTCTGGACACAAGCTCAGTAACAATTAACATTAGTGAACTAGTTGTCTACATTCACCGTTATGAAAAAGCTGACTAATCAGAGTCCTTGACAAAAGAGGCAAAGGAGTAATGTCTGAAAATACACCACTGCTTTAAAAAAACTGATATGGATTGCTCAGTCCCGCTGTGTTACCTCCTTAGTGCTACTTTCTCTTTTGACAAGATTTACTCAAGCTGTCTCTCTTTTGGCATGTACGGTTGGTGGCATATACTGTCAAGTAAGCACCAGCTTTTCATCCTTTTTTCCATCAGGGATTAAAATTTCTGTATAAACAGAATCAGATGATGATCCAAAATGGAAGCTAGTAATTCAATTTTATATGTTGTTAGACCAGTAATCTTGATATACATTCATAGTTACTTCCAACAGAAATTCACCAAACTTTCTATCTGTCTCATGCATATTTATTTTGCTTACCAACAGTTCTCATGAAAAACGAATGCAAAAGGCTTAAAATATATTTACCATAATTCATATGACTCATCTTAAGAGCCATCATAATATATGCTCAGTGTGAGTGACTAAAGAACAAGACCATACTCTAGGAATTGGAACAAAACAGGGCTTCAGTGAAAATATATTCTCTGGCTGGGTTATCAAATGGTATAAGATTTTCCAAGGTATTTCCAGGAATTAGGGAATGCAAATGGAGTGTAAAAGAAATGAATGTTGTCCCAAGTGCTGAATGATATCAAGAACTAATGAAGCAATTAGCCCTTTTTGTTCCAAAGACTCATTTTACAGTAGAAGGAGAAAAATGTAGCAATCACAACCTGTAATGTGATGATGGCAGAATGCAGTTAGAGTGATATTCCATTAAAGTTAATATTTCATTTTTCACTAAAGATCAACAAGTTCAACAGTAGCTAAAGTCAGATTTTTATCTGTTTCAGCTGTCATTACTTTTTCATTACTTGCCATCAATGAATATTTTCAAGCAGCAGATCCAGTCTTTAGCGTGGCTATGCTCAACTGATGCACCGAAACACACTTAAAAAGGAAATGCTGGGAAATTATTTAATAAGCAGGGATTTAAACATGAGGAAGAATGAAAGGAAATAATAAACCCAGTGTGCACTGAATTGCAAATAGGAAATAGTTTCTTTTTGCTAGTAGGGTACATAAAGATAAAGCCTCAAAGCAATGGACGTGCTTCATTTCCAATTGATGCTGGCAGAATTAAGGTTCCTGATAGTTAAGAATGAGTCACATTGTATGGCTGTTCTGGTAGATTTTTCTCTTGGCCATAAAAAAATCTTGTTATTCCAATAATAAAAACAATTCCCTCAAATGCTGCAGCTTAGTTTTTATCCCTTCAAACCAAACCCAAGGAGCTGATGGCACAGAAGATACAAGAATTATATCTCACATCAGTGCAGAATGATCTAATTTGCTCTGATGCAAAAGTCCTGAAGAAATATGTTGCTAAGGCGATCCAATCAGGCAGGGTTTCTTCTTTTCCTGTTCTAGTTCAGAAAGCAAAAAAAACGATCTGAAAACTGAAGCTATGCCCTCCAGAGAGTTACCTTATCACAAAATCAGTCACACATGGAATGCAAAAATCTTTCAGGGAAAATAGACATCACATCCAACCTGCTGGTGTTATCTTCATTTTAGAGCTTCAGTAATGATATTCAGAGAAATTCATAATGAACCTGCAAAAAGAAGTCTGGAAGATTCACTTTTATTTCATACTTGAGTTATAACAACAGCTCCCAGACTGAGATGGTCCTCTCTAATAATAATAAGCAAACCTACGCCTAAAGAACTGTAAAAAAAATTTTGCTAACATAAATAGTGTACCAGAATGTCTTCAGAATTCATTTGGCCAAATGCAAAGGTACTGAAGTGTGATGTCTCTTTCTGCGACTAATAATACAACAAAGTAAGATCTAGAAGGCTCCATGTACTCACAGTTGTCCTCTTTTGTATCTAGGGTGGCAACTGAAATCCGAAACAAGTGGAGACAAAGTGATAAATTCTGTTGCCACATCTGATCTCAGTGAATTGGTCACAGAGTTCCTGCTAAACATACAAAATATGTCACCATAATTGTCACCCTCTTAATCCTCAAGGAAATAATGTAGAATGGAGCAGGCAGGAAGAACAAAATTCTCATTAGTTCTGTAGGTTGTTCCCCTTTGGGCGACAGATTTACATGGAGGAATTGGGCCAGGAATAACAAAAGAAAGCTTGTAACACTTCCCACCTACAGCTTTTAGTGCCAGCCTTATGCTTAGCCAAACTTGGTCAATTTTGTTTAAAAACTACATGGAATCTAGATTTGGAACCCTCTGTCTGTGTACAGTCTTATTATCTGCTGAGTCTGATTATACTCAGATCAATATTATCTAATGACTGTGACCACAGGTAGAATGCTTCAAGGATATTTCAACTTCCACTGCTGTTTGACAGTAGGCAGAAAGTGTCACTGCAAAGTTATTTGGTCAACTTGATCTTTTTCTCCTAATCAGAAACAAGAGGAAAATCCTTGAGAATATAATGTAATTTTTTCATCCACCTCTCCCATATTTTACCTGCACCATAAACCATATGGCTTTTTAAGACACAAATTATGTTAAAAAAGCAAAAGCTAGAGCTACTCCTGAAAGCCTAGTCACAGTTCAAGACCCCTCCTGGGTTTCACCTCTTTCATTTGAATTGGTGCCTCATTAGAAGTTACTATTCTAAAGTTATGTTTAGATTTCCTATGTTTCCTTTGATGTGTTCAGTCTTGTTCTCACCCATATTCTTTCAAATGTTCTTTTCAAATCATAACCTGGAGATGAAAGCCAAAACCTTTCTAGCTGTAGAAGCAAATATATTACTTGTTTTGCTTGAAGGATTATGAAATCCATCCCTCTGCCAGAGATGTTCACTCAGAAAGACACCAGCCAATATGGTGTTCCAGGATTAATTAAAGAGTTTGTCTGCCAGACATCCTTTAAGTCTGCTATTTCTCATTTTATTTTTACTTTCTGGCATGTAATAGTATTTCCATACTTATTAAATCCTCACTGATAATTACATGCAAAAGAGCAATTAACAGCAGACAATTTAGTGGCAAAGAATTTATAATTTGAACTGTTTACCATTCAGAGATGACTGAAAGTGATGGCAACTGCATCAAATGAAACTTCATCAGTGATACTGTTCCAGTGGAGGTTCCACCTGGGTTGCTCTCTGTTCCTTCAGCTTATCTTTGTATTAAACATAAAATCATACCTGAAAGTAGACAATCACCAAGATGTCAGGTATTTCCTAAAATCAAACCCTAATTTTGTTGCTCAGCACTCTGAGTGTTGAGGGACCTGTCCATGTGTTGCCTCCTGTTTTATTAGAAAGTAGCCCAAGTGTCTTAGCATAAATGATATTTCTTAGTTAAAGAAACCCTGGCTGAGTGACTGAGGCCTGTGGAGTGTTTCTATGCTTGTTTTCTATACTCATTTTAATAGAAATTTTACTTTTCTGTCTGCAGGAATGTAGTTTCTGTGTTCCAAAAATAATACTGCCATTTCAAGCAGAGTCACTAGGCCAGCAAATGCAGAACCCTTATCAATCAGTTCATATCTGAAAGAAGGAAAAGATTTGATGACTGATAAAAAGAGCTCATCCTGAACGAGACGTTGAGGGCAAGTATTTGAACACATCTCTGATCATGAACTCAACAGGAACCAGAATGTCTCACTTTTTTGACAGCCCTTTGAGCTTGAAGTGTTCCAGTCCATTTATATATGGGCAGGAATACACACAGGCATTACCAGTTCTATAAGAATAATTATCAACTTTCTTTGCCTCTTCTGACACATCAGAGAAGAGATTTGAAAATAGAGCTGGATAACAAAAAAAGAAAGAGAATGTCTGGAAAAGACAAGGCAACCCCTCCCCTCAGACTTCAAGTCTTGATGTCTTTCTAATATTTGGATACTTTTGTCAGTTGCTCTTTTTCCTGAAGTTACACTGCACTCCAGTTTATCCTGCGGTTATCCAAGATTGCTTTTCCTGTATAAACTTTGCTATCAGTTGTCACTTTTTATGGTCAGCCATCCCACTAAAAACTGGACAGAAAACTCAGTACATTTATGATTAGTCATCTCAAAGGAAATCAATACCAGTTAATGTACTAAAACTAGGAAAGAAAAAGCTGAGTTAAGGACCTAAGTTCATAACTCCCTTTAAGATGGACAGGTAGCAGAGTATAATCATGACAGTTTTAATGCCCTTGCTCCTTTAAAAAGCCACTATGGTGGGTTGCCTCTGGCTGGATGCCAGGTGCCCACCAAAGCCACTCTACCACTCCTCAGCTGGGCAGGGGAGAGAAAATATAAGGAAAGGCTGGTTGGTCAAGATAAGAACAGGGGGAGATCACTCACCCGTTACCATTAATGGCAATACAGACTAAACTTTGGAGAAATCACCAATCAAATCCAAGTAGGATAATGATAAACATAACCTAATCTTAAAACACCTTCCCCCCCCCGCTCCTCCCTTCTTCCCAGGCTCAATTTGACTCCCATATTTTCTACCATCTCGCCCAGAGCGATGGGGAAAGGGGACTGTGATCAGTTCATCACATGTCCTCATCTCTGCTGCTCCTTCCTCAAAAGGGGGGGGACTTCTCACACCCTTTCCCTTCTCCAGCGTGGTCCCTCCCGTGGGAGGCAGTCTTCCATGAGTACTTCCCATGGACTGCTGTTTTTCACAAACTGTTCCATCATGGATCCCTTCCACAGAGTGCAGTCCTTCAAGAACAGAGTGCTCCAGAGTTGGTCCCCAACAGGGTCACGAGTCCTGACAGCAAACCAGCGTAGGCTCCTCTCTCCATGGGGCCACAGGCCCTGCTCCAGTGTAGGCTTCCCATGGGGGTCACAGCCTCCTTCAGGCATCCACCTGCTCTGGCACGGGATCCTCCATGGATCTCTGCTCCACTGGGGACCTCTGGACCTCCAGGGGCTGCAGGGGCACAGCCTGCCATGGCATGCAGACCTCACCATGGTCTGCACCACAGGCTGCAGGGGAATCTCTGCTCTGGCACCTGTAGCACCTTATCCCCCTCCTTCTCCAGCGACCTTGGTGTCCGTAGAGTTGTTGCTCTCACATGTTCTCACTCCTCACTTCCAGCTGCAGTTGTGAAGGTTTTTCTCCCCCTTCTTAAATACATTATCCCAGAGGCACTTATCACCGTCACTGATGGACTCAGCCTTGGCCAGCAGTGGGTCAGTCTTGGCGTCAGCTGGCATTGGCTCTTTTAGACATGGGGGAAGCTTCTGGCAGCTTCTCATGGAAGTCACCCCTGTAGTTCCCAGCTACCAAAACATTGCCACGCAAACCCGATACAGCCACATAGATCTTAGCTGTCTGCGTCAACCTGGAGACTTGCAGTGGCATAGTGCCCTTTCAAATACTAGTTTAAGGCTAACAAAAAATGGAGTCTGCTATCTACCGATAAATGTTTACTTTCTGATTCACCTGCTGTGTCTTTCCAACCAAGTATTGACCTAATCAAAACTCATTTAGTTTATGAAATCTGATGTGACTGCAGCCTGGCAGGTATGACTTGGAATATTTCAGAACTTGGCAGAAGAAAACATGTCCACTTTTATTTTTTTAGACATCCAACCATGAGCATGCATTTTGATTCATTATGAACAAGCACAGTGATGTTTTTAATAGGAAAGCAGGGAGGATCAGTTTTGAGGCTGTTATTTTTTAGATTTATTTGCATGTGTAAGTACTTTTTCGATCTAACTGACATAACAGGAAACACTTGTTTGCTTTAAAGTTTAAGCGTAAATGTAATGAAAAGCATCCTTCAGCATCTGTCATGAATATACACAACTATGGCTCCATAATGGTCTTTCAAGCCAAAATCAGGGAGCCTGGGAAAGCTTTTGTATGGATTTACTTGTTGCATCAAAGTCCTTGAGATCATTACCTACGTTGTTCTTACCAGCAGTTTTACAGCATCAGAAGAGATTGTAGCCTCCACACCTGTGATCTATTGCAGAATGATGACTGCAGACACTCGATTTAATGCCTCTGAAATCAATATTCACTTTTAATTTGCTAACCCTAAGTCGAAACAGATAAATCTAGCAAACTATTAAGACGATATTGTTTTAAAGAGAAAGGGTGTGTTTCTTTAATAAAATAGTAAGTGACAACCATGTAATAAAACATTCAGTAAAATATTTACACCTACACATAGGCTAGATAGTTAGCCAGGCAATATTACTTAATTGTAAAAGAGCCTCCTTCTCTACTGGATGGAGGGTCCTTTCTGGAGGGGATTTTTACCCCTAAAAACCAATTCAATCTGCATATACAAAAAACGCACAAAACTTTTCAAAATAACAAAAGATCATTCAGGCATTGAGTTTTATAACTTCTCTGTCCTCGTCTGGGAAAAAAAATTAGTCTTTATGGTAGATTGCAGGACTCCATCTGGTGGGGGGGTGGGGGCTGTACCAATCCTTTCCCCCTTTAATGGCGAGATGTCTGTCTTTCCACAGAGCCCATTCTTCCCCGCCTGGCTGCCTGCGCATTAATAACAAGGAACAGAAACCATTCAGTGATTGATACCAGCTTACGCTAAACAATTTCCCCTCCTGTTTCCAATAAACATGGCTGTTCAAATAGATTATAGTGTCTCAGACCGTTCACATCCCCTCCACACACCACCCCACCACCACCACTCCCGCCTTTAGATGTCCTTTAGCTGCTCCTTTTTGATGGTAATGAAACTAAATAGCGTTTCAAAGCGGGCTTTGATTAGCATGATAACCGTGTAGTGGCTTGATGGCCAGCATGGAATGGTTGTCTAGCCTTCCAGCACCAACAGTTTCGAAGAAAAGTTATACAACTTACTAAAATGAATGGATGGATGTAGATATGTATGTATGTGTGTTTGCATTCACATAGTAGATACAGGTCTAAGTGAGGTAGCAATGAAACCTGGCAAGGTCTGTTCAATTGATATTCCCCGTTGGAACAGCATTTTCTTGATGAACGGGCTAATTGCACCAATTTGCCACAATTTGCCTGAGTAGTGTGTACGCATTTAAATAGGGGACAGGAGGTGGGACTGCAGCAGAGCTCAGTAATTACTCATCATATAGAACATCACCACATTGGTGTTTGTTAGTTAAGCCACTGGGCATCGCGGGGGTTGGGACATCTGGAAACCGCACGCAGCAGAAAGACCGAAGAAAACTCAGCGTCTCGAGGCTTGTGTAACAGTATCAACATGCACACCAAGGGCTGAAACTAAAATGCCATCGCACCACTCTTAGAGTCTTCCAAATCAGATAATTTAGGGCAAGAGTTTATGCTAAGAACATGCCCCTTCTCCCTTGCAATATTTTTTTTTTTTTAAATTAAATGCAAGACAAAAGTTTAATTCTGCACTGCTGTTATCTGACATAGGTCATGGTTTTAAAGGTTTATAGCCACACAATGTGATGGAATGAGCAGTAGCCCATTGGCTGTTTCACAGTAGTTAGACTTTATGGGACATGACTGACTCTTCTAATTTCATATCTTTTTTAGTTTCAGTTGTCAGTTTCCCCTTTGTAATTATTTGGAGCACAAACATGAAAAACTGCCTCACTTGAAATAATGTTTTGTCTGGATTTCTTTTTTTACAATGCTTGTAAATATTTTGGCAGCCCTTCAGGATGCTATATTTTAAACAGATATATGACAAGTGACATCTTGCTAGCCTGCAAATACTTAAATGCCAGAACATGGAGAAGCTTCATGTCATCTATATTAGCAATATATGTATCTGCAATCCAAACAGAAAGTAAAAAGTAGGTACATTGCAGAGGCAACACCGAATAAATTCAGAAGCATAATGAAGCTGATCACTGTGATAAAAAGCAATGTGTCACCTCTGTAAATGTACTCAGAACTGGCAGCTAGGGTTACTACAAAATATCCAAAAGCTTTACAAAGGTATTTATCTGCTTTGAGTCTAGAAATACAAGCAGCATGAATCCAATAACACTTTGCTATAATATATGTGATTTTAGGCAGCTATTAATTAAAATACTCAAAACAAGCCAACAAAATACAAGGAGTTATTTAGAACAGAGAAGGAAACAGTGAGTAGCCTGATGCTGCTGTGTAAATTATGGATCTGGGAGAGCCCCAGGTTAACACCTTGAATGGGCCTGGGGGGACTGAGTGCCTGAGGAACAGCTCTGTGGGAAAGGGCTGGGACTCCTGGCTAACAGCAGGCTTAAAGGAGTCAACTTCATGCCAGGTGTAGTGGAGACAGCTGAAAGCACGCCCAGCTGTGTCAGTAGGAGCATGATAGCCAAGAGATTATTGCCCTTCACTCGGCACTCGTTGGAGCACAGCTGGAATGCTGCATCCAGTTTTGGGCCCTACAGTACAAGAAAGACATCAATAAACTGGAGTGAGTTTGGTGGAGGGCCACCATGATGATAAAATCTGGGGCATTTGCCTATCTCCTTAAATGAGATACTGAGGGACCAGGGTGTCTTCAGTCTGGGAAAGAGATGGCTCTTGGAGAACCTGACTGCTGTACCTACTAACTAGTACTAAATAGCACCTACCAAACAGTACTTGTGCCTTACTGAGGAGCTGGAGCCAGGCCCTTCCTGGCAGTGCATGTCAGAAAAACAAAGGACAATGGCCATGAAGTGATACAGAGCTGAATGGCAGATCTGGTGTAACGGAAAATATTTTCCAGATGAGACTAAAGAAATGTTGGAGCAAGGAGGTTGTGCAGTCTCTGCCCATGGAGGTTTTCAATACCCAGCTGGATAAAACCCTGAACAACCTAGTCTGACCTTGTAGCTGACCCTACTTTGAGCAGGAGGTTGGATTGCAGACCCCTTGAGGTTCCTTCCAGCCTGAATTATTCAGTGATTCTGTGTTTCACAGAACTCATAGCTAAGCTGTAGAACCCCACTGCAGGATGGTGCAGACACTGTAGGTCAGTGTAGGTTTCAAATGCTGGACAGGATCACCAAAGGGAAGTGCACTGATGTTTTGGGTCTGAACCCCAAACACACGGAGGCTGAGAAATGTTAAGAGGAAATGTTACTGTAGATTTGCTTTATTTCATATTCTTCCTTGTGCAGCTGCTTATGGTTGCTGTCAGAGATGGGGACTGGCTGTCCATTTCCCGTACCAGTACAGCTCTTTTTGTCTTCTTATTTCTATAAAACACACCATCAGCATGAGCTACTGTTTCAAACATAAAATTTTGAAGTGCTTTTAATTACAGGGAAGTGCAGTTTTCAGAACGTCATCCATACCCTTGGAAGGAATAGTAAAATAATGAGGGTTTTCAGACTATTTTTTTTCCAGTCAATTTTCATAATGACAGTATTTGGGGGAAAAATGAAGATTGTAGCATGTTACCAGAAAGTACCAGAAATGTTGTGGAGAGATCTATTTTTATTTATTTATTTTCTTTTTTTTTTTTTTTTTTACTTTTTAAAAAGTTCAACAAGTTCATTGCAATCTGCCTTTCAAGGTCATCCATCTGAATCAACGATCTTCTTAGCTCCACCAGTTCTGATTTTTTGAATAAAATTGTAATTACCAGCCTTTTAAACACCAGCTGTTCTATTGAAATATGATACTGGTGGTGTACTCGGTCCTGGTGGAAAAATATCTGTGAGCTGCTCTTCACTGCAGCCTCAGAGCTGATTGCAAGAAGCATTTATGGTCACAGAATTAAAGGGGCCACAACTAGATCCTTTACGGATATAGTTGCCTCACTCCTTTTGTGCATTACCTTGTTCAAACATGCATTTGAACCTCCACTGTACTCATTCCTTATAAAATAAGGAAAAAAAGGGAAGTACAATATAATGTAGTATAATGTGCAAAGAAATAATCTATTAGCTTGTCCATGTGATGAGCCATATTATATCAATGCACAGAAACACAAAGACTTTGGGGAAATGTCTTCTGCCATTCTTTAGCAGCACCCATTATTTAGCAGTGTGTACCATCTTTATCAACAGGAGGCCAACATTACCATTTAAGGGGAAGGTTATAATCTATGTACAGTAGAGATACTGTGCTAAAGGAGAAATCAGTTCTGAACAGAGAAGCAGAAGAAGTGCTTTTCTAACAGGATTTGCAGGAGAATTAAAAGGGTGATTGGCACAGGAAGTGGCATGGGAAAATAAAAGCAAGAGGTAGAATTTGTCTTGGCAGGAAAGTGATGTTCCTCTCTTAGAAATGCCTGCAGGCCAAAGCGAAAAAAAATCCTGTGCTGAGATTTAACAAGGATTTTCTAACTGCTTTAAAGCTCAGATCCTACACTACATATCTTCCTAAAGCACATTCAGTTTGAGACATACAGAAGCTTTTGGTCATGTTCAGAGAAGCCAGAGAGTGCTTATTTATCCTGTCAAACTGGGATAGTGGTAGCTTCTGGTGCAGATGGGCAAGACGAAAGGACCAGCCGGGTGCTGGGGTGCACCTGCCAACTGCTGCAGCCCTGCCTCCCCTCCCTTCCCCTGGGAGATTTTTTCTTTATATGTTATATTGCAGTGTATTTTTATTTTTTCTTCTGTTTTTGTAAGAAATGAGGACAGCGGTAGTTTAGCAACATCTGAACAGCCGCTTCTGCCAGGTCAGGGTGCTACCAGAGTGCACCCGGGCCTGAGGACACAGGAGGGAACTTGCTGTGTCAGCCATGAAATCTGAAGCATTGCAGTAGTGCTGACTGATTAGGCATTGCTACATTTTTCTCTATTAGTTACTCGGCTTTTTCTCTTTGCAAAGCCAGGAAAATGTCCACGCTGTCAGATGTCTTTACCTACGAGGACACTCATCCCTTTGCAGTGCGCTATCAGGAATCGCAGTGCCTGGCAAGCCCCTGCACTCTGAAAGTCTTCCCTTAAATCAAAGACCTTGAGCAGTATTCCTGTGCTCAGCGCTTCTGCCAGTGAAACCATTAACTCATAAGGTCCCAGTTCAAGAAGGTCTTTATGCACATAAAGACATATCTGTTTTTCTAAGGATTGCACTTAGCATGCAATCATTATCCCCAAACCTGGGCTGAAGAAATGTTCTTCCTGAATCAGAGATAAGTGAATACCCGGAGTGAAAAGGCAATACACAAGAACAGTGAAGGAATGCAATACTAGATTTTTCTTCTTTATTTTACAGAAGTAAATACAGAAAAGGAGAAAAGTGATACCAGCATATTTTTGTTGAAAATACTAGTTCAATCAAAACAAGATAACAAGGTTATTTCTTTTGTGCCACCCCTGTCTATCCCTGATTGCAGGTAGTTGCCATGGGAATTACATTTACAGCAGCTTTTGCAAAACAATTCTTGATCTCATGCTAGATCTCTAGACAGTCCTGAAGGACAGGTAGTAATAACTGGTAACAAGTAAGGAGAACTCCTGTTGCTCATCATTAAGGTATTTCTGAAAAGCAGTGAGGGAAAGGACCACACGTGTTAATAAAAAAAACCCCAAACATGCTAGCTAGAGTGCTCAAATTATTTCATTTAAGGTAATATTAAAGGTTGAGACTACATCTATCTCATTTTGTTACTTCTTTGATATTTGATCTTGTTTTAAACAGTATCTTTAGGAGCTATATCTTTATAACTGAGGTTGAATGGAGAGTCTTTTATTTTGAGGTATGTAACTAGTGCTTCATATTTCCAGGAGTCACTGCAAAGACTCTGAGCACTTCCAATTCCTACTTCTGCATTGTGCCTGGCTTCTTCTAGCCAATACAAGATCATTTCATCTTAATATTTCATTGAATTGGTCTGTTAGTAATACATCAAAGATGATGCCTTAATGAAATGCAACAGTGAGATAGATACAGTCATGGCATTTGAAAGCTACGTAAGAAAGAAAAGGCAGTTTGCTCTGCATGGAAAGGAAAGGCTGATATTTGTTCTCCTGAAGGTTGGAGGTTCCAGCTCTGCAGTAGGCAAAATATGCAATGTACATTTGGTGTTATGTGAATTTCAGAGCTGGTGATAGACATGCAATACTAGTCAGTTGGCAGAGATTCACAGAGCAGGCAGAGGCTGCTGCAACCAAGTAAGATTCCATATGCTGCCTTATCTCAAAACTAATGTGGAAAGCAGGCAGAAAATACTTTGTCATACCATGGGAAATTCTTGGCTTCATAGCCAAAAATACTGCTGCGATTTGTGACTAGCATCAAACACGTGGTACTATAATTTTTTGAATGGGTGCTGATCTGAGAGCACTCAACTCGTCCTGTACAGGTCAAGGGGTGCTCTACAGGGGCTGGCAGTCCTTGGACACTAGAGACTAGTGGCTGGTGTTGCAAGCAGAGTTCAAGGCGAAGGATGCCCATATACCACTACCTAGGCTCTAGGCTATCCATCTATTCTCAGAACAAAAAAGTACAGAAAAACAGAGACTCCAAATTGATAATAGATATTTCAGTAACTCCTGCTATAATTTGATACTTTTTCCTTAATAAATTATGATTCGTTTGCAGACAATACCCTCTAAGGTTTTTTGTCTGTGAGATTATAATCTCAAAGAAACAAAAAAGGGCCCCTGTCACCTTTTATGACAAAAGGTGATTGCAGGAGTACCGTATTTTGTATCTCCTTGAACAGACTTCATAGGTTTTTTACCCTCTGTTCCTGTTGGCTGTTTGATATCTGATTGTGTTTATCTCTGAAGGTACCTCACCCAGACATCTTGAAAAACTGCTTTCCTCCATGGCTCAGTGATATAGTTTATATATTAGTTACAGATTCAATACACAAAGCCTATTCTCAAATGCAATCTCTTAAGCTTGCAGAATGACTGACCAAGCTGTTGGCTCAATTTGCTATCTGATCATTTAGTTGGTAAGGTCTTGGCTTAGATTTTGCATGGTGGATCAATCAAGTGATGGAAGCTGAATACTATATTTTCTCATCTGATGATAACCAGGAAAAGCATCAGCATCACTGGATATCTGTTTTGGCAGGTAGCTTAAGCTCTGAAGCTTGATTTTTATCAGCTATTAATATCCAATAAAAATAACTGCATATCAGAATGACAGCGTTTATACTCACTCTGCTGTTGTGTAAATGGCCACGTGAGTGCACAGGAGCCATGAGCTGACCCCAATGTGTTTCATGGTGGTGACCCACTAAGCCAGTGTGTTTTACTGGTAAATAATTCTGCGTGAGGTTGCCTACAAATGGCTAACAAGTGAAACACTCTGAACTAATAACAGAAACATGCAGTAGAATTGGGAATTCCATTTTGACTTTTTCCTTTTAAAATTAATTTGATTTCATCTGCATCAAGTTGTTCCTTATCAGTAAGAAGAGAAATAGAAAATTACTTTTGGAGGAAGCAAATAAAAAACCCCCAAAACCAAGTGAGAGGAAAGGAAGCTGAATATAAAATATATCCTTGCATAAGCTTATAGCTGGTACAGTAAGGACATGATAAAATTTCAAAGTTCCCTTCAACTCATCAGAACTGAATGGTAGTCAAATGGAAAATGGCTTCCATCTTAATATCCAATTATTCTCCCTTAATATAGAATGTACTATCAATTACTGGAAATGCCTCTGAAACTGTGCTTTAAATTCATTAGGTGTTCTACAGGACATAATTTTTGGAGAATATTTTTAACACACTTGCCTAGTTTACACATTATTCTTCCCTTTCTTCATAAAGTTTGTAAATGACCAAGAAGTCCAAACAACACCCACCCTTTGCTTAACTTTTCACATTTTATTACAAAATGTCCCAAATCTTATGGATCCCGGGTCCTTCTGAAAACAAAAAATATTATCCTTTACAAATATATTAAAATAAACCATAAAACTTTCTGAGGCTTTCTAATAATTATAAAAACTGAAAAATGAATGAGTTATTTTGTTTTTGTAAATATAAAGATAATTTTTAGTGGCAAAATAAATAATAATTGATTTTAAATATCTCCACTGAAAATGAAGGAATCAAAACAAGTATAGCATTCAATCCATTGGCTATATGCCTCCTAATAAATTTTAATTAGATATAATCACCTACCATTTCCACTTCTCCTGTCTTCTGAAAGTGTGGCATTATATAAAACCAGCTTGCCTTTTCATACAGGAATCAATTTCAGGAAATCAAAGATGTGTTTATAAGCCTCAATTTCTAGGTACGTAAAGGTCCTTGAACTACTGACCACTTTAAAAACATCTTAACTTCTTCCTTAGTGGGTGTTGCATCCTTGTCCTCTGTGACTTCTAATCTGAATGACTGTCACGTGCTATTAAATTCATCAAAGATGAAATTGTTGCCTGTAGCTTTTCTACATTGCATCTGAAAATTACCAAAGTTAATACGCCTGACAATCTCATACATATTATTTTTTCTCTTTTTTACCTATCTGGTCAGTTTACTTGTATGCATTTTTATTAGGAAATTCCTAGTAGTTTAAAGGAAACCATGAAATGGCACTAATAGGAGTTAAAGGAGATGTACTAGTGCATAAAACCAGAAGTCATTATTCCGTCTTTAGGCTGAATAAAAAAATTCCCCTTTCTTACATTCGGTCTTTTAGTGTGTATATGCTCCAGCAAATCCTTATCCAAATCTGCAGAAGACTGGCAGTTTATTTTATGAACTTTAGTACTTGAAAGGGAAAAAATATCAACTCATCATTTTTAGACCTTTGTGGAATTCTCTGTACCAAATGGAAAGGAACTCTCTTATCTGCTCAGAAACTGATGTGAGAAAAAGCAATATTGCCTGTGAATATATTATCAGGATAAAATAGCTGCTTCCCAATAGTGGGAGAAAATGATGATGGTGGCCATGATATCCAGTGCCTGTAAAGCTCTGTGTTTTGCTGATATCTTTATTTCCACACCAAGCAGAAAGATGAATCTTCCAGTTTCTAAAAAAAATTATGCTGTGAAGTCATTGAGAACTGGGTTTGGCATATTTTTTCCCCACCATTCTCTTAAATTAGCCCCAAAGTCTTATGCTTGCTTGTTAGGGTTATAAATACAGGCTGCTTCCTTTTCTGCTCTGGCTGCTTTCCACAATATTGGTTGGCTTCAAAGGATGGGGAAGAGGAAGAAACATGCTGACAATGCCTGTACTTTTTGTGAATCTCTTTCACTTATTGTAGCCTTTAGTTCATACTTATTTCATCTCTGAGGCGTTTGCTTGTACAGCCATCACACACCGACAATTTCTCCAGCTGCCTCAAATCCTTTCCAGCTCCAACTCTATTTTAAGGACCTGGCTGCATCACATCTTCTGGGTGAAGAGAGAGAAACAAAAATAAGTGTTTATTTGCCAATGTCTTCTGCATTTAAAGCAACTCAGCAGCTAACCCCTTCTGGGGACGTAGTTGCCACATTGATTTAGTTCAGAAACACCAAGCACCTTTCCTGTACCAGGGGCTTTAAGTGTTTCATAAAGAAGTGTTTCAGGATTTGTGCACTTAATCCTTTTCATGCGGAAATGACTGAGGATATTATTCTCTAATTAAGAAACCTAAATGTATGTGTCTATACATGGATGTCGACATGTGGGTTTGAAGTGCTTGTTACTGGCAGTGGAGATGTAGTCAATGCAGGAACCTGGAGATCATTTCAACTGGCTCATGAAGGGCGGCTCAAATGAGGTGCCCACACTGAAGTACTCTGTGCTGTCTGAGCAGTAACTGAGGCATTCAGATCATGATGGTAGACACCAGGCAGCACCTACAGGAGGTCCACACCTTTGCAGAACAGAAGGTCAGGAGGGAGGTGCTAGTGTGTCTTAGCACCAGCACCTTGTATGTAGCAGCTACCTAGTCCTCTGCTCTAAAAGGAGTTGAATTTCCCTCTCACAGGTCTCTGACTCCACTGATTTATCATGTCAGCTTAAAAACGTGGCTTGCTTGTGGGCACTCACAGGTAGGCATCTATCTTTAGGTTCTATCTTTAGGAGCTGAATACCTCCATAAGACTTACTGCTGGGCCCTCTACTTTTACCACTTTGTACCACACTGGGATTGCACCACCAGGTTCTGGAGAGCTTCTGGAGCAGGTGTCAAAATAAGGCACTGCATTCTATTGGAAGATTAGAATATGCAGTCAAGGAGTTTGGTGGTGAAACATGAAGATTTAGAGTACCCTGAGTGCATGCACTGGAATACAATCAGGCCTTAAGGCAACTGAGCATATATAAGACATGGGCAAATGTGGCAGACAGAGCACTGGCTAATGCAAGTTAGAGCCAAAGTCAGTCCTAAGTATTTATTGGGACTGATTAGCCACTTCTCACTGTTGGTTTGGGTTTTTTTTTTGCCATATCACTCCTCAGACCCTGCACCAAGTATAGATTGCATGATCCAAAGACTGGACTATTATTCTTCAGAGAAAGTTGGAAGAGCAGGCACAACACCCTAACTTGTCTGATGGTTATAAAAACAAAAAATATAAAAATAAAATCTGTCACCCAATATATTTAAAAGTGTGTATCATAAATTGAAAAGCACTGGAAAGTACATGTTGAATACATTAAATAACATTTGACAGTATATTTACTTTTCTCTTTCACACAACTCACTGTCAGAGACACTGATAAGAAATAGCAGCAAGGCTCATATTGTGACAAAACTAAGATTTCTGGCCATATTGACACCAGACTGGCTTATCTGGAGTTAACTCGATGAGGAATAAAAGAGTCTGTTGTGCAGAAATACACAGAAGCTGTTCAGATCTGGAAATGTGTAGCATGGGCATGGCACTGCCCTGAGCTAATACAGTCTGCAAACACATTCAAACTGATCTAGCCTTGAACTGTGTAGTGCCAGGCAATGGGATGGGGACCTGCTGGCTCAGATTGCTCTAAGTCAGGTGCTTCATTACACACCAGAAATTTGGCCTTCATGTCTAAGCATAAACAGGTAAAAGCTCAAATGTGAGCCATCCCTCTTTTCTTCAACTCATATGAGTGAGACTCTTTAATAATGCATATATTCAAGATAGACTTCATTGGGCTAGTGCCAAACTACAAACTTTAACATATTCTCTGGTTGCTTAAGTCATTCTTAGACACAGATGTCTGCTGCCACTCTAATGTCTGGATACGAAAGACTGATTAAATCATATTCACACTGAACTATACAATGTATTTCAGTAGAGTTTTAAATAAAATTTCTTTGCTATGTCCGTATTTCTTCTTCTGTTGTTAGCTGATGTGGCACTAATTCCAGCGGGCTTTATCTCTCAGCAAAGACGTGGTTTATAAAATTCCTTACCTTGTGTAGCAGACTTAACTGATGTGGTCCATTTATTCCCCCTTCAGCACATTATCTCCAGTATGTTAAATGAATTATTACCTCTTCTTCTGTAACAGCACATTATGCTCCACAGAAGACTCAGAACTTGTAGTCTATGTTCCTACAAAGTCTTCTTCCATGATGTCTAGGTGTCTCCAATAACAATTCACTTACTAGTTATTTGTATTGTTCTAATAGTATTAGAATTATATGTTAATGTAAAGACTTTATTGAACTAGTTCAGAAAGGACATTACAATCAGAGGGTGATACTCATTCCCATGAAGCTCATTTGCCAGCCAAAAGAATACAGATTTTACATGTGATTTATTGATGCATGGCCCAGCTTTTCAGGGTCTGCTTAGGAGATTTTCATCCTGGTTGCATGAACTCTGTCTAAAACCTTGCTGCTGTCTCACAGGAGTCTTATAAATTTTAAATAGCATTATTTAAGTGTCTTAAGTATGTAAAGCTCATGGCATTTATGTGAGAATTACTTTGCACAGCCCTAGAGTAGGAACCACTTCTGACATAAAATATAGCTGCTATTCAGTATCTCTAAAATGCTATAGAAAGTTGAAGACGAGGTGAGAAAAATACCATATTCCTATGAAAATGCAGCAGTGTAGTAGACAAGAAGCAAATAAATATCCTCTCTAATAATAATACTGTTATGCTAATTGGTAGTAAATATATACAAGTTCCTTCTAAACCCTGTCTGTGATCTGTTTCCCTAAGTGAACCAGAAGAGAGACTTAACACCTATTGAATCATCAACAGTGTCTTCAATAGCATATGGGATTTTCCTTTTAAGTACCAATGCAGCCCAATCCTGCTTAGGTTGTGATAGCTGATTAGATCGCAGCTTGAGGCTTACACAGTAATTGCTATCAACTTAATTATTTTACCTTATATTAAATGTGCTACTGCATTTCCACCATTCTCTCTCCCACTGTTCCACTCTTATCTTTCTAGTTAGATGACAAAATTATCCAAGAGCTAACTAACATTAAAAAGAAAGGCCCCCATGAAACCCCCGGTCTTGCTTATTCTTTCAGGTTTCTTTTTTTTTTTTTTTTTTTTTTTTTTTTTTTTTTTTTTTTTTTTTTTCCCAAGGAGATAGAGAAATGTTGGTTAACATATGGCTACCCTGTAGATTAATGCTTTTGTTTTGATGATGTTGCTGAAGAGCCTTAGAGGAACTTTTTCCAATGTTTCCACTTAGTGTAACTATTGTCCTGGCAATTGTGTAGCTTTATTTCTCTGCGTTAAGATTTTTATATTAATCACATTGTTGCACCTATTCAGTTAGAAGATAAATACGTGTGTTTTGCAGAAGTCATTAAGTTAGAAAAGAGTGAATCTTGCCTGAGCTAGGTACAGCTATCCAACTATCTGTTTTGTCTGCTTATCCATCTGCTGTGTAGTCCTTGTGTTGTCTTTGGCATGTCTTTTACTGCCTTCTCTTCTTTGAACTTACAAACTCAAGGGAGAAAAGGTCAGAAGAGCTTTCTGATTCTCGAGATGTGGTAAATTGGAAAACATTAAGAGTGTAAGGCACATTAAGCCTAAATAATATGTTGAAACCCTGGTTTGTGGTGGTGAGACACTGGAATGGGTTGCCTAGAGAAATTGTGATTGCATTTCATAGCAGAAATTGAGAATGTAGAAACTGAAAACAATTGTCTGTCACTGCTATTTACTTGCACTGTAGTGTATAACCAGGATATCCTGATTATGGGGGTTAGAACTTCTTGAAGAGAGGAGTTGATGTCAAAGCCTGAGCAGTGGTCTGAGTCCCTGAACTGCAGGAGCAGTGATATGCAATGATGAGTCACGTATGGGAGTAGGCTTTCTCTTTTCTACAGGTGTAAATTTGTGAGGAAGGATCCAGCTTTGTAAGACCATCCCCTTTTCCCCTTGCATTTATCCTACAGGTTGGGGACTGAATGGGAAAGGAAGGTACATAAAGTCTAAATTATTTGGTGAGACTCTGATTTGTGGTGGTGAAACACTGGAATAGATTCCCCAGAGAAATTGTGGATGCCCCTTCACTGAAAGTAGTGCCCATCACACA
The DNA here is from genome assembly GCA_035041135.1 of Platyrinchus mystaceus. Lineage (NCBI taxonomy): Eukaryota > Metazoa > Chordata > Aves > Passeriformes > Tyrannidae > Platyrinchus > Platyrinchus mystaceus. Next base: position 34,123,951 of record JAWWLV010000045.1, on the reverse strand, counting down.
GTCAGGGTAGGTGTCAGTGGAGAGTCATTTTACTCACGTTGAAGACTTTTGCCAATTTTGCATTACAAGAGAAACTCCTGTTCTTACCTAAAGTTCATTGAAGAAATAGCTCTGGGCATGTATTAGCTGACTTCACACCTGGGTAGCTAATGGAGACCATCATACATTTAGATCTGATTATCTTTTAAAGGCAGGTGATCATGGCCAGATGGCCATTGTGAGTATTTGGGATCTATCTTCAGACTTTTCTATGACTCACCTTTGAGCATTCCCTGAGTGCAGCCCCATATCCTGAGGGTCTGTCCTGTTCCTCTGAGTAATTATATAAGAAGGCAAGAGTTCTTCTGGATACCTTTACCAGAAAAGTTAGGCTAAAAGTCACTTTATCTTTTAAGCTGTATGCATACATACATATAAATACATATACATACATACACACATACATATATATATGAGATCGGGGAAGACAATGAGAGGCAAACTATCTGCATTCACTCATTAATTTCTTCTGTGCCACCGTCTTATTAAATCCATTTTACTATGATGGCATGATCTGCATGATCTGCCCTTTTAAACCCATGCAGACTCTCATGAGTTATTTTGTACTTGTCAACATGTCCTAGCTTGTTGCTGACCAGTGATAACAAGTCTTCCTCCATATCAATGTCAGATAAGAAAAAAACCCTAATTTTTTCCCCTTGGATATCTGCATACTTGAGAAGGATTTTATTAGCCTATTTTGGGTTCTCATTTTTACTCCTCTTTTAGACCATTATTTTGAACAATCTTGCCTTTTTAATGCTTATTCCAATGGAGAGATATAAATATTTTATGTTAAATGTGTTCCAGCAGAAGCAAGAGTGAACATTAGCTGTCTATAAGGGTTAACCTATTACTGAAAAGGATGCCTGATAGATTGAAAGTGTGGCTCTCTGCCAAGAGAGATCGGTATATTCTGAGCATTCATTTTCTACCTTAGGAGTGTCAAATCACGTTGCTGGTATCAGATGTGATTCAGCTTCTGAAAGAAGCAACCTCAGAGGCAAGTTCATACTTTGCTATTCAGAGAACTGTCCATGGACTGTGTACATGAATTAAGAGCGTGCCTTACTTACTAAGCTATCATTGTATCTGGAATTGTAAATTGTCACTGAGAAACAAAAAGAAATCATAAATAACTCTAAAACAAGTCAGATTCCATTTTCAAAATATTATGTGGTAATGTATTAAAATAAAAATTTTAAGCAGTATTTATAAAGTGCTCCTTGATATATTTTAACCCCAAATTGCAGTCATCTTTGCTCCCATTCTGAGTACTAAAATCAGTACTCAATACAGTAATGAAGACACTATTCAGATGCCTTGATGGAGTTGTTAATCCAAAAGCATTCCCATAGTCTCAGTAAAGATCAGTAAAGAACTTCAGTCAAGCTGTCTGGAATTGAACCTAACATAGAACAATATCTGTTTTAAGTATAATTGAACAGCTTTTAACCTTCCTGTTTTAAAAGAAAATAAATATTCCACACTTTTTTGCCTTACAAACTCATTTTTCTTTATAATCCCTATTGTCTAATTCCCTCTCTGCCAACTTTACTCTAATTCAGCAGCATTGTATTTAATTTACATTGTGTTTGATTTACACCATGTTTAATTTACATTAATGTAAACCCTGCACAAGAGCAGGGAACAGAAGTCAGGCTTTGACAAATCCAGGCCATACTAAGCCTAATCAAATTCTTTCCAAAGAAAAAAATGCAGAGTCCCGGTGCTAATATTGCTTTGATGTACTGGAATTTGTGATGGCTTACATTGCTTGTCTACTGCAGTCATAGAGGTCTACCCATAGAGGCTTTTGGGGGGCCTTCAACTTTTTCTGAGGGATTATAAAGAGAACAAAATACACCTCTTGGGCATGGAGAACACCTGTGTGCTTGCTGCCTGCTTCACCCAGTCACATGGAATAAAGCCTTTACCGTGTCCTGTGCTATGTGAGGACTCAACACCCGTGCCTCCAGCCCACCAGTGTTGATCTTAGCATCAGAGCCAAGCCTCTGGAGAATGGCGAGTTTTGTGTAATAGCACACGGAAGATTCATGTAGTCTCTCCCAGCTTTCTCTGCCTCCTTCTCCTCCTCCCATCTCAGCTCATGAGGTGCCTTCTGCCAGCACTTAGGCAGCTGAGGGCTGTTTGGAGCAAGAACACTGGGGGCAGGTGAGGCTGAAAGGGAGAGAGGTGGACAGGGCTGGGGGAGCACATCCTTAGACAGAAGGATGGGAGAAGGGAGGGAGGAGATGAAGGGGAAGGGCAGAATTAGAACATTACACTCCTAAATACTCTTGAACTCTTTATCACTCTTAATGGTTATTTTCCATAATTATTAAGAGACAATTCTTATTAACCCACATTCTCTTGCCTTTTCTGATAAAAGACCTTGAATTTGTTTTCCGTGTGGAATCACCTTGATTTTCATTTATGTTATATATTCAAGCTTTTCAGGACAAGCTCACACATTAACATAGTAGGCTCTGAAACATCTAAACTCTGTATTCCTGCCATGCAGCCTATCATTCATGAAGGGGAAGCTTCATACGTTTTAAAGAACTTATATTTAAAAGGAAGAATTTTCCTTTTCTTAGGCAAAATTCATGTGTTCATACAGTTACAGAGGATATATTAATTTATCTATCTTTCATATATTTAAATTGTATTTGTAAAAGAGGCCTAATATGTAGAATGGGCTTGTTTTGACATATGTGAAATGCATTGTCAATATTCATTTTCAAGATTTTCCAGTGGATGTTTCCTGTTGTTCAAGCAATGCAGAAGGAATATATTTCCTACCATTTTGCAAAATACAAAATAATTTCCCAATGAAAGATCTTTATTTGCTCTGTCTTCATAACATTTTTCGACAAGGAGAAAATCATGTCAACAGTCCATGTAGAGCATGTGAGAAAAATTTATTTTCCCCGGTGTGATTATGTACTCATGGTATTTCAGCAGTCTGTGGAGAAGCATCCTGTATATTAATGCAATGACTTAGGAAAATTATCATTCTTATTGCCTTCCATCTGTTCAATGACATTATATACCTATCCACAAACAAATTGTAACCACTTTGGGCTTATAATTCATCATTCATTAGAAGTTTAATACAATGGTCTTGTTTTTCTTTCTCAGAGACCAGCCTTTGCAAGTTTGGCATAGGAATTAAATACTCTGAAAGAAACTGTACTACAGTATGCAAATCAAACCTTCAGAACTAAAATTCCAGCAACAACACTTTCTCAAGATGTTTTGCATATTATTTTCTAATTTATTTTATTTTGTTCTGTTTTTCAATAGTTAAACCACTTTTTACAGAATTTCTGGGCACCTATGTTTTCTTTGCTGTTTAATAAAACCCCAAATGGTCAGAAGTCCAAGGTGGATCTGTCTTCATCTCCTCTTGAAAGTGAACATCCAAATGCACCAAAATGGCTTTCAGCTTTTAAATGTAGCATTTTGTTTGAGCAGAACCTGCAGCTGTAAACTTTTTTCCAAATAGCAAGTTGTTGGCTATGACCTAATATTGGTTCAGGGGTTTGTAAACAGTTTACCTGTCTTGCCTGTTAAATGCCTTTTTACAATGTGAAATTTTCCCTTCAGGCCTTCTCTTGGTCCAACAAAGACCTCCTGAGATGTAAGAAATACCATAAAATGTCCTCTGAACCCTAGAAGAGGTCCTTGCTTTAGTAATCTCCAAGGCCTGGATCCCCTAGGGACTTGCTTCCTGAGCCTGCGAAGTTTTGGTGGGACTGCAGGCTTAGTCCTTGCTGGCTGCTCCACACGGTCCATACTGAAGTGCTCTCGAAGCCTCCTCTCCTGTGAGTACTTTGTTTGCCTTTAGAAAAAGAGAAACTCTTTTCCCTGCAAATGGAGTGAAATCAGTGCACTGCTGGGAGGATATAGTGAGCAGAAGCCTTCCTTGCCACCCAGACACACTATATTAAAAGGTGATGCCACTTGTGTGAGCAAAGTAAAACAAGTGTCATCCGTCACATCTTGAAACAAGTCCAGTAGTATGCTCACTGTATGAGAGCAATCAGAATTACATGTATATTAAATAGGCAGTTACTTTTTGCCAGCTGCCTTTTATTCAAAACCGAAATCCACAACTGGTATAAACTACCACAAAGAAAATATGATGCACATAGAAAAGAAAAAGATGGAGTAAGAGGTACTCTGAACTCTTACCATACTGAAATTCTGTTATGATAGTACACTTGTTTACTTTTTTCCTTTACTTTTTTCCTTCTGTGCAGTTACAGTTCCCATATGAATCAGTGATTGTCACTTGTGCTTTTACAGCAGCACCTTAAAGATTCATTGTTTCAGTTGGGTTAAAGCAAATCTGAGAACTTCAGCTTGGCAAAGCCTCTGAAAATTTATAGTGAGCTTGTGTGCTCTGTTTTTAAACATGGGCAGCAACATCCTTTGGGACATTCTATATTTAAATGTAGACAGTGATTATTTACTCTCTAACCACAAATTCTCCATAAATGTCTTTGTACAGTATCTGCTGTGCAGGAGTTGGACTGTGATGTGTGTACTTGAAAACTGATGTCCAAATATCACTGGCAGAGGTCTGCTGGGGAGAAGCAGCGGGAACACAGTAATTCCCTCATGTGCAGTGCATACTTTTCTGTAGGTTTTGATCCTGTGTGAAACCAATCTGTGCTACAAATCACAGTCAGGTGGTCCTGGTGCTAGCTGCTACTGCAAGGAGCAGTCACTTCCCTCACAGCCTTGGCTAGGTTTGGTACCCTCAGCATTTGCCCAGTTCAGTGGGGGCTAGACACAGCCAGCAATTCTGTGAAAGTGCTTAACCTTCTACAGTAGCAGCATTATTGTTGTCTCACACTGTTAATAATAACTTCCACTGATACATTCTTTTTTTTCTTTTCCTCTCAGGAGTGTGAGGGAGCTCTAGGTCTTCCCTTTTCAGACCCTGAAGAAGCATCTTAGAGTCTTCCTGCACTGGCGGAACAAGAAGGTGGCATGTAAGAAGAGCAATCCTTTGCATGGTGGCTGCTTCTTGCTGCTCCTGTGAATTTCATATTTTAAAGCAAAGAACATGGCAGTGGCATGGCTTACATGAGTGCTTACATGAGCACAAGCACAGGTCTAAGTTACCCATATTTCTTATGTAGCAAGCATTCCACATAAGTTGAATTAAAAGACTGCCGTGCAAGTAAGTGGCAGGCACTATCTATGTACATTGTGAGTTGTCTTGGAAGATATTTCACATCTTGTCAGGCCAGCTTTAGCTAATAGTTTGGTGTGAAAGAAGTGATCCCATCAGCTATGGGCTACAGCACCCTGAGAGAGGAGTCAGGAGTGGCAGTGCCATGCCCTAGCCTGGACCCCTGCCTGCTTGGGACCTGAGTGCTTGAGGCACGGCCCCTTGGACAGGGGTTAAGAAGAAAGCCAACAGTGGGTGAAAGGCTGGAAGAAATGCTCCCTTAGATCCTTCCTTCCCTTAGAACCTTTGTGTGGTGAAGTGTAACGCTGCATTTCTTTCAGAGGCCTCAGAGGCTATTGTTTTGGTAAAGCTAAAAAGGGGTATTTTCCCCTAGAAAACATTCAGTGTAAATATCCATTATAAGCCACTGGAGTAGATTGAAATATTGCCTTTGAATTGCTTATAATAGCTAATTTGTTGATCTATGCAAAAGGTTAGCTGCAATTCAGAGTTGGTTCTATAAGACTTTATTTAATGAGATACTTTATTGCATTATAAGACAGCAGACACCCTTGTTTGTGTGTTGTTTCAACTGCTTTACTTTGCTGTTGAGACCTTGCCATCACACTGTCTTGGTGTCTGTAACCTGTTCTGTGGGTCACAAAGGCTCATCAAAGGACATTCTTTTTTTGAGTCAGTCTTTGTTGTTACAAAAAGCTTTGAGAAAGTTTCTGGTATTTTTGTACAGGAAATTTTTAGGAGACAAAGCAATAACAAGCTGAAGAATAAAAAGCTCTTTCCCAAATAGCATGATATCACACTAACCTCAAGTTGTATCAGAGTGAAAATTACTAGATAGGGTGTTTTATTAAAAAACTTTCTGTAAATCTGCTTATTATATGATACGAGAGAAGGTTAAAAGCAACATGTTTGCATTGTCTGCCATAGAGGTGCCATTTTCTCTAACACACATATGTTACTTGATTATCATTATCCCACATTTCTTCATTTTCTGGACCAACTCTTAATAAAGTTTCCAGCACCAAAGGCTCTGTTCAGCAGTGGGCTGAGAATCCTCATCCTGCTCTTTCTCAGAGGGAATGAGACCACATAGCTCCTTTCAGGACCTGGTATCCACTAAGAAAAGATCAAGTTAGTTTCCCAACAGCTCAGGATTCTCAAAAACACACTGCTATTTTAATGTTCATGGTATTTTCCCCCTAAATATTTAGACTGTGTCATGGCAACATCTGCTTTTAGTTCTACATTTGTTTTCCTATCCTTCATTTAAAAAAAAAAAATGACAGTTTCAATTTATTCCCTTTAAATTTAAAATTCACTATTTTTAACTTTTATTACCTATAGACAGTTATACAAATGGTTAGTGAGATGCTTTGCATTTCCTAGGCAAATTAAAATGACTATATTGATTGCTAAAAAGGTGTTTGCTTTTATGATTGATCATATTGATTATGAAGAGGCACCGAAACGTTCAAGATAAAAGCAAACATACAGTATGCACAACATATTGTAGGCTATTTGGAAGGGAGGGGGGGTGACAACTAGAGGGTAAGCAGAAAAATATGTATTCCGAGTACATATTTAAAAATCAAGAAGTAGGCTAAAAATAATAATATCAAAACAGGAGGAATCAATGGTACAATTTTTTCCTGTCCCATTGACTTTATTATGTTTGCATGAGTGCAAACCCAACTGAATAATTGAATGTACAAATTATTGATATTAACAGCTGCACATTTTATTGTCCAAGACAGAGCTAAGGAAAAGGACATTTAAGATCCTTAAATGTAACTCTTAACATATGTATCACAGTCAATCGTTACTACTATTATTATTTCTACTATATTTGAAGAGTGCTGGAAGTAAAATGCAGTGGATTCAAAAATAGGTACTTCCCAAGTGCATTTGGATGATTACTTACTTTGGTCAAAATAAGAAGAGGCTTAATACTGATGCAGAAATCCAACATTCCTTTTTAGAGTGGTCTGATCAGCAAGTAAATCAATCAAACAAATTTAAGGAAAATAGTGCGTGCAAGTCATTTGCCTATCTAAGCAATACACAGGATCTTAATGTTTTTTTAATTAAAAAATATACTCTTTGCTTAAATTCTGATTACCAACTCATTCTTATAAATCTTTATTCAACTTGCATATACTTATATGGGAACAGGGCAATGGACACATATAAAAAGGTTCAATGAATCAATTTTAGAAAGGAAAACAATATTTTTGTGACTTTTTTTTTACTTTGTAAGTCTGAAAAAAACAGCACTGCTACCTAGTGATATTGAGACTTTACAATAAAGTTGAAACATTCTGCTAGTTTTAGCTCTGAAGTAGTACTGCTTTACGCAGGATAGTTAAGGCAAGATATGTACTAGTGTCTAATTGAGAACAAAAAGATCTATAGCTGAATTGTTCTTATCATCAAGAAACTACACCTTACTATGGTCCAACAGAGAAACAAACACAATAGACATATGGATATTTCATATCAGTTTATTCTATACCACATCTTCCCCTATTTGTTTTAAAAGTGAGAGTATAAATCTTTAAATGTCACTGTGAGTATTGGTTTTCATAGAACCTGCTGGATTGCTTGATCCAGGAAAGCTCCTTTTGCTCCATTAGTGGAATTAACCATGTCATTAAAGTTATGGTTTGTCATATGTACATCCACTTCTGGATCAGGGCTGTTAGCATTAGATAGTAGTAGTAATCGATACTAAACAATATGTCTTCTTTGTAGAAAACTCATGATAAAATACTTATTATGCCTCTCTAATCTTAACAGTTTTTTGAATGTCTTAAACAATTTCTGTTACAGTTTTTTTCTGCTGTAAACTATAATTTCAGGTTTTCTTACATGGCTGATGCAAAGCTTACAAACACATTCTTTAAGATCATTAAATTATCTCAAATTCCTTAAAAAAAGCTTCTCTCTGATCAGCTCAATGTTCTGCATATTGTAGGAGATACAGACATTAGAGTCATTCACATAAATTTGCATTAATGATACTGAATTTCCTTAAGAGTAAATTTAATCTACATTTCAAAAAATGAAAAAGTGTGACCAATATTTTTCTGATAGGCTCACTAGCTGAGCATCAGCTTTATGGCTGTTTTTAAAGTAGGTAGAAAATAAAAACCTTTTTTTTAAGATATAGGGTAGAACTTGAAAATCGCAAATGCATCTAGGTATCTGAGGTCCCAGTCTTGAAAGGCACTTGGAGGACATCTACACTGCCATGTGCTTTCACATTGCAAGTCATCTCTTTCTGGCACAACATCAAGTCTTTCACACCCACAGTGCAGAGCCTGCTCATAGCTTTTGAGGACTATTCATCCCTTACCCTATCGTTACAAAGATTAAGTGTTAAGGATGGTGAGGCATGTAGTGTCTCAAAACTTGCATCCATTTTAGGAAATATTTCTAAGATTATTGTGTCCCTGTAAAATGTAAAATGCCAATGGCTTTAGCTCAGCTGTTACTTGAGGCACTTCTGACTGCACACCGGTTGTTTTCCTTCCCTCCATCCCACTGCTGTTCATTCCAGCTTCCCTCTATGCTTGCCAGGAATTCATGCAACAGTTCTGTGAGATGCTGGATCCTGCACAGATTAGCTTTTCAGGTGTAAGCTGGATTCAAGAGGGGTAGGATCATATCAGCGTGGAGACCTAAGGTCACAAGCAGTGGCTCCAGATCTTCCATCCCTAAAGGTAGATAGATTTCATGAGCTTTTCATGAGCTTCAAGAAATGAGACACTTCCGCCCTGCAGTGGGAACAGTTCCACCATAGAGGTGGTTACCCCTCATAGCTGTAAGTTCATGACTAGGTCAGTACTGGCCTGCCATTATTTCTGGGCTAGTGAGGATGCATGAGACAATCAATCATGGGGCTTGTGTGTGGATAATGGGTATAACTAATGTGCCTGAAATAGCAGCTGGCTTTCGGATAATGGGCTTCCCAAAGTGCACTGAGTGTCATTAATAGTATTCATGGCTGCAGGTCGCTTGCCAGAAAAAGTAAGTAAATACATTCATCAGAATTCAACACAGACAAGCATCAAAATGAAATATGCAGGAAAGGCACATGAAGAAAGCGTAACCACCTTGGGAATTTCAGGGGCCAAATTGAGATTGTTTTGCATGGGCTTTTCTCTAGTACTATGTCTTCTGGAGACATCTGGGCGAACTCTGACAGGCTGCTGAACAAGGAGCACAGTAGAGCTGAAAGCACAACTGGCATTCTCTAAACCCCTGTGCCTTCACCCAGGCAGCATGCTGAGAACAGGCAGAACCAGCACCCCACACAGGAAAAATAGCTTTCTGAAATTTACCACTCAGGTTACCTGCCAACCTTATCTTTTTAGGGAAAGATTGTCAGTTATTTGTCTGGCCTCTCTCTTTTTTTCCGCTATCTCTCCATGGAATCTGCCTTTGTTCATGGAAGACCAAGGGAGAAAGAGGAAATATGTGACCTGTCCCCAGATCTAAAGCAAAATCCCATTTCAGTACATGCAGTGTCCTTGACAATAATAATCTCATTGGTCACAATGAAATTAGAAATCATTCCTCATAGTGGCTGCAGCAATAAACACCATAAATGGCAGTTACCAGGATCTGGATTTGTTTCTTCCAGGTCTTCTTCAGTCTTTTCCCTAAGCCATCCTCATCCCAGGATGCCTCATAGCCCATTCTTTTCTGCAGCCTGATCCTGAGCTTTTAACTCCCTGGGTTGTTCCCAAAGTGGCATTCCTTTTCTGCTGCTGGCTTTATGTCCTTTCTGTAAAACTCTGCTCAACCATGTTGAGAACCATCCATTAAAATGAAAGCCTTTCCTATGCTGACCACAGAAATAAAGTAGAATTCTGGAGCCTTCCTCCAGACAGGCAGAGGGCCCTGAGTGATGGGTATCATGCAGTTCAGTGCACCTGAGACGGACCGTACAGAGGGCTGTCGTCAGTGGCACCAAGTCCAGCTGGAGGCCAGGCCCTAGTGGTGATATTGGGACCAATGGTGTTTAACACCTTTAATGTCTTGGATGATGGGACAGAGTGCACCCTCAGCATGTTTGCTGGCGACAAAAAAATGGGAGGAGTAATGGATACAGCACATAGTTGTGCTCCATTCACATCTTGACAGGCTGGAGAAATGGAAAAACAGAAGTCTCATAAAATTCAGAAAGGGGAAATGCGATGTCCTGCACATGGGAAGGAGTAACCTCATGTAGTGTTATGTTATATTCTGGGGCCTGGCCAGCTGGAAAACAGCTTGGTAACAAAGTGCCTGGAGATCCCGGTGGACACCAAGTTGACAAGCAGACAGCAAAGTGCCCTTGTGGCCCTTCCTGGGCTGCATGAGGCAGAACCCTGCTGGCTGGTCAGGGAGGTGATCCTTCCTCTCTGTTCAGCCTGGTGAGATGCACCTGGAGTGCTGCGTCCAGTCCTGAGCTCCCCAGTGCAAGAGAAACATGGACATACTGGAGCAGATCCAGTGAAGGCCTCAAGATGATTATGGCCTTTGAACACCTGACATATGGAGGGTGAAGGTAAGAGCGCTAGAGCTGGTCAGCTTGGAGAAGAGAAAGTTCTCTGAGAGATCTCATCCATGTGTATAAATACTTGACTGGAGCAAGTACACAGGATGGAGCCAAACTTCTCAGTGGTATTTAGTCAAAGACCAAGAGACAATGGGCACAAATCTAAGTGCAGGCAATTTAGGTGCAGCATTAGAATAATCTTTTTCCTGAGAGGGTAGTAGAACACCATCAGAGACGCGAATGTTTGCATGTATTAGTATATTAGAGTCATGCATGGAGTTTTATTATTTTCAGTAATGTCAGCACGTTGGCACTGTGGATATACTAGTCGGGGCTTCAGATACATCAAAAATCATTAGGTTCTTTCAGATATTTTTGAATGTTTTCCTTATATCTGTTCTCTCTGCTTACTTACTGAAACATTCTTGCAAAGATGAAAATTTTAACTACTTCCATTTTTTTAAGTCTTTTTCTAGTTAATGCTTTATTTTATTTATACTTCAGTATCAGCACAAAAAGGCAGTAATAAGTCAGGCTATTTAATATTTGCATAATGTGCTTTTTTTCATTACATTGGTAATTGTGTAGCATTTTGCAGCTGATTTACACAACTCGTTTTTGTGCGAACAAAACAGTTATAAGCACTAATTAGAGTACTTTATTTTAGCAGCACACAAAATCCCAAAATTTTGATCTTGGGTACCTATATCAGTTCAGAGCTTAAAACCTCATCAGACTGGGAAATGTTGTCTCTTTTTCTTGGAGTAGGTTACAGAAACAGGAAGAGGCAAGTAGGTAGTCCCAGGAAGTCTGCTGTCAGTTTGGCACAAGGATGCTGTCATGAGCAAGAATCTACAGATCATTTTCTACTAACTGTAAGCTTGTTTGCTGTAGTTCAAGGACCTGAAATAAACCATTAAAAATATTGTCTTTTAAGGGAAATAGAGAAAATCTTCCTGCCTCCTCAAAACATCTGGGCCTCTCAGTTCAGGAAGGATATTGAGGTGCTGGAGCAGGTCCAGAGGAGAGCAATAAGGCTGGCGAACAGACTTGAACAAAAGTCCTATGAGGAGAGGCTGAGGGAGCTGGGGTTGTTTAGCCTGGAGGAGGCTCAGGCGAGACCTCGTCACTCTCTACCTGAGAGGAGGGTGTAGCCAGGTGGGGGTTGGTCTCTTTTCCCAGGCAGCTATCAGTAAGACAAGAGGGCATGGTCTCAAGCTCTGCCA
>JAWWLV010000045.1:34090412-34111832 GCA_035041135.1 Platyrinchus mystaceus | reverse complement strand
TAGTGGATCAAGGGTTGGACTTGATGATCTCAGAGGTCCTTTCCAACCCATCTGATTCTATGATTCTATGATTCTATCAGATGGCTAAATTCAAGGGCACACAGACACATAACAGGGCAACAGATGGATTGCAGGTTTCTAAACACACACAGTCCATTAAACTCCCATTTAGGTACCTAAATTTCTGATCCTGAGCATACATGGAATTGCTGACAACTTGCCTAAACTAACTGTGCTCATGTTTTGTCCGATTCCTAAATCTGCTTGGGACTGACAGACCAGGTAACTTGACTCTTAACTTCCTGAAGTACCCATTTCCACAAGCAGGCTCAGACATCCTCCTCCTCTGATGAAATCCCCCACTGTGCCAACATGAGAGATTCATGGAGCCATAAACAGAGCAAGCCAAAGGGACCACGCCTTCTGTACTGTCCTAAGGTGGATATTCCCCAGTGAGGCTAACAACAACTGGTTACCACTCTGTGGCAGGATGTCCAACTATTTTTTTCTTCACTTTTGTTAATAAATCTAAATGCATCTAAAAAAAAATCAATTGTTGTTGTACTCGATATGTTTCATCTATGAAACTTGATCTGATCTTCAGCGATGTGACAATCAGCTTTCAAGATAAGGCACCTTTTCAATAAAAGGAAAATAAAGAGAAAATAAAAGAACAGTGGGCAGGGAAGATACTGCTGTATAAAGTGCATCTCTGGTCTGCCCAGTGGTCAGTTCTGGCAAGATTGTATCAGTTTTTTAATGAAATCACATCACATTTTAATGTGACTTGTACAGATTTATGTAACCCTTAGCAAGAATACAATACCACAGTCCCAGGCTCACACTGCTGACTGGTCCATCTAAAATAATCAGAACCTATCCTTCTACCAGATGGCAGAGCCACCAAGAGCAATGTGGTAGGCTCAAGCATTTTCCATCTATTCAGAATAGAAGATGTGGGGCCTTTTGGATCCAGAAATGTGTAGAAGTTGCAATAGCTTAATATTATCAAAGTTATTTTAGGTAATTTTTGCTTTTTATTTGCAGGAGAGATTTTCCTTGCCACCTTCTAAAGCTCTAATTAATCAAAAATGCGTATGCAAACATGTCACTTAGTAAAAAAAAAAAAATCTAAAAGTTTAAAAGTTAAAAGCTGAGGCATCTCTGATAACTTGAAGGTAACTGGTGGTGCAAATCTGCAGTTACTGAGAAACATTGCAATCCTCCAGAAACTGAACCCTCAGTCGGACCATCTGCATATTTCTCCTACCTGGCTTTTAGGGAATGCATAAGAACAGGAAATTAAAAAAATGAATCTCTTCTTTAGAACACTCATAAAATAAAACCTTTCCTTGGCAATATTATACTTCTTTTGCTTTTGATTAATTCTAGGGCCTTACTGTACACACTTCAGATGACCTCCATACTACAGCATCAAATATGAAGAAAGGGTAGTTCCTTGAAAATCAAGATTCAATTAATTTAAAATTCTCTGAGGGAAAAAGCTGTAGACAGAAAAGAGCTGGCAGGAAGTTTATGTGCTGCTGGTGTGATATATTTGCCATTAAATGCACATCTAAATCAGGTGACTGCTTCCTTCCATTACTAGGATTGGGATATGAAGAAGCAGTTGTTCTGTGTAAAACAGCTCATGTGAGTAAGAGAATGCAATTAAATTATCTTGAGCCAGGCACCCATGAAAGCTTCTCCTGTAGCAAAGAAATGGGGAATTACAGAGTGCCATTGCCTAGAAAGATTTATTTGTAAAGTCCTGCATAAGACGGAGAGAAGTATGCATATTCCATTCAGTGATGCAAATATTGTCAGCTATTTAATATGCAGTATATTTATTCCAGAGAAATCAGTGATATTTAAAGAAAAAAAGGACTTATCCCTCATTTTGAAACATATTTTTGGAGCAAATCCAAACTAGCAGCTGGAATTTTATGATTCCTGCAGAATTCTGAAAAATCCCACATTCAGTCCTAAGGAATTCTTACTCACATTCAACATGATGACACTATAAAAAACAGCTAGAAAATGGCTTATTGTGGACTGAAGAGTATGGTAATCTACTTTTTAATTTCTCTGACCTGCAATTATGCAGAATTCCAGTGCTGGCAAAAAAAATGGCTGGAGGATCAGAACTACAATTTTAAGGCTCAATGTTTGTATTTTTTTATTCATAATGGAAATGCCAGGAGTAAAAGCTGGACATCAGAGATTGTAAGAATTTTAAGATTGTAAAATTTGTAAGATTTAGGACATGGATGACACAATCACATGAAGTTTTATTTCATCCCACAGTACTTGAAAGCCCAGGTTTCATATAGGAAATAGCAGAGGTAAATGCCAAAGAAATTTTCTTTTTAAAGTAGCTATGTGACTTCTAAACCACTTCATTGCCTTGAAGCCTATTCCTGGCTATGTATTCTCCTGGAACTCCTGGGACAGTTTTCAGCACCTGCTCCTTTTGTCGGTGCCCGTTGGGCTTAGCAACTGCAGTCTTGTCCCTCTCCATTTTCTCTGAACCTGCTTGAACACCCCAAAGGCATCTTCTGGAAGCTTTGCCCTGTGAGCAAAGAATCTGGCTTGAAATCTTTATTTTATAATGCTTAGAAATCCCTATGCATACTCACATTTTTCTTTAAAAATACCAGTAAAAAACCCCCCAACATTATTTAAGTAAAAGGACTATGAAAGCAAGGCGAATATTAGCATAAACATGTCTCTTCTTGAATAAAGAACACAAGATTGTGGTTCAAATATGCATGAAATCCAAATTTAGTGCCTCCAATAATGAAACAAAAATATCAGTGGTCACATGATTCAAAGCTGACATAAACCCAGTCTGACACTTCTAACTTGGTAAAATGTTTTTGGTTGGTTAACACCATGTTGCTGGGTTTTGTTCTAGATCAGGTAGTACTTGTCCTCTCATAGGCTGCAAGAGAGTTGCCAACAAAAGCAACTCTTAGTCTTAATTCAGCAGAAATCCAGGATATACCTACTCTCTGTTTGAATCACTGATACTGCTCAGTGAACTTGCAGCATTACTGACGATGGGACTGTGGCCCAAGCGCAATCCAGTAAAAGCCAGGAGCTGCAGCTTTCATCAGTGGGATTTTAAACAAGGGGTTTTCATGAGTAGCAAGACACACATTCTGCTTGAAGGGCTGGCACAAAGTCAACACAGAAGAATGCTGTGTCAGGAAACTGTCATATTTACAGCATAAATGAAACCTAGGAAACCCTTCAAATCTTCATCTGAATAAAGGGTTTTTTGACCATATGATACAATTTCTATAAATATGAGGGAAGTACTGACTATAAAAATAACCACAACATAATTTTTAGGCAGGATGAAGCTCTTCTTGCAGTCCATGCCCAGAAGTGCCTCGGAAAATTTAAAAAAAAGTGTCATCTGTACTATCATTATTTTCAAGTAACATTCAAACTTGCCACTTTGAATTTTTATAGTCTTTTTTTTTTTTTCTCTGTAAAAAATAAAAGGAATACTTAATTGCCACAGCATTACTCTCCTATTAGGACATGGTTGTGTAAGAAATAATTTTAGTGGTGAGATTTGAGGTCTTTTGGTCAAAAGGTCGCAAGGAATTGGCTGTAATAGTAACAGAAATCCGACCTGTCACAATCGGGTCCTGGACTCTTTATGGTGCAAATTCTTATTTATTTGATCGGGGCTGTCGGTGCCGTTCCGTGGGAGTTTGCCTCTGTTTTAACTCCTTATTCCCCAGCTTTCGCACACCTAGGTGCAGGCAAACTGGCCAGTCGGGAATTGCGGAGGAAAAGGGACGAGCCCATTCCAGCGGTGCGTCCCTGAGGCGGGAGCCGCGGACCGAGGCGAAGGGCTGGCGGGACGGGCAGTACACGCCGTCCCCGCACCTCGGGCGCCCGCAGGGGCCGAAACTCAGACCCTCGCACAGGGTGCGATTCCACGCCCCGCTGCCGGCCCCGCCGCCGCGAACACTCGCGGCACGGCCGCGCCCGCAGCCCCCGCCCCTCTCCCCCGCGCAGCGCGGCAGCTCCACGCCCCGACCGCACCTGGCGGCCGAGAGGTGGTGGCGACCCCCGCCCCGCCCCACCTGGTCCCGCCGTGCCCGAGCGGGGCCGGGCGAGGCCGCCCCGGGCTCTCCATTGTGCAGCCGCCGGCTCCGGCCACCTGCCGGCGGCGCCAGGGCCGGGCACTGCTCCGCGCCTCCCTCTGCCTCCCACAATCCCCCCGCCCACCCCTCCGGTCCCCGGCTGAACCGGGGAGAGCCCTCGCCTTCCCTCCCTCCCTGCCTCCCGTTCCCCCCGGCTGGCGGAGCTCCGCCGCCTCCCCTCCCCCGTCCTCCCTCCCACCGCGCGGCCGCCGCCCCTCCGCCCTTGCCCGCCGGAGCTGCCGACTTCCCGCTGCGCGCGGCTCGCCGCCGCCTCTCCCTGCCATGAGCCGCCCCCCGCCGCCGCAGCAGCACTGAGCGGGGAGCGCGGAGCCATGCCGGGCTGGAAGAAGAACATCCCCATCTGCCTGCAAGCCGAGCCGGAGCGAGGTGAGCGCGGAGCACCGGGGGCGCCAGCCGCTCGCCGCGCGGGAAGGCGGGCGGGGGGGCGGGGGGCTGCGGCGCCGCCGGGCGCCCCCTCCCCAGCACATCCCCAGGGCACGGCGGCACCCGCCCCGCGGTGGGACGGGCGGGCGGCCCCGCGCCTTCCATCTTGCTCCGCCGGCGCGGTCCTGGGGCGGGGGGCGTGCGGGGCGGCGGCGGCCGGGGGCCGGCACCCGCGGCGGGGCGGGGGGGACACACTGGGCCGGGCCCCGCCGCTCCCGCCCTCCCCGCACATAACTTTTCTCCGCGGTGTTGCCGCCTGCGCTGCCCCGGGCCGGGCTTCTGCAGCTGGGGGGGCGTGAGCCGGGGGGCGCGGGGGTGCTCCGAGTGACTTCGGGAAACTTCCCCGCGTGTTGCTCTGCCCCGGGCCGCTGCTGGACCTGTCCCGTCGCTCCTCGGGGGGCGCCGGCACCGCGGGGTCACGATCGCCCGCTGCGAACCGGCAGCGATTGCGCCTCGGCGCCCAGCAGTGCCCGCAGGAGCTGCCCCGAGTCCTGGCAGCGGCCGAGGGATGGCCTCAGGTACCCCAGCTCCGCTGTACGGGTCGGTGCTGGCGGAAGCAAGATCATTTCTGGTCGCTTTTCAAAATAAACACTCTATTTATTCTAATAGAAAGGTAACTTTGCCCTTTTCTCGGAGAGGGCTTTTGTCACGAGTGGGTGTTGTGTCACCTGCTCTGTCCTCAGCCTGGGAGTCAAAGGCAAAAAGGCTCGTTCATCATTTAAACTCAGGTATATCCGTCGTCTTACGCCTTTGATTTACAGTTTAATTCTGTGGTAGCATATGGAGTCCTGAAGTAGGACGTTTCGGGTTGGTTGCCGTCGGGTTGGGTAGCTGGCTGTCCTGCTAGGGACAACAATTTACCAAGTATTAAAAAGGAGGAGGTTCTGTTTGCTGTGTGGAAGAAGTCTTGTTCCCTTGCATTGGAGGTGTAGGTCTGTTGCAGAACTGCTGCCCTGCTTCTGACAAGTAAATCCTATTGCTAATGGGAAGTTCATCGCAAATACATGACATCATGAAAATAGTCGCTGAAATGGGAGCAGGCATTTCAGCTGTGAAAAGCAAGATTTTTAGTCTTTACTCTTAGTAAATACATCATTACTGAAATCTGTGGTCATATTTCTTTATGTCAGGAATCTGTGTAGCTGAGAAATCACAGAAACAGGATGGATGACAGTTGTCAAAATACATCAGATGCTTTTACAGATGAGGGAACTTCAGTAAGGGTCTAGTCTGGCTATGTCAGAAACTGGAAAGATTTTCTCATTTCATTCTGCATAAAGGTTGTATCATGAACTGTAACGTGTGGACTTGTCCTTATTCAGAGTAAACAATGGTGGTGGTTTTGCTCTGATGGGTTTAATGCCAGTTAGAATACTGATTTGTTAACAGTTTTTGTTTATTCCTATTTCTATTTAATCTCTTTCATCTTCATTATGAAGCTGAATAGATTTATATATTAATAGTCTTATCACTGATGCTTTCCTTTGTTGTATTTCAGTTGTGTAAATAACTGTGCCTAAAGTAAATTATTACCATTTGAAGTATGTTGCATTGTACAGTGCTCAAGTTTAGTTAGTAATTTAGTAGGATTCCAGTTACTGGAACTTTTCTGCTTTAGACTCGGAAAAATATTAAATAGTCAAAATAGTTAATCAGTGTTGAATTTAATAGTTCTTGAGTATGAAGAATAGATGAAATAAAGCTTTCAAACTAGACAGAAAAACAGCCAGTGTAGTAATGAAATGGAGGGGCATCTTTAGCTAATGTAGGAGTTTAGTGTGGCATTGAGTAAAAGGCAATTACAGATACAGTTAAATTCTGGTTCAAAGCCAGTTGTGCTTACATCCCCCTCTTCTGTTTCTAGAAAATATTTCCATTCAGTTACTCTGCAGAACATTTGTGTACATCATGCTATCAGAAGACTTCTGCAAATGTAAACAGTGTTATTTGAAACTCACATTGTAGCCGATAACTTTCTGTGTTTTAAATATGGAGTAATACTGGGTGTGAAATATTTACTAATATAAATTCCTTTTATGTCACATATACAAGCCTGCTTACATATAGGATGTAGAATATCCATTTATCCGTCCTAAATGCATGTGTATATTGGATAATAATACTCTTACAGAATAAAAGAATAAGAAATATTTAAATGCACATGTATTTTCTTTGATTTTATGTTCCTGTGGTCTGTTTAAACCGGTGTTTTGTTCCTGTGAGAGAAGCTAGGCTTTATTCAACCCCATGAATACCAGCAGGACTGACTAGTTGTGATTTTGCTGTATAACAACACAGACCTGCTAAGTTAATTTGGCGCTGAAGTATCTCTGTGGTGATCACTTGTAAAACCAACTATAAAATGAAAAGAAAAAAAACCAACCCATCCAAGCCAGAAAATACTCCACAACCACAAACCAAACAAAACCTCAGAAGAGAAGTGAGTAGCTAAGTAATGCCAGTTTATCCATGTGCCTCCTGCTGTCTTTCCCTTTTAGGGAAGCCTCCCCTGCTGGCTTTATTATATCCACAGTCAGTACCCCCCTTCTCTGTCATAATAAACAGGTATTGTGCAGCCTTAATTTTAAGTCTATTTGTAGCAGCAGAATTGAACTGGAAAACGTTAGTGCTGGAGATGCTGGGAAAACTGGGAAGGGAAAGATTTCCCTCTGGTGAACCACAAATAGTTTGTACCAGATCATCTTTTCCCCTCAAACTTCACAGGCTTCCCTTTAACACCCTCTCGAGAGTTCTAATACAGATCCTGGGTCCTCGGCATGCACCTTGCAGGAAGCTGATTGGGCCCTCATGTCTTCAGCTGTGGAAGAGAGAGAAGTTCTGGGCACTAGACATGAGGCTTGAGATGTGGGTGGATTTGTTAGAGAGGATGTGGATGTGGAAATCTTGCTGCATCCTCAAGGCACTGCAGCACAAAAGGTTCACTGGGTACTGATGGTCTTTGTCCAAACCAATGCAGCACTGATTTGGGGAGCACTTCAAAGCTGTTGCCTCTTCCCTGATGCTCAGTTCATCTGGTATGTCTGGATGGCAGTGCTACTGCAGTAGTGTTCTGGTGCGAGGGGCCAACTTAAAAACTATCCAAGGAACTGCTTTGTTTTGATGTGGGGAGCTACTGGGATATTGCAAATGGTGATAACCTTGTGCAGACATACTGGGTTTGCTCCAGGTAGGGTTATTTTAGTGTATCGGTATTCTTGTTTGCTCCTTCTTTGCTTCAGAACCCCCCATCTGTATTGAATACCTACCTCAAAAAGTCCTTAGCGTGCAGGCTGTCACCATTGTTCCTACAAGTCATGTGCTGAAATAGAGGTTATCCAAAAACTTGACAAAATCAGAATTTTGCTAATGGAAATTGGCCAGTCTTGCTGAAATGAAATAGCAGAGACATGGTCATTGCTGTTGGCTCACCTTGGGACAATTGATACCCTGAGTGAAGGAGAGTAACCTGGGTTAATGTTCAAGCATCAGAGCGCGTGTGTGCACGTCGGGTTTAGCATTTATGAGAGTGCTTTGTGGTGGAGAAGATTCTCTTCCGAGGGGTGGCAATCAGTGGTATTTCAACAAGTATTTTTAGATGTCTTCACTGTGGAAATTATGTGGGATACTTACGTCAACTGAAAAATCATATTATGCTAGTTTTCAGAGGCTAAAACCGTATTTAAAATATGAAATGGATAGCTCCTTTTTTGTGCATGCTGCAGCACAGTTAGTGGTATTCTGCTGCCTGCTCTGTAATCGAACAGTACTCTGCAGTGATTATGCTGCTTCTGACTTCCACCACCACAATTATCACAAAGAGTTGTTTCTTTTAGAAAATGGGAATTCTGCTCTGTCTTGAGAAAAAGATCTGTAATGTATACCTGAGGCAGTAAACCCTGTCATTCCTAAAATGACATGTGAAGACGTACCAGTATAAGACAGTGTCTTTAAAATTCTGGGCACACTTCCCTCCTTCCCAGTTTTCTGCCTAAGACATTAAATCAGATCTTGTTATAAACCACCTAAAATACTTGTTGTTGAAGTCATATCTGAGTAAATACTTTCGGAAGAAAAATATTACTGGAATTTTGTTCAATATCCCTTCCAATCAAGTTAAATGAGGGTGTTTTATGGAACTCCTGTTTCAGCTTTGTAGGTGATCAAGTTTGACAGGAGTACAGAAAATAGTATTTGTATATCTTGTATATTCACTATGGGACTGCTTGACATCCCTTAATGTACCTGCTTGTTAATTTTAAGAATGCATCTAAGTATGCTTTGGCCTTGTTAATTTTCTCCTTTTCTTTTTTTTTTTTTTTAAGTATTATGTGTTCCACAGTTGTTTTCCCTCTACATTTAACACATTAGCCCAGTTACACTGAGGAAGAGGGAAATATTGTATTTTTATTTTCTGCTCTTCCATCCATGTTCACAGTTCTTGAAAGTCAGGGAAATGAGGTGAACTTTAGGAAGCATTTTAAAGGAAACATTAGGAAATGTTTTAAACCCCAAGCCTCAAGGATAAAAAAATATGCAAGTATTGTGTGAATCCTGCCTCAAATTCAAGACCAGCATGTTCTCATGGAAGATGTGCTGACAACAAGCATCTATCCCTGAGGTTACTGCTTCGTGAGCTTGTCTGCTCATCTTAAGCTGGAAGAGAATCAGTTTCCTAGGTAAGGGAGAGATATGTGCCTGTTACTGAATTTAATCATGTTATTGTGGGTTAGCAATTTGCATCTGATCGAACAAGGCCACTTTAGAGAGGTTATACTTCTTACTCTTTCCAGGTCCATGTTAAAAAATTAACTTCTAGATTTTAAACACAGAAGGCTTAGGGTGACTGTCCATTGTGTTTCAGGCTCGTAAGGCAAGAGGAATTTCATTCTTCTTGAGCTTAAGTGGGTCCTTAGAAACTGAAGAAAGTGAAAACTGGAGACCTAGAATTGGTAACCTTGTGCAGAGGCCTTCTGTTTGTCTTTATCTGTTTTCTCACTTCTGTCACATGCCTTGTGAAAAGTTAAAAGTATAACCTGGATGGCAGACAGCCTTTTGTGAGGAGACGATGTGCTTGCAGTGGCAGCCCTAATAATCAGGACTGGGTGTTGGGGATGAACATGTGGAGAGAGAGCTGCTTGGAAGACATTGCTGAAACTTAGTGTGGAGTCCAGATAAATACCTAGTGCATGAACAGTTGGGACATTTGGTCAGTTATGATATGCAGAGCACAGTGTAGTTGCTTACATTTGAGGTAAAGAAGTAATGGACAAAATTAAGGTGAAAAAGAGCAAAAATGAGAGGAAATGTCATCATATCTCACCTGCTAACATAAGAAGCTGGCTTAACTAGCTGCATTCCTGCATCTGAAATTACAGCTAAATCTCAAATGGGAAAACACTAATTCTAGAAGGTGGATTAATAACAAAATACTGATTAGCAGTTGTATGTATTCTGTCCTTGCCTTGTCAGAGCTTCTACCTCTTATCACCTCAGTCTTGCAGTCTTGACTGAACTGTGTCTTGGACAGTTGGTCTTTCTCTGTTTGCTAAACTGAAAGTTGTTGAAACTCTTTGCCAGGTGGGATAAGATGATGCCCTAGAGGTAGTTTTCATCAACACACAAAGGACACAGGCATGCTCTGTCAGTTTTTGCATTCTTTCTCTTAAAATCTGCTGGGACCAGGACTCTAACACAGGGATGGAAAGGAGGCAACAGTTGATCCCTAGTGCCCTTTTAGCATGAAGGGAACTGAGAACAGACAAAAAGCATCTACATCTCTTGCAATCTGCACGGCCAAGTTACCAGCATTTTATGGCCTGTAGTATTAAAAGAGTTCACTAAATCTTGCGGAATCTTCATGAAGATACGGTCTTCACTGATTGCTGGGAGATGATCGTCTACTGTGTCTGAGTAATAACCAAGTCTTTTTCCCCATATAGAAAGAAAATGTGAGATACTTGGTGCAAATATTTTTTTTTTTCAGAGGGAAAGCAGTTTTTTTTAATGTTCATCAGAAATGTGGTTATATTTGACAACAGAGAGTAATGGCAGCAAACACTAACTTGCGTCAAAGAATAGCAATATGTAGAATTCGAAGCACTGTTTGCCACTGACAGGCACAGTTACTTTTTTGGGTATCTGGGAGCTATGAAGGGTATAAGCTCTAAACAAGTTTTTGATCAGAGTTTCTTGTGCACTGAAACATTAGAGAGAGACATGACTGGAAACACAGAAGCTTCCCTGTTAGATCCTTCAGTAATTTAGACGTAGACAACTTCCCTTGAATCTCAATACATACCTATATGGATTGTTTCTTTGGTATGATTCAAAATTACCTGAGCTGCCATAGCTAAAGGCTTTCCCTGAAGAGCTGTCAAGACCATGTTGCACTCTGGTGGTTAAAGTAGGTAAGACTTGATGTGCACTTTCTCTCCATTGATTGTATCTGACCCCTCTTTAGTTAATGCTGCTGCTCTTGGAAAAAAAGATGCACTGAGTCAGCAGTTATCTGTAAGGGTCTTATGATTTTGGCTGTAAAATTCTGTTGTGTTTGAATATTTATCTTTGAATTTATGCATGTTGAAATGTCAAGAGTACTATCCATCCCGACTTAGGCAAAAACAGACTAACAGGATGTGTTGGTGTCCTATGTGTGTGGGGTCAGGGTGATCACCTGCTCAGTGTTTCATTTGGGCAAGGTGATTGTGACACTCTGTAAAATTCAGGGTAAAATAATAACATTTATGTTGGATACAAGTAATATTGATGCTGTATCACCCTGCTAGTGTGGGGTAGTAATTTAATATTGTGTAACTGAACACAAACTTTTCCTTATTAACAGACAGTATTTTGATGTTGTAATGTAAAGTAATGCCAGAATGTGTCCTCTCAGTAACTGCTTTTCCCAGGAAGGTAAGCACTATTTGAAATGCTTATTTTTGTTTACTGAACCATGCTATATAGTGTAGCACTTTCTTGCTGAAGCAGTTTCCTGGTAGATGAATGTACAGTGAGACATGGTCTCTCTGTCCCACACTTCAATGTGTGAATTAAAACCAACACATTTACATTTAACCAACAAAATGAAGAATATATCAGTGACTGGAGCATGTGTTTAAGTGAACCAGATCTGAGATGATTCCCCATGTTTCAAGCTTTTTGTTCGTATGGATATCAGTCAGAGCCACATAAGTAGTGCCAGCTTTCTGCAATTGTCTGTGATGGAGACAGGTGTTCCACAGTCCAATGCTTGTTTGTCAGTTTAGTTTCTTCTACAGTGGGATGGTATTCATGAGAACAATTTTTTGCAGGCAAGCAAATTAAGGACAATAGCTGGCAGTTTTTTGGGGGTAAAGTAACAGCTTTGTCACACCAAATCTAATGATCAAAAATATCTGTGTGATAAATGTGTTCTGCATGGGCAGGAAGAAAGAAGGTTATAGCAAGTTGTTATTAAAATAGGAATAACTCACCTGTGGAGTATTTGAACTATATTATTCTTTTTTATTTGCATTATCATCTCTGTGTACCAGATACCGAGTCCTTTGTGCTGCTGTTGCAAAGAGCAGCTTCCCCTTCCGCTTCTGCTTTTACCATGGTTACTCCTCTTCACTGAAGATGCGGAATGAGCTGGTGCTCACAGGTGCTGCCTCTCACCTGAGAAGTTTTTTTGGCATCTGAGCAAAGCCAGGATAGTTCCAACATATGAATTGCATCAAGCTGCCTGCTATACTTTGCTTTCTCAAAATCACTTTAAAGCATTGGTAACTGGAAGGATTTTATCATCACTTGTACCTGTGTCCCTCATGACTCTGGTTGGGACCAGAGTCTGAGGTGAGGTTGTTGTGGAATAAACACACTTTTACTACTCTGACAAAAATTTAATCTCAGTGTCATTTTCAGTGAAGTATTTAGTTCTTTTTGTGTTAGGAATGGATTATTTACGTAACAGCTGGGCAGGAGGAGAAGTGGTAGTCACACAGCAAATACTCTGAGGAGTGAAATTCACTGTCTGGTAAATGGATGCAACTCTTCTGGATTCTGAAGGTTAATTCACTTGTGGCAGCAAATTTACTAAGCCCTTGTAGCTGTTAGTGAAGGCTGTTTCTTAGTTCAAGGTCTCTTCTGAAAAGTCAGAGAAAACTATTGCCAAAAATATGTTGCCTCCTCTATGTATATCTACCAGTTTTATTCTTTCATATTTTTACATTTTCTGGATCATGTTTGTAAATACACAGTGGTTTTGAATGCAGTGAGAAACTTTGAGCCTGAGTCTTTTTAAAATATCTGATGTATTTGATAAAGCTTCCAATTTTGTGGGGAATATACCTGTAATTTACTTTGACTTTTTTTGGTAGTACTAACCTTTCCCAAGCCAAATGGTATGTAAGATATTGGCTTTAGGTACACTGTGTTGTAAAAGATTCTATGTGCACCATGATTTGACAGGATTGATGAAATGTCTCCTCTGTTACAGAAGTGTATTTTGAAATTAAAAGTTGGAGTGCTTTTAACTTCACCTCTTGCTAGGACTGTTTACAAAATGTGCAGGAGCCCGATAAACTTGCAGGATTTGCATGTCAAAAGGGATGCAGTTGACCGAATGCTTTCAGCTGAGGTGTTGGCAGCTCTATGGAGAGGGGAGAGAAAGAATGAAATGGATAATGTATAAGGATAACTTGGTAGCTTTGTACTTGCAGCTCTTGTGAGTCAATGACTTAATTCAGGAATGTTAGTAGTAGCAAAAGCTCCCGACCTCAAGCACGAGGTGCTAAAACATGTCTGATTTTTTTTGTGTGTTCAGGTTTGCTTATTGAGCAAACATATCTTGTAACTTAAGTTTCATATTATCTTGATTGGAATATTATAAGGCTTTAGTATTCCTTTTGCTACATCTGCTGACAAAAATGATGCACTAACTCAGACTTTTCTTATGGTCTCTCTAATTTTCTGTGCCTGTCTTGAGTGCACTAACTCAAAGTTTTTGAAATTTCCTGTCTGCTTAAGGTGTTTCTTTAACATGTGCACAGATTTAGGCATGCACTGATATCTATATTTATGTATTTGTTTAAAAACCAAAAATTATGAATACTGTGTTTTGTAGTAGTTCATCATTCTGCTTAGAGACATTTCATATATATTCACTGTTATTTGTTTAAATATTTAGTGGGAACTGATTCTTGGCTTTTCAGAATACTTTAATATGAAAAGAGCTTTAATTTTCAGATAACTTTCCTTCTGCCATTAAAGATACATTTTTCAAACCAAAGAAAAAGAGAAAGGTTCAGCTGCTGGTTCTGTATTCTAATTTCTGCTTTTGTCAAAGATCAGGGTAGTAGGTAAGTAGTGCCTTGAGCCATATTCCTGTACATGTTTCTTTTTGTGAAGTGATTGAAGTAATTTTAAAAAGCACAACCTCTGAGATTCAGGTTTAAATATAGGAAACATCCTTGTAGGTGAGTTATGGAGTCCCTGTCATCTGAAAAACTAGTCTTGAAAGTATTTTTCCTTCCCAGCTTATAATATACATCAGGGTAGTTTTGACATTTTTGTCCTTTTCCATGGCTCCTTCCTTTTCCAGTGTTCTTACCAGAGTTGGTGGTATTTTCTTCTGACCCCTTTTTGTAACTAAACATATTTAATTTTTCTTTAACTGCAAAGAAGGAAGTCAGCACAAAGAAAAAATACCGTGATTGACCTGTTCATTGAAACTGAACAATTCCCTTGTGTTGAGGCTGGTACTGAAGAAAAGTATTGAAAAATAGCCTTTAATCGATTAGTTTCAAGTGTTGCTTATTGCTTCCTTAGTGCTAACTGCCTGTAATAATTACGTAAAGTGTCTTTTTGTAATTTGTATGGTTTTACTTTCAGTTATTAAAATGAAAATTTAGTTTATGTTTATGTGAAACCTCTGTCCTACTTGACAAATTTGGGGTTTTATGCAGTTATGTAAATGGACTGTAATTTTCTGGTAAGTTGACACTGAATTGGGCTATTCCTGTACAAGATACTCAGGATTGTGTTTACACACATTTAAGAGTGTGCAAGGTTAAAGGTAAGCATTTTCATGGTATTTAGGAATATAGCTGTTGCGGCATTCTGTGCTACTGAAGTACAATACACAGGGAGCACAAGTGAAAGTCTGTTCCTGGGATTGTTCTAAAGTCATAGTTTGTGACAGTATTCTTTAAACAGAGCAATTTTTAGCCTAATGTTTTGAATCTGTGTATTCAAGTTCAAACACATAAATTACTGTATCAGCACGTGGACTCCAGTTCATAATCAAATATTAAGCATTTTGCCTCATTTGATAGAGTGTAAGGATTAAAAGGAAAAAAAACTTGTCATAAATTGATAATATGTCCAAGAGATCTGTCTGTCAGCAGAATGTGCACGTGAAAGGCTTGAACTAGCAAACTGCCCTGCATGGAGTCCCTAATCCAGCAAAGTATTTAAAAATATACATATTTTTCTGATCAGGTCATGACACTCAGTAGTGTCTGTTAGCTTCTAGCTGTATGAATGGATTATGCATCTGATCCCAGTTCATTTGATGCTCATCTGAAAAAGTTCTCTTAAGGCTACTGAAACCTTTGCTGCTTATGTGTACAGATAGAATTATAGAATGATTTGGGTTGGAAGGGACCTTAAAGATCATCTTGTTCCAACCCCCCTGCCATGGACAGGGACACCTTCCACAACACCAGGTTGCTCAGGGCCCCATCCAATCTGACTTTGAACATCTTCAGGAAAGGGGCGTCTACAGCTTCTCTGGGCAACCTGCCCCAGTGCCTCACCACCTTCACAGTAAAGAATTTCTTCCTAACATCTAACCTAAACCTGCTCTCAGTTTGAAGCCATCCCCCGTTGTCCTATCCCTGCAGTTCCTGATGAAGAGTTCCTCTTGGAATCATAGAATCAGCCAGGTTGGAAAGGACCTCTGAGATCATAAAGACTATGGCACTAAGTGCCACATCCAGTCTCATCTTAAAAACCTCCGGGGACGGAGAATCCACCACCTCCCTGGGCAGCCCATTCCAATGCCTGATTACTTTGGGTTCCTCTTGTGCTCTCTTCATGTATTGGAAGGTTGCTATGAGGTCTTCACGCAACCTTCTCTTCTGCAGGCTGAACAGCCCCAACTCTCTCAGCTTGTCTGTGTAGGAGAGGTACTCTAGTCCCCTTATCAACTTCGTGGCTCTCTTCTGGACTTGCTCCAACAGTTCCATGTCCTTCTTATGTTGGGGGCATCACCACTGTACGTATTACTTCAGGTGGGGTCTCACAAGAGCAGAGTAGAGGGGGAGAATCACCTCCCTTGACCTGCTGGCCATGCTCCTTTTGATGTAGATACTTGAGAATGAATAATGCTTTTGAAGTCAATGTGCTTAAATTTAGTCTTATAATGTATATACTTATGTGGATCAAAGGGTAGTTCTAAAAAGCAACTGTTTATTTTCCTTAATAAAGATCATTCTTGTGATATATGCTAATACTTACTTTGTAGGGGAAAAAAAAAAGCCAGTAAAAGGGATTTAAAATACTATAAATTTTCTCTCTTTTTGTTAAAAGACTGGGTTTTTTTCCCAGAGAACATGTAAAGCATATTTTTCTTTGGTGGTATTCCTTTGCTTATTCCTCATATTCTTTGTTGGAAGAGAAGTTAAATGTGTTTAACTACAGGATGTTTTATATTCTTTTTTTTTCTTGTGGAAAAACATCTTTTCTTCTCATTGAAAAATGTTACATTGTGAATGAAAGTAATGTGCAAAAAATGCCATCAGGGATGGCAGTTTTATCACAAAAAGTGACACATACCATTTACCCAAACAGGTCTGAGATCCCACTGTGTTTTCAGTTGCCTGGTTCATTATCATGAAGAGGCTATTATATATCATAGTGGAGGAAAAAAAATCTTTGTCAGAGTGGAAACATTGAGAAAAGGTTGTTTGGGTGGTTTTTTTTTTCTTTTGTTTGTTCTTGTTTTGGTGGTTGGTTTTGGTTTTGGTTTTTTTTTTTTTTCAGATTTATTGTGCAGTCTTTCTATTTTTGTGGACTGCTGATGTCTGTAGTTTGAAAATGCTTTGTCACCTGGGAGCTGTTACTGAAATCTAAGTAACAATAGAAATATTAAAACCTCCAAAGGAAGTTATAAATGCTCTCAGTCAAGTCTTAATGTTTTCTGCTTTGTCCATCATAAGAGAGAACTTTGAGTTTGTTAGCTTGTTTCATCTTCAGCAATGGTTTATAAACCTCAAACCTTTCTTCCTTAGGGTAGGTATTATTTTGGGAAAAAAAAATTGGGACGGAGGTGTGGTTTGATGCAAGATCACAGTAGACATCTGCTTTGCAGTTTGAACTCTCATGTCTTCTTCTTCAGTCAGTGGAACACTGTGGTCTGTAGTCTTTCCTGTTTGCAAGAATTGTACAAGATTTCTCTTTAATAGTTGGTTAGAAAAAACAACTAGAAGAAAAAGAGGCAGTTCCCCTCCCCCTCCAGGAAAAGAACTGCACTTACTTGTGCAAATACAACACATTGGAAGGATTCCAAGTCCACCTGCTCATCCTCAAAAGTAGGAAGCCAATGTCAAATGGATAATCCATGGAGTAAGCTGAATAATAATAAAAAAGCTGAATAAACCCATTATTATTCTCCAATTGCCATAAAACTGTTCTAGTGCTCTGTATCTTTCCAGTCAGTTAAAAAAAAAATAATATGTTAACAGACAATACTCATGTCTTTAAACAGACTTCAGTATTGCCATGGTAAAGAACATTTGTGTATGAGTCATTAAACCATATGAATATTTGTTTGTGTATGCTAGTTTCCTGTTCTACTAGTGCATCTCCGTGTGTTTATTGAAAACTTCCCTGCGTAAAAGTCTTCAAGGAACATCTTTTGAACATAAATATTTAATCAGGTAAAGAGGGGCATTATTTTCATAATGAAAATGTCATCTTTCCCCTTCAACTGAGGTGCTGCATAAAAATAGACAAGAATAAATGCACTTTTGCTTATTTGGTCTTCCAAGAGCAAGTTTATGATCTGCCATTGCAGAGTTTGGGGGCAAATAAAGTGTGAGCCCAGTTACACAGAAGAGAGGAGACAATTTTTAACTTTGCATGTAAAACCAAGCGTTACATTTATTCTTGTAAAAAGTCTACTCTGCCAATACTGAGATGTGAACACCAAGGTGCATAAGCCTGTATAGAAGAATTGTACCAGGCTGGACTTGGCAGTGCTAGGTTTATGTTTGGACTTCCTGGTTTTAAGGGTCTTGTCCAACCTAAATGATTCTGAGATTCCAAGTTCATCTGTAAGAGAATGATTTAACTTTTAGTCTTCACTGTTCCTCCCGATGTCTCAGTAATTTGGACTACACTGGAGGTTGGAGCCCTTCAGGGTTTGCTTCTGCTTTACTGAGCTTCTAGGGTTGTCTTTTCGATGGTGATGGACTTAAACACCTCAGTTGCTTCTCCCATCATCTGTAACAGCAATTGCCATTCATTTTCTGTCTGACCACAGCAAGAACTGCTTGCTTTCCCCGTGACCACCCTTTGGCTTCCCTTAAGCTATAAACATCATCTGGTATAGTAAAGAGCAGTAAATAGTTTATATTAGGTTCTTCATTCAGCTGTCAGCATCATGTTCTGCTTTTTTCTGAAACTGAGTTTGGAATGCAGTTTTATGTACTTGATCCCTTTTGTGGTATTTCAAGATTGCAGTGAATTAGGACAGTTATAGTAAGAATTTGAATCTTCAAGGCAAAGTACAGGCTAAAAAACACCCATAAACACCTATAGGCAAACAGGTACAATATATTGTTGTGAAACCTTATTAAATTGGCAATGGCGAGAATGCCAGATTGATTAATGTTTCTTCATAAGGACTTTTATTAAAAAGAAAAGAAAAATCACCAAATGTTGCATAGTAAATAGGGATTGAGTTGTGGTGTTCAAAGATGTGAGCTGGTATTTGGCCATTCAAGGAAATACTAATATAATGTCACTTCTATTAAAAAACAACTTAAAGGTCTAGTTGTTCCTCCATCTCCTTCTTTGTATACAGTACAGACTGTGTAAGCGTAATTTGAGATTCAGAACATGATTTGTTTGAAAAAGCATTTCTAATTTTTAATCATTAAAAGTCAGCTTAGGATAGTCAAACTAAGGAATAAGCAAAAAATCATGGGGTGAAATTGTTTGAAACTGTTTTAATTACGTCTCTTGTCATTCTGCAAATGTTTTAATTTCTTTCGTGGTGGAGTGTTTAATAAACATATTCGAAATCTGTTTTTATATTTTGTTATTGCTAGTTACATTAAAACAAGCAGTTTGTTAAGAAAAGGAAAAACAACATGAAGTTGTTTTCCAGTACCCTAAGTAACCTTGCCTAAGTCCCTCGTTTATCTATTTCGATTTTCAATTCCTATACTAGCCTTGATGTCTTCATGTTATTAGTATTTTTGTATGGCTTCATAATATTTCATTGGTTTTTGCCTATAATGATCTTCAGTTATTGCAATGCAATTTTTTCAGTTTTAACTGATTTTTCTTTTAATAGAGAAAATGAGAAAATAATGTTCAAACAGGAACATTGTTTCCTGTGACCATTGAGGCAGAGGTCTTCTCATCTACTTTGTCTGCGACTGTCTCTGGTATTTCCTGCTTCTAGGCAAAAAACTCCTTAGCAGTGAAATGCAGGATAACCTTCCTTTTGGGGATATTGGTCAGAAATTTATTATTATCCTGAAGTTTGAGAATTTGTATTACATTTGAAATGTCTATTTTTATTTTATTGCTTACTGTTATAAAGTGAGTATGCTTGTCATCTCTACAAATGCCTGATTTAATCCTGTAGTCAATTGTCTAACTAGTTTTGTATGGAAATGGAATTCACAGTCTTATTTAGCAAAGTCTTTCGTTATTGCTTGATAACTCTGATGATTATTCTGGTTTTCCTGAGAATGGGTAAATAGAAGTCACCCACTGGAGTGTGCTCTCAGCTGTTTCTGTCCTTGTCACTGCTGTCCATTTCTCTGTAGTAGAGACCCACTATATATGGGTGCATATTGCTTGTCTCTCCCCACTTGTGTCATTGGTCAGTCTTTTCTGAAGCTGGAAGACTGGAGCACAAGGCCAAGGTCCAGATCCAGACATACCTTTATTATAACCTTGAAAATCCACAAATCCATCCTCCCTGCTTTTAGAGTTGTTGTTGTTCCTTGAGAAGAGCTCCTCACTGGATTGTCCATTGGTCCTCTACTGTTATGTTACCCTTCTGTTTGTTTTCCCTGGATACCCTGACACGACTCATAGTCTGCTTCTCTCTTTGTTATCCTTTAAAGTGTTTGCTGACTATGCAAGAATTATTAATTTCATCAATTATCTCTCTCTCATGTTGGTCTTCACTGTTTTTCTGTTTGTTTGTGGTTTTTTTTGTTGTTTTTGTTTTTGTTTTGTTTTGTTTTTTCTTTTTTCAAAGATCCCTTTTTCCTAGTTTAAATACAATCCTAGTTTTCCTGGTTAACATGAAGTGATAAAAAAACCAGCTGGAGTCATGGAGTTAAGAAAAATCAAAACTTGTCCATGAACATTTCTTTGAACTCAGTTAAACTACTGATAAGGCTGATCGTATATTCTTTTTTTTTTTTTTTAATCCTCCTCTTGGGTTGCATATGCCTGTGTATATGTGGACCTTATTTATGTATATTTAGGATTTTTCTTGTTGTTTAAGCTAAATGCTTGATTTTGCTTTCCGTGTGATGAATATGCATATTTTAATTTATCACAGTCCATTAACTTCACTATTTAGGAGATGAGTGGGAGAAGAGGGAAGTAGTTCTGCCCATGTATAGGAG
Source organism: Platyrinchus mystaceus (assembly GCA_035041135.1). Taxonomy (NCBI): domain Eukaryota; kingdom Metazoa; phylum Chordata; class Aves; order Passeriformes; family Tyrannidae; genus Platyrinchus; species Platyrinchus mystaceus. The sequence continues at coordinate 34,091,362 of JAWWLV010000045.1, read as the reverse complement.
AGCTTGGAAAATCTGGACCCTCTGACTGAGACTGAGGGCTGTCAGTTCCAGATTCCTTGCTGTTAGCTGGAATAGGTTCCAACTCATGTTACAACTTGAGCTGTGGGTTTCTAAACTCTGTAGCTGGGAATAGGGAAGCCCTGAAAGCCCATCATTTTGAAATGTAAAGCAGGAGTTCTGGAGCCCTTTGTCGCTAGGCACTCTGCCTGTTGGAATATGCTAAAGCCATGTATCCAGCAGCTCAACATGGGAATGACCAGAATTCAAATGTCTGTTTTTTTATTTAATAATGCATTATGTAGATAGAGGTTATGGTTTTTTTTTCCTTGAAACATTTAGGTTTTAAGAAATCAGTAATTGGAAAAATTTTAATTCTAACTGTAAGGATCAATAATAAATAAAGTTAGTATCACTGGCAATATGTGGACTTTACTGTTTGAACTCAGAAGTGTAAGCTCAGTGGCACTTTAGAGAAAATGTAATGAAGAAAATTACCATCTGATCATAACTGAAAAGTGTACATATTTAATGATGAGAGAGGTAACTTTACGAAGATGACCACATATCAAAGACCATATCAGTTGGCATTGTCTGCTTGGTATTGTCTATGGTTGTCGTTTCCTAGAAATGGGATAGATGATTTGATGTGCCTTGGAGTGACTTCTGGAGGAAGACTGTAAACTGATCTGGTTACATGCTGTAAGCCCATGTTCATCTGTTGTGAGTGGTGAAAGCAGAAGTGTGCATGGCTTTTGCAAAGCCTCTTTTTTGTGTTGTTTTTAATTGGTGGTTAACTGCTCTGAAGAATGTGTGTGTTCAACAGTGGGTAGAACTGAGCTGCTCTGGCAGCATTCCTGCTTTGCTGATTGCTTCGGAGCAGCAGGGTGTGAGCACTGTAGCAGCCATGGTATTAAAAGTTTAAGATTTTTTTGTGAGTAATTATTCATGAA
>JAWWLV010000045.1:34072121-34090312 GCA_035041135.1 Platyrinchus mystaceus | reverse complement strand
GGAGCAGCAGGGTGTGAGCACTGTAGCAGCCATGGTATTAAAAGTTTAAGATTTTTTTGTGAGTAATTATTCATGAAAATAAATAATAAATCAATGTAGTAGCTTGTCTACATTTTGATTTTGCTCTGCAGCGAGCTTTGTCTCTGGCCTGGTTTGTAATACGAACAAGCGTGCCTGGCAGTACTGGGCAGTGAGCTCTGTTTTAGCAACTTGATGGGCACTGATCACTGTAGTAGTCTGCACCCAGCAAGAGCAGCCGTTTCAAGGAATATCAGCAAAGCTTCCCGAACAGTTTCAGCTGTTGATTTACTCGAGGTGTTGGAAAGCTTCTTCCGCTTGAGATTCTGTGCATGTGATTTGACATTCTGGCTCTTTTTCCTTGCTTTCTGCTTCCTGCTCCGTAATAGCAGAGGGTCTCTGAACCACTTCCTATCTTCTGTCTCACCTGTTCTTCTCCTTTTTTCTTTCTCTGTCACTCTTAATCTTCCTTTTTATTCCACTTTCTGTCTTTTATCCTTATTTCTTTGGGTCTTTCTTGTTACTAAGTTACCTCTTTAGACATGCATTATAAATAAGTTGCACAGTGGTAATGGTGAAGACAGACTAAAGAAGATGAATACACATTATCTGGGCATAACTTATGACACTTCTACCCATCAGTACAATAATAACAGATTGTACGGGCAAACTGCTGCATAGAATCCAGAGGGAAAATGCTAAAAAGGGGTTGTAAAGGTAATTTTGTCTCGTGTTATTCAGCCTGTGGTTCATGAATCACTGCTGGTCCATAAACCATTACGTAATGGTCCTTGAAACAATTACAAAATGCCCCAGGCGCACACACGCTCCCACACACTCGGCAGGATTGTGTCCAAGTATGTGGGCAGGCGCAGTCAGTTGGCTCCCAGCTGCTGTCCAGGCCTCATTAAAATGTTTATTGCTGTCCAGTTCTGAATTTACCCAAGTTCTGTTGTTTTACCAAAAGATTAGATATCCCCGTGCTTAACTTCCCGTGATGCCAATACGTTAGTTAAACCTTGCACTTTCTTGCTTGAGGAAGTAACTGTCTCTGGCTTGCAGTCCAGATGTCTTTCTGCAGCAAGTTATAGGCTACTTTCCATGCCTAACATCCTGTCTGTTAGTAGGATAGTTTTAGACATCCTAGTCCCATAATCTCAAATTTTACAAGTTTTCTTTGCAATCTTGTGGTTCATTTCCATACATACCTGGCTAATATATTTTTCCCTACCCTGTTCTGTCAGTTGTTGTCCTCTATTCTTTGTATTTGCTGCCGCTGATCACTGTATTGTGTATGTTCTAACACCTGCCTTCTGTATCTGACTGTAAAACTTTTGGCAGTAATCCTTACAGGAAAAGTCCAGTTTTGTCCTTGTAGCCTTTGAAGACAGTATGCTTATTGAGAGTAGGGCTAATTCTTTCTTATGGACATGCATCAGAAATCTGAGAAATTAACACAAAAAATTCTTTCTAGTGAACATGTCTAAATACCTCTTTTGATTAGTTTTGTACTGCAGCTAAATTTGGGTAATTTTCCATGACACATTTGTGATGCAAATTTGAAGTTCTTGCTTGAAAGTGTGTAAATGGGAGGATGTTCTAAAGAAAAGGCATTGGCTATTCTGAAAAATAAGATTTCAAGTGTATTCAGTTGTTTCAAGTATGATAAAATCCTTCCAAATCTCTGACCCATTTGGTTGTAACAAGAACAGTAGGAGCAACAATCACCCAGAGGCAATTGATTAGCACAGATTTCAGTTAAGCTCTGGCAAAGAAACAGATACCTACAGAAGTCCTATGTTGTGAGCAAGTAGTGCCAGTAATAACAGGTAGTACTCATAGTGAGAGATTTGCAGGAGAAAGTAGTTCCTGTGGAGTGTCCAGAAGCTGATTTTGACTGTATTGAAGGGATATCAGAGAATGAGGTCATCTGGTACAAATTCTACTTTCTGCATGTTCGTCATACGTGGTAAGGAATAGAATTCAACCTTTGTTTTCCAAGGAGAAGAGGAATTCAGCAATATTAGAAAACTGCCATGAACAAATCCAGGTGTTCTTGTTTTTAACCTTACAAGGTGAAAGAGTTATCTAATGCAAAAAAATACTTTCTGGTAAAGGCCAAAACTGTGATTAAAATTCTTGACATCCAAAATGAGCAGGGGCTGATAAAGAAGCCTTTTAGTAAATATTTCCCCATTGGACCCACAAAGGAACGTGGTGTTACTCTACACTCTGCTTTGAAAGGTTATAATTAAAATAAAATAGGAGCTTCTGAATAAAACAGGCAGTGTGTGAAAACTTACAGGTTTAAAGAAGAAAAACCTTTCATATTCATTTCCCCAAAGTAATGGAGCACAGGGTTTGCTCACAAAAGATACTTTTGTACCAACTGCATGAAGGGGGAGATTTGTTCTGGGAAATAAATAAATAAATAAGTGGAAGTTCTCAGGAGGTAGGATGGGATATCAGCTATGCTTCAGGCATCGGTCGATTCTGCAGAGGTTTTTCAGGGCTCTGAGCCTGAAGACCACAGCCTCAACCTACGCTAATGACTGGGTCTCAGCAGTACCGGTGTTGTTCAAGTGGGCTTCACAAATTGGTGCTTTTTAAAAGCATGTGCTCTTGAAGGTGCGCTTCCATGGTTAGATGTGTCCAGATGGTGTGCCACAGAGCAGGACAGGATTTCATGGCTTGATCCCAACAAGTAGCAGTGTCCGCTGGCAGTGAGCTCTCATCAACACAGGGAGTTGAAAATTTAAAAACCTTTCAGCGATGCGTAGGGAGAGAGGTGGAAATCTCATAGAGAAACTCCATCAAATTTCATATGTATTGGAGTCTGAGAAGAGCAGAGATGTACAAATCTATACATCTTTAAGGTAGTTGTTAACATTACATGTTTTATTTGATGGGCTGACAGCTGGCATGTGTGGGCTAGCAGTCAGCATGTATGTAGCTCTGAGCTGGCCACAATATGCAGCAGCTTGCCCTGGTAGGGATGTTAAAAGGGATGTGAAGAGCAGCTTTGCATGTGACAGAGTGGAAAAGTATCTGTAGTGGGGAAAGGGACAGAGGGAATTGTGTGGGCTTTGAGGAGGGGACTTCCACCAGTGGGGAAGCAAACTCCTTTGATTCTGCTGCTGCCGATACAACTGATTGTGTTACGTCCTACAGCTGCCATCATGGCGTGTCAGTTGTACTTTCTGGTTTTACAAAGGCAGAATCTGCCTTTATCACATGTGTCTGGAAGGAAGATGTCTTTCTTTTTTCAATTTAAATCTTTTTTTCTTCTCTAAATTGTTTTTAAATTTAGCTGCTCTTCAGAAACAAGGGATGAATTCAGACTATTGTGTTATATTTATTGTGCATGGAACATTTTACAAAGGGAGTAAATTCAGAATTGCCTAGAAAAAGGCAGTAGTCAGACAGCACTGAGTGCATGTATTAAAAACGTTCCTTAATTACTGTAGATGTGTGGGATATAAATTCCTGTATATACTCCCCATACTGGTATTCAGTGCAAAGATGAATAGTGATTGCTACCTGAGCACTCGGTTAATGTCTTTTTTTTTCTCCTTACTGTTCAGGATATGGCCAGTGCCTCATTATTCAAATATTTTTCTTCAAATTCAAATTACTCGTTTTCTCAAGAATTGTGTAGCCCTTATTGCCATGTTATGTGACTACTTATTGGTCTCTCCTAAAACGCTGATCATTCCCATTGTATTGGTGGCAAAACAAGAAACCAACGGCTTAAAATCAAAATTATCTGCTTATTTTTTGGCTATTGCTAACATGCCCCTCCACTGGGCTTATCTGACAGCAGCACTGGGTAAAGGTTTTGTTCGTTGCTCCCCCTGCCTCAGTTGCAGCTGCACTCAAGCTTTGACAAAGCACAGGGAATCCCTGAAGCTGTCTTCAGTCTTGGAAAAAGAGATGGAAATTGGATAGGACAGGGTCAGTCTGTCTTGCAAGTGAGGTGGAGGGATTTCTCGGGGTAAAATGAAGGGTTACATCGAAGGCTTGGGTTGCAGGAGGACCAGCGAGTGAACACTTGCTCTGGAGTCCTGACTCCTGTAGCCTTCAGTCTGCTCCTTGTAGATGTTCACAATTTATACTGGCTCCCCTTTCAATGGTTTCCCTTCTGTGTGACAAGTGCATGCTCTTCATTTTCTGCCCTCTCAATGTACCTCCTAAGTAGTTCTCTAGGTTTTGGTTTTGTGTGGTTTTTTTTTCCCCTCACCTGATTTGTTTGTTGATTTCCATTTTTCTGAGCTTTGGCTCCTGCAATCCTTCTGAGCACTTTGTGTGTTGGGGTTTTGTTACTTTACTGTTTGTCTCGTGGACAGAACAGGTTTCCTCATGTCCTTTTTAGTTCCTGATCATCCACTGCTGATGAAGACATTTTCTGTCCTTGTTCCTGTAGTCCCAGTCTGATGGAAATTGGTGGCCCGTTCCAGGCTTGGGTTCCCTCAACAGATTTGCCTGTGGATGGTGGGTCCATGGGCAGACTTTCCCAAATGAATGGATGCTGCAAAAATACTGATATTTAAACTCTATGAGCACTTTATTGGATGTGTACAGATTAAGATCTAAGAGAGGTCTGTCTGTCAGCCATTGCTGTGCACTGTGTTCTAGGATGACCCTGCTTAAGCAGGGAGGTTGGACCAGATGAGCCCCCTGTGGTCCCTTCCACCCTTACGCGTTCTCTGATTCTGTGGGGTTTCTAAGCTCTCTGCAAAGCCTACCCAGTCTCTAGTACAGAGCCCTCTCTGCTGGGTTTCAAGTGCCCTCAGCTGGAAAGGGCGTGTCTAAAATTTTTGAAAGAAAATGCTACCTGAAAGGAAAAGTTAATGTTTTATAAAGGGTTCATTTTCTCTGAGAGTGTCTATTAAAAATAAAAATAGAAGGAATTTGTCATTTAAGTTTGAACATACTGTGAGAAATTTCAGTTCCCCAGTTAAGATCCAGCAAAGCAAGAGGCACATAAAAGCTGTGTCAGTTTTAATAATTCGCACTGATATTGACTAGAATATTTAATTAATATATATATATATGTTGAAATTGGAAAGGTTTTAGTCTCCAACTAAGAGTGGATTGGCTTCTTCTGCTACTGGAGGACTGATACCTATGACATCAGTCCTGGTTCCCAGAGGGAGAGCTGAGATGGAATTGGTGTGTCACTTCTCAGAAAATAAATGAGCAAATAGGATATTTCTTTTTACAGCAGCATTAATAGAATTTGCAGAATGCTTATTGCATAGCTTCTAGTAGTGTGCTTGACAATATTTAGTATGAATTACATTCAAAGCTAGTATACATTGACCTGATGCATTTGTTTCAGGCTGCTTTTTTGGGAAATGATCCTTCAGGTTCTCTAGAAACTCAAAGATCTGCTGGGAAATTAAAACAAAGAATAATTTTGGTAATGAATGAAACTTGGGCTAGTGAAAACATCTGTTTTGTTTTTCTGTAATCTTTTTCATGCTACCTATTATTTGAAAGTGTTTTATAATATTACAAAGCATAACTTCCCAAAGTGTCCTTTACATGTGCTATTGTGATGTAGAATGATTAGGCAGTCTGACCTTATGGAGGACAAATTGCACAGTGCCTATGAATCTTCAGAAAAACTCTCTTGTTTAAGTAATGTTTTGGATTCTAAACTCTGTATGTGGTGGCCCATTTCTTTTGCTTGGTTATTGCTTTATTTCGTGCAATGTATTATTTGATGAATAGATGTCTTTCAAAATTAGCATTCAGAAATTGGGGAAGGTACATAAGAAAAGAACCTTGTTGTATAACTACTACCTGATTGTGGAAAAACTATAGTTTTAAATCATTAGATGAACAAAAATAAAAATATAAAAAGGTCATTCTGCTGTAAAAACCCAAACAAATGAACAAACCTGGTTTAGCATTTCTGATGTATAGTTATGAATATTTAGAATATCAAGCATTTAAAAAATATGAGCTGGGTGAGCTGGGTGAAATCAGGTATGTGCTGTGTTTAATACATTTTTAAATGAACAGTTATAGTGAGTCAAAGACTTAGGACAGGTTGTCTTAATATTCTAATGTTTTTTAAACAATTTCAGCATGTATTATTTGCTTACATAGCAATCATCGTAGACCTTGTCTGTCTTAAATTATTTTTAAGTGCTTCCTTCTACCTGTGGATACTGAGCACTGTTACAGTCCAGGAGTGCTCTTCTCAGGAACACAGCTAATTTAGACCATACAAGATATTTTTATGAGGGCTGGCTGCTGGCTTTAGCTTTGGCTGTCGTCCTTGCTTACTGCTGATAGTTTGAGACTAGACAAGCTGCAAACTCAGCTAGACTTGAGTTTGCATTTATAGACTGCAGCTGGATTGCTGTGTTCTTGGACTGGGAGCCAACTGTTTATCTTGTGCAACTTTACAGAGCACACTTGGCTGTATTAGGTTTTATTTTTGTGGTGGCTAAATGATAGATTCTGTTTCTAACATTTAGATCTCTCCTTTGGGCAGGCTTTCTTGCGTCATTCTCTTCCAAATCCTCTTACCTGTGCTTCTGCTAGGCTTGCATTCACCACCATGGAACAATTGTAGCTGGTCTTAGCTTCTACTAGGATCTGCTTCAAAAATGCATGTTTTTGATTCTTCTCCTTTCCTTCAGGAAAAATAGCTTTAATGACATTCATGTTTTTAACCAACTTAAATTTCCATCATAATATTAAAGACATCACTCTACAGTAAATCTGACTAATTCTTCCCCACATTTTTTAGTTTTTCCCTTCCAGTAAGAGAAAGACTAATGAAGTTGATCTTCTGGTAGCTTCCATCTTAAACAAGTAAAGATAACCTGTATGTCATTTAAAAAGTACAGATCTCAAACTTTTTGTGCTAGAATGGGTTTATTTCCAGTCATGCTTCTACTTGACTGGCTTCAATTGCTAGCATTGTGGCAAAAATTCACACAGAATATTTTGGGGAAATGAGAGGCAGAAGCATGCCTAACTAATAGACAATTACTTTGTATTACTTTAATCTGTATACTGGTTGGGTAAGCTGGATTTCTTTTAGTTGTGGCTATATAAATCATGCTGTTGTTGTGTTCTTTCTATTTGATTTGAGAGTGCAATATATATCTTGCTTGGAAAGAGGAGGTGTGGATGATACCTGCAAAAAGGGGTGCTGTTCTGCTTTGCACAAAGGATTCTTCAGGAGTCCCAACTGGGAGTAAAGTCTTAGTAAAACATTAGCTAGTGCTACACATTGATAAGATTTATTCTTACTTTTTCTGAAATCAACTACTTACCATTTATGGAGACTAAGCTCATTTCAAGACTAGAATGGTTCATTAATTCCTAGCTTTCTCTATCATCACACTTAATGCTAGAGACTGCAAATGAAACATTTTCATGTTTTAACACCATAGGTACATTTCCCACTTCTGGTCAATACTTTGTCATTTTGTGTCTTTATGTTTTTAGGTTTTTATTTATTTTTAATTAAACCCACCCACCCACCCAGAAATATGTGTAAGCGCATATAGAAATTATTGGCAACCCCTCACTGCTTACCAGTTGCCTTTTTTTTTTTTTTTTTTTAAAGTGAAAACAAAATTCAGTTGGAAATTCAGTTTTAGCAAGCTTCTGTTTGCATTTTAGGATGATGTGAACATGTCACGTCCTAAGGAAATGACACTGTGCCAAGTGCTGTCATGGGGGTTTATTAGCTGAGTCTCAGTACTAACTAGTTGCATTTCCAGGGATTCCTATGCTCTGCCTTGAGGTACTACGTGGTCTTTTTTCCCATTCCCGCCCCCATAGATGTTGTAAAGCAATGAGTATCTTCACTGCTAGTTTGGATGAAGTAAATACTTAGTTGTCTGCAACCACCTGCTTTTACAGATGACCTACTGTTACTAACCATCTGAGAATAAAGTGCAAGTCTAGATGAGGGTAGCGTAGAGAGAGTCCAAACCAGGAGCAATGTTGGGGTCCTTACGACGTCCTCCATTGTGCTAAAGACCTATCTGTCACTGCAGAGGAGTTACTGTTCACCCCATCTTGGGTTTCTGTGTCTCTGCTAATGGTTCATAGCAATTCTGTTCCCCTATGTTTGCACAGAGAACTTTGAAAGATGATTTTTCCCAGAGGTAAACTCAAAGTTTGCACATGTCAAGAATCCCACTTGTATGAACTTCTGGAAGATCTGGGCCTCTTATGGAAATTAATTTCTCCTGGTTGTCCATCAGACCCTAAGTGTGGTGAGCTTCCTTTATATCAGAGGGCTTTTCTTCACTGGGAGCATTTCTTCAGCAGAGCATTTTTTTCTGCTTTCTTTAACTAACTAAATAAATCAGATTCAGTCAAAGTTTTATAAATAATATCCTTGTTTTAAATGTATTTAATGGTATTTTGCCTTTAATTTTTGGAAGTGGGAATGGATTACATTTATTGAGATCTCTTATTCTGTATGTTTATTGTCTTCTTGTGCACTAGAGCTCTTACTTGACCAGACAAGATGTCTGTTCATTGAAAGCTGCTGTCAGTCAGTGGCCATTGTCTTGTAGATTTGCACTTTGAAATACTACCATTATTGGCAGAGTTTTGTGAGTGCAGGTTCGCTGTTTTAAATACTTTTTTGTCCCCTTTTTCTTTATTGCTTATTTACTTGCAGGCATTTGAATTGCCTGACTTCACTGAACTTGAGCTTGAAGTTGCTGATTTTGTGTCTTTGGTCTAGACTCTGTCCTTTTAAATAACAGTAACAAAAAGCTGTCATGATGACTGCGTTGCTGTCTCCAGTGTGGGAAAATCGTCTCTGCAGTTTCCGAAAGCTTTGCCCGAGGTGGCTCTGTGTAATTGTAACATTTTAGATGATTGTTTGCAGTTTGTACAGTGCTTTTCGCCTAAACTGAGAACTGCTTAAAAATGAGTAGAATGAAACCCCATCTCTCTACTCTCTGCTTTGCTGATGACATAATGGTGCTTGATTGGAGTTTTAAATATTTCTTGGAACAGATGCAGTTTGTGTCATTGTGCTTGTCTAAGGTGGATATGTTGTGTGGAGATGAGCTGTGTCTTTCATAGTGTGGGTGTGAGGAGGTGTGGACTCGACCTCCTCTGTCACACAGGAGGTGCCTCAGACAGGGCAGGTGTTTTTGTGGAGTTAATGAATCATGATTTTTGGTTTCACTGTCAGAGTCAGCTCGTATTCGTTCAAAGCTTTATAGAGTTAACTTTTGTTATCCTGTAGAATCTGTACTGCAAGGACTAAAGGCAGCACTGAGGTTGCAATCCCTCGCTGGAAAAATCTAGGCTATTACATGAGGGATTTCTACCAAAGGGCTACAGGAACTAGACCTTGTGCTATGTAAATGGGGTTGCAGGTGTTTGTGGCCTTAACCTTCCTTACACTCTTATCACCTATATGTGTATAGCAAGGCAAGCGGTGCTTTGGCTGCTCTTCTGTCAATAGAGCAGATCTACCTACGCTGGCATTGTTTTCCCATTTCTCATGTCTCCAGCTGCCTCCTTCCATTTCCCCAGAGAACTATGTTGGTTTTCCTTGTTGTGGCAGTTACTGTGTGAGTTCTTTCTCTAACCTTGGTGTATGAAATGATCCAGGTTCAGAAAGGAACTTCAGACTGAAAAAGGGGAAGAAGCATCAGACTGATCTGTCTGCATTATAAGAAAAGTATCAGCTCTTTGTGGAGATGTTCCTCTGTGTCATTACTGGTTTTAATTTTTCAAAATATCAAAATAAGAACAGAATGTAGGAATTATTCATATTGAGTCAGACACAAAGTCCATTCAACCTCGTATCCTTTCTGACAGTGGCCAAAAGTGAAAAGCCTGAGAAGATTAAGCAACAAGGTGAAGACCCCACCATCTATCTGTCTTCTCCCACCTTTCAGTGGTATGTGACTCAAGATATTTTCCTGAGATAGGGGTGATCTCTGTGTGGTTATTAACCATTTTAACCATTACTGCATTTCTGTTTCATAAATCTGTTTGGCTTCTGCTTCAGGTTGTAGGGTTTTAGTTTCCACAGTGTTGTGTGTCAGAGTCCCATGACTTAGACCCAAGTTGTGTGAAGACTATCTCCGTTTGTTCATTGTCAGCACATTGCTCTTTGTTCCCTAGCTCTTGAGCTACACCAAGTACAACTCTCCATCCAGGCTGTGCCACCTGTGAATTTTATTGGCCTTTGTTATATCCTGGCTCCTTCATCCGCCTTCCAGGCAGTGGGGTTTGAGCTTTTCAGCCATTGATGCTGTGGGAAGGAGCAGAGCTGTAGGCAGCATTCAAGGTGGAGACCAGTAGTGGGTTTAATGCAGTATTAAGCTTGTCTCTATTTTGTTCTCTCCTCTGCATAACTACTAATAATCTGCTGGTTTGTTGTGGCTGCTAAACATTTAACTGATGGTTGCCTGAAAGCATGTATTTTGTGTTAGAGGAAAATATGTCAATGCCAGGTCCAACAGCCTGAGAGAGGTGAGGCAGCTGTTGCTCCACACCCTAGGGCCAACCGGTGGTGAGACTGAAATGTATCCCCAGCAGGCATGGGTATCCACTGTGTGTGTGTACAGCCAGCAGGGATAAGGCAGGCAGCTAGAGCACTCAGATACAGACAGTTCTGTTTAAGCAGGAGGGAACGTCTGTGAGTCAGAATATGTGTATACATAGGTTGGAGGAGGATCCTTCCAGCAGCTGAGCTCAGACGCTTGATCTGCCCAGTGGCTGCCCCAGTCTCTGCAGTTGCTGGCACCTGGACATGTAGGCCCCCTGGTCTCACAGCCAGCACTCTTTTCTGGTGCTCTCAAGCGCACAGCTGGCCCTCATAGACCCACTCTAAGCCCCTCGTTCCCAGGGCACTTCTCTCTAGCTTGGTCTTCACTAGCGCTCGCATGCTCATAAACCTCGTGCAATCCCAAAGTGCCCTTGTCTTTCGTCCTGCCATGTGTCCCACACCCCAAGGCAGAAACCCTCCTTCATCTGAAAGGGGATGAGTGGTAGCTGCTCCCCACAACTCGTTTTACTGAGCTCCGTGCCTGGGCACTGTGGCTGAGGTTCTCCTGGGACAGACAGGGAAGTCTTGCTGTTGGGGTTCTGCCTGCTGCTGTTCATCTGCTCGTCCACATTTGTTGAGATGGGCTTTGGATAGGCCTGGGAGTAGTCTGGAGGTGTACTATTTGTGTAGATGAAATAAGATTATAATCCAGAATTATACTTCCAAGTGGAGTCAGATCAAAGCCCGTTATTTTATCTGTGACATGAAGACTGATTTTTGCCTTTTGTAAATGCAACTTTTAAACTTTTTTTTGCAATCAGGCCATATCTTAGTTTCCTGGCTAATTTAAATATTGCCAACAAATCTTGCGCCTTAATATTCACTTATTTCCCTAGTTTTATTAACAATATACTGAGCAGCACAGATCTTAATGCAGATCTGCAAAACTACTGATGGCTTCCCTCTAACAGCAGATCATCACCCATCTTTCCTGATTTTTAAAAACTATCTATGAAAGAGTAAATTAGGTACTATTTCTGTCCAGTGAACGAAGAAGTTTTCTTTATTTTCAGATTTTGTGTGGTGTAGTATTTGGCTTGTCATTGGCAATGATGCTTCTGTCATTTTGTTCTGGAAATTATTTCATAATCTAATACCTTTTATTGCCAGAATTTATGTACTCAACAGTTTCATTCTGTCAGTCATAATAATTTCCCCAACCCTGGTAATTTTCTGAATTAGTCCTGTCATCCTTCAGTGTAAGAAGGTTCCTGTGCACCTCTGTTAAGCAGATGAAATATATTCAGCTTTTCTTATTTTTCCTTATAAATTCAGTGCTTCCCTTACTTTTCGTGTCTTAAAGACTTCCCCCCAGGATCCAGCAGAACTCGGTATCTTGTTTCATCTGCAAATGCACCTCAGGGCAGTATTACACAATGCCTCACACTGGTTTTTGGACAAATCTAAGATTCCCCATTTGGTAAACTTTGTTTTGAATGTTGATTAAATATGTACGTATGCAATTTTAAAAAAAATATTTGCCCTTGTTTTTTTTTTTAGGGATAAAACCTGCAGGCATAGTACAATAATTACAAAAAGACACGACTTTCTTTTTTTAGAAAATTGTTATAGTAAGCACAATAGCCATACAAATAAAGAATTCATGTATTCTTCCCTGTTTACCTTAATCATACTAAATTTTACAATTTATTTCATTTTTGACAGTTTCTACAGGTGTCTGCTGTGAGCAAGACAAATAAAAAATTTTGTGTTTTGCATTTTCACTTTCTCCTTTATAGGCATACCCAGTTCTGATATTTTTTCCTGAATTTTTTTCAGAACTGTTGTTTTCAATTGAGTCTATAATTAAATGTGCCTGTCTTGATCATTCCATATCAGATCCATATCTCTAGTCATTTGACTTGATTTTCTTCAGGTTTTAAGAATATTGTTTGTGAAGATGTTTGTACTTCTGTAGTGTATCTGCAGTGTATAGTCAGTCCTTTCTGAAGTCCTGCAAAGTCTGCTGTGTGAACTGCAGTAGGGCAGTGAATTACCTCATGGGCTGATGCTCTGCTGCAGTGGCTGGCAGCAAAGGCTTGGCTGGGTTAAAGTCCTTTGGACAAATAAACATTCATATAGGAGATTTTTCTTTTTTCCTAACCCCAGGCTACTAGTGATCTGTTCCTGTCTGGAGTTTTTGTCATTGGAGATGGGGTGGGAAATGCGTGCTTTTTGCCAGAATTGAGCTGGGACATTAACGTGTTCTGATATAGGGATTCTATAAAATTCTGCCTGGGGCTTTGGAAATAATTGCTGATTAAACTTGGTATACTGGTTTTGCTAGGGTGACTGAGTATCTGTCATTTTGTTTTGCCAACATAAACTTTCTAGCCCCTCTAGTTTCGTTAGTGAAGTTGGAGCATTTGTCAGGCTGAGAAGGAACAGCGTGCCCTGATGTTGCATGTGCTGTGTATGGCAAGTGGAAGTGTTCAGACACAAAGATGTCTCCATCTCTGGTCACCAGTCCCTTAGAATTGCTATTTTTTTGATTTCATAAGTAGCAACGTTTCTTTCTGCCATTATGGAGCATTGAATTTTCTTCTTTGGGACCAAACTAGTCTGCCTTAGCTTAACATCTTTCAAATACCAAGTTCTTGTCTGCATTTCCTCTGGAGCTCTGTTCTAAAACGTAGAAGCTTAGAAGTTTGTAGTTGTGAATAAAGGAGGATTTTTGAATCAAATGGAATTCTATAAGCCGATTTGCAGAACTGGAAGTAGCTTTCCTACAGGCTCTCCTCATAAGTGACTTCATGGGCCTGGGCAGCTGTTTTTGTAGGTGGCGTGAAGCCTGTGAATGCAGGGATGAATGGTCCCAATGGTCTGTCTCCTGATGTATTTAGTGAAAAACACATGCTAGCATGGCAGCTACTGCTTGGAAGCTTTGAGCAAGACCAAGCTCTTTCTGTGCTAGGAAGTGTGCCACAAGTACAAGGGCCTGTGCTTATGAACTGGTTGTACAGAATAGGTCAGAGTAGGAAAGAGGAAACTTTACCCTTTTTAAAAATGATTGAAGCTAAAGGTGACTTAAGCGTGTGTAACTTCAGACTGGGAGCCCAGAGGAGGGCAGAGGATTAGGTCTAAGTATTTGGCCTGGTAGAACATGACTTAATTGTAAGCCCAGACTTTCATGTGACTCCATTATTTAAAAAACAAAAATAAAATCAGAATACCCTTTAACTGAAAGTTAAATCTGTTGATGGAATGTAAAAGGCAACGAAACACTAAATTTCATGCATCTCATTTAAGAAATATTTTGTATAGAATTAGCTACAGCAGTGCTTACCATATTTACCAAACACAAACACTTGTTACAGGCCAGCTTAGAGCTCGAGATATTGTTTTACATCTCCAGGCTTGGTAGAGGAACTGTGCTTTATTCTCAGGGCAGTAAGCCTGCAACCACGCAGAATACAGTATGATCTGTCTCTGGGGAAATTAGTCCACTCATCAGGAATTGATTCTGGCAAATGACTGGTAAATGCTATGATGCATTATTGTCTTTCTAATGTATTCTTTCTCTCTGTCTCTTTGTGTGTGTGCATATAAAATGCATATGGTGAGTTGTGTCTCTAAACATACTGCAAGGTATTGATGTATTTCACAAGTAACAAATGAGCATCAGTTTTAAAATTGAACTGATCCTTCCAGCAGTAAGAATTTAAGGAAATAAGCAATAGTATGAATCACTTAGCTGGAAAAGAAGTAGTATCTAGGTGCAAATGGCATTTGGCAAATGAGTGGCATTTTAACAATCTGAATGCTGTACCAAGGCCCAGCTCTTTGCTCTATTTTGTTCCGACCTGTTCAGCTGCCAATCTCTTCTGAGACTTGGGAACATCATAAATACTTAAATTTGTATTCACTGGTTTAAGATATTGCCGAAAGCATTAAAAGAATTTCTGTCCTAAATTAATTAACTTTTGTTTGTTGAACCTGTAGTGTGGAACAGAAATGTCAGTTTTATTCAGACAGAAGGGAAGTTTCATCTCCAGGCCATAACTGATTTTATCCTGGCTTAACAAATCATATATTTCCACTGAACCTGAAAGAGAATTTTTTTCTTTTAAATGACTGCTTCAGGCCACATATAGCCTCATCATTTGCAGCAGTGCAATTTAAGGGATTTAATGTAAACTACTTGAAGCTTTTTGATGATATGTTTGACCTAACCACAGGGAAAAAAAATTTTGCCGAACTTTTAGTTACAGTAACATATGAAACAGAAGTCAGCAGATATGAAATAGTTTAAAATGGCACAGTCTGCCTACTGTGCTACACAGCTGCCCCTTCTCTTGTTTTGAGCACATCATTGCCCACTCTCCTGCCTGGTGGCATCTTTCCTGAGGCTGATCCAGAGGGGGTGTAGGTCTGGGTCCTCTGCCCACCTGGCCAGCCCTGTGGGGCTCAGCAAGGTTGTGCTGCCCGTCCCAAGAACTTACCATCAGGAGTGAGCATGGTGATGCAGAATAGCTTGCTCTGATTTGCTTTGGTCTTTTGAAATGTGGTGTAATCTTTGGCCATAGGGACAAGCATGTCAAAGTTAGAAGGCAGGGGTTTGCCATCATGCTTGTTCTTTTTCTATTTTCCCTAACGCTCTCTGTCAAATCTACTGCCCGTTTTCGGTTCCTGTATGCCCGGTGGGACTCCTTTGTAGGAGCTGGTGAAAGCCAGTGCTGCTCTTACCTGCCTTCATATCTGTGTTTTCCAACATAGTTCCCCTCAAATTATCTCATCATACGCACATGATAATTGGGTTGCATTAGATTATAAGGCTATATATTTATATAGTTTTTGTGAAACACAAGGTTTCAGGCAGACTGGAAATACATAATTTTTGTTACCTGCTGTTGTTCAAAATCTTAACAGTGATCACCACATTGCTAAAACAGACTAATTCTTCAAATAAATGGATTACAAAAAAATGAAATGCTTTGTTAATATGAGTAAACACCA
Organism: Platyrinchus mystaceus; assembly: GCA_035041135.1. NCBI lineage: Eukaryota > Metazoa > Chordata > Aves > Passeriformes > Tyrannidae > Platyrinchus > Platyrinchus mystaceus. Next base: position 34,074,777 of record JAWWLV010000045.1, on the reverse strand, counting down.
TGTCTTTCATTAAGGTCTTGTAAATGGAGGGAATGAATGATGCAGGGGTATGCTGGGGGTTGATTGCCTTCTAGACCAGTAGCTTTAAAACTGTGGATGTGTCCAAAAACATAAATGCTGTCCCTTCAGTATCATTGTCTACATGTTTTCTGAGGTACAGGGAAAGTGCCGTGATGCAATTTAATGACAATGAGATGGGAATGGAAAGGGAGGAAAGAGAGTCAGAAAGAAATCTGTATATTGATTAGAAGAATTGCAACTGAATGGTGGACTTGTATGCTTATTTGTCATGCAGCTTTGAATGCTCATTGGTTTTTCTATCTTTTCATGGTTTTGTAGTAACTTTGTAGTATCAACCTGAAAGTGAAACGTTTTCCTCCACAAATTGCAGCTTTTTGGTTTTTTGGGTTTGGTTTTTTTTTGGGGGGAGGGGTTGTCTTGTATCTTGTCATCTTAAATGGCAAAGATGTATAATTTTTTAATCTTAGGAAAGGGAGATAATATTTGTTTTTTACTGGGATGCAGTATTTGCCTATACTTGGAAGAGTCTAAATCTTGGCTTTAAAATAATTCAGTCTTTTTGTATTCAAAAAAGCTGTTTTGGGATATTCTGAAAGGTTTTAAAAAGGTATTAGCTGTAATTTTTCTTTTATCATAAATCTTGTAATGTTGAACATATAGCACAATGAAGTGCTGTGCTTTGCAGGTGGAAAAAGATAATAAATGGTCCCGTTAAAATATTGAAAGCTCTGTAAATTGTTGCTTAAGTTGTTTTTCAGTAAAAGTATGTAATGTTTGTAGAACATGTGGTCTACTGGACACTGAAAAGTTTTTCCTCTTCTAATCAGGACTCAGGTGAAATAACTGCATGCTTCGTGTGAACATTGAGGTTGTACCATCTTAGAAAAGTCTACACTTGGTACTTTTGCATTCATTCTCTTTTTTTTTTTCCACCCTAAATCTATAATTTTATAAAATATTTTCATTTTGTCCTGTAAGGATGTTTCATTCTGCAGCAGTGAGATGTACATATATATTATTCATTACTTTAAAATGTTTGTTTAAATATTTTATTTTCTTAATAGTGCAGCATGCTGAACTTTGAATTCTGCACTTATCTTCTATTCTTCATGACCTGAGCACCAGTAGTGGAAGTGGTGGTACTTACTGCTGCAGGTTTAGATGAACTTTAAAGACTTCTGTGTGTTGCTGCAGTGTGGCAAGGTTTCTAAGTTTTTAAGCATTTTTGGGAAAAGTCAGGGTGATTTACATCTTGGAGCACGAGTTTTTACAGTGCTGTTGGAGCAATGAAACCTTAAAAAGCTGAGTCAACATACTCAGTAAAGGAGTATTGGTTGTGTAACGTTGAAATCATAGAATTGTAGAGTGGTTTGGGTTGGAAGGGACCTTAAAGATTACCTGGTTCCAACCCCCCGCAATGGGCAGGGACACCTTCCACTAGACCAGGTTGCTCAGAGCCACATCCACCCTGCCCTTAAAACACTGCCAGGGATGGGGCATCCACAACTTCTCTGGGCAATCTGTTCCAGTGCCTCACCACCCTCACAGTAAAGAAATTGTTCCTAATATAAAATCTAAATATTTTGAGTTTTAAATCATTCTCCCTTATCCTATCACTACATGCTCTTGGAAATGGTCTTTCTCCATCTTTCACCTGGGCTCCCTTCAAGTACTGGCAGCCCACAATTAGGTCACCCAGCTATCTTGTCTTTTCCAGGCTGAACAGTCCCAGTTCTCTCAGCCTTTCCTCACAGGAGAGGTGCTCCAATCCCTTTGATTATCGTGGTGGCTTCCTCTGGACTCACTCCAGTGGGTCAAGGTCCTTCCTGCGCTGGGGATCCCAGAGCTGGATTCAGCACTCCAGATGGGGTCTCAGCAAGGTGGAGTAGAAGGGTAGAATCACCTCCCTCGACCTGCTGGCCACCTGCTTTTGATGCAGCCCAGGATACAATTGGCTTTCTGGGCTGCAAGTGCACAGTGCTGGCTCATGTCCAGCCCATCATCCACCAGCATCCCCAGGTTCTTCTTGGCAGGGCTGATCTCAATCTTTTCATCCCCTCAGCCTGTATTGATACCAGGGATTGCCCTGACCCAGGTGCAACACCTTGCACTTGGCCTTGTTAAATCCCATGAGATTCCCATGGGCCCACTTCTAGAGAGCTTGTCCAGGTCCCTCTGGACGGCATTCTGTCCTTCAGGTGTGTCAACTGCACCACTCAGCTTGGTGTGACCTGCAGATTTGCTGAGGGTGCACTCAATCCTTCATCTTTTGTCATTAATGAAGATATTAAGTAACACTTGTCCCAGTATGGGCTCCTGAGGGACACCACATGTCACTGATGTCCATCAGGACTCTGAATCGTTGACCATTACCCTCTGGATGTGACTATCCAACCTATTTCTAATCTGTCTAATAGTCCACTCATCAAATCCATCATTCCTCAAAAAATGGCAGCAGTGATGCAGCAAAATATCCAAAGAAGGTATGTTTTGTGGTGTGCTCCTCCTTCTTGCTTTTCTGAGTTGACTATCTCATTCATGAATTCACAGTAACTCGCTTTATTTGGATGAACTTTGTTAACTGGTGTGACTTGAGATCCCCTTTTTGCTTGTATGTAATTAAAACCTCAAACTG
>JAWWLV010000045.1:34033897-34072021 GCA_035041135.1 Platyrinchus mystaceus | reverse complement strand
TTTATTTGGATGAACTTTGTTAACTGGTGTGACTTGAGATCCCCTTTTTGCTTGTATGTAATTAAAACCTCAAACTGGAAGTCTGCAATACAGTGTCTCATCACAAAAGCCAGCTAACTGTAGAAGTTGATAATGTTTGTAAATCACGTTAAGCTCCCTGGGTGAAAGGTACCATAGAAATACAAAGTATTAAGCCAGTAGTTTAATTATAAGATAAGAAGTAATTGAAAATTTCCAACACAGTTGCATGTAGAACGCAGTCTGGTGGTTTGCTTTGTAATATTTAGGTCAGTGAATTGAGATGTCTTTCTAAATCCTTTATGAATATTCTCTCATTTAAGTGCATTGCTCGAAGGTGTCTGATACATTTATTTGGCTGGCTGATACTGCAGTTTAAAAATACCACATTTCATGTAGGCAGAGAAGTGCTGTATAGAAACCTTTGAAACAACCAACCTTCATCCTTCAAAGTGACAGTTATTGTGCCATAATAATTGTAGAAGTACTGAATTTGCTTCAATTGATTTTTTTTTTTTGTGAATAGTATACTGCTCGTTTAATACACAATGCCTCCAGAATTTTAATCTCTATGTCCCTCGTGTGGTTTATGATTTGGTGCAGATTTCCCTTGAGATATTTTTCCTTGCCTTATGTATATCTATATAAAAACCAAACATTTTATCATGAGTACTAAATCCTGCTTTATGATACTTACTGTGCTGTCGGATAGAACGATTCATAATGTGAAATCAGTACTTTATATGACATTAGGTCCTGAAAACTTTTGTACTACTTCCATTTGCCATAAAAGGTAGCCTGTAATAATTGTACGATAGTTTTGACTCTGTAGTGTCCAAAGCATGTGTTAATACTATAGTAGTTCCCTCCCTGCTGCACCTGTTGTGACTATAGAACATGTTAGTTGGGTGCAGCTTGGATCATCCCAGCATCCCTGTATCTATTCCCAAGCTGCCTCCAGGGTCAGTAATGCTTGATGCACTGGATATGGTGTGGGATAGGAGGAATTGGAGGCTGCAGCATGCTCTTAGGACCTCAGATGGAATTCTTTCCTTGGTCCCCTGCAGCTTTTCTCCTTTTGCAGTCATGGCAACACTGCGGGACCAGAAACAGCCTTGTTTCCAGCCCAAAACTGTCCTCCATGACTCTGCCAATGGGAGTTAAAAACTAAATGGAGAGTGCTGTGTTCTGCATGCAGTGGGACAGTGTTTTAGTTAATTGTTAATTTATCTTTAGTAGAAATAAAGTGATACAAGATTTGAAATATTTTTTACCATATTTTTCCTTTGCACTATAATAGTTTCTTTTGAAGAGGAAATATCTTCCTTCTTTTCCTTCCCCTGTGATTTTCTTGAGCTGCAATGGAGGAGGAGCCCTGTCCTGTGGGACAGGACTGCAGCAATCAGTATTGGCCAAGGTGTGCTGCATAAGCATTGTTGCTTTAAAGGGTGCCTTTGCCAGAAAGCTGCCGAGCCACAGAGAGGGACTGTTCTCAGGCAGTGGTCATGTGGTGCTTCCACTTACAGTAAAAGCTGATCTCTAAAATGTTAAAACCTTGAGTTCATAGGATGCGAAAATTTTAGGGGGGACCTGAATTTGTCAGAACTGCTTCATGAAGTAAAAGATTCTTTTAATTAGTGATGTAAAGAGTTTTCAGGTTTAAAATTATAACTTGGACAGGACTTTCTAAAACTTGAATTTGAAAACCAGGTGAAGTTTTGCTACTTAAAAGTTGTCTGTATGGCTACAGGGATTTAAAGATTAATTTAATTTTAAAAATGAATATCCTTAATCTTTACATTTTGAAGAATTGAACAGATCTGCTATGTATTTCAGAATGTAGAAACCTAGGACTGAGCTTGGGGGACTTTAGTATCTTCATAGCAAAAGGCTGTGGCTTCCATTTTCCCCGGCCGTGCTCTGGCGTTGTGCTGGGATGGCAATATGCTGCAGCCTTACAAGGCTGTTGCACCTCAGTGCCTCTCCTTCCAAGTAGAGAGACTAAAAAGGCCATTAATTCTCTGAATTAAGGGTTGCAGTGCAGGGAGTCCTCTGAGGGATGCGGAACAGTTTGCCTGTGGTGTCACACAACTTCTCCTGAGCTCTGGCTCTGAGCACCAATCGCAGGTATGCTGTCCTGTCACTTTTAAAGAGAACGAAGTTTCTGCTATGAAGTTAAAGGGAAATCTGGTTGTCCCAAAAGGAGGAAGCCTTCCTGGGGAGAGCCAGATTAGCTGGCTTCTGGCGTCTTGGGAAGCCCCCTTAGCAACACTGTTTTTCACTCCCTCCATATCCTCTCAGTCCCATTTGATCTTTCTCCTCATCATCCCTCCCCCATCCCTGTACCCACTATTTCATCCTGAATCCCAAATGAAAAAAAAGCACTGCAGCCACTATGCTGCTGTTACCCCAAGCCTGTTGCATTTATAATCCTTGTGCTGTGCATTCCTCTCCTGGCTGTGCTGCAGACCTCCTCACCAGGATGGAGGTGGTGGAGATTCTCCAGCAGGGATGCAGCAATGCCATGGGAATTCAAACCTTGGCTCTTCAGCATGCTTACATGGGAGCAGGTCACTTGCAGGCAGCCAGGATAGTAGGTATGGAGAACAAGGAGGGCAGGTATGAGCAGTTGCTAAGTACAGTGTCTATCAGTGAGTTGGTTTTTACTTTATGTAATGGATTGAAAATATGCTTAATCTCAGTCTAATCCTGTAAATTATTGCATTTTTAAGGTAGAGTCAGGTGAAAGAATGTGGCTGAGACCCACATTGCCAAGAGAAAAGATACCAAAAGTTCAGGTTCTGGATTTAGTCATAGTCAAAGAATGAGTTGATGGTGAAGTCTTTTTATAAATTAACACAGTAACATTGTTTTGACTGTCTCCTGATGTCTTTGTCAACCTTATGTTTTTCTTTGAATGACATATCTCTCATTATTGTCTATGCATTTGAATTGTTTACATAGTAATTTATTTTTCTTTTAATTCTGAGGTGGCCCTGTGTCAGTTGGAATTTGGGCAGTACCTGAAATTTTATTGCCTGCATATTCAGTTGAGTACTGTCATGCTTCATGGACCATGAACTTTAGATTGTATCTAGTAAATGAGCAAATGCTTTTTATAAATAATTAGTCTTCTGCTTAATTATAGGACTAGGTTTTTCAGCACATTTGTCAGGTGATTTATGTATATGGTGTTGCTGTTTTTAATTGCATGTGGTAATAATCAGTTTTCTTAAAAACTTTTGAATCGATACTGCCCCATCAAACTGTAGCTGATGGCTTTAATTTGCTATTTACAGAGTTATTGATTAAATGACTTCAAATTCCCTGAGGGAGAGGTTGTTACCTGGAAACTTACCCTGCTGCTCCACCTGAACACACTGGTGAAAACAGCTTTCTAAATGTTACTGTTGCTTAATAGTTCACTTAGAAATAGCAAACTCAGTTTAAATTTAATATAACAGGTTTCACTATTTGTAATAGACCCTCTGTCTTTTGACTTTGTGTTTGATTTACTTGCAAAGTAGCTTCTGGTTTTTGCAGAGTACTGCAAAGCTAAAATGTAATGTGTTTGCTTTACAGGTGTTTCATTTCCAGTTTTTCTTCTATTAAATCCAACTTTCCCCCCTCCCATCCCCCCCAAGAGTCAGTTAGGAGTTTTTGCTGAAAAAATGATAGACTGGAAAATGATTCAGTCTCTTAAAAATATTATAATTTACATTATGGAAAATTCTGAAAGATGTGCAATGGTGTCTGTGTTGCTTAAAAGACAGGCGGAATTCAAGACTATTCCTCCTCAAGGAGAAGTTGCTGGTGGTATCTCTGGTACCCTCTTTGTATAAGGCCTGCCTAAAGTTCCCTCTCATTCCTCCTGGAGGGCACCTGCCAGGAGTAGCTTCTTCACACACATCCCGGCCTCCTCTTAGTGGCACTATCACACACTTTCTCCTCTGTCTTCTATAGGTGATTGAGTATAATTATTACATCCCTTGTACGTATTTCACTGTTTCTTGTTGCATAGTTTCCATCTTTTGGATGATGGAGTATTTGTCTTTGGGTATCTATTTACAGAAAGTAGCTAATTCAAGTCTTCTTTAAAATTAGCATTAGTAATTACATTCTCTCCTTTTGTAATAAATGCTAAAATAGAAGCTTATTTTTCTTAAAAGACTATGATATAATTTAAAGATTTGTTTTGTATGTGTTATTGGATAAAAAAAATTAAAATGTAGCTTTATTTTGTGCATAAGTTAGTGTTTGAGATTTGTTTTTTTTTTCTTTTCCAAGTGCCACCTGCTGATATTAAAGTTTTCTTTGGTAAAATTTTCCTCTTTAAGTCAATGTATACTTCGGTTTATTGGAAACTCCAGTAAAGAAAAATTGAAAATGAAGTGAATATCTTACAGGTTTATTATTTGGATAAACTTATGTCCTGTAATAGATCTGGGTATCTCCCAAATGTTTTTAATGAAAAATATTTATTAGAAGAACCTTCCCATATTTTTGCCTAGTTGCAGTACTACCGTGTGTATAAGTTTTATTCTTTATTGAACAATGTGCTACTAATCTAATGTGTATTTGATCACAAACCTTCGCTTAAAAAAGAAAGAAAAGCAGTTTTTCTGGAGGTGCTTTTTCTAGCAGTGATTTTACAGTGCAGTTTCAAGAGCCCATGGAGTTCTTTGGTCTTGATTTTGTAATTAGGTTGAAGTGAAGTGGTGATTTTGTGGAGACTGTTACCAGAATGTCATACATCACCAGTAGAGGAGAGTGAATTATAGATCCTACTGCTCTGGCCTGGGCTCAGAGAGAAGGAAAGGCATCTGTCCCTTTCCACTGCTTTCCTACCAGCCCCTCCAGTGGAAAACGTGATGGCTTTCACCACAGTTCTGATATCTCTGCGTGGTTCTAACAGATTGGAGAAGCCTTGTGCTTGGTCTCTAGTGCCTTTATTCTGGCTGACTCAGCAGGGTTTGGTACTTAAATTCTTTTTTTCTTATGGAGTGTGTGATTTAGGCAAACCTACACTGTTACTCTTAAATAAATAATTATATATATCTGCTTTCTGAGCTCAGAGTGTGCACGGTAAAGAAGTAATAGGTTGAGAAAAATTACTTGTATAGTTGAATCTACATTGCCATATTTCCTTCAAAACTTTTGAATTTCCTGCAGACCTTAGCAGGACGATCAGTTTTGGCTCTCAGAAGGTGCTTGCTGTCTTATGTTATTTTAATTTCTCCACTTCTCAGCTTCTGATAAATCACTCTATTTCTACTATTAAGTCTGGCAACTTTTTGTCTTGTCTCTTTCATCCTCGATTTGTGTCTTTGAAGAGTAGATTTTGCTGGCCCATGAAGAGCTGGAAACTGTTCTTCAGGTACTGGAATGCCTTTGTTTTCTTACAGATCCTTCCTGCTGTTTGGACTGTACCTTATCTTTCTTGGTCTCCCTCACAGTGTTTTCCTTTTGGCATAACATTTTGGAGTTGGGAAGAAGAAAAATAAACTGAAGTGCACATGATATTTGTCAAAACAACACTTTTGACCTTTCTTATTGCCTTGCATCCCAGTGCAGTGTATGCTTTGAGGCAGTTAGTCCGTTGAGAGTGTCAAAAATGCACCTTTAAGAATGAGACTTTTCCTTCAACTGTTTAGATAATGTATTAAACGAAATAAATCCCTCAGCAATTTTTTTTTAATGTAAATTCTACAGGCATCCATTTTCTTCTCAACTCTTCATGACCTTTTTCAGTAACTATATTATGTGCTATCATCAGCCTGTTATTAAATGCTTCATTAATGAAAATACAGACATAAAATAAGAACAAGACATCCTTCTATTTCTTGGAGCGTCTTGCAGCGTGGAGTTGTTTGAGCACCTTGGGCTAATAGTGCCAAGACAGAGGTGTGGGTGGCCTCTTTTGTTCTCTATTCATGGCCAACATGAGGGCACTGATGGAAAGCAGCCTGTGTGTTGTTCCTTTCGTCTCAGCTTATCTGGAGACGACAAGAAGGCTGGGTTCCTGAAATCAGGCTCTGAGATGGTACTACTCTTTGCACTTGCAGTGGGCTATGGGACAGATGATGAATTAAATGTTCTGGTCATTAAAATGTGTATTTTAATTTTTATTTTAAGTGCTGTTTAGGGATGTGTTACACTGACAGATGTCACTGGAGAAGGCTAATAGCATTGCTCTTTAGATTTAAGACTGCAAATATGGTTTCAGAAACGGAGTTTCAAAGGGGTTTCGTGCATTGGAAGGAGCATCTTGGGGGAAGGAGCCAAGCATGTGGCAGATGCTGACTGTGAAGCTTACTGGTGGCACTCGGGAAACTTTTGGGCAGGGCTGGTGTGGCCACGTTGGCAGTGTGTGCCAGCTACCATTGCTGCTGTCATCTGAGTAATTGCTGACCACCACGAGGGGATCCTGGGAGTTTCAGAGTAATGACATCTTCTAAAAGAGATCGGAAAGGCTCTCGACATATCTGGGTAAGATGATGAGAATTGGGCTGCAGTACAGAAATTCAGGCTAGAAAAGTTCTTCTGGTTCAGATTAAACTGAATAACTTTTCTTTCCTTGGTGCCATCCTGAGCACAAGGCTTCTCCCTTTTACTGCCTCAGGACTGTAGGACAAATCGTCATGGTGGCATAGACCCCTCTCCAGGAGTAGTGCTGATTGTTGATATTTTGTATAATTTTCAAAAATTTCAAATATATGAGCCCTTGGACTTTGTTTTTACTTAATAGACTTAGTTTTTACTGATAGACACACTGAAGCTGTTTTCTGAATTACACAAGTGTAGACTTTGTGCAAAAATGTTTTATTTCCAGCGAAAGGAGTACATACAGTTACGGTGTGTCTTTATGGCTTTTGTTCCATTGTTATATACATTGTTTCTTAGATAAATTCTAGATAAATTTCTGTGAGCATCCAGAAAATTGACCTGCAAATGTAATGAGGCTTTTCTAGTGTACATCACAGAATCACAGAATATGTTGAGTAGAAAGGGACCCACAAGGATCACTGAGTTCAACTCTTAGCCCTGTACAGGACCATTCCCAAGAGTCACACTGTGTGCTTGAGAGTATCATCCGACTCTGTCAGGCTTGGTGTTCTGACTACTTCCCTGAGGAGCCTGTGCCAGTACCCAGCCAAACTCTGGGTGAAAAATCTTCTAATATCCAGCCTAAACCTCCCCTGACACAACTTCAGGCCATTGCCTCAGGTCCTGCCACTGGTCACCGCAGAGAAATTAGTGGCTGCCTCTCCTCTTCCCCTCACGAGGAAGTTGTAACTGCAATGAAGTCTCCCCTCAGTTTCCTCTTTTCCAGGCTGAACAGACCAGGTGACCTCAGCCACTCCTCATATGGGTTCCCCTCAAGGTCCTTGACCGTCTTCCCTCTTGTCTCCACTGCACAAGATTTATCTCTCTCTTCTTCACATCTTTCATATACGTGCATCTTAACACCATCAAATAAATCCTGGCTTTGCTTCTGGTGTGTTTCCAGTGTGCTCTATTCTGCCAGCTGCTGGAAACACTGGGGGGAAAAAGAACTTGTGTCAATCTCATCACTCTATTATTCAGCACAGGACAGGATTTTAAGCCTGTCAAATTCTATATTGGTAGGACTTACTGGCCTCCTCTTTCAGTGGTGCCGTCTTGTCATGGCTGATGGGTTCCTGACTGAAAAAGCAAATGTACGAGAGCATCTCTGTTATGAGGAAGGGCTGAGGGAGCTGGGCCTGTTCAGCTGTGAGATGACTGAGAGGGGACCACATCAACGTCTGTAAGTATGTGAAGGCAGAGTGTCAAGAGAATGGATCCAGGTTCTTCTCAGTGGTGCCAGGCAGTAGGACAAGAGGCAATGAGCACAAGCTGATGCACAGGAAGTTCCACTTGAATATGAGGAAGAACTTCTCTACTGTGTGAGAGACTGCACACTGGATCGGATTGCGCAGAGAGGTTGTGGAGTCTCCCTCACTGGAAATATTCCAGAGCTGTCTGGTTGCAATCCTGTGCCATGTGCTCTAGGATGACTGTGCTTGAGCAGCAAGATTGGACCAGAAGGCTCACTGTGGCCCTTTCAACCTGACCCATTCTGTGATTCTGAGAGGCAAATAACAATCATAAGGTGTAACAGTTGGGTCTCTGAGCATAAAAACTAATGAACCCTGACTTCGTTAATTGTCAGCACATTAATTGTGCTGGCCCCTTTGTTCTCTTGCCAAAATCCTGTCCAGAGCAGGGCAAAACCTCTTCTCTCAGCTGCCTCCTAAAACCTGTCCCTTGTATGAGAGCTAGCAGGTGCAGCAGCTGGTGACACGGCCTGGCAGTCAATGCTTCTAGCTCTTAGCAAGTGATGCTGCAGTTCCTTCATTGCTCTGTGGAGATTTAAGGCAGTGACAATTCCCAACAGCTGATTGTTGTTAAATTTAAGCATAATTATTCTGAATGGCTTTCATCCCTTGTAGAATTTAACTAGAATCAGCCAACAGACTTACGGAGTGAGTGGGCAGATAATGTGATGATAATATGTGATGATAAAATAAGCTGAATTTCCTTAGGAAACCATAGAGATAATTTTTAAAAAGTTAAATACATGTAGTTCTTAAATTGAGTAGTTCAATTTATGCCATGGTGACAGGAAAATATTACAGTACTTGGAGATCCTAACTCATGGATGTAGTGAAAAATTGTCCCTAACATGAAAGTTTTATTTCCTAAGTAGGTATTACTTCATCGTTTTTAATAGTTTCATTGCTAGTCTGGAATACTCAGTTACCTGACTACCAGTGGGAATGCTCTATTATATAAGGGTAAAAAAATAGGTAACCTTTAAATGTATTTCTGGGGCTAGTGTGTATCTGAGGGTTTTGTCTAGACTTCATCATTACATGGAAATCTTAACACTGGATGCAAACATCATATCGGATGAGAATTTCAAAAGCTTCAGAAGTGGCCTGGAGTGGAAACCTTGCAGATTTGTGTAACGAAAGCTTCAAAACGAGAGAAAGTCTTCCTGTAACATTTCTATTCTCTCCTTGATGGGTTGATAGAAAATGACATAACCGTCCTTTCATCAGCTAAAAGTAGTCAGACACAATGAACGTGTTTCCCCAGTGGAAGTTGTTTTGTGAAAACAGACTGACAAAAAAAAATTTGCTTTCATGTATATTTATCCTCTACACTATCCTTGGTGTCCTGATTTGCTCAGTTTAATAATCACAAGAATTATTCTTTCTACTTTGGTACTTAGGGTGAAATATAAATTGCTTATTTTACATTCAGCTGCCTTCTTACCTATATTCTACAACATAGACTCACACCTCCCAACCCACCCCAAACCAACCAAGGAACTCAACCCTCATTGTTAGTATCTATATATCATAGAATCATAGAATGTTATGGGTTGGAAGGGACCTTTAAGATCATCTAGTTCCAACCTTTTGTGATATAGAGTAAGAATTGCAGCGTACAGATTGATATAAATCACGATTTAATTTCTAAGCCCACGATTTAATTTCCAAGCTCATGCTAACTCTCTCTTTTCTGGTAAAGGTATGGCTACACAAAGAACTTCCCTTGGTGGATGCTTCCTGTAGCCTTATGGTGGGTTGGCCATTGGATGATAAATGAATATACAAATAGATTTGCCCCATCTTGTAAGTGCATGGTAATGGTGTAGTTGTGGTGATATATATCATAGGTTACAAATCACACTCTAATTTATTTGTACTACGTTGTCTTTTGTAGCTGTAGCACTAATATATTTTGGAGTGCCTGTGCCCTGAGATACTTGAGGTCTGTGAATGTTTTGATAGTGTGGACAAGCTGCCATATGAAGCCTTGCTTTTTGCATAGAGACTGTAGTTAGTATATGACACTGTTTTAATCTTATATGCCTGTTGGGCAAGCGAGCCTCACTTGTTATTGCTTTCTTCCTTGAGAGTAAAGCAGTTTTCATCTCTTGGGATGTGAAGTCAGCTTCTGGAAACTTACATTAACAGCCAAATCCAAACTGTAGTTGAAGTGGAACAAAATAATATGTTTTTGAACTAGAGAGGACAAATGCAAAGGAAAAAAAACCATTTTAAGCTGGAAGTGCTCTATCTTCTGATTGGACAAAGTCACTGTAGGGGTATTGGGGTATCAAGCTTAGCATTCATTGACCTATAACAATACTGGTACACGTACGGTAAAGCTAAGGTGTAATAATGATGCTAGGTAGCTGCACTCGGTTTTTTGTGTGTGCCTTATTTAATGTGAGTGAAGGCTATCAATACTTATTCAGGGCAGCAGCATTTGAGAGGCAGAGCTGAAACAGTTCATGCTATAGCAGCTGCATGCAGATATTTAGGCCATGACTTTTTAAACATCGGAAAAAGCCAGGCTGCTTATTGAAAGGATAGTGCTTGAATGAGAACATGAGAAAACTGTTCCTAGTTTGCCTAAGGACAATGTCCTATGTCATTTGGGAACTACTGCTGTATTTTGAAAGCAGTTGGCTCTGCAGCAGCGTAACTGCTTCTGTCCATGCCGTAACAGTGTGGGGAGGAAGCTGGTTTGCCACTGAGCAGATCTGCTGACAGTGGTCTGAAATAGCGACTTCCTGACATCTCTGTAGGCAGAGTGTACTCTGCCTTCCCTTCCTGGGGCTGCCTCGAGCTGCAGCCTGCAGGGGTGCTGTACATGGTGCACAGGGGTGTCTGTCTGCTGTGCCCGCAGCTGGGATGGGGGCTCAGAGCTGGTGGGCAGCAGTGTGTGGTCAGTTCACACCTGCTTTGCTTACTTGAGTGGACAAGCCCTCCATTGCAAAAGTTCAAGTCAGCAAAAGGAAGGATTTAAAGTTACTGAACAAATCTTGTTTTCTCACTGTCCATATCTGTCCCTTGAGCATTTATTTTCTCTTTTATGGAGGAATAACTTTCTTAATAATCTTACCAGAGGCAATATATTGAGGTGTGATGTGGGCTTGGTGGGTTTGTGATTTTATTTTTTTAGTATTTCTTACCAGTCACTTTGGATGACACTTTTGTTTGTGCACACTATCTCAGTTGTCATGTAATGCACATATTAGTGGTTAAGACATTTTCCCTTTGGGTTGCAGAGAACTGTAGTTTATCCTTTGGTTGGGCTTTGGGACTGTGCAAAGCTGTGTGTTTGCCTGCCCCCTCAACCACATGTGGAATTCTGTAACCTCTTGCTGGGGCCATATGCTCTTTGTCTTGCTACAAGGCATACATTGGTCTCTTGAGTTGGCTCCTGCACCTCTCCTATAGGGCATTTAGTACCTAGGGATAACACTTGCAGAATTGCCAAAGCTGTCTGAGAAAAGTAAGCCAGGTGTTTTGAGTAGTTTATCTGCAAAACTACTGTTTCCATGGTTTCTGCCAGCTGTGATCTTAGACTAAGCCACGCATGATTTTGAAATTGTTGATCATATGAATTTAAATACATAGAAGCATAAGAAACTTTTTTTAAAACTTCTTTTTTGTAGACTCCTGTACCTCAAAAATACAATTCCGATGTTTTCATAAAACTGTAACTTCATTTGATAAAGGAAATTGGGAAATTTGAAGCAATTTAAGGACAGTTAGTGATGAGCAAAAAGCCCAGCCCTGTATTGTCTTTCAGGCCGCTTGGGCTAGAGAGAGTCCACAGATCTCAGTGTTTGTTTAGATGACCTGGTAGCAGAATCACTTTTAGAAAGCTTTTACTAAGTGATGTAATTTCTAGGAGAAGTGGACTCCTCTGTATCACATTCAGAGGAGTTAATGGTGGTTCACAATATGCTGGGAGTAATGAGCAATGCTCGTTTTCTCACTGGGATTAACGTATACCCAGAGAAGAGGGGTGGAGGAGTGTGAGAGCAGTCTGCAGGGTGGCATATATTACCATGAAATTCTGCTTTGATGCTTTTTTATTAGTATTATTTCTGCATGTCATATATTAAATATATGGTAATTACATATTTGGAGATGAAATGTGTTTTAATATCCTGTCTGATGTTCTCTTTGGAAAAAAGAAAGAAGGTACTATTAGCATTTTGCTGATTTGCTTTCAGATCTAGTAGTTAGGGATATTGCCACAGAATCAAAGGTAACAAAAAATGTAGACAACAATGAAACAAAATATTCAGAATTTTCTTAGAATGGCTTTACTCTGTGTGTTCCCTTTAATAAAGCTGAACAAAGAAATGAAAAGGAGGCTAAAACTTAATTACCTACTGCAACATGGTGGAGTCTGAGTTTATTCAGGTATTTTAAGACTGTGTCTCTGGTCAAGCATGACACGACACCATTTAGTGTTTGTAGTAGAGACATAATGTTTTATTCAGTATTTTTCTTTCATTTTAAGCAAAACTTAGTTTTCTGTTAGTCTGATTTTCGATTGGGCAGAACTTTAAGTTTAAAATTATTTTGAATTGAAAGAAACTGCTTTCTTGTAAATTTCAAATGAATGAAAATCAGACATGTATTTCACAAAGTCATTGCTTGTTTTTAGGACATCCTGGGACAACTGATATTCCCTGTTCTTCTGTTGTGCCTTACTGTTGCTCGCACATACTCACACGTGGAGTTGGGCATTTCTCTTCTGTGGCTGGCAAAGTTGCTGATGGGCACACTGATCCCTGCGGCTGTGAATCAGCTGCTCTTGGGGAATGCTTCCTCCCTATCAGTTGCATTGCTGAACTGCAGCTCATCAGCTTTATTTAAATAAATGAAAAAAATTGAAATTTTCCTTTGGTCCTACCAAGATAACATTTTCATCCATAACTGAAACTGTAAAAGTTTGGAAAAACTAGAAATGTGGGAGAAGTAGCTACAGCCTCTGAGTCTACATGGTAAGCCATTATCCATGCTTTGGTTGGTACCTAGGAACTTCTTACAGCTAACAGACATCTAGTCATCTTCCAGGCATTTGCCTAAGCTTACCATTTCCCCTGCTGTATTTTTTTGTTGGTTTGGGATTTTGTTTGGTTTTGTTGTGGTTTTTGTCTGGTTTGGTTTTTTGTTCGTTTTTTTTTCCCTTTCTTAAGATCTAATCCACACAAATACTTGTGTGTGTGTGTTTAAACTGTGCTGGCTTGTATGTATGTACATATAAAAGTAGGGAGTGGGAAGTTGTAAAGGGCTAAATATTTTGTGCCCCAGTCAGTGTTTTCCAGGATCCGTTGTGTTTATGGCCTTTTGCTACTCTTTGCTTCAAAACCCTTGCTTCTTTTATCCTTGTATCTCCTTGGATTGTTTTTAAACTCAGTGGCATTCTTTTTCCATTTATTATGTTGAGCTTTCACATATACTAAGTGTACCCAACTTGACTGGTCTTTCTCCGGCAGGGTAATACATAGTTTTCAATTTCACTTTTTCACTTATCACCTTAAGTTTACAGAAAAACCCATACACTCCAGTGTTGTTGAGGCAGGCCTGTGCTGGCCTGTTAGGTCTTGCACTACCGAAGACTGCATAATCAGAGGTAGTGTATGCTAAGTAAACAATTAGTAGGAAGTAGGTGGAATACCATATAATTAATTTGAGCAAATCAGAATTTCAGAAGCAGTGAGCCTTGCATATAATAATTTACTGCAATACACATATGTGCAAGAGGTAAATATACATTTAAATTCTCGTTGTCTTGGGTAGGCAGGAACTATAGAGCCCTCTCTGAGGATTGGATAGAGGGAAATATTGGATGCTTTGATCAAAAATACCCATGCACCATCCAAGATGGTCCTTTCAGTAGTTGGCTCAGTAGTTCAGTGTTACCAGAGAAGTGTCTGAAAGTGGTTGGGAGCCTTTAGGTGATGCACCAGGGCAAGTATATGGCGTATGCATCTTTTACTTTCTCTTTGAAGTGGTGAGATATCAAAGAGAAAAAAACCCAATGCCTTGCCACTCAAAAAAAAAAAAGGAGGAAAGATAATTTCGTAGATTTAAACGTAAATACTAATTCTGTGATATGATTAAAAGAAGATAATTCACACAGTGTTTGTGTGCTGCTGAAAATTTTCTTCCAAAGATAAATGCAAAATTACTGGCTATGGTGATTTGACCCTGGCGGGATGCCAGGTGTCCACCAAAGCTGCCCTATCACTGCCTTCTGCAAATGGACAGGGAATAGAAAATACAGTGAAAAGCTCATGAATTGAGATAAGGACAGAAAGAGATCACTCATCAATTACTGTCATGGGCAAAACAGACTTGACTTGGGGAAATCAGTTGAATTTATTACCAATCAAAATCAAAGCAAGGTAATGAGAAGTAAAAAAAATTGTAAAAACACCTTCCCCTACTCTTCCCTCTTTCCTGTGTTCCATCTCCTCCCCCCCCCAGTGGCACATGGAGGTGGAGAAGGGGCCTTATGGTCAGTTTATCACAAGTTGTTTCTGCTGCTGTTCAGGGAGAGGAGTCCCTTCCCCTGCTCCAGCATTGGCCCCTCCTACGAGAGACAGTTCTTCATGAACTTCTCTACTGTGAGTCCTTCCCATGGGCCACAGTTTTTCATTAACTGCTCCAAAGTGGAGTCCCTATGGAGTGCAGCCCTTCAAAACACCTGCCCCAGTGTGAGTCACCCAAAGAGTCACAAGTCCTACCAGGAAACCTGCTATAGCATGGTCTCCTCTCTCCATGGATCCACAGGTCCCTGCCAGGAGCCTGCTCCACCACAGGCTTCCCACGGGGTCACAGCCTCCTTCGGGAGGCTATCAGAACCTGGCCATGCAAAAATCCAATAAACTGGTGTAGTCATAAAATCCTTTGTTAAGCATTTTGGCAGACTAGTGTGTGTTGTGATATGTAAGAACAAAAAATGTGGAAAACCCCAGAAATTATACTCCTGAAAAACTACATCTCCAGGTGTGGCCTTTGGCTGTTCTCACTTTCACCATCCTGAACCCTGTCTCTGGCTGATGCCCTGTGTCAATTGGTCGACTGGGGGAGCAGATTTCCCTCCTGCTGCTTTCTGTGCTCTGCTGAAAGGGTTTTACTTTAGAAGAGGGAAGCTCTGAGACTTTCTTTTTTGAGCAGACCTCGTCATGGCTTTTGGTCCCTGGAAAGCCCCTCTGCCTCCCGGCCCTGCTGGTGCTGCCTGAGGAGGGGCACTCTCCTGCATATACTGCTGCGTCCTGTGGTGGGTTCTGCTGCTCTGCTGCCCAGAGGGACCCTCTGTTTTTGAAACCACACCTGTGCTTGCATTGCTTTGCCACCCCTTCTTCTTAGTCTTTCAGGACGGCGAGGAGGAAAAGGGATTCCCGGGTGTGGTGGTTGGAAGAAGGGATTTTCTTGCCCTTCCTCTGAGGGCATTTGAACATCTCAGCCCAAAAACTACTCATCCACCTCTTGAGGCTCCCTGAAATACAGTGAGGGGAGGTGATACCTCAAGGGCTGCTGACAGAAAGTATTAGGCCAGCACAGATCTTCCAGGGAGGAGCAGAAAGGCTTTGTCTGTCTCTGGTGTAGGTGAGGAGTAGTGGGCTCAAAACAAACAAACAAACAACCCCCCCAAAAAAGCAAAAAGCTAGAATATAGAAGTTTTGTTTATTTATATTATTCTCCCTCACATATTTTCTTAAAATAATAGTTGAGAAAGTGTCTTCTGTGTCTGGGGAGGTGAGGCATTTGATCTCAGATCTGTGCTGAAAAGATGCGCATTCTTCAGACAGAGGATGTAAGAAAGTCTTGTTAATCTCATCCACTCCTGGATTACACCATTTTTGTTTTGCTGTAATGTTTTCGTCTTGGCAATTTTTTGTGAAGGGTCTTCTGTATTTTGTTAGTGCATAATTCTCATTAGTGGCAGTGCAAGTGAAACGGAATTGATGGGAAATCAGATCTCTGATCTAAGGAAGAAGGAAATTAACATGCTCAGTTACATAATAATGTATAAAATGTATGCAGAGTACATAGAAATTTATTTTTTAAATGGAGGAAGGTGTTCCAAGTGAATAAAGTATGTACACATATTTGCCTCTGATGGCAAATTCTATTAGAAGACTTTTTCTCTGAACTGTACTACAGTGGTTTACATAATTTGTTACCAGATAATATGTTTTCCCTTGGTAAAAATCATATCATAAAGTTTCAAATTGGGATAATTTGATACAACTGAACTAGAAATAAATTAAATCTGACAAATCTGTCATAAACTGTAAGTTTTAATAGAAGCTTAATCTAAGCTTTCATGACTTTGTCAAAACCAATAATGTATCAGCAGCTAGTTCTAAAACTGGCTGTATCATAATGCAGGACTGCAGAGGTTAACAGGTTTTTAAGACCCAGCTGTGAAGCTGTATACATTTTAAAATGCCTTTAGCAGAAGGCAAATTTTTCACTGATTAATGGAAAAATGCTGTTTGTTGATATTTCCCTGAAAATAGTATTTTTTTACAGCTAATTTAATAATTCCTTTATTGAAATACACTACTGAATATGTCAGTGACAACTGGATAAAATTTGGGCATGAAGCAAGTAATAACTATATTCCGTTTCTGTCCCTCGAAGTGTCTTTTATGCTCATTTTAGTGTGTGATGTGTTTTGTGCCTCATATTTGAGTGGTCTCACTAAAAGGCAGTGACAATAATTCAGTTTTAGAGAGCTGGTGAATTACCAAGATTTTCATCAGTCATCTGTATTTTTTATCCCTGCTCATGCTACTGTCAACTCTCTCCCCAGTGGCAGTACCATTCCTTTCTTCTCCCTGTGCACCTGCGAAAAATTATTTCTAATGAAATAAATTCTGTGTCAGTGCATTGTCATAATAGATAAGGAGAAAAAACATTATTTTAGAAGAATGAGACTTTCAACATTGCGCTACGGTTCTTGTTTCAAAGGTGACACACATAGAGAATCAATGGTTTTGTGGTATGACAATCTGTAGAGATGTTGGGGATATCACAGCTTTGTAGCAACCAGATTAAGAGAAATATTTCTTTTAAAAAATATTGTAGAATTGTCAAAGTGCTTCATAGGAACCTTTCTTTATTGAAATTCAATACAGTCTATGTGACTCCAGGGAGAATTATGCTGAGTCAAAAGAATAAACTGACCTGGTAAATACATTTCTGGATTTTAAAAATTAATTTAATTTAATTTTTTACTATTAGATCCACCTCAAAAGAGAGGACAAGAGCATTTTCCAGAGAGACCAAACAAGGAAAACTAAAATCTCATCATGACTCAAGAAAATAAGCATATTTACCAATTGCATGCTGTTTCAATATTTTGGAAAGTTTAGTAGTTTAAAGAAATGAATGAACATGGTTCCCTATGTTATGCAGGAGTTTTCTTAGCATGAAAAGAAAAGTTTGAGTGGCTTTTCACTTTTAGTTTGGTAGAAAAGCCTTATTTTTACTGTTCTGATTTTTTCTACCTTCTTTTTAAATTGATACAAACATGCTAGCAATTGGAGATCATTCATAAATTCACTACTTCATTTTACTTTTTGTTTTAAGTGATAGTTCCCTTAAAACCTCCTCCCATCGCAAAAGACAGCCAAGTACCAACACTTCCACAGTAATCAGGGGCTCGTGTCAAATTTACTAACCCTGGTACAAAACTTCATTTATTGCCACACACATCCTTGTAAGATAACCACCATATGGTTGCCTAGTACAGTATCCATGCTTGTTCACTCCTTGTACAATTGGTAAAGGGGCTGCTAGGATATCATTATGTTGCATTAGCTCAGTTGCTGGTGGTACGGTTGAAAACAGCGTGAAGGTCACTTCTGACAGACAGTATTTGTTGATATATCTTTTAGGAAGTTTTAAATCAGAACACTTCAACTTGATAAATGTGCATATTTCTGAGGGGTTTTTGAGTAGCTTGGACATACCTGAATTGCATTTCATGCTTTCCAGCATGTCAGCCCTCAGCCTGCGTACTGCATGGGTTAATTTTCCCCAGGGACAGCACCCTGCATTTGCCTTCGTTGAATTTCAGTTCTTCTCTGCCCATCTCTTCAACCTGTCAAGGTCCTTCTGAAGGGCTGCACAGCACTCTGGGGTATCGGTCACTCCTCCTAGCTTGGTGTTGTCAGTGAACTTCCTGGGAAGGCTTCTGCCCTTTCATCCAAGTCATTGGTGAATAGGTTAAACAATACTATGCCCACTATGATTATGAGGACACTAGTAGTGACAGGCCTCCAACAAGATGCTGTGACACTGATTACGACCCTCTGGGATCTGCCATTCAGCCAGTTCTCAGTCCACCTCACTGTCTGCTTCTCAAGTTTGTCTGTGAGGATGTTGTGAGAGACTGTTGAAAGCAATAAAATAGTGACGGAGACAATAAGGCTGTGACAATGAGGTTATGCAAGAGCCCAAGACACAGTCTTGGGATTTATGAGGATAACCCAATAGTTGTTAATGTTGTTTCATTGGTGGTTGGTTGGCTTTCTCTATCATAAAACACACAGCAAATGAAATATGCCTTCTCTGGGTTTTGAGGAAAGGGAAGGGATGACATGGTATGTACCTGTTGCGGTTACTTTACTGCAGCCGATGAAATCAGTCCAACACTGAGAGTTCTTAAGGTAAGCTGTGTCTTTTTTGGTATAAAAGAGCAATGACATTTACTTTAAAAGTGCAAACACCAATCCTGGTGTCAGAATAAGAATAAAAGTTAGGACAGATGTTTCTTTTGTAATAAATTCAAAGTTTTTTTTCTTGAGGACATAAATTTAGTGAAATGATTTGTGAAACAAACTTTGTTATTTGTTGTATACATTGATGTATGTCAGACATCTGGCTCATGCTTAACTTCTAGCGTGCAGTTGGTATTTTATGCATGACTGCAAATAGGTGATCATGATTGAGTGTCTTTCAAAGACATCAGCAAAAATTACAGGTTTCTGAAACCCTAATGGTAAGGGATGTCTTACTATAATTGATGCTTTCTCTAACTCTTTAATGATCATAATTTCTAGGATGTATTTTACTTTTTATTTCTGGCTTGAAAATCTGGTAATTCTGAAGTAGCAAGTTAAATGCTGAAGTAGAAAGGGATGCAAGTGGCTGCTTGATATTTCTATTGTCTTGTTTCTCTAAATGAAATTTTATAGAAATTCATCTGATTTGTCACCTGCTTTGATTACACAAAGTTTAATCAAAATCTTTCCAGTACCCGTGTGACCAGGCTGAGCTGTGTCATGGCTGGCCCTGTACTGGTCTCTTGAGGGGCTTGAGGTGGTGGGTTCATTTTCTCCGTGTCTGACACTCTCAGCATGAAACATGGCAACTGCAGTTCTTTCCATTGAAAACTTAAGTGTTGGTAGGGCCTTTTTTTTGTCTAGATTAGATAAGTTATTTTTACAGTGTAGGGATTAGAATGTTGTTCTGAAAGACAGGACTTTGATTCAGTGCCTTTGTCAACCTGAGGGACTCAAAAAGGACGTTTTACCCTAAGGCTTGATTGTAACAGGATCATTATTATCTGCTGATAGTGAAACTGAGCAGGAAAAACTTACTTATAGAGCCAGAGAAAACATGTGTGGAAGAGCATAGCTCCACTGGAGAAAAATCTCCAGTTCTGGTACTCTGGGCTTCATTTATTTGATTTTAAGTGGCAGTTAGGTCAATTGTTTAAATAATATTGGTAATTTTCTCAGGTATCTTCTCTTTCAGCAGAGTGCTCCTGTCGCTAAGCTGCAAATTGCTTTGTATTGTCTTGTTGTGGCTCCATAAATCCAGTGTTCCTCAAAGTGGATCTGAAAGACTGAAGTGCCTCTTGCCTCTTCTGCTTTGCTTAAGGCTCCCATCTTCCCTCCCTTTGTGGTGATGGCCCTCTTCTGCAATGCTGTGCTCCTGAAACAGGGATTGATTCATGTCTTATGAAGTATAATAAACGTATTTAAAACATAATAAAGTATAATACAGGGTATTTAAAGTTTTAAGATTTATTTTTAAAAATACAAAGGAACGGATTAAAAACAAGGTAGCCCAAGCCTGCAAAAGGGACTAGAGCACCTGAAATGGGGAAGGATATGGAGTCCTGTATCCCGGGTATGTGTGGATGTTGGACTGAAGGCCGCAGAGGGACTCTTAACCCCAGAGATGTGAGCAGTTTTGGATGCCTTACTGTTCTGAGTGCAGGGAGGGTGCCCAGCTCTCCTGGCACTTGTTTGATCCTGTGACTAACATGCCAGGGCTCCTAGCTCATCTTGTGTGCTGCTTAGGAAGCCTAGAATTACAGTGCAGTGTTGCAGATTTGCTTCTCTTGGAGCCAGGCTCTTAAAAGTCTCAGACCTCCACAGTGTGTGGATCTAGTCCGGTCCTCTGTTAAACAACTCTACTGTTAAATGGCAGTGGTCCCATTTCTTCTCTCAGGCTTGAGAGAGTCCTGTCCAGTGAAATTCTTGTTCCAGAAGCTACCTTACCACAGCGTGTGTATCTTTCTGGAGACCTTGCTCTGCAAGGTAAAGCAATGTTCTTTAGAAGTAATTATGCTCTGTCTGTATTCTGGTAAACCAGGATGTGAAGATGCTTGAGAGTTGGTTTTAACATTTTTCCAGAACCAACCCTTCAGTTATCAAAGTTAACTGCTGAACAGACTAACGCATGTGCTGTGTGTTGATATTCATTCTTATATTAAAATTGGCACAATTTTTCCTTTTCATTTTAGACCAAAAAACCCCTCCGAAAACTCTGACATGCTGTTTCCTTTGGAACATATTCTCTCATTTTAGTGTCTGCTCTACTTCCATCTGCTGACAAGTGTCCCCAGAAAAGCAGAGTGTTAGCAAACACCTAATTGTGATGCATTCACAATGTGACAAGGAATCAGAACGTATATGGACAATGGGCCTTGGTGCAGAATGGAAGTCAGACAGACACTACTATTGTCTTTACCACTGATGGAAAAGCAGAGAACAAACTGTACACACCCACGAAAAATAATATGGTCCAACCTTTTCTCCATAACCTGTGGGGAGTAGGAACAGTCACTGTCCGAGTGTAATTTAGTTGGACTTTCAGGCTATTCACTGTTTGGCTCTGTGTGACACTCAGCCAGTCTGAGAACGTTAGTGTGAAATGGACATGTGTAATCAAGGTGACTTCCATAGTTTGATAGTCTCTCTTAACCCTTTCCCCATTATATGTAAAGAAACTTTTTAAAAATTAAAAAAAAAAATAATTTTCCCCTGCTCTCCTATGTTAAGAAAGCAAATAATAGAATAAACTCATAGGTCCTTGGAGCCTCACAGCTTTACACACCTTATTGCCTTATCTGGATTGACTTCCATGGCCAGTTACATGATTTGGGACACACGTGGCAAATCCAAAGTGCAGTGTGGAAGTCAGGGTAATGTGATATTGTACTAGGTCTAGTAATTAACGTGGAATTTAATTTAGTCTTACAGCTAAATCATTTGTGTGGATAACGTGTCACAACAACATCCATCCAATTTTGGCTCAAAAAGAGTGCTGCTCTACTAATCATAGTAAAAACATTCCAGTTGCTGAGAATAGGAGATAAAAGTTGACTGGGCAGAGGGCGAAACTGATGAAACAAGGATTTTAATTTTTTTTTTGATGAGCAACCAACTCTTGGTTCCCCATGCTGGGATGAGTGGAGGACAGAGCTGTCCTTACCATGGAATCTCAGGCTGCCCTGTGCAGCACTGCTGCCTAGCTCTTCTTTGTGCTTCCTAAAGCTCTTTCCATAATTCCTGTTACAGTGCATTCTTAAGGATGAAAACTGTGCTCATGCAGCACAGCTTACACCATTCTGTGTCAACCTTATGGAGGTTATTTCATGCTTTCTGGTTCCTGTTGCACTCAGTAGCAGAAGGTAGGCTGCCATCACATTTCAAAGCGATGATGTTTTCTAGTAACTGTACTGGGAAAAACAAGAAGGGTCTTCAGGGAACTAGGATTTAGCTTGTCTTGTCGGAAGAGACTACTGGGCTGCCAGTATTTCAAATGCCTTTTTTCACACTGAAGTCTGACAGGACTGAAGATAGAGACTGTCAGCCTCCTGATTGTCTGATTATGTAAAACCATCAGCAAACCCAAAACAAAACAGGTATGATAGGATTAGGTATGTGCATATATTTTTTTCTTGGAGCTATTTTGGTAAGGTTTATAAAGGAAGGAAATTGACTTTCAGCTTTTAGATCTAAGTTCTTTGGAGACTAAGCAGGAAAAATACCATCAGTCTTCCAAGTGTAAACTCATATTTCTGATGCTATTACAGGTTACAGTGGTAATCTTTGAGGCTGATCAAAATACTTAATGGTTATTAATTAAAAAAATAGACACCTTTTGCAAAATAATGTGATTTACAAGGCTGGAAGATTTTTCAGCCTGTTGGCCAATAAAAACTAGAAGAAATGTCTTGGGTATACCCTACTAAGGGAATTTTGGTTTTGGATTAGCTCTGGTCTGTCTATACAAAGGATGTATTAGAAGTAGTTCATCCAGTTAGAAATAGACAGGTACAAATCCACGGCAGTGTTATTACCCTGCAGGACTGTGGACTCCTGATTTCAGTCTAACGAAATGAAGAAATAATTATGAAGCCTACAGGTCATTGCTCTATGCAGTGTTCATATACAGCTAGACAGCAGCTAACTTTTTTTATAACTCTAAGCTGTCAGTCAGGAATACTATTGTACTTAATGTGTAAAATTGCAACTTTGCTCTCGGGTACTCTGTTTAGAGTGACTGATTTCTCTAGTGTATGAACCTGGTATTTCATTAGACTTAAATGTGAAACGAAGTTTTCTTAAGAAAGAAGATACAGAGTTACTTCTCATTGGTTTATGTGCTGTCGTGAAACATACCTTCATATTAAAAACAGTAGCCTTTTGGAAGTGAACTAGAGTAAATAAAATGTGTTTAAATGCCACTTGTGAAAGTTCTCAAACAGTCAAAATGAAAGATAAAAACAGTCTGCAGTGTCCATTTCAAATGTTACAGTTCCACTTTGCTTACTTATAAATGGCTGGTTTTTATTTTCATGCATCAATAAAATTTAAACCTGGGCAACCTTGTAATAAAAAGATATCTTAACAACACCACATTACTATTTAGCATGTAGGGTTTTGTTGCTGCTGAATGACTGATAGATTTATCTAAATCAGGTCTATTTTTTCACAGACTCTGGTTCAGTAAACTTTACAGAAAAGAAAAAACTTTACATTTTTGAGACAAAATAGTTTTCACCAATAGTAAGCAGATTTTCCTGGGAATAGGTGCCGACAGTGAATTTTATTCCCTCTTAATGAAAGTTTAAGTGGATTAGTTTTGTGTGAAGACCTTACAGGTGGCCTGTAGTTCAGTCCCACACACCTGCCAGGCCTTGGGGCTGCATCGCAACTGTGCATTGCAGGTAATTATCCTGCCTTAGAGGGTGGATGGTCCCCAGGGGTGCCTGCAGCACAAACATGCAGCACCAATGTCTTGAGGGTTTGTTTCTAAAGGCTAAGCCTGAAAGACAGTGATTGTCAAATTCATGCCATCTGTGTTTCCCTGTGCTGCTCTGAAAAGTGACTGTTATAATTAATTACGTTTTATAAATGTGACTGAAAAATTCCCCCAAAGTTCATACTGTTTATGACCTTAAAGAAGAGGAATTGTCTAATCAGCTGAAATTCAAGTACATTGGTAAAAGAATAAAATCAACTTGGTGGACTGAAATTATTCTGGCGATTGAACCAATTTTCTCTTTAAAAAAAACCCTTCAAACAAAACCCATAAAAAATCCCCAAACCAAATGAAAAATGCCAAACTCAAAACCAGCCAAACCTCTGTTTGATTTGATTTCTCTATGTGTGATCATGGGAATTTGTCCTTTTGTTTATTTTTCCCTAGCAGTCTTCTTTCAAGCTAACAGATTTCAGCAAATAATATTGTGTACAGTGGAGAATCATAAATCTTCCACTTGTGAGCATTGTTAAACATCCTTAAGCACAAGGTTTTTAAGAGTAGAGAATCAAAGGAACATCTTGGCTAATATTGAGACAATTTCACTGAACGTGCTGTGTTGTCCCCCAGATTTTTTTTCTGTACCATACAGGCACTGATTTTTAGAATTTTTTTTAAGATGTATTTCCTGCTGCAGTTGCTAATGATCTGAAGAGAATTAGATGGCTGCATTGTGCAGACTCCCTTAATTTTAGTAGGGAGAAACAGATCATATGGGGAATAAGGGGGGCAAATTCAAAGTATAAAAATGCAAAGTATAAGAAGCCGATTCTGTGAATATAATTTTTTATTTTGCCCCAAAAGGATCAATGAATCTTCACATGAGAACCTCAAAAAAATCATAAATCAGCTGTTGTTATGTTGTGAAAGCTGAAGAGCTTTAGTGCGCATTCTGCAGTCATGCCTGAGTGGAAACAGTTGTCACATAAGGTACCATCTGAAACTTCTTGAGAGTTTTAAGTTTATTATTAGTCTGTTCACTGGATGAATGACGGAAATGTAGGATTAACTATGAAAAGGATCTGGGAAATGAACCTCCTAAATAGACTGCCAACAGCATTCATCAGCAGATTCCTCTATTGCTTGAATTCAAGAAGTAACGTTATTTCTGGACAGCAATGGTTAATTAATATGTACAAGCCATGAATTCAGATTGCTGAAGGAATGTGTTACTTTGAGGTGAATCTGTTTTACAGGTTTTGCAACTGCCATGCTATATAATTTTTGCAGGTTTAGGGTAGAGAGATTTTGACATGTCAAGTTATCAATTGAAATAAGCTGCTTTTTTCAAGAGCTTAGGAGTTAGGATGTCTTGCTTGTGCTCAAGCCCTACTAGTGTTCAAATAGTCTTGCAAGACCAGCTATTCTGTGTTCTAGTTTCCTGCAAAAATGAGTGGGAACACAGAAGAAGAATTAATAGAGAGCATACATATACTGTGCTATTAAAGAATTAGTATTTATTACCTTCATCTTTGGAACTCTTAAAAGCTGACTTTGACTGAAATTAGGGGTAGCTATAGCTGAGCAAAGTGTTGTGTACAACATTTGGGGGGATCCATGTCTCATGCTCACAGGCTCTGCTGCAGCCAGTGCCTTTGGAGAAAGGTAGGGGAAAATCAGAGCTTGGAGAGAGTCTTCTGTGAGTATCTGTAGCTGTATTACACAAACAAGAACGATAGAAACAGGACATCATGATTATTTTTATTTTAATTAGGACAGGGCTTTAATTAACAGAAACTTTGTCTTGTGGATGGAAACAGCAATACTTTCTCAACAGATTACTTGAAAAGTTGTCTTCTCAAATGGACATATTGATTTATAAATTTATTTTATAAAAATCAGTTTAATTTTCAGTTTATGCTTCTGAGGCCCAAAGGAGATATCAGGGCACAACTTCATAAGAGTATCTTTACTCTTTATATCTTTCATTTACCTTTCCTTTTTTTTTTTTTTTTTTTTTTTTTTTAAGAGCAAAAGAAGTATACTGCATTGTCTGGAGTGTTAGTCATTTCTGGCTGTCTGTAAAACTAGGATTTAGTTTCCTGTTGTGGTTGGCATTTGTGTAAATTTTGTGGATGCTGGCTAGAAAGAGGCATGGAACCTTTGGGTTTTTTTAAGACAATGTATATCAAGACTTAACTGATATATTTTTCATCAGAATAACTTAGGTTTATCCATTTTCCTTGTTTAACTTGCAAATTAGCTATTCGGAATGTTTTGCTGCTCTAAAATTCTCTCAGTAGAGAGTATTAATTTGCAGGCAGCATCAGTAATTTAGCAGCGTACATTTCACGGTTGGCAGGGCTGGTGTGACTCCAGAGAAATATTTGTACCCTTCTATAGTTAGTACTCTGCATGTTCATTTTGTAATTGATGAAATATCATAGTGGGTAAATCGGATACATTTAATATGACAGCAGCATCTTTCATCACCTCAAAATCTATTTTTTTCCATGCCTGCTGCTATTGCTGTAGAGACTGGAGAACTCCTTCCAAAACTGAGACTAGATGCACTGACTATTATTGAGGTAGTCAAGAGAGTTCAGCTGCAGTGTTGCTAACCACCTGCAGTGTTGTCAAACCTAAGCATTTGAAAAATCACAGTGTGAAATTAATTTCTTTGCTATTTGAAGTTTACTTTCCCATTTCTTAGCACAATGTTCTCCAGCATTTTTGTAACTGTGAAAATGAAAACTTGATGGTCACCTGATCTGATAAGAAGTTTGCTCATGATGAAATTAATAATATTTGAGACACATCCTCCTGAGATAACCTCCATGAAGTGTCCATATCTGTAGCACGTTTCAGTTCATGTAATAAGGAAGCTGAAAATGTGTAATGCAGTAGATTGAATTCTTTATTGAAAGATGTAATGTTTGTAGGAATTAGTTTTTAGGAGATGCTCCTGAGAATGGATGGGTTCATATGTCTAATTTAAAATACAACCCAACATTGAACGCTGTTGTAGTACTAAGTTGCATGAATAAGAACACGTTGGAGGGAGAGATGTATGGGTCAATATTTCCAAGAGTCTCAGTGGTCCAGCAGGGCAGCAGTAGTGCTTCCTGCCTGGAGGCTGCCGTGTGCCTCCGGGTGCCTCTCGGTGCTGGGGATTCATCCCTCCCCATGACTGTGGGGAGCTCCCTGGGGCTGTGATGAGGCACTGCCTTTCTTTCACAGTAGTAAGTCCTGGGGAGAAAGGTTTGAAGTACTCTGAGGCCTCAGATATTGTTAGTGTGCACGTGTGTGACTAAGTGCTACGTACAGTGTGGTGTGGGGTTTTTCCTGTGTCAGCAGCTCATGCCAACCATTTAGTGGCAAAGGCAGAATGAATACATTTTTTCTCTAGGACACAGTAAACTTTTTAGCCACTTGAAAGGCAGGTCTGTTTAGGGTCTCCAGGGAAAGAAAATTGTCACTGGAAAAGGAAGGGAAACCTTGAGAGCGATTCAGTTGGTAAGAGAGGCATGGAATATCTCCAGATAAGGCAAGTGCATCTCACTATATTCATTTCAGTGCAGACTCTGATAAAGTAATTATGCTGATACAATATTCCAAAGATTTGCCGTGAACATTTCCTTGGCTGTCTCCAGGAACACACTTTTTCCTATTTTACCATAAAATATAAATTTTTTAAAATAAATTAAAAAAAAATCATGTGTTTATGACAAACATTGTAAGCTGGAGCAAAGTGAACTCTCAAAATTGGTATCTTTCTTTACAGCCTGTGGCATCATTTGTTGTTAATGAGGGAATGCAGTTAAAAATGCATATTAATATTTAATTGAAAAAGATTCATGTAAACCCCAGCTGTGACCATAAAAATTGGCTTTTTTTTCTGAGAGAAATAAAAGCAGTGGTTCCCTATGGTCTCATTTGATTTCTTTATTCAGCAGCCACCCCTTATGTTAGCATACATCTGTGTAGCCTTTTGTATACTTGCAGAATGGAATATGCAGTGCTCAGTCTTAGTTTGATTTAAAATGCCAGTGACAAAATTGCATATTATAGGGCTGCTGACGCTCAAAGGTTTTAAATAACCATCATGAGGTTTTCCTTGTCATTTTGTGGTTGAAAGAATTGTACATAAACAAATGTACAGCAGATGGCACTATGCTGTAACTGTAGAATGAGAGATGTGGGTAGAATAAACGTGTTCATTCAGAGTTTGTACCTGTGTATGCAGTTCATATTTTCTTGTAAACAGTGATGGAAAATTAGAAGGCCCAAGTGTTTTAAAGCAAAATTATGTGAACTCTCTCAGCATACATGTCAAGTAAAGCTTTCACAGTTCTTTAGTAAAGATGTTCAGTGCTGTTTCCAGTGGTGTTTTGGCATTTTCAATGAGGCTCTGCTGCTAATTACCCAAGAGCTTAGGTTACTGAGAAATACTAAAGCGAAAGTCAAGCAACACAGCTTTTTTCCAGTACACCACAGCAGATCAAGAAGTTGAGAAGAAGTTTTTTTAGATGAGAATTTCCCCAGGAGCTTCTTCAACTGGGTAGGAATTGCCAGGACAAAATGTGGAAAACTTATTCTAAATGGTTAAAAATTGTGCTAGAACTAACTTTAATGTGCAGTTCTAAATTTTATTTTTCTTTCACTTTAACTGGTAAAAACAACCACAAAGATTGCTGTGTAACATCCCCAGGTAACCCGATGGTATGCTGATCTGTGTATTAGTATTACTTGCAAAATACCCAACAATAATTTGTCAAACTTTAAGTAACCAGGATGTAAACTATTTCCTCTCCTTGGGGTGAGAGACCTGTTAGTGCTATAAGAGCTATAATTTTCATAGTATTTGGGACTTATAAAAACATTTGTCATGTATTTTTAAGAAAAAAAAAAGTATTCAGTGAATGAATTTCATGCAGAGAAAGGAATAAGCTGAGGTGTGACAAATTTTCAGATAATGGAATGGGCTGTGCCAGGCTAGTAATGGGAAAATATTAATACCATTATCTGCTGAGAATTCCACCCCCAGTTTAATTCCTTTGGGTCTAAGAACTGTCATAACAGTGTGTGAAAGATAAATGTCTTCTTATTCTGTACGTTTCAAATTATATGAAAACTTCAGTGTCTTGAGTCTCATCCAGAAAGGAGTAAGAAGCCTGTAAAGACTTTGAAGTTATTTCTGCTGATGACACTGTCAAGTCAATAAGACACTGCTGTGTGTGTTAGCAGTGGTTTCCAGAAGCAGCACGTGCTGTTCATGGAAGTACCTCCATCTGGGGTAGTCAGAAGGTTGAAGCTAGCACCAGAAGGAAAAACCAAAATGTTTTTGGGTTACTAGATGAACGGTATAAAAAGTTTTGCCAAAGGGCCACTTGGAGATGCAGGGCCAAGTGAGGCTCAGGGAAATGTGCCAAACCTGTGAATTTTATCAACAAATGAGAAACAAATTCAGCTATGAGGAAAGAGGGTGTTCTGTGAAGGTGCTGCCATCTCCCTTTTGGTCCTTTTCTTCCTGCACTGCTGGCCTATATAAGAACACTGACCTCAATTCTCCATTCAAAAGGGAGTGACACATGTAGGAATGGTAACCCTTACAGGTTTTTTGGGTTTTCATCACTTACATGTACATATTGAAGAGGCTTAATAAACCTGGATAGCTTTTCAGTGGGGCTAGTGAGAAATTACTCAGTGTCATTGTGATTCTGTCACCTCATTGGAATTTGCCCCTTAACAAACTACTTCTTGTAGTTGAGTTGCCAGCATTTTGTGCTGCATAGCAGTAGATGACTTGTGAAGGATCTGAAAGGCTTCGTGGATGCAAGTTTTCTTTCTCATTCATGCCTCAAAGTTTGGAAAGTTGGGTCAATATTATGTAAAAAAAGGGTTTAGAGACCTTAGGATGATTTCAATTTGATGCCTCCTTGGTCTCTCCAAATGCTGAGCTACAGCCAATGACCCCCTTCTTGTGACACTTACTGGTGGTATGGTTCATGAAGCTGCAGCCTGGTTCTTCTGCTTCCTTGGTCTTGGGGTCAAGTCATGGAGAGATCTGAGTCTTAGAGAGTAAAACTGAAATAAGACTGAAGGAGCCATTGGCCTTTTCAGAACTGATGAACCCCAAGCAGAAATAGCCAGTCTGCACACTAGTAAATTTACCAGTTCACATCCTTTTGATTGGTTAGGAACATGCCCCATGGTTATATCTCTAGGAATAATCTGCTGTGGAGGACTGTAATCCTTAGCATACTTCATAAGGTCCTAGGTAGCTGTAGTTCTTAAATTCTCTTTAAAGTAAGAATTCTTAGATATTTGTGTTTCTTTGCATCCTTACTTAAGTCAGTGGAAGGTGTTTGCTTCTCATATATTTAACTATATAGGAGTTAAAAAAGGTACTTAAACATCAATTTGTTTTGCTGCCTTGCTGTTATCAGAAGGAGAAATTTGAAGTGGGAATGTGACCAAGAATGAGGTGAATGCAAGAAATGAAGTTTTATTGTCAGTAATCATGGTGCAGTGCACATAAAGTCCTCTAAGCATGGGCAAGTACTGCTTAAGAATGTTTTCTTTTGTGCATGTTAGTGTGCTGCTGAGAGATTAAATCAGGCTGTATTTACAGTGGGTTTAATGGCCTTTCTTGTTTAACAAAAGTGGAGTGTGATGTTAATCATGAAGCACTTCTGAGAACTCTCCATTAAAAATTGACAGAGATATACATGGGTAACTTCTTATGTGAAATCTATTAGTAAATTAATCAACTGCGTGATCCTGAGAAAGGACACTAAATGCTTTATTGGTTTGCTGTTCATTGCATTGATTACTGGAGGCTCTTCTGATTACATCCCTCTGATTTTTGCTGCTTGCCAATTCGTCATGACAGTAGTTAAATGATGTTTTGCTAGCTCAGTGTTCTTGTCCACACTGGATTTGTTGAGATAATTGAAGGTGATTCCCTTTTGCAAAGGGGACATAATTCTCTACAGAAGGGAATGTACTGCTAGCACTGACAGTCTGCAGTATTTTAATAGTGAACTTGTCATCATTTACTTCAGGTTTAAAATAATGAATGAATTAATTTTTTTAAGTAACAATATATATTCATCTCAATTTCACATTTTATTGATGATTAAGCAGACTGTTATGAACGGACATCAGATGGGTTTGTACTCGTTGGTGCCTTGTAGGATGTATTTCGATTGTAGCACTAAGAATTTTGCAATAGGTAAATAATTTTGCAGAAATGTTTATTTCAGTTCTTTTTCATGTCTTAAGAAGATGGACAGGGGAGAAAACTTAAGGAAAAATCATTAAATAATCCAGGTATAAGGTACTTAATTGACACTTTTTGTCATTTAAATCCAGGGAAATTGTGATTGAGGAAAATCAAATCTGTGTTCTGTGATGATTTTCTAGTTATTTTGTCCTTATTATTAGTGTCCATACTGTATAGGATAAATTACAGGATAATGTTTCTATCCTCTAATAGTATTGGAAGTTTTTTATTCATGGGATGTAAAGTGGTATTGATTTTGGTTCTGGATGCCCTAGATTATTTAAGTAGATGTTCTTTAGTGTATGTTTATGTAAATGAATAATATAGAAGATTTTTCAGCATTTTTTTAAGATGTGCATTTCCACTGATGAATTGGTATCCAGAAACCCTACCCTCTCAATAAGGTCTGTAGTTCTTGAGCTGGGCGAACTTCCTGACACAGAGAACTTAACACTGCATGAGATCTTTTGTCTATGGAAATTACTTTTGGGGAGGGGGGAAAGAGAATTAAAATGGATGTCAAAAAAAAGGACCTGTCAACTGTCACTCTTCAGGTTGTTTTCTTCTAAACCTCCCAACGTGTTTTCCTGAGGAAGCAAAAGGTGTGATTTTTGAAATTCCTCAGAATTCTGATGTAACTGTGCTGTCAAAGGGGCCAGACCCAGCTGTGGGGTGTCACAGTGTTTTGAGCAGCTGGCTGTGACTGCTTATGGGTTCCAAGGGCTCCCTGGGTTTGTGGGAATCTCTCAAAAGCATAGCTCAGTCTTCGGGAGAAGGCTTTCTTACAAGCCCTCTGCTCCTTTGTACAATGTGTGAGCAGAGAACCACAGCTGTTATTTTATTAATTACCTGAATTTCATTAAAATTCTTCTTTTTTATTTCACACAGAGCAGTAAACATTGATTAGCAAGTTAAAAAATAGTAAATGTAATTATTTCTGTTAACCATTTAATAGAAGCAAGTCATTAATACTGATGTATCTTTTGCTTCTTTGTTCAGGGCTGTTCCTCTTTTGAAGTAGCAGTGATACATAATAAATCAGGTCAGTCACATAACTAATCGACTGTGAACCAAGGCATAATTTTCTCAAGCAGGAAATCCTCACGGAAGGACTGACATATTCTGCTTGGTTTGAGTAAAAAAATAAATGTTTTAGTGACGTTTGATTTAAAAACTCCATAACCTTTTTGCTTCCCCAGTACTGTTTTTTCCCCCCAAAGATTTTAATAAAATTTTAGTAGACACTTCAAAATAAAACGACTGTTCAGATGGAAGCCTTAGAGATGCACTGTGTATTATAGCACATAGTATGTAATGTATTATTTAAAATCATGGAGTGATTCAAACAAGTCTGGCTTATATCATCAGAACAATTATCTCTTCCACCTTCATTTTCTTTGTGACTTGAATTCAGGTTTGTGAGATTTCCATGACATTGATCCTTTCCTTGGGCAATGCACAATTTCATAATTCAAGTGTGACAGCTGCTGTAACCATCGTGCCAGCTGTCCCTGCAGATGCTCAAAAATCTACAATTTCTCAAAGATGTGTATATGTCCCTGGGGTAAAACATTTTTGTAAGAAGTAATGTATGAAGTATCTTAAAAGGGTCACTGTATTGGCAGATCTGAGTGTATGTAGTGCTGCTTTTCTTGACTGAAAGCTCTGCTCTGTTTCACCCTATGTAGCCCATAGCAAAAGAAAAAAGAAAATTAGCTCCCAACCCCCCAACAAAACAAAAAACTCCTCATGTCCATCTGGTATTGTTATTAACTAAAGGAATGAAGCTCTTAAATAAATAAATCAGATGGTAAAATTTGCCAACCAGGGTCCAAACTTCTGTCCAAGACAGATGCTTAAAGATTTGGTTTCTCTGTTCACCAGCCTGTGGAGTATTTACTTCATGACGAAGAGATCCTGGGTGAACTCTTGTGTCTGCCTGGCAAAGGATCATCGCTGCCTGGATGTTTAATGGGGCAACTGCTAAGCTCCACTGCAGTTCAATTGGTTAAATATCCAGTTAAGCCTTGTGAATTTAGATCATCCCTTTGGGGTGGTGTGGTGCTGATCTGTGAAGGTGTGGGCACTCTGAGTGAGCTGTGAGCAGGTGCTGCTGTCTGACTGTGTCCCCAGCACTGAGTGAATAAGATGGGATCTTACTAGTCTGGGAGTCTTGCCAATCTGGGGGTCTCCATTTCCATCTTGCATCGAGGGCTTTGTGCAGTGGCTGGGCTGCAGTGCTTGGGTCCTCTGAGGCAGAGCCATCACGTCATTGGAGCTCCTTGAATGATTCATGGTTTATTAAAGAACTTTTCCGTACATGGAAGAGTGCCTTGTATTCAGAATAGATTGAAGGACCTAATGAACCGATTTTTTAGTATGTATTCCACAAGCCATCTCCTTACCTTAAATCAATAATATCCACAAAATGAGGAAGACTTCAAAACATTTGTTTTGTGATGAAATAACTCGATAAGTAATAGGCACCTTAAACTAGGAAAGGAGGAATGTTCTGTGTCTGAATCCATAACCCACTCATTTTACTGCTTCTCTTTCATGACAAAAAAAAGTGTCAGTCATAGGAGTCTGTTAATAAGGAATGCCTCTGGAGACTGACATTTCTCAGAACAAAGGCTTGGAACAATTCATTGCTCGAATTATCCTTTTTTTTTCTCCCCAGCCCCTGCTTACTGTGAGGTTGAAAAGAAGTAAATACAGATTGTATCTAAATTGGTCCTATCTGAAGTGAACATAATTGCTGTGGTTGTGAGGCTAAGACTAAGTTGGAATGGCATCCCTTTCTGTGACTTAAGTTTCTTTAATCTTACTGCTTCACCTAGTAATTCGGTCTTCCTACTGCCTCTTCTTGGTGTATTCACTTACCTTCTGAGATCCCAGAAACAGCCAGAACTCCTTTTGCTCTGCTGTCTACCATCCTTGTGGGAAGTGGGGATTTCATAGTCTGGATGACATTCTGCCTGGAAAACGCAACTGAACAGAAAAGAGTTTATTTCTAATCAGCCCCAAAACTATAAAAAGGACTATTTTTAAAATAGGATTAGAAAATTAATTGCTTTTATGTCTTCAAAATTGCCATGCCTAGTCCCAGCCATCTGTGCTTCACAAATGTAAAATTTTCATTTGACCATTCTTGTAGTTGAACAAACTGTTCATCTAGAGGACTGTTAAAGTGATCAGTTATCAAAATCTAGTTCTCTTTCAAAAAGGTTTCTGTGAGATAAATTTCCTCAGGAAAACATGTTTTCATTTATTTTTTCTCCTTGAGTGAAATCTTTCAGAATTCCAAAGAGTAGTAAATTTGCAGGAAAGAGAAAACAACATGTAGCAAAACTCAGGGTTTAATAAGACTTAAAAATATATATTGTATAATATGCTCATTGTTTAGAACGGGGGCAAAACTTGCCAGCCCCAGAGCATGGTCTTTAATAAGTAAGCCTTTGATTTTCTTTTATGTTTTATTAGCAGTTGTAGCTGTCATGTGAATTTTTGCTCATCATTTCAGGAGTAGACGTTGATTCTAAACTTAGAAACAATTTCTTAAGATTAGAGGAAAAAAGAATTTAGCTGATGAACAAAGGTTAAATTAAGAACAATAAGTCACATCCTTTGAATGCTTTTTATCTCAAGACCAAGACAGATTAAAGTACTATTTTGAAAGACCATTGTACCATAAGATAATAGTTTTATTATCTTCGTAATTGTGTCAGTTCTACAGTTGGTCATGAAAGCAAAGTAAAACGAGGGTATGAAAAGTATTTGCAATAGGGAATACGGTATAATATACAGCATTGAGTACCTTTGTAGGCACCCTAAAGACTTTGAGTTCCTCCTTATTACTGGAGATCACATTATTCAGAAATAAATTAGATTAATAAGCCTTTATGTGACCATTGCATTTTCTTCTGTTGACAGAATTCAGTGGTGTTCAAATAAAACATCTTTTTTTTGAGGTGCCTCCAAAAGCCACTGAACTAGCATATCAGGTGCAGATGCTAGCATCACTGGCATGGGTCAACCACAGGAAGAGTGCATGGTGCATTGAATTTGTTATATGAGGCAAAGTTTGTCCTCTCAAAGACTGGCTGGAGCACCAGCCAGAGGCCCCACATACACAGTATGCAGCACAGCTGCCTGTTTTCCAGGCTCTTATAAGTAGGTTATCACCTATCTCCTCGACAAAACCAAATCTTCTTTCTTTTCATTGTAAAAGCAGATCTTAATCGCTTATTACTGGTGTTTACCAATTCCTGCTTGCTGAAAGAACAAACTGACTACAGATATTGCCACTGAGAGTGAGATTTATAGAGGGAGACTTCATTACTCATTAATATGATACCTAGCTCATGGAGGAACATCTTGGTTGGAGTCTTTTTTTATGACTTGCTCTTATTTCTGCACTAATCCTTATCTTATTTGAGCTGTTTTCTCAAATAATGGCTCATGAAGTGTAAAAAACTGGTTTTAAATCATCTTGTTTACTTTGCTCTGGGTACTTGTTTTATGGCTGTAGCTAACCTTTAAATAGATACTTAAGGTGGGCAAGACATCAGCCATGGTATTATTGCCACAGGGATAGAGAAAAAGCCCTTTGATTCCTCATTTGAATTCTCTGTGAGGGAAGAGAAGTGAAAAAACAGCAGGGTTGAGCCTGTAAAGAGAAATGTGTGTATGTGTGTGTTTGACCTTTATGCCATGCAGTGAGCAATTAAAGTGATGTAATTGGGTTCCTTTAAAAATTCATAACATCACCACCTGCAGCAATAATTTCTCAACTTCCAATACCAATATGCCTTTGCTTTTAAGTAGTCTTTGTGTCCTCTCATGAAACAAAGAAAAGAGATGCTTCAGGGAGCCAGGCTCACACAGTCCATTTCAGAGCATTTCCTTGTTTGAGGAGTTCTGCAGAGACTGAACATAGACCTAAAATCAGGTTTTTGACAAACTGGTAACCTAATGTCATGCTACCTCTGTGCCATATCCTTCACCTTGGATCTCCATCCCAGAGGTCTAAGTGTTTGTTCAGCAGATGTCCTGTAGCGCTTTGCTGGATAGCACAGGGAAAAGCATTGTCCAGGGGTGCTTCAGCAGTCTTATTGCTGTCTGCAGGGAAAAGGCTGCTGCAGATCTGCTGAGAATCCTGCCAACCAATCTGCATAATAATTTCAGCTTTCATTATAGCAAGGTGGTAGTTCCCAGAGACTCAGTTTTGCTGCTGCTCTCTCTGGCTTTCAGGAGGAGCTGCATCTGTATTTGCTGTTACTTCACAGATGCCTTAGTGTTACTTATTTGCAAGTTTTTTCCTAGAAATATAGGACTTTAGTGGTATCCCTGCCACACAGTCTCTTTCTTTTCAGTAATTTTCAACTCAGTTCACTTACCAATTTGGCTTTTATATGTTGCTCCAAAATGTATTAACTGGAAGATTTCTGGGTAGGTATAGATGTGAATAAACTGCTTTGATATCAATATTTTCCCCCAACTTACCAAAATGTGATGGCACAGAGCTCTTTCCCCAGTGGGATGCTCACAGGGTTCTCAAAAAACAACATATCCAGCTGCATCTTAGCCATCACTCCTCTGCATCAAGGAGGTTAAGAGCAAATTTTCTGTGTGGCTTATAGCTGTAGTTGCAGGACTGGTGTCAATTGAAACTGGACAATGTCTATGTGCTTTTAACATTTTGGGGTCAACAGAAGCAACTGTTGCTTTCTGGGTTTGGTGGCTTGGAAATATACACTAATAAGTAAATAACTTAGACCTGAGATGAGTCTCTTTTAGGGGACACAATTTCGTTTGTGTCATATTTTCTTTTTCTTCTTCCCACACAACAATGTTCCCCTTAAACCCTTGAAAAAAATGGCAGTACTTTTTTGGGGGGGAGGGAAGCTTAAAAACAGAATGAGGGATTACTGATTTCTTGTCTATGAAGTTTAGGAGATGACATAAATTTTAGGAGATGACATAAATAGGCTTGGAGAGTGAAAAATAAGGCATTACTGGTATTCTTCAACTCATCAAACTCAATTGTTTCTTATGGCTTTGCAGCAGTGCACAGTAGGCTTTAGATTTGTGAGTTATGGTGAAACTCACTTAAGAAAACAATTGGGGTGGTAATTTGAGATGAGCAAAAGAAAGTTTAGGTGCTAATTTGAAGGCATGAAGTCCCTTCACACAGACTTTCAGCCCATCTTTCCCAGCATTTGATTTCTTTCTGTGGCTTTTATTTGGAAGACAAGTTTCTGTTGCTATGCACCCCTTCCCTGGGGTTGTTCTGAAGGGCCTGTTTCGCAGTATCCTGTATCTCCTTCACACGGATGGTATCTGCTGTGCACATGGTCTATCAAAGCCTTTTTGAGAAACCAAAGTGCTTCATGGCATACCTTTCCAGGGGAAATGGTAGTGTTGGAGCTGCTCTCTTCTTCACTCTTCTCTATGTATTCTGTCCCTATATTGATTTCAACCTTTAAGCTGTTTTGGCCAGTTTTTATGGCCTCCCAAATACACCTTCTTTCCTCACCACATGGGTAGCTCCCCCCAGTCCCTGAGCAGATGTGCACCCTTATTCTAGGTAGTAGCTGGCCTCTGGATGTGAACATAATTCTTCCCCTTCCCTGTTTACTTTCCCTGTTGTATTTTTTTTTCCCTGCTCTACTGATAAGTGAAGAAAGTGCCCAAGTCCACTGGGGACCAGCCAGACACAATCTCCTATCTGCTTGCAAAGGCCTTTTGCGGTGACAGGGCTTCTATTTATTATATTTTAGCCAGATGGTGGGACTTTCCTTGATGTTGCACTTAAAGTCCTTTGTGCGATCCTGTCCAAGGGCTTTTGGCAAGTGCAAACCAGAGGCAAAGGGAGTATGAACTACTGAATGCTATTGTGCAAGGCAGGGTCAGCCCACCAAAAGCGCTCCTG
This sequence comes from Platyrinchus mystaceus, assembly GCA_035041135.1. NCBI lineage: Eukaryota > Metazoa > Chordata > Aves > Passeriformes > Tyrannidae > Platyrinchus > Platyrinchus mystaceus. The sequence continues at coordinate 34,034,412 of JAWWLV010000045.1, read as the reverse complement.
TCACAGAGAAGCTAATGAAAAAAATAACTTGCACAACCCCCTGCCTCATCCACCTGCTGTGTGCCCTAGTGGGGGCATGGTGGCATGGCATGGCTCCTTAGGCTTCTGGACAAGTGATTTCTCAGTGCTGACAAATCACAAAATGTCAAAATGGGATTGCAATCAGCTACTGATATTTGTGTCAGGTTTGTTACAAGCAGTATGTTTTACCATTCAGGATACACACCAGACCGCACAGCTGGACTCGGGGTGAATGGAGTGCAAGAAATAGAGAGAGAATATTTGTCATATGATGGTTTTGCACAGAACACAATTAATGTGAAGCAGGCTAGGCTGTAACTTTAGTCATAGTCCATGCTGTTTATAGGTCCATGTCTACCATCTCAGCCTCGTTTGCCACCTTTTCTGCATTCATGGAAATCTCTGCTGGGCTCTGACCCTGGCTTTGACTTCATCTCTGACTTGTTCCTTACATTTCTGTTGGCATCTTACTGCCTTGAAAATTCATGTGATCC
>JAWWLV010000045.1:34023437-34033797 GCA_035041135.1 Platyrinchus mystaceus | reverse complement strand
CCTGGCTTTGACTTCATCTCTGACTTGTTCCTTACATTTCTGTTGGCATCTTACTGCCTTGAAAATTCATGTGATCCACAGTAGTGTCTCCTAGTCAAAGTGGCAAACAAAACATCTGAAGCATACCTAGTAAGAAGACCACTGAAGCCAAGTGAACTAGGAGACCACCTTTGTCAAACGAGAAGACTCAGGGAGCAAGTGGCATGAAGAACTGAGATGTTTACCCAGCAATGGAGAAGCTTTTTCCTCAACTGTGTTGGTGCTATTTTGTGGCATCACTGGAATTTTTCTGCACATTTGCAGGAAAGCATGTGTTTATATGTGTACAATCAGACTTTAAAGCTGTTGTGTTTATACCAAAAAGTAATAACATTAGATTTTCCAGTTAATTTATGTTTAATGAATTATAATTGAACATTTGGGAGTTAGGTGCAACCAGTAATGCCGTAATTTCCCATTTTAATAAATCCATAGCATGTTCCCACTTAGTCTTTTAAATCTAAGAGTTCTATCTGTAAGTCACCTCTTTTGGTTTAAGCCACAAGTTTCTTGGATCAGTTTCAGCTGCGCATGTTTTTCATTTGGTTTTGGAGGTCATCATGACCACCTTGCATCCTTGGTATCTATGAAAGAATGAGGGTGACATTATTAAAAACATGTTATGGGCCTATGTGATTGTTAACTGGTTTAGGTATCATCTTTTAAGACAATAAGTGACAAAGCTCCTGTTATCTTGCTAGAGCAGATTATTTCATGCTGTTAGGTGTATCTTGTCCTTTTACCACTGTTTCTTGAACTGTTCTAGATTTTCTTTGTCTTGTGTCTAAACTCAAAGGATTTATCAGAACTTTGTAGAGTTTCTACAAAAGCTTAAAAGTGTCTCCTAGTACATGTATTTTTAATAGGTTTGTCATTCTTTTTGTATGAGGTTTGTTTGATTGTACATGTTTTAAAGGGAGGGTCTTACACTGAGGTAGTGAGTACCAGAAAATCAGTTATTGTTACAGAAATGTTTATTTTGGGGCCTGATGAATTTGAACAGAATCTGCCTGGAGTAATACAGTATCTGATCGGACTTCTCATTCAGAAACTTTGTAACCTAGTTCTTTATGGCTGGAGTTATCTCTTGGCTTGAATATACCTCCCTTGTGTTGTGCAGTCTTGTGTTCAGTGTAGTATCAAGCCAGTCCCATGATCCTGCTGTTATCATGTGAAATACTGTCAAAGGAATGATGGGATGTGAAGCATCCAAACTGCAACTCCTGATCTGTCTGTGGCTGTTCTGTGTGGGTGCTCTTCAGTATTGAGTCAAACTGAAGGAACAGTCATTGTTTGGAGAATGAGATAAAGACTGATGAACATAAGACAACCACTTTCTCCATGTGGTCAATGGAGGGAGGCAGAGTGGTCTCAGTTCAGAGCAGATAAGTTTAAGCTCAGGGGTGGAGTTGTTCCCTTTTATGAGTCCACATACAAGACATTAAATAACTGAAGTTACTCTTGCTAAATACAGTTATTATTTGTAAATAACACCTGAATCTCACAGATTGGGAAAAAATATTGATGTGCAGTCTTGATTTCAAATGTTAACGTGAAATTATTATTAGATACGCTTCCTGGGTTTTTTTTGATCAGCTCTGATTTTTCTTTTTTATATTCTTTCCCAAAAAGAGCTGTATCTAAGGTCTAATATTCTAAATTTAATGTTAAATTTAATTATCTTGAAATCATTCAAACCTTGGAGACCCCTACGAAGCTGGCTGCCTGTGGGACACATCTCAGAAAGCAACAAAAATGTGGCTGCCTTCTGGCTGGCAGGTGATGTCCCTGGAGCAGGATTGTGCTGGCTTCTTTACTGCCTCAGGTGGGTTTAGTAGCTGTGATACCTTTGTGTGAGATGACCTATCCCCTGGGAGCAGCAGTTCTGCAGTAAATACGAGTAAATGTTCTTACGTTCCTCTGACTTTATTCCCGTGGTAGTTCTGATGAGATTCATAAAGCTGCTTTCCTTCAGTTTCATAATTAATACTCTGAGAAGAAGAAATTAAAAAGCAGTAAAAGTTCCATTGTCTGGTGTTTTCTGCTTTTTCCATTATACTGATTTCTACATGGGTATTGATGTGTAAGTCGACAGGGCCTATTCATTGTGCTGGGCAGGGAAGAAAATTGGGAGCTGTGTGTTTTTCAGACTTGGTTGCTGTTGGCAGAAGCTATGTTTAATGGAGATTAGTTACTTTTGTATTAGATTGATCAAAGTACTCCTGGACAGGATTGTCAAACAACAAGAGTAAAATTTTGTTTTCAGCCTGTTGGTAACTAATGTGGGTTTGCATGTTCCACCTCAGAAGTCTCTTGTTGTTGGTACACATGCTGCACTTCACAGTAAAGGGCTTTGGCCTTTCCCACTGAAAGCTGCATATAAACCTGTATCATGTAAGTTCTGATGGATTTGCATCTTAATTCTTGGTAAGATGAGTGTTTGACTTTTGAGGATGAACCTTCTGTATCCGTTGTATTACAGTTTAATATACTTCTGCAAGTTAGTTTAATAGCTGAAGGTGTTTCTGCAGTAAGCCATATGCTCCTGTCAGAAGAGTCAAAATTGGCTCTTCCGTGCTGTTACTTGAATCTGCAAGTGTTTGGTGTCATTCTCTTCTATCCAGTCCTGGTACACAGGACACCGCTCATGTGATTGAAAAGCTATCCAAACAATGCCATCAGCCAATTCATTCAGTGTAAACCAACTCTAAACATTTAATTTAGGTGAATGTTTTGCATTTGTACATTCTTTTTCTTGAATTATTCCTGAACAGCTCATAATCAAATGTTTTGACTTGGTGCTTGAGGTCGTATCTGGTCTTGCTGGCTGGGGGACGATCATAAGGTTTCAGGCCCCAGGCTCTGAAACCTGGACATTAATTCTGTTGTTAAGGTCATCACATCTTTAGCTTTTGCTTTAGACAGACTTCTTTATTCTTAACAGATCCTTAATCTTAAATCTCTGTCCCAAAATTCAAGATGCTTACAATATAATCCTTTTCCTGTTCTTAGCCATCAAGAAAGTTGCAAAGTATTCCTTTTTTTAATCCCATCTCTTTTGGAGAGTGTTGTTACATAAGCATCGAGGTCAGGATGGATGTGTCCAAGTGATAGAATTACAGTTAACAAGATCGAAAACAGAAAATCATGCCTGAAAGCTTGAAATAGTCTGCAGAAAGATGAAAAATTGCAGTATAACTTTCAAAAAAGTATTTTTTTCATATACTGTACTCTTCTTTTCGCTGACAATTTAATTCTGACAGAGTTGGCAACTGAGCAGGTGTCTCCAAGGCAGACACTGAAGCTGCTTCATGAATTCATGTTAGTTTCTCTGATATTGTTGCTCTGCTTAACTGGTATTTTTAGCTGTATTCACACGTTGCTTTAACTTATCTGTGACTGAGGATTATTTTTTTATATTTTTCATTATGTTACTGTTTCTCATTGTCATTGTTGTCACTTGAAGAAATGCTTGCAGAACATAGGCTCCCTGGAAGGGAATTCTCTGTCTTTGGGAATACTTAGGCAAGAACCTTACTCCAAAACTCTGACTTCTCACATTGCAATTTTATGATTTTTTTTAAAAAAAGTCGGAATATTTTCTTTAGAGATGTGTAAAATATTCAAATTCCTAATAGAAAAGAAGAGATGTATTTCATTATATGATTACTTGGTGGATATTTATTTGGACTGTTTTGTCATACAGCTTTGTTCACCAGGATATGTTTTTTGACTGAAAGTTTTAAGTGGAAAGAGGTAAGGTCCTTCACTGACCTGTGTTCACTTCTGCCTTGTGCCTTTTACCATTAGAGAGGATTGGGAGCGTGCTCAGCAGAAAGCTAAAAGCACAGCAAAAATCTGTGCAAGATGGAAGTGCAGAAATTTTTTTTTTCCAGTGCCAGCAGCACAGCACTATGTTTCTGGTAGGCAATGTCATCAGAAGCATGCTGGTCCCCAGCTTCCTATGTCTCCATTCTCTGCCATCCTCTGAAAAGTCCTGTAGCTCATTAACAGGTATAGTAACAGCACAGCAGAGCATCATTGTCCTTTTTCTGAGATAGCAGGGGATAGAAATATTCTCCTGCTGTATATTAGACATGAAAATGTAAGGGAAAAAGGTAGGAAACAGAAAGGCTCATTGAGAGCCTGTGTTCGGATTCTTTTTAGGTGTTCATCATTCAGATCCTTTTCAAAGCCAAATAATTATAAAACGTTCCAAGTACCTGTCTCAGCAATGCGTCGAGTTGGAAACTCAAGCACTTCTTTATTTCTCTGAGATGTGTCCAGAAATGACAGATGCCTGAAGATGATTATTGAATAGTTCATCCTTCACTGAGGAAGCTCAGACAGACCTAGTAATGGCTTCTCTGTTCTTGTGATAAGATGCGAGTCCTTACCTGAGGCTCTGTCTGGCACAGACCAGCGCCGCCCCACCGCCCGTGGCAGAGCCCAGTGCAGGTGATGCAGCCTGCCCTGTTCGCTCACTGCACTGAGCACCACTCACTGTGACGCTGTCAACGCCCTCCTGCTTTTACGTGGAGCTGTTCTTACAGAGCAAGAGCTGGGGAAGAAAATTAACCTGCTTCAAAGATGACAGCGAAAACAACTTGGGAGATCTGCATTGGGCAGCCTCGACAGAGCTTTAGGAAGAAAAAAATCTACTCAAGAGGATGTGGAAACAGGCCCTTCTTGCAAAGAGTAGGCTGAATCACTTATGTCAGCTGCAGCAGCAACAGAGAAAAATAAGAGAAAATTAATTTAATATTGTAGGTTTCAATGTTCCTTCCAAAATAAGTACAGTCTAATGATAGAGAATGTCTTTTCAAGTGGCAGATGGCCACATTAAAGCTACAGCTGTGCCATTGTTTTTGAATTTCTATAATGCACACAAGAAGAGGGGACAGCTGCCTATAGCATGGATGCTAGACCCTCCTAGGAGAGCTTATTTTTAACCTGCATTTGGTCCCTGACTTGGTTCACATTGCGATATCCTGGACAGCTTTCCCAGCTCAGCAAAGCAAGCAGTGCAAAGGTGGTTGGGACAGGGGCTGTAGAGGGTTTTTGGGGAGACAGAGGGGAGAGCTGGGGCTGCTTTCCCTGACCTTGACACTCCGGAGTCAGGAGACCTGGTTCAGCAGGAGTCAGGAGCTGCCGTCCTGTGCCAAGGCAATTTGGGGTGCTCAGCAGCATCTCCCAGTCCCTGCTGGGTTTTTGTTAACATGCTTAACCTTTAATTTAAAAAAGCACAGCTTTGAATGTTTGATAGCCTCATCACTGAAGGGATCAGAAGACTTTGTGCTGGAGATGCAGTTGTCTTGGGCTCCAAGCAGCTGTAATTACTATTTCAGAAGCAATGTTCTCTTCTAATGGTTACAGTTGTTGAAGTATCTGGAATATTTACACAGATATTAGAATTGGGCTGTGTAAGTTTAACTAGCTCGTAAGAAAAAGAATCCTATCTTGCACTTCTTGTGTGTGTTCTACTTTGAGTCTTCTTTAGGAAAAAAATACACACAAAAAAAGTTAAGGTAATAAGGAAGGGCAGAGGCTTTATCTTTTTAGAAAGGTGTATGTCAGTACACAGTCGTGTGTGTGTGTGTATATAAAAATCTGAGTATTGGGGATAGGGGAAAATACATACATGAGGTATGGTAGAAAGCAGAAATCATAGGCAGTGGAGGGTATAGGGAGGCAGCAACATAATACAGAGAAAAGAGATTGGGGAGCTGGGGGTGAAGTGAGCAGGGAGGAAGGGCAGGTGCTGAAGGAGATTGCTAAAACACTGTTAGGAACAACCTTCAGCTTCTGTCTTTTACAGAGGCAAGATAAGATGTTCACCAGCTCTTCTCAGTTCCTGCCGTGTTTCTGCTAGCATGTTTAACCTCTCCAAGGGAAAGAAAAGCAGTTACTGAAAACAGTATGTGCAACTACAGGAGTAAAACTGAGTTGGAAGGGAAAAAAGATCCTTGGAGGATAAAGAAAAGAAAAAGATGGCTGAGAAGGTTTGGAGAGTTGAAAGGGAGAAAGAAAAAAGGCAAGACTGCAAGAGAAGTCCTCTGTAGTCACGCGAAAGTCAAGTGAGATGAAGAGCGCAAAGCAGCACAGACAGATTTCATATATGAAAAGTTATACAAAGTTATTGGAATGGTGACTAGAAAGAAAACTGGAGACAATGATAATTTAAATAATTGTTTCTAAACGTGATAAAAACACATTTTCCAACACATGCAGTGGCTGTTTGTATTTGAGTGTGTTGATAACTAGTAGGGTTACTTTTATTGCTTTATTTTTTATAGCCTCTCTAAGTTTTTCTTGCCTTTTGAATACACCAAATGGGTAAGCATTTATTTTGATGTTATTCAGAGCCTTTTGTTATTTTCCACGTAAAAGAATTCAACATTTTCTGGGTTGTTTAAAGATACCTTTCAGTGAGTTTGAACTTGCAAGTGTTTGAAGTCATTAGAATAGCAATGCAGAATATAAAAACTGATGGATCAAGATTCTTATGTCTGAGAAATGAGAACAACAAACCCTCTGATATATTTCCTACCTCTGCAATGCAGTGCTCGCCACAAACACTTCTGCCTGATGACACTTCTGGTTTTACCCTTAGAATATCTAGTTAGTAGTCTGTGCAACATCTTGAAATTTTCTAGCTCTAAATAATCCACCAAAGTTTTACAGCTCTTAATTTAATCCCACTACTGTTTTCTTATCTATCCTGGTCTAGTAACAAGTTTAGCCCAGACACGAGAACTCATAAATTAACAAAGATATATAATTGAAGTGTGTTAAATGCAGTGTTTAGAAGACAAGTGGCATTAACTTAATCCCCCAAGTCCATGTATCAGAATCCTCTCTTGCATTTCTCTTAAATACAGTATTTCATGGGGTACGATTACCACATTTTTTCCAGTAGCAATTATCTTTAGTTTCTTGTTTGCTAAGGAATAGACTTTGAAAATTAGGCAAGTTATTGGTATTACCCATTTTCAACATGCTTGTAAGCAAACTGATTTAATTAGAATGAACAGTGTAAAAAAGTTTTCCTTTTTGTCAGATGCACGAGTTTATTAGTGTATAAAATCTCAAAAAACACCACACCCAACCAAACAGCATTTACAAAGACTACTGTCTGTGTGCCTTGTTCTGTCAGTATCTAAATGTCGTTTTCAGATAGCGCATAAAAATATTGTGACAATTTCTGCTTTTCCCAGGAGATATATGGCAACAAAAAATGCTACACCTGAAACTTTGCGCCTGCAAACTGTACGTTTCCCCTGTAAGTTGAAACAGAAATTTCTTTTCTGGTAGCTAACCATTCATGCTAGAGAGAGCTTCTGTCAAACAACTTGGCACTTCTCTCAGAGTTGTGTTGTTCTCTTGTACTGTTAGATTAAGTTTTTTCTAACAGGATACCAGTTGGTTTTGAAGAATAAAGCTTCCAGTAATGGTGGCTGAAAGAGATATTTTTTCTCCCGTTATATAGGATGATTAACCCTTCTTTTTTTTTAACCATTAAATCATTACTGAGGTCATGTATACGTTGTTTATATATCTTTGGCTTGGGTATAGGGAACTGAAAGAAAAATTACTCACTTCTGGTATATATAGTTTCATCCAAGGTCTTTAACTTTTTATTTCTATTGCACATGCATTCGTTCTTGTTTCCTAGGTAACAACATGTTTTACAAACTCAAATTTGTAGTGTTGTAGAAGTAAGAAAAACTATCTTACATAAGTATGGAACTGTCAAAATCTTACTAAATCTTAAGCTTTTAAAATCTAGATTTCATATTTCAATAAAAGGTCAGTGTGTGCACATCTTTACATACACATATATAGGTTCTAGAGTATATAGGCATATATACTTGCTTAACTTTAAATTGTAGCAGAATTGTTAATTTATTTCATGTTAAACCTACTAAATTTAAAGATCTGTCTTTATTCTCTGTGGGTAAGATATATATATGTTTATTTTATATAACTGAATCACCAAAACTAATAAGAATTACTGTAAAGGGAAACATATATATACACATTTATATAAATAGATGTTTATATGCAGGTTGAGAATTCGGACTTCCCAGTAAGGGAGCATTCTATTGTTTTCTGCATATATGAATATAAGATTTTTTTTTTTGCCTGCCTATGAGATGCATCTAAAGAACTTTCTTCACAGAGTTTGGGAACTGTGCCGGGCTATTCATCGAACTGTAATGTTGAAAGACTTATAGGTTTAGTTGGAGGAAGGGCAATCCTGCCTTTTAAAAGAGTTACGAAAAAATAAACTGCTGGCCAATACTCCATCAGTTAGCCATGATTTTTTCTTACACAGAATATGTCAAAAATTATAGATCTTCATCATACAAACAATATTTATTCTTTTAAGCTGACAAAATCAGTCACATTAAGAAATTGCTATTACCATGATTTTTCCTGCCACTAGTGGATTAATTTAAGCAGTTCCAACCAAGCTCTTTCATTTATCAACAGCTTTTTTATAGTGAGGACAAAGCACTGTGTCTGCACCTTAAAGGAAATCTGTGTTGGTCCAAAGTTTAAAAAAGCATTTTTATTTTGCATCTGAATATTCAAAATGATATTCAGGTATGAGACAGGATGTTACAGAATTTTGACCTTATGATAAATTCAGTTCTTTTATTAGAAGGTATCATCTTAAGGTTTAGTTCTCCTCTGTGAACTGCATACATCACCAGTGGTCACTAAACTGTGAGATACAGTAAATAGGGCTGTATGATCATACTTCCAGTGTACAACTAGTTTTAGAAAGTTATAGGTGATCAGCTGAGGGATCTTTGTTCCTGCCTTGAATATTTTTGGAAGATCCACAGGTAAATTCCCTATGTGATATAACCGATCTCTCTTTGTCTTTTGTGCTTTGAAGACCTTGAAAGTTAAAAAGAGATTTTAAAGTGATTGTGCACCATATAGTCCTCTCTCACTACAGACTGTCAGCCCAGCACTCAGTGGAGGTTCCAACATTGGCTGTCAGCAAAGTGCCTGAGAGCCTCTCTGGGAATTGCAGAGGGGATAAGGAAGCACTTGAAAATGTTATTTTATATGCTGACTTTTGTAACATCCTCCAGTATAATTTTTCCCCCTCGTTTTCCACGTAGTCTGGTATCTAAAGTTAATTTCTGAGTTTTTTTGGTGTCAAATTTCTAAATATTTAATATTGTATATTTGTTTATATTTATAACCTGTTAGCTAAAATTAATGTGGCACTGTTCACGTAAAGAGGAGAAAACATATATTCTGTCTGAATATTTATTAGTGCCTTTCAGTCTTGAGGATTTCAGAAAAAATAGCTGGAATGAACCTCTGGAGATTGTACAGCTGGTCTCCTAGCCCAAGGCACTCTCTTTGTTATTCCTCACAGACATTGTAGAAGAATTATAGAATAACTGAGGTAGGAAGGAAGTTCTGGAGGTTGTCTGTTCCAGCTTGCTGTTCAAGGCAGGGCCACCTTTGAAGTTGGGTCAGGTTGCTCAGGGCCCCTATTCAGCTGAATTTTGAATAACTCCAAGGATGGTAAGTCTTCTCTGAGAAACATGCTCCGAAGTTTTACTACTTTTACCATGATTTTTTCCCCCTTCTATCTAATTGGAATAAGTGGAGATTCACTTTTTGCAGCTTGTGTCTGTTGCCTTTTGTCCTTCCACAGTGAACCTCTGAGAAGAGCCTGACTTGCTCTTCTCCGTAATCTTGAAAATAGCACTTAGATTTCCCTTAATCTTTTTTCTAAAGATTAGAAACTAAAAAGACTTGAGCCCCTCAACCTCTTTCCATAGACTGTCTGCTCCACCCCTTGATCATTGTTGTGGCCCTCCACTGGTCTGGCTCTGTATAGTATGTGTCTGTCTTTTTCTCTGCTGTAGTGCTCCAGATGGGACTAAATGCTGCAGATGTGGTCTCAAAAGTGCTGAATTGTGGAGAAGGGTCACATCACTTTATCTGTTGTCTGTGTTGTTTCTGATTCAGCCCAGTCTGAAGTTGGTCTTCATTTCTACAGGGATGCACTGCAGGCTGATGTATGTGTTGTCAGACAGGACCCCTCAGTCCTTTTCAGTAGAGCTGCTTTCCTTTAGAGTTGTTGACTGGGCTGTAGATATTGGCATTTGTTTTAGCTGGATTTCTTGGGGTTTCTGTCAGACTATCCCACACTTCACTGTCCATATTTGCTTTATGTTTTATGTTATGTTTTATGTAATGTTTTTTACATGGGGACCCCTGGTGGCCTAGCGGTTAAGACACTGGTCTCTCAGCGCCAAGGCCACAGGTTCAAATCCCGGGGTCC
>JAWWLV010000045.1:33990197-34014942 GCA_035041135.1 Platyrinchus mystaceus | reverse complement strand
ATGATGAAACCTCTTTAAGCCCATGGAAGCAGGATGAGATAGTCTGTAGAAATGTGTTTGTGTGTGTGTGTGTGTGTGTGTGTGTGTGTTTGTGTAGAGCTCACTGTTCAATGAGTCTGTGGCCATGGATGGGGGAGAGGATAAGGATGCATCTATGGGAGGATGAGCAGACTCCTTATCCACAACCATTTTTGCTGATCTCATGAGGTAAAAGAAAGTCAATCCATTTAACGTCACACAGTAAAAAGTCTCTTGCATGAACTCTTACGTGGAAAGAGATGTTTAGTGATGGATCCTCCTGTGACCCACTTTAAATCTCACACATCATATTCAGGTTTTCCACTGTCAATTAACTGTGAAATCCCACTTACTGTAACTTTGTTTGATGGTGAACTATAGCTCTTGAGGTCTCTGATCTGCAGCCTTAGAAAATATTTTGATGCTTTTGTGTAAGAACTTAATTTAACGTATTTGCTAGGTATTTTCGTTCTGGTAAGCTGTAGTTTCATTAATTAATTAATTATTCATTCTTTCCAGTGGTCTATGTACAGTTTAATAATGGTTAGAGTTGAAATGTCCAGTTGTTGAAGAATTGAAAATTAGGGAAATATATTTTTTTATTCAGTGAGCAGTAAAAACCATATCCATATTTCAGACCATTTCTTCATATGTATTTTGTAGTTGATTTGAGATACGCTTTGTGCATAAAACAGACACAGTATGCACTATCATGGTAGTGTTCCCGCTAACCATTTGCTACATTTCTTTAGAAAGATAAAAACACCTTTAATTCAGATTTCGCAAAGAACTGTGTTCTAGTTTTAGTCTTTTAAAAATCAGTCCACTGCTTCAACCCTGAAGGGGTTTTATATATGGTTAGAGTAGTACTCTGGTTAGCTTTTCTTGCAGAATTATTGGTGCCACAAACATTAAGCAAATTCAAACCTTTTTTGTACATAATTTTACCTGAGCTGTATTTCCTTGGTGGTGGTAAAGTTAGCATTTGTTAATGAATATTTTTATATTCTAATTAGTCACTTACTTGAAGCCAAATAAGCTAAAGAGACAAAAAAAAAATAGAATGTATGCAAATGGCTTAGCTGAATTGAAGAGGAAAAAAAGTGTCTTTTCCCCTGAAGCATACATTCTGCATGAAATTCAACTTGACAAGTGACCCTTTCAAAACAGCACTACAAAGATTTCTCGGCATTCTCCATATAAGAGGCAGTGTTCTTGTATTGAACACAGAAGCAGCCCCCCAGTTCTCTCTAAATGAAAGTAGCCTCATCCTCTATCCTTTGTGTTCTACTTTATCCTCATCCCCTGTGTTGGCATTCACATTTACATGCACATTTTTATGTGAGAAAATGTTGCAAAAAGCAAAACCATTGGGAATGTTAATATAAAATAACATATATCATAAAATACAGTTGAGAACTTAAAGTATTGAAACTATGTGTATGTTCACTTGTAAAAAGAAAAAAAGGAAAAAGAATAAATATTTGCCAGTTAATTTAATTTACAACTAGGTGACGCAAAAGCTGATCTCCAACTCTCAAGTCTTGCATTTATTCGGGAGCAGAAGAAAACAATGGTCTATGATTCTGTGTGAGCAATGAATAACATGAATGTATGACTTGTGACACCAATAGGAATGCATTAAAATCAGAGTATCAGATCTTAAAAATAACAGTAGTGGATAACCAGCATTTTATCACCATCCAGTTCTCATGCAGCAATATTCTAGAGATAGTGTACTGGTTATTCTGCATTTATTTCTATTGTCAGATGGGAGAGATGTTCAGTGTAATATTTAGTGTGTCCCCTGCCTTCGATGGTCTTTCCAGATGCCTTTAGGAAGAGAACAGAACTTGTGTTCAGACGCTGGCCTGACAGAGGGGTTTTGGGTGGGGCACCCCAGAGGGATGGTGGGCTGCGGCGAGTTACACCTCACACACAATACTGACTATGTACACAGAACTGCTTCTTCATGTATGGAACTTAAGTTCTTGTAGTGCTTAATAGATTGTAAATTACAGGCATTTGATAATTGTCGAATTGATAAGCTCACATTTTACACCAATATGTTTAGGGCAAATTTTGAATGGAAAATTGCAGCCTTAACAGGAGCAATTATGGCATGTGAACAAACATCTCTTGAAAAATAAGAAGATCAGGCAAGATGCTACTGTAAGACAAATAAGGGGAATAGCTCCTTTGTTAATTATTGCTGGTTTGCAAAAACAGTGACAGTGGATTATCAAAGACATCCCTCAGTTGAAAGAGAACAAGAGAAGAAACCATCTGTTCTTTCCTTTTGAGGTTTGCTGTACCTTTATGCTTAGGGGCTTGAGGGAGGTGGGAAAAGAACAGTTTCCTTTATTAGGCCAACTTTCAAGAACTGTTTATATTAATCTTAATTTTTGTATTGTGCATGTATAGTTTTGTGGGGTTTTTCCCATGCGAGTAACATGATGAAAGTAGATCTTGGCAGCTGCCATTGTGTTCTCTCGTACATGGTTGTCTCCCAGTGAGGGATGTTCCTTCCCCCAGAAGACGACTTTTAGGGGCTGCCCCAGAGAAGCAGAGGCAGATATAGGAGGGTTTGACTGTCTAAAATGTTTTTCTTTTAAATACTGAAACATGCTGATGAACGGGTTGCAGAATACCTGCTCAGAACTGTTAATACTTGGTGCCTGTTCCATTCTGTATTTATGACACAAAACATTAGGAGGCTTGCTTCTTACATAGGCTTTAGTTTCAAAGCATCATTTTTGCAAGCCCACTCAAATGGAAATACATGTTAAATATTTACTACCTTAGTGGCCTATCCTTGGATACCAAATCGTTTTTCCTACTGCTTTCCCCAAATATTGGAAAAAGTGCTGTAGAAAATAAGTATGTCACTTGTGAAAGTTTACCTTGTTAACTGCATGGCTAATTTTGTGCAAATAAAATGTTAAATGCAGATATTTTCCATGGTGAGAGACTTAATCTTTGCTATGGGTATAAAGACAAGTTAAAGCTTAAATGCTGACATCTCTCTTCTAGAAAATTATCCATGGCTGCAAAAGCCTTTATGCTTCAGCTCAACTTTTTGAAAAAGACAGTGTCTTTAATTATATATGTGTTATTACTGCTCTGAAATCTTTTCCAGTAAGTCACTGTCCTGAGACAAATCGAGTTTGATGGAGCTTCTCCTTAACTTAAACAAATTAGTTATCAAAATGGAGAATGTAAATATTATCTAACTGGTGTCATTTGGCAAAATTTTTTTATGCAGGTCATGCTGGAGGCAGCATGACAATCCTTGCATCTTCTAAGGAGTCCCCTTGAAAATGGCAATAAAACGCTTGCTTTGACTGGACTAGGGAGAAAGGATAAGTTGAAGAGCTTTAGACATATTTAACTGCAACTTTCTGTTGTGGCATTATAACACCAGAAAATAGATTCTCCAAATTTTAGTTCAGAGAGAGTTTCAGAATATCAACCAACAGTTGATATAACCCTACTTTTTTGCCCTCTGGGCATAATTATCTTATTCTGTTTGTCATTAGGGATGAAACTCATTGTCATCTCTGATGTTTTGCATTTTAAAAATTTGAATGCCAGTGTTTATTTCTCTGCTCCTCCTGTGAAATCAATATACCTTTCTGAAATTGCCATAGGTGTCTATTACATTTCTGCTTTTTTTATTCCTTTTCAAGCAGAAGGTTGCAAGAACTGTGTTCATTTCCATGAAGAAATGAGTTGTTCCTCACAAGAAGCTGCAGAAGGGTGAATCAATGAGCAATGGGGAAATCAGTAGTTTAACTGTTTTTTTTTTCTTTTTTTCTAACTACAGTAAACTGTGTTTATGAAACTGAGTTCTCTGTGTATACCTTTGAAAGTAGGACTGTGATAAAATATTTACAGGTATGGCATGAGGAGTAGCTAATGAATGTCTCCAGTACTTACAGCAAAGCTGTAGAAGTAGTATATAGTGCATATGAAACAAGTTTTGTTCAGAAATCTTTTAAGTATAGTGAAACACTTAATAGTCTGACTCATATAATATATAACAACAATGTCCTCAGTTAAGGTATTTCCTTCTCTTTAAATTGTCATGAATATGAGAATATTTTAGGGCAGAGAAAATCCTATCAAAAGCTCAGCTTGTTCTATGTTTAAAAAAAAAAGTAAAAATTCTGAAATTATTTGTCTCTGCTGTTTGCATTAATGCAAAAGGAAATGGGTGTGTGATTTACATGCTGGCAAGACTGTCAGTTTGTGTGTTAGATGCTGCAGGCCTGCTTCTGCATCTTCACTGTAGAAAATGGAGCCTGGCCTTTGTAAAGAGTAGTAGTTGGTGTGATACAGTGAAGTGCAGCAGAGCTTAAACCCCCTGTGCTTATCCAAGGAGAGCTGGTGCTCCACCTCAACCCCTACATACTTTACACACAGGATAGGTGGGAGCTGTTACCCTGAGCACTGGCCAATAATACCATTTAGTGCTTTTTTTTTTGCTGCTTTACTACATCAGCCATATATCTATGTGATGTATCTCATGAGCACAAGAAAGGAAAATCCATTGCACAAGGTAATGCCATGCTTTCCAAAGCTCAAAATTTGCCCAAAGTTAGATCGGTTCTCTCTGTAAAGTGGTCAGACAGTGGATGTGCTGCATCTGCTGCTAACAGTGCTCACTGAGATCATTTGGCTGCTCCCTAATCTGCTTATTTGCTGTATTTGTCTTGTTATGGAAAGGACCGAAGTCTCCCTGGGGCTAAGGACTGTGAAAGCCACCTCTCCCAGAGAAGCTTCTGCTACAGCAGCATGTTGAGCAATAGAGACACTGGAAAAGGTCGTATTTACTTGATAAAAGCCAAGCGTGTCTGCTCGATTCCAGTTTTCAGCTCTCATTTAGAGGACATTTTAAGAGCAAGAAAGTTTACATTTTCTCCTTTTTAAAAAGTAGCTTTGTCATTTTGAATTGAACTTTATAATTTCAAGGATCAGTGATGGCTGCAAGACTTCTGTCTTGAATGTTTCTGACACCTACATAAATACCTTTTTGCATCTGTTAGGGAGAGTCCTCAACAGGGGCAAATACAGCATCAAACCAACATTTCCCTCTTTGAAAAGAGAGAATGCTGCTTCTGCTGTAGGCTAAGTCTGGTTTTCATGTTTCATGACACTAATGTTTTTGCTGCTTGGTGGCAGAGCACAGAAGGACACTCAAATTGAAACCTTCAAAAATACAGTGATCCCTTCTTAAAGCCCATAGATGAGGTTTTATTGGCTTTTTTATTTTTGGTAATATGCCTGTAATATTCCTCTAAGGTCTTTACCATTTGAAAGTTGAAAGCTGTGTGATAAAAACAGACTTGTAATAAAACACAACCTCCTTATAGAAGTTGCACTAAAAATAGTTCTGGTGGTGCCCTGGGGGTGTTCATCAGCTAGCGACAGTGGCTGCGTTTTCACAGCGGAAAAGCAGGGCTGGTGAGGTCAAGGAGGATGAGTCTCTATTCCTATGGGGAGTTTGGTAGGAGCATTCAGGGTTTTTTGAGCTTTTATTGATAAAATGGGTGTGGGTTTATGACAATATTACTTAAAATACCTGAAAAGCTGGAACAAGCCCAGAAGAATTCCAGTGCTAGCTTTCAGTGTGCCCTTGTTTTAGGACCCTCAGATAGTAGGTGTAGCTGACCTCTGCTAATAACTTTCACATTTCAAAACTAGAAAATTGCAGCTAAATACTCATCAATCCCTGCATTCTTGTGTTGAAACAGAATTGGTAAGTTACAATTCTGTCTTTTGTGTTACTTCTTCTTTTACCTCTTTAAAAACAGTGCCCTGGTTTACTCTTTCCAAAATAATGACTCACTGAATGTCTGCATCACCAGAAAATCCTACCTCTGCGTGCTCTTACGTTTTCCAGATAATGAACCTGTGACATCTGTTTTACAGGAAGGCTTTCTGACTTCCTCATGCCCATAGGTTCAAAATGGTTTCTCTTGGGAGCATGGGTGCAGGTGACCAGGTTCAGCATGTGGTTTGACTGAGGTGACTGATGGATTCCTGACTTGTGCCAGCAGACAGGAGAGGTCCTGTTGGACTAGAGACCTCACTTAGCTTGTGGGAGTATGAGTACAATAAAATCCCCATGGCAGATGTCAACGTGTTAGGATTTGAGCAGGCACTGTTTTTGTGCAGCAGGGAAACTTCATCAGAAACACAGGGAAACTTAATCATAAACATGGACTAAATTCCAGCCTTATCTTAGGGAATGCATGTGGGATTCAGACATGCAGCAAGAGAAGAGAGCCAGCGCCTTTTCTGGTTTTTTGCTTGTCTCATCCTGTGCAAAGGTTAGTCTGCTGTATGTTAATTTTAAAGTTGTTTAGAACTCTGCCAGGATTTTAAACGAGTATTGTTGTGGTGTGCTTGTGATGTCGCTTCCTTTGTTTGCCTATTGCCATATAGCTGGCCAGCTCTATAGACCTGTCTGTGGAGTGCCTTTTAATGTTTAGATCTAGCAGTGATTAGAATACATTAATGCCCAGTGGGTATATGTGTCATTTTTTAACAGCTGCTGAGCTTTCTCCCTGCTGCTCCAATTAACACATTCAGTACACACTTGCCGGTGAGTGGGCTGTGTGTACGGATTAAACCACTTTGCTATTTATTCATCCAGTGTATGTGATGCCAGAAATGAATTGGCATGTTTCTTCTTCTTAAAACAAATGAAATCAAATGGGCTGCTGAGCCTGTGCCCGGGTAAATATGAGGGCAGCATTGAACTGGCAAATAGAAATCTATTTTACCTTGAGATATGGTTCAGTCCATTGACTAACATCTATCCCCGCCTCCCGGCCCCTCTTCAAATGATGGAGACACAGGATAGGGAGCTCTCAGTGCTGGGTTTCCCCTTGCTGGCAGGCAGGTCTCTTCAACTTTGTCCTCTGCTGTTTAATAACGTCTTGAAATCCTGAAATTCTCCTTTTTCTTCGATGTTTTCCTCCTTTATTTATTTTCATGTTGAAATATTCCAGTCAGTCGATTTGATAAAGTGTGTCTCTGTTTGTCCCTTTCTCTTTTAAAGGGAAAACAATATGCTTCCTAGTCGCAGCTGAGATAAGGGAGGGGTTGTTTAATGGTACTGGAGCGGCTAGTGGGAGGCTGCAGTTTTGCTTTGGTGCTTGCGGTTAATTCATGCTGGACAGCTCTTTGTGAAACAGAGGGCAAAGGGGGCTGCCGGCTGGGGCTGCTGAGGAAGGAGATGGAGCGCTTCTTGGGCTTTGTCAAGCAGATAAGAAGATCGAGAAGAAGAAAAGGCAAAAAGTACCGGCCAGAGGAGGATTACCATGAGGGCTATGAGGATGTCTACTATTATGCCTCAGAACATTTTCGAAGTAAGTATTTCACATAACCTCATTTTCCTTTGGCTGTGATAAATGTTACGCTTTTAAGATGTTTACACTCCAAAAATGCAAACAATATCCCTCCCTTGCTAGAACCCGAGCCCTATGTATGTATTAAAAGTCAGTTCCCGCAAGGGCTTTATCTGGGTGTGCTGCTGCTGAACAATACAAAGCAGCTGAAGCGGCACAGAAGCTCTCAAAGTGAACGGGATCTGTCTGCAGACCCTGTTGAGGTTTCAGGTGCAGTCTGACTGCTGGAAACCTTTTGTTAAAACACTCTGTGTTGAGAAGTGGTTAGGGTGGTGGTAGCCTTTGTAGAGTGCCTTTGGAAAGCTGAATGGATATTTTTAAAGCATTACAAAGGCAGTGAGCACTCATTTGTAAGTTGGAGTTGATGATTAATGTTTGGTGTTGAGGGAGAGTCAGTTTTCTGAGCCTCTGCTGTGACTTGGTCTTTACAGTCACGAGTGACTCAAGTGGGCTGGTTCCTCGCTCCAGGTCCAGAACCACTCGTGGAGAATTAGGGGGGGAGTTTGTTTGCTGGCATTCACGTGATGGCAGCAGAAACAGCAGCTCACCCAAAACCAAAATAAACCACCTGCTCAGAAGTCCATTTGTGAACTGTGCACTGGACCTTGCAGCTTCTTAGTGTTTGTCCCCTGTGCCTGTCAGGCTTCAGAGCTGCCAGTCTGCCATGGTTTTCTGGAAGAGGGGATGTGCCCAGAGGTGCCCACAGGGACAGGTGGGAGGCAGGGAAGCCATGCTTAACCTCTGCCTGGGGTCTTGTGCAGTGCTGTGAGGATGAGATGGTGGCAGAAGAGCCAGTCATGCACAGAAATTGCCTTTTTAAAAGGTTTCTGCTGTTCTGGATGGTAGTTTGGGACCTTTGCGGTGAAGCTGTGCCTTGTTGAGCTGCTAAAGTTTGATGAACTCTTTTTGTTTTCTGTACATGTGAGTGACTGTCAGTATCTTTTTTGCTTCATTTCCCCCTTGATAAAATAAATCTTAAGTACCTTACATTTGTTTTAAGATAAAGTGATAGATATGATTGTGCCTTACAGCACCAGAGAACTGCTATCCTATGGAAAATTAGGAAGCAAGGGTTTTTCTTACTGGCTTTCTCTCAGTGCACCATGCTTGCCTATCTCTAAAAGTGTACTCATGTAGGGTGCTTGGTTGTTTACTGGTTTTCTCCTTGATACAGTTTTGTTCTCTTTCCATTTTTAAGAAAATTTATTATGCTGATAATGTTTAAATTACATAAATTATCTATGCTGTTATTATGGAGTTCTTGCAAGAAAACAACCTATTTTGGGGGCAGTGCAATCATAACAGGTAACATAGTGACATAAAATATGCCATATGAGAACTAAGAATTTTAAATCTGTTTAGCACTGAAAAATGTGAAAATTATATGCCTTAGTGAAAGCACATAACTTTGTCTTGCTTTAATATGTAAATCAAAAGAATGTGTCAAACCCATATGTCAAAATATTTCCCTAGCTGATTGTTGTTTGAAGGTCTTTTAAAGAAGAAAGCAAAACCCCTCAAAAAACTGTCAAATGTAATAAGGATTTCTTGAATGATGATTAATAAATTATTAACTCTTAACTTGATGTAAGGCACCAAGATTGAGCCAAATATCTAATAGGTTTTTCCTTTTACTCTACTTAGAAAATAAAAGGATAATGTACACTTCAGCCTGTGGAGGTCATAAGTATTTCAGACTGGGTGAAATGTGTGTCAGATTTTGAAGTGGTGTTTACAACAGTGTTCAAGTACTCAGATTGAATGATGAAAACAGTGCACAGTCCTGTGGAGTTGGATGCACAAGGAGTTCGCCACTTCTCACAGTTACTTAAACCAAACGTCCCAGGAGATTAGAGCCATGGAGTCTTTATAGAGTTACCATCTCAAACACAATTATTCCTCAAGTGCTTTTGTCTGGTCCTTTCCATGTGCTCTATGTGTCAGTGTTTTGGTTGGATAGGTGTGGCAGCTACTTAAAACAATGTGCAAAATCTGAAAAGATGCTGCTGGTGCTACTATAAATGCTGTCTTCAAATTGAATTTCATGTAATTGGGACAATGAAATGGTCCATATTTAATTTAATTATGGTCTGGTATTATACTGTTTACAGTGCAAATTTAGAGTAATTGCAGACTATTAATTGCCATTCCTTCTGCAGTCGTATACTTAAAAGAATTTGTGCTTTAGAAAATGATTATTGCATTTATTGGTATGATTTTCAGAATATCGGAACTAATGAAATCAAAGATCTATTGTTCATTCAGCTGAAAGGAGTTGGAGCTTTTTTAGGTTTAGTTTCCTCTCTCTACGTTGTTAGGCATCCCTCCTCTGTCATAATTTATGAGATATATATCCAATTAGCCAGTACATTTGAAGATTGTCTGAGACAATCACTTTATGAGCTTGTTACTCTTTTCTCTTCCCCCATTCGTAATATTGCTTAGAGTGTTGTACAGAGGCAGAATTAATGGAAAAATGCAGAAACTGCATTAGAATAACCACAGGATCAAACAGAAAGAAAGCAAAGTTAAAAACAGAATAGGCCTCTGGGAATCACAGGAAAAAGGTGACTTCAGTTTGTCTTCAGCCCAGCTGTGCCTGGATATTGGGATATTGTATCTCCTGCTGTTAGGTGTACTGTCCTTTTTCCTCTGAAGCTTTGTCATAGAAGACCACATTAGCTGTGATATTGGGACACAGCTGAATGAAGGGAAGGTGCAGTTGTGCCTCAACCTCTCTGAGTAAAAAAAGAGACCCCAGCTCTTGAATCAGATTTTTTATCAGTATTTTTTATTGGATGTTTCATCCATTTGGGTTCAGTTAAACGCATAACCTTGCTTTGACATGCAACACCAGCTCTCCCATCTTTCTGAAGAATCTGTGCTATATAATGCTAGAATAACTAAAGTATTAATTTTGGTACATAGGCACATATTGACATTAGTAGTCCAGGCATCGTACTCGTTTCAGTGAGACTTTGCAGTGTGAACATGATGGGTGATGGAATTGCTACCCAACCCACTCAGACAAGTTGGTGCTTATTGCATAAAACACTTTAAAAAGCATCACATATCTTGAGCAGCATTACGGCACTGCCATTCAACCTGTTCCTTATAATGATGCTTTGCGTGAAAAAGGCCCTTGTTATATTATTACAATGACTGTTTGCTAATATCAGAAATACTGTGTAGCAGAGTTTCCTGGAATGCTCCCAAAAATGACATATGTCCTTTTATTGAAGTCAGAGTGTTGTGCCAAAAGCTTTGAGTTTCAACCTAGTCTTGAGCGGGAGTGTAGTTTTGGGACCCAGCCTGATTTGGTCACTTCTGACCAAAACAAACACTTCTTCCCACATACTAAAATGATTTCAGCAGTGAGTCTTTATTTTGCAAAACACTTGGAAGGATTTGAGTTCCTTCCAACTGATTTTGGAACTTCACAGGTTGCATGAAACAGGGTTGTCACGATCTGCCCATGCAAGTTTAGAGGGCATTGCTGTGAATGTTTTGTGTTAAATTTTGTCTTATTTATGTTACTTCTCATGTCTGTCATCCATCTGCTGAAAGATTCTCTGTTTTCATTGGTGGTTCTTCTTCTTATGTTGTTCCTCTCAACATAATTCACAGCAGAGTTCATTGGCATAAAGATTTTATTTTCTGTGTTGATGCAATGACAATATTAAAGAATGATCCCAAAAAGCAGCATTTAAAGAATTCTGCTAGTAAACGCCCACTAACCTGAAAGGCCCCACGAGTTTAGCCTTTACCCTAAAATATTCCATTTAGTCACTTGGAGTCCCATAAATAACTTTCTTCTATCCTTTGTCAAGGCCTAGTATATATTGTTTAACAAGAGCATTAATATGTTAGACAAAGTAATTTGCCATAGTGTGTCTGCAATGAAGTCATTTATTGTTTTCCTCTGTGATGCTGTTTATTAATTATTCCACAATTCTGGTGTGGGAATCATCTGTTTCTTCAGTTTTAGGACAATCAACCTCTTTGAATTTGCCCTCTAAATGTGATGATCTTTCCCTGCTTTCCATTAATTGTCCCTTCTCCCTCCCTGTGTCATCCCTGGAAAGTGAAGGTAAGGTATTTGACTCCTAGCTTCTAGCAAACAAGGTTAAAAAGGAAAACAATGAATGATTTTATGTAACTCAGAGTTGCAAATGTCCTTTTTGTTGACTGAAATCTGGGAACGATTAGTTAAAATTGTTATTGAATATAAGATATGCTGTTCGGGTTGCTGTCAGAAGAAAAACTTCACTTGGGCATTATTCTCCAGCAAGACTTGATGTTATGGTCAGAAACTCCTGCAGCTGCCAAAATCTTAGTAATAAATGCCTTTGCATTTCATACCCTGGGTGGTTTTAAAGCTGTATTAAATATCTAAGACAAAACACCGAGGGAAGTGATATGCCTGTGGTTTCTTAATGCTGTGGTCAGTAGCAGCATCACTCTTGTCAAAATATTCTCCATTTTGTAAATTGGTACAAATAGTTCTTGTTTGCAGCAGTCTCATACATTCGATTGGGGTTGCAGAAGCGTTAATGATTTTATGAGTAGTGTGGTGACAAGGACATTGAACATCTCTAGTTCAGGTTGCAGAGATGTTAATTGATCTTAAGGGTGAGGAATGCAGCATCACCGCTTTTCATTTTACAGAGTGTGTGCTGCTAATCCGCAGTTTAACTGGATATGTTTGTCTGTAGGAGTTATTCTCCACCTATTACAGATCTTGTCATGTCAGTACAGTAAAATTTCAGCTTTCACTGAAACTAAAGGTAATATATTTGTTGCAGCCTAAAAGGAAAAAAAGGCTTGGTAACCTGAGTAGAGAATATGGCAGGCTTTGAAAGCACAAGGAAAATAATATTTTTAAAAATAACTAAAATTTATTAAGGCTTCTTATATCTTTCAGCTTTATGACTGTTTTGTTATTGTTGAACTCTGGTGACTTTCAATAGTTTATAGTTCTTGAATATTTCTGTCTTCAGTAAGTCACTTTTTTCCTGAGATCTGGATAGCCCCAACACCACGAGTTCAGCAGGAACTGGATGCCATGCCTATGTCCAGACAGACACTTTCATCACCAGGCTACCATCCAGTGTCAGTTTGCAAACCAGGCACGGTGATAAAGGCAGCTAGAATATTTGAGCTTTACTGCTGGAACAGGCAGTATCAACTTTCCCATTCAGGGGTTTCTGAATGAAACAAAAGTGGTAGAAAGTGATGTTGTCTCTGCCTCCACTGCTAAGACTTCCCGTGTGCAAATGCCAATTGC
This sequence comes from Platyrinchus mystaceus, assembly GCA_035041135.1. Classification (NCBI taxonomy): domain Eukaryota; kingdom Metazoa; phylum Chordata; class Aves; order Passeriformes; family Tyrannidae; genus Platyrinchus; species Platyrinchus mystaceus. The sequence goes on along the minus strand of JAWWLV010000045.1, from coordinate 34,002,219 downwards.
AGTATTTTCCATTTTGGATAAAATTCAGGCAGTCGTTAGATAAAGGTGTTGTACTCTTAAGCTGTTTTTCTTGCTTTTTCATCTTCTTCAACACATGGAGATGTTAAAAACTTGTAGAAAATTGTGGGGGTTTTTTCAGAACATCCAGTGCAGTTTGGTATTTCATGTCAGTCCTCCTCTTGCAGAGAATTGTTTGATTTCTGATGAGATATGCATGTGTTTTGGAGGTGATCCCATTTTTCTACCATCTTGCTCATCATGGTTGCTAGTGAACGTATTCTTTCTAGAAGAACCCAAGTGGGGGAGAAGAATTGCATATTATTCTCATTTTATAGGCAAGCAACCTAGTAGGAGTACATTATAATAAGAAGAATGTTAGCAGCTCTTCAGCATCCCATGAAATTATTCAAGTCTTCCAAGCCCATAAGAAATATACATGTATTAAAATCTTATCTTACTCCTTTTCTGGTTTATATTGGTCAAAGCATATAAGTCTTGGGATAAGGCTTGTGTTTTTAGATGCTTAATCTGTTTGAATAGTGGCTTTAGCTGCATAATGTTGTTTATATAAGTTCAAAGATAATTAAAGCGGTGTTGTTACTTTCGCTGCAGTAGTGTGATATCCAGCCACAGGGTCTGAGAAACCTAAACCTGAGGCTGTGAGGTTCCCTGCAGGACTGGAGCAATGCATTTCTTCTTGCCAAGCAGGTGTTTGCTGGTATTGGTGAAACACTTTCATTGTACATGAAACAGGCCACAAAAATTTTACTTTTTTCCCTCATAAAACAGTGATGCAACAATCAGTTTAAAGTTTGTTATTGGTAGGATTGCTTTTTTGAATGACCCTCTGTGGCTCTTCTTCAAGTGGCCCTTAACCTCAGAGTAGCACAGAGCATGGATGGTAAAGCATTGCTTTGGAGTTACTTGAGGGAAAACAGCTTATTTATTTAAGTCGCTGAAATAATGAGACCTGAGTTATATAATTCTTTGCATGAAGTGTAAACACTTCTCCCTTCTAGCAATTACGAATGTACAGTCTCTGTTCTACTTTTCTTTCATTTACTTTCCAGTCCTATTCTTTACTAAATAATTAAAAATACTGATTGTCCCTGCTCAAGAAGTGTAACCATTATGAGACCTCCTCCCTCTTGTAGTGGCTGCTGGTGTAAGGTTGTACCTTCCGTGTTTTAGAGAATTTGGCACCTTTTATATTTTAGTGTGTCTAGAATATATGATACTCATGTTCAAACAAAGAAATATAGAGAGATCTGGGCTTCCTACTTCATGCAGTGATGTGTAAGTTCTTGGTTTTAATCATGACTTTGCCAGTTTACATCATGAACGCTTGGCGATATGATTGTTTTTTCCCCTTGGATATTGAAAAGTGAATGAGACATCAGGTTTTATGAACTAAGATTAAAGAGGGAGGTAGAAGAAACTACTGAGGTGTCAGTTTAAATATTGCCCTTCAGTTCCAATGGAAAACTGAAAACAATTACTGGAGCAAAGAAAGAAACAATATAAGCCCCTTGCTGATGAGATTATAAACATTTATGGAATGATTGCTGTGTTTTGTCATCAGGGCGTGACAGGAGCTGTAATTAATCATCATCATGAATATAAACACCTGTTTACCATAGATAACATTTGTGTAACACAAATGGGGTAGTCTTTGTCATATGTGCAGACATTACTGGGCAACTCTGTTTAATGTTTTTCAGCAGAAAAGAGCAGGGGCTGTGCTGTGGCTGGGTGCAGGAGTCCATGATGACCACATGGCTGATGACACAGGCACCTTAATGCTGCTGATTTTGTTCAGAGGATTTTCTGGTTTCCCCTCTGAAACCCAGGAAATGATACAGCATGAAAGACTATTGCAGTTCTGAGGACACGTAGTCCAAATTTAAAAGGCATTAGAGCTCAGGATACCCATGGAACCTTCATTTGGCCTCTCATTAAAGAGTCCATAATGAATGCTCACTTTTGCTGTGGTGCTGGTGTGGCAGAGGCTGTACTAAATCCTGATGCAGTGTTGTGCCTGGCCTTCCCACCACCATTCCTGTTAGGGCTTATTCCTCCTTTCCCTCACTTGAGAGCTTGAATTTGCAGATGTCCAGCACAAGTTGCTATAGCATGCCAGGGGAGGTTTGTTTTGTATATACAAAAATTACATAAGCCTAACTAGTATGAAAATCCAGCCATAAGGCATCTCAGGCTGCAGCCTTTCAATTGTTGCATACCTCTGATGATAATCTCCATGTACTCCTGTTCTCCACCTGTAAATGAGGTTAATGGTACCTCTCATTCACAGGTACGCTATGAAAATAAATTAGTGTTTGCTGAGCTGTCAAATGCTATAGTGATGAACACCATAGAAGAACTCAGGGAGAAATTAATGTCTGTCCAGAGAGAAGAGCTTGAACAGTGGGTGGGAATTAAGGCTTTGAATTACACTTTGAGCAGTAAGGGGAAAACAGGTCTTAAATATTTTATCAGGTAGAAATTAAAATAATTTCTTTTGGGCATTAAATGAAACAAGGTCTCCTGCAAAAAGTAGAAGATTAGGTAACTAAAGATCATGTCATAATGCATATATGAAAGGAGGTCAAATGAGGAATTCTTAAATCTGGCACTTGCAGCTTGAAGTTTGCTTTTTTTATGTTTTGTGTACTTGCACGTGCACGTAGTAGAGTGCATGGAGCCAGCAGTTCCTTGGGGTTTAGTAAAACGTGGAAATTCCATAAGAGCAGGTTATGGATGTAATGCTTTCTGTAAATGAACCAAATTCTCTTTGAAGTTAAGGTGGCAGGATCTGATGGCAGATGTAGCACTTCAGTTAATTCTGTAGTACAATCCCTGTGCTGACACTGTGAGGGAGCACTGTGGGCAGCTGTGGGACAGAGAAAGGAGGAACCGGCTTTATTTTTTGGCTGTCTCTGGGCACTTTGAATTGATGACGAGAGATACTTTAGGTGGACAGTCTTTGGGAAGTTGACTAAGGGAAAAGCAAAAGTGTGGAAGCAGAAAGGAGAAGGAGAGATTTGAGACAGCTCTGGGGGAAATACTGTTTGAACGAAACTGAGAAAAAAGAAAGTGAAATAAAAAGTGCACAGATATCATGGGAAGTATTATCTCAGTAAATTGTGTTTTCAAGTCTGTTCACAAATGCTTCCTTTGGGTGTATTTAACAAGCTCTGTGGTTGCCCAGGTCTATTTTATTTTGATCACCTTCCCTCTCCAGAAGGGTAAAACTCCTTGCTCGACAGTACACCTTGTCATTATTCTTTAATAGAGATGCTGATAGCATCTCTGTTAAAATAGAAAATAGAGGATTCACCTGTATTACAAATAAATGCAGTAAAAAATGAATGGTATGTAAATGTATTTTAAATACAGAGAGATATTAGCTTTTTGCCCTTGCTTTCTGCAGGTTGGAGTAAGAAATAATTTAAAGCCATTTGTAGGAGCCCAGTTAAGTTGTGTAGTCAACAAGAGATGAGTCACAGCGGGAGCTGCAGGCTGCGGTGCCAGCTGTATTACCACCAAATGCTCGACAATCAAAAGGGATGTGTGCCACACTGTCTGATAGCGATGTTGCATCTGACAGCCTAGTTTAGGGGAACTGAGAAGATGCCTATGAAGGAAAGTTGGGAGAGAGCCTGGATCTGTGGCAGAGCACTGCCAGCAGCAGCATCAATGCTCAGGTCAGTTGTTAGTAAATCTAAATACGTCTGCTGGCGTTTACAGTTTGGAAAACAGGAATGTGGATTTTCCATTGCATGGTAGTAGAATTTCACGTGGCTTGTCATGAAAACGCTACATTCCCTTTCATTGCTAAAAGGAGAAGGGAATGACTTCTGAAATGGAGAAACCAAAGCTGCTCAGGCTGGTGGTTATAGCTGCCCATCAGTAATTAAATAGAGTGCAGTGTGACTGGCCTCTCTGAAATCTCTATGAATTTAGTGACATTTTGGTAGTCTCTGAAGTGCTCCCTCTGTAACTTGACCCATATTTCACCTAGGCTTCACAGATTTGTGGAGGAGTTATACAGGCATCCCCAGAGTTATGCAGGCATCCCCAGCACTTCTAAATCTGTTGCCATTCACTTCTGCATATGTTTTTCTTCGTATACACTAAACATCTCACAAAAATAAAAGTGCACTTATGAGTGAGGTAGATTCTGATAACATTCATCTGCTCTCCCAACTGTTGTGTGGCTTCTTCCGGCAGGGAACACCCAGCCCTGCACTACAGGAGGAGAAGGAGAGGTTTCTCTACTAGAAAGAGTATGACCATCCCTTTAAAATGCTGCTGCTCCCAAGCCTTTCACAAGTGATGGAGAACATTAATGTTTTGTAACTAGTGCTTGATTTGTGTGCTGCAATTCAGTGTTTGTGTTTTTTTCTTGGTTGGTTAGAAAATAGTGTTCCTTTCTAGTTTCTTTTCTTTTTTTTTTTCTTTTTTTCCCCCTTTACTACTTTTTTGAACTCGGGTTCTTATAACAAATCTAAATGGCTGTGGATTTTATAGGGCAGATTGTGTCATGCAAATTGTTTCCACAGACTGAGCAAAACTGTCAAAGGCTGTTCTAGTTACAGCCTGGAGTTCACGGTCCTTTGTGTTGTACAGATAATTGAGGTTTTTACAGCCACATGTCCATTCACAATAGGTTGTTTTATTTCTTTTAGATAATGACAGAAGTTTATTAGCTGTTGGTTTGAGTCTCTTACAAAAATGTAGTGCTGGTGGCATAATTACTAAGGAGGTTACATCAGTGTGAGTAGAGAAGCAGGCCAAGGCAACACACCACTCCATTGGATGAAAATAGCTTTAACACACAGAAAATGCTCAAATCATCTAGCTTTCTCACAAAATTGTAATTAAGACAATTTTTAAAAATCTGTGAAAGCAACTGCTTGGACTGAATTCTTACATAGCTTCAGTATGTTTGTGTTCCATGCACTGGTAAATTGTCAGTAGATTTCCAGGGAAGGAAAGTGTAGTTTTGCTCAGTGATCTCTTATTTTGTGATAAAATGTCTTTTAAGTCTTGATGGCTTCATAAGTATGTCTTATATGATTAATTAATGGATGGTAAGTAGCAGCAGCTTTGTGGCCTTAGTTTTATATAAACTACACCAACTGATACAGGGACATGTACAAATAAGGAGAAAAATTTAATGTGATGTTGAGTAACCTACAGGAGTGATTAATAAACTGTTATGATCACTACTGCTCATTTTAACTGCTTCTCTAAGCAGTTAAAATTGTTCTTGTAGTTACTGGTAATATTTTCTTGGTCACAAGTTACATTTTTAAATGCACAGCTAAATTAAACCTAAAGAATCTGAAAAAAACAGCAATATTTAAAAATCTGTAATAATTTAATAGCTGAATTTTCCTGAGCTTTTCTTTTGATTATTCTACCGATTGAAAATCAGAGCTTCCCAGGAGATCACTGGGTGGTTTATCTGTCTGTAGGCTTCTAAATTCGGCTTGTGGAATCTAGAAAACTTGTCCATTTTTGAAGTCCAGTCTAATACAATAACAAGGACCACAGTGGTGTGGAGAGAGAGGTTAGGTGATGATACCCAAATGAGAGAACACACATTTTGGTATTGCATTCAGTCCACTGTGTACTATGGGAACATTTTCTTTTTTTTTTCTTTTTTCTTTTTTTAATCCTTCCCCCACCCCCCTTCCCTTTTGCTGATACATATATTCTTTAATTCTTCAGCTGGGCCTAGGGCTACTGAGTGACCCTGTTTTACTGATTTGGGTTTTTTTCCCAAAGAGGAAATTTCACATATTTTCTGAATTACCATTGTGGAACCCTTTTCATGTATCCTGAAGTCCTTTAAAGTACTTGAAAAATACAGTTATGGCACACATTACACCCTGAATGTGCAGTCTAATAAAGATTTGTCTTCCCGTTTTGTCATCAAATCAAATCATTATTGCAAAGGGGAGAACTCATTCCGTCTGTAGTCATTTAAACCTCACGAGAGGATGGGCTTTCTAGTTGTATTCAGATTGGAAAGGATGGATTCAGAGGTCTGTGTCTTACTGATACAAAACAGAAAATGCCTGTTCATGTTCTACAGTATGTGGCTTTCTTTTAAAAAGCACAAGTTACTTGTATTCTGGCTGCCAGCTGCTCTTTCTGCTTACTTATTTATTTAAACAGACAAGTATATGCTCCTCAGGAAGCAAGGGAATGGTCGGTTGTTAAATGTGACAGCTCAGTGTAGAGCTCAAGATGAATGTCCTGCCTTTAGGCTTGACCCAAGGCTGCTGGGGATGCCTTAACTTAAGGCTAGGTCAAAAAAATGTGAATAGGAAGCTGTCTGGGGAAGAATCAGAGGAAGTGAAGTTCAAATAGCCTTTGCATCTGCAAATTCAGCTGTTTTAGTCACAGATTGTGGTCTGGGGTTTTAATGTGTTTTTCTGTGCATCTTAAAATGCATGGGGAGATTTATTTGTTTGTTTATTTATAGCTGCTGCATGGAAAACAAAACTCTCAAAAATCTGTTGGGAGTAATTGCACTTTTTCTGCTTGGTGTTTATTTTATCAAGCAGATTTGTAGAGTTGACAGTGGTTTTTTGTGAATTTTTGTATTGTCTCAGCTGTGCCTTGCTGTAGGCCAGCGAAAGATTTGGTCCTGCAAGTGCCAGGCATGAACTCCATTAGTTGGCAGAGGTTAGATGGAGCAGTCTGTAGTAGTGAACCTGAAGGAAGATGATATGCTTGGGTAGAACCAGATAGTATTTTTAAGAGTTTCTTCCAAATGTTTGTTGTTTGTGTAGTGTTTCTGTATGCTGTATCCATTTCTGGCAGAGATAAAATATAGGTTGACTGAGAGATCAGCACCCCTGTGTTGTTTCTTCTAAGGTAATTTGTACGCATGGTGATTTTATTTCATTTTGGTTCTCAAGGAAATTGTTCAGACTTCAAAAACAAACACAGTTGATTAGTTCTACATTATTTCATTTCAGTGCATTATTTCAACCTTGTTCATTAAAGCTGAAGAGGAAAATCTGGGTCTGAAGGACCACTGTTGACAGGAACCACTAGCCTGGAGCAGAGAATTCAGTAATAATTGATTAATACAGTTAACTGCTGATTTCTTTTCTTTGGAAAAGCCAGTTATTCTTGCCAATATCTTTTATACATGAGCCTTCACTTAAAATTTTAAATTGTAACCTGTAATAATAATAACATTTTAAACTGTAATGTTTGCTGGGGAGCAGGTGGTGGGGAAGGAAGGAAGGAAGGAAAAGAAAGACAAAAAATGAGTCTTACTTAACACTGACCCTAAAATGCAGTTCCACTGAAGCAAAAACTGAAGTAGATAGACATATTGTAGTAAATATTAAATACGTTAAATTGCCTGTCAAATACAGTGATTTTAAAATTTATTTTATTTTTATTCACTTGGAGCGGAAAATGGTTTAATGTGGAGTTTTAGGGAAGATCTGACTTCTGGTCTTTATTGTATGAAACTCAGTTTCTATTACAGAATGCAAGCAAATAAATGTATGCTCTCTTTGGTATGGAAACCAGGACGGATGCTGTAGTTGTAGACCAAATTTTGTACAGTAGCTAAGCACATTTGTGTGTGCACGTAGAAAATGCATGTGTGGGTGGGTAAGTGGCAGCTTGAAGTTTTTTGGTAGGGTGCAAAAGATTGGAAGTGGCAAAAGATGAGCTATGTATTAATATTGATCTCTTTGCTTATAGCAGCTCAGTGTTGTTTCTTCAGATGTGTGAAAAGAAGGACTTGAAGAACTTGCAACACAGCAAACTTCTAGAGGTGCAGTCACTGTAGAGTAAATCATTTACGTCTGGAACTTAGGGTTGCAACAGGAGGTCAAAGGTACAAAGCTTTGGTCTCTGTGTCTGCAGCTAGACCTAAGTCTAATTCAGAACTGAATGACTGCCTCGCTGTATGAAGGTCCTGGTGGTGGTTGTGGAGCAGGGGGGGACAGGTGTGGGCACTCCTTCCTCTGACCTTCTCCCGGGAGAGCAACTATTAGGGGAAAAAACACTTGATGTTGAAATTTTTTCTCAGATATGTGTGGGTATATATATATATATATATATGCTTCAAGAATCATGACTTTCGATTTCTGAGTGACTTTTTTTGCTGTTCTGAACTTTTTTCAAGAACAGCATGTAGAAAATCCCCTTGTGCTGCTCCTTAAGTGTAGATAAGCTGCATTTCCACGCAGTGAACCTGTTTGAATTGTGGAGGGGAAAAATGATCAACTTCCCTAACAGGCAAAGGTTCTATATCCTCAAGGGTTCAAACGTCTTCAAAACCACTTCAAACATCTTTGGGTTTCTGTCTGTAAATTATTTCCCCAGCTCTGTATTTTTGCCATAGGGAATAAGAAAATAAATATTTAATGAACATGAAGCCATTCTTCCCTATTGGGTTTGTTGGTGACATTTCCTTCCCAGGCCTGTCCACAGTCTGCCTGGCTGTCCCCTGGGGTCAATACTTCTGTGCTGCTCAGGATCTGGTGGACAGCATGTAGGCACACCAGTAATTTCTTTTACCAATATTTACTAATTGCTGATAAATTGTAAAGCAAATCTTATCCTGTCATTTCTTGAAGAACGACTGAAATGTCAGAGAAAATTTGTGGGTTTTTGTTGTCTTTTTTTTTTTCTTTTACTTCTTTGGTAGTCTATATGCTTCTGCTGTTTACAGTGGGAGCAGAGGTACTGGGTGAGGAGGTGCCAGAGACAGGACAGTGTCCATGTCCATTTCACAGAATTCCATCATCATCATCATGGCTAGGCTTCGCGAACAAAGATTTGGGATAGAATTACTAAGGTTGAAAAATACTTCTGAGATCATGGAGTCCAATTGTTAACCTAACACTGCCAAGCTCACCCTAAACCATGTAAGGGCCACATCTAGATGTTTTTTTGAACACTTCCAGTGATGGCAATTCCACCACTTTCCTGGGCAGCTTGTTCCAATGCCTGACTACCCCTTTCAATGAAGAAATATTTCCTAATATCCAATTTAAATCTAGCCCATGCCCATCTCTCTTCATTAGCAGGCAGAAGTACTTTCTTCCTAAATACGCCTTAACACCAAGTCAGACCTTCTCCTTGGGTACATCAGATACAGTCCTACTGAAGACAAAATACTTCATGGATTTCTATGTGAGCTTCGGTTTATCTTCACATGTTGATGAATTTGAAGGCTAAGAACAGTTTTGTCTTTGTAGGATTTTATGGAATGTGCAAATGGATGCAAATATGGGCTTTTTCCCCCTCCCTCTGTGTATTGTTTTCTGTGCAGAACAGTCTGTGTCAATCTCAAGATTTTGTGTCTACTCTGGGGAAAAAGGGTTTGTGACTTTTGGATAACCTTTAACTCTAGGAGCCATTCAGAGATGCAGAGTTACAAAATTATTTTAAAATGTCAGTCAGTCTACAACTTATTTTTCATGTATTCTAAGACTAAAACTGCCTAAAAATAATGCGACAGTGTTTTTGTGTTGAAAACATTGTTTTCACTAAGCCACCTGTTGGCCCACCACTATTGTAAAAAATTGAAGACTTTTTTTCACTTCCTCACTTTATTTAATTTGAAACCAGTCTTATAAAATATGAGGGAATGAAATTGTTTCTACCAAAATGAAACTGACTGGTCCACATACACTCTAAAGTGAGACTGATGAATGGTATAAATTAAATACCAGGTTTAGAGCACTGCTGTAGCAGATGGGAACAGTCCTCAGCAGAAGGCCAAAGCTTCCTTCCGATATCTCAGCCACATCCTGTCTTCATCTCTTGAGGGACTATGTGGGGCCAAGAATTATTCCTGTTGGGTTTTTCTTTCTAGCATTACTCACTGCTTGAAGCTCAAGGTTCATGTGCATTGGTGTTCAACTGATGTGTCTTGGTTCAGGTCATGTGGTTATTGTGGCTGGTGGGGCTCACTGACTTAGCTCCCAAAGTGAAGGCTGAAGGTTGCATCCCAGCCCCAGTTCTCTCTCGTCTCCTCTCATGAAAGCCCTGTGTAGCAGGTGGGCACCAGTGATGCAGCAGCTCCTGTTTTCAACCTTTCTGGGCAAAATCATATCCTGCATTTAGTCACCTAACTGGTACTTTATTGCAAAGTATTTAAAATGTTTGTAAGAAAAAGAAAGTTTTGCTGAAAATGGTAAAGAAGAAAACAAAACCCAGTTAATTCTGCTTGTCAGCAAAATGTATTTACTATTTGTTTACAGCCATAAAATGCTCGTAGCTGTGAATTTTTTCTTGTCTAATTAATTCTGGTTAGATATTGGCTGTTTGGCTATTTTTTTTTTCACAGCCACCTACTGAATTAGGAAACAAAAATACCTTGCAATATTTTTACCTTAGATATATTTGGTGTTTTGATGCACTATCTTTTCCTGTACTGCCTGATTGCCTAGACTGAATAATTTATTTTGCTCTGCTTGTATTTGTCCCTAGGTAGAAGTTTTCTCTGTGTGTGAGAGAAATATTTATACATGTATTTATATAGATATAAAATATATAAAATTTGATTTGTCTTTCTCAACAGTCTTCATGCTTTTGACTTTGAAAATGGACGTACTGAAGAAATGAAGTGTAGGTTCAATGACTGCAGAGATTCTATTTTTGAAAATTTAATGTCAGGCTGTGTAGAGAATACCAAAAATATGTAAATCCATTGAGCGAGAAATGACTCCATCAGTATTGGGGAAACCAGATAGCGGGTGTGTGGATTAAATGAAGTATGTTTAGATGTCTTAAATAATTGTTTCCAAGCAACTAATGCCAACTGTTGAGAGTAAAGTTAATTTGCTAATGGGAATACTGGACACTTTGAAAAGCCATTTCAAGCACCAAATCTGTTTTAGAGATTTAATAATTAATCAAAGTGACTACATTAAATGTCAGTGAATATATCCATGTGTTGCTGCCATACCTCTCTCTCAACATGAGTTTCCAGGCTCTTAATGATTAACACAGTGAGATCTGTAATGTAATAGTAATGCTGGTGCACTGGAAGGAAGGCAGAGTACCTCTTGAACATTCTTACTTTACTGCAAATTGTTCAGCTTGGACTTTGTTACAAGCAGTGGTTATAAGGAATGGTTTAGAGGGGTTAACCCACATTCACATCTTGCTTAGAGATGGCTTTTCTTTTTTTCAAAATTGAACCCAAACATATAAAGCAGGAGCTTCAGCTCCTGCTGTCACTCCCCTGTGGCTTCCCTATGCTGCTTAATGGAATAGCAGACGTTGCAAGGAGGATACCAGGGTTGCAGAGAGCTGTGTTTAGCGTAGTGAGCTTGGCTGATAGAATTTGGCTTGGTGGTTTCTGTCTACCTCTTGCACATTAGTAGCCTATTTAAATACTCATTCAGTGGTTCAAGGTGTGCTTGTGCTGTGAAGGGGTGTTAAAATGATGCAATGTCTCATTTTACACATGTGCAAGTGTGCATGGATTATTCAAGGCATCAGTCATGGTAGTGCAAGTAATTTGCAATAGCTACGTGTGATATAAATAAACTGAAATTGCAACTTGTGGCATGGTTTTCCATGGTTCTGGTCACAGAAAAGCAGCAAGTCTTTCACACTGGAAGAGGTCTCTGTAGTTGTGAGCTGTTGGTGATAGGCCTGTACTGCAGTGCACTACTGTGTGTGGGTGCATGCACACACTTGGGATATTTTAAGAAAAGCCTTCTGGCCTTCTGGGAAGAAAGAAATCACTCAGTTCCTAAAAATCCACTTACAGGCAGAACAGTGTGCTGTCTAGAGTGGTTTGCAATGCTCTTGAGAGCTGCATTGAATCACTGAACACTTATTCCAGTTTCTTCATAATAACCCTTTTTTTCTGAGAGACATATGCCTGATGCATGTCACGTTAGTAGTGAATATTTATGTAATGTAGTTGCCTTATAGTCATGGGGTAAGTGGCCAGTCTTCGCGAACGAAGATCTGGGAAAGGTGTTTTTACCTTTCAAGCCTGCGCAATGGATTTTTT
>JAWWLV010000045.1:33979744-33990097 GCA_035041135.1 Platyrinchus mystaceus | reverse complement strand
TACCCGGGGGATTCGAACCTGCGGCCTTGGCGCTGAGAGACCAGCATCTTAACCGCTAGGCCACCAGGGGTCCCCAGTCATGGGGTAAACAGGTCAGAAAGGACTCTAGAACATAAGGTTTGGTAGTGGGCTTTTCTGCAAACCCGTGGCTTAACCTGGTGCTTGAGGCACAGATGCGTGAGCTGACGATGCTCTGGGCAGCGGGGGTGCCTGGTTGAGAGGATCTCTGTTGTAATGGGCTAAAGAGGACTACTAGAGCTCTCTGTCAGTAGACAGCATTGTTTCCTTGAGGACTTGAGTCACTCAAGGTAAGCTGCCAGGTTGTATTCGTTTGTTATTTCCCATAGATTCTCGTGTGAGAGATGGCAGTTGCATCGCACAGTTTGAAAAGTCTGGGAGGAAGAAAGCGAGACTGTAGTTCTAAATGATTGAAGTTACCAGAAGTCCAGCATAAAAGGAGTCAATAGCCTTGAAAAGGCAAATTATAAGGCAGTAGGATCTATGGTGGCTGTGATTGTTTTCAGAGCTACATTTTGATCTCTCAGAAGCTGTATGCTTCTTTAGAAACACCATTGCCCATAACCTTGTATTAGTAGTGTACAAAAATGTTCACAACATAAACATTGATTTGACTTAGTGGAAACATGGTCTGAATAAGAGGCCTTTGAAGTAGGTAAAAGATACTGCATTGGCATACTAAACAACATACTAAACAACATACTAAACAACATACTAAACAACATACTAAAGTAATTAAAGAATTCCTTTTATACTGTACAGCTGCCTGTCTCCTGTTGCCCCGTGAGTTTTGTCCATAACATTGTGATTCCAGGGCTTCACAGAGTTGCTAATTAAGTCTAATAGAGTTAGAGTTTACTCTGTATTTTTTATTAGACATAATTCAAATGCAGAGGTGTTTTTTGTTTTGACTGTAAAACTGAGCTCCCACCTTTCCTCCTTCTGATGGAGTAATTGCTCTTCCATTCTACATGTGCTCATGACCTGCTGATAGATAGGTATCACAACTGGGCTGCTCCTGGGAAGCCAGCAGGCTTTGCCCGAGAGGCCCCTGGGGAAGGGGACAGCGGGGGTGCAGCACCTGGTTGGATGTGTACTTGTGGTGAGCCATAGATTCAGCATCATTGTGCTACTGGAACACGTGACAGGACTTCAACAGTATGCCTGTTGTGAAGATATATTTTATGGCCCAAAAAATAAGGAGAATCAACAACTCTTAAAGCTAAAAAGACCTAACTCCAAAACAAAAGTTTGGGATTTGTATTTGGATGCCGTGAAGTAACAGTTCTTTCCCTTGTATTTTCTGTAGTCTTAATGTTCAGCTCTTAGATACTCTGAGTCATAGTGATGGACACTGTAAGCAGATTTACAGAAATCAAAGCTTTTACTGGTAGTGAGGAGATCTTGCTGGCTGGAATGACAATTCTCAATGCTTCTTGAACACTAGTTCAAATAAAATTATCCAAAAACAGAGTAAGAACCAGTAGTTCTGGGCATGTGTATATATCTCTAATTAAAAGCTAACTCTGGAGAAGTTTATTAAAATACAAACATGCAGAGGGTGATTGTAATGTCAGTGGGCAAGAGTTAATGGAGTGCAGTAGAGGCAGTTGTGTGCTATAAAACTGTATTGTTTTATCACTGAAACTGTGCTGTCACTGCAGGCTTCGAAAGTGTTTTGTGACTTTGGGAAGTATTTTTCTTCTTTTGCTGGAAAATGCCTCAAATCTGGATGTAACAAGAAAGCACATTAAAAAAGGATGCAATTAAATAATGCAATGTGACTAACGTAAAAGGGAAATTACAGTAACTTTTCTTTTTAAAGTCTTACTTTGCCAGAATTTCCTATAGTGCAGAGATGCCCCAAATATTTTCTTTTTGCTCTTCTGAAATTTCGGGATACCATGCATGTTTGTACACATCTTCATTTTCTATAATATTTTCAGAGTAGTAAAAAGTAAAGCAGGGACTGAAATATTGAAGATAATTCTTTTTTTCCCCTATTTTCATTCATAATATTTACTTTCTATAGTTTTCTTTCATAACCACTTCATTAGTTGTCCTTGTTCTTGTCAACTTTTGCTGTAAAATTAGGAGAGAGTTAAAAATACTGTAAAAAACTGACAAAAAAAAGAAGTTCCATCCAATAGAGCAGATAGAACAGGGTGAGCTTGGGTCTTTTTGCTCTCATTCACACAGCTGTACACAGGGTTTCCCTCAAAGTCTGACCCTTTCTTGTTAGTTTTTCTTCTTACATATATAATTGCATCTGTTGTATATATCTAGGTATTATCTGCACACATGTATATAAAATATATAAGAAGCCTTAACACATAAAAAGGCAGCATGTCCCTTTTCTCCCTGTGAGGAGAGGGAGCAGGCGGAGCTGAAGCAGTGCCGACTGCGTTCCTGGGCCCCAAGAAGCGCAGCCACGCGTGCCACTGAAGCGTGAAGCATCACGGAGGCATTGCTTGAGCCTTGACTGCCAGGCATGACAGTAGTTTTGCCCTGAGAACATGTCAGAGTGCCTTGAAAGACTCTTCTGTCAGGAAATCCTCTGAGATTAATTTCATTTCCTCAGAGCGTTTTTGCTTTCAGTCATCTTCGTCCCTGCCTCCCCAGTTTCAGATACGGGAACTGAGAGGGGAGATGAATCGCCAGAGCTGATTAAGCTACAGGAGAGCATTGTGTTGACCAGTGGTCTAGGACGAGCTTCCTCCCCACAGCACATGGGAGCTGCCCCAGCTCCATGGGGTCATGTTTTGCATTTGCCAGGTCAAACTGTGCAGTAAATCTACAAATAAAAACAAAGTCTCACCCCGCTCTCATTTTCTACTGAGTGTAAAAAATGGACAGACATCCTTTTTGTCCTCATCTCCTTAAAGATCTTCTAAATGTTTACCTGATTTCATTCTAGCCCCTTTGAGTAGCAGTTTTGGAAACTGTCCATCGGGAAAGATGCTTCCGGAAGGGGTAATTTGCTTGTGTTGTGTGTTTCTGGAAGCACAGCTGCTGCTGCCCAAAACTGCTTTTATGGTTGAGGAACCTGTCCCTGTCCCCCCCAAGTAATTAGTGTAGACATGAGATGAATATATATACATACAATGTAGGTATGTAAATATGAAACTGGTTTTCAGTTTTCTGGACAGTTAAAATTGTTTTCCAAGTACTGCCCATAAAAGTTAGAAACTGTGCCACTGTCTTTGCTCTCAATTTTTTACCTCAGTTGGGTATCTCAGTGCAAATGTAGTGCTGGGCTCATGGCAATCAGTGAATTGTTTTGGAGGTTGTAGAGAGCAGTTTATTTTGGAGAACCAATCTTGGTAAGATACACATGCTTTTAATCATTAAATTAGGAATAGTAGCACTGAAGTTTGTGTGATGGCTTGTAAAAGGGAAATGCAGAGTAGATAGTAGAGACTAACACAGATAAATTCCTCCGTGGCTGAGATGGGGGGTTTACGTGTTGGATTTTGTTTGCTTTCCCCCACACTGTAGTCTTCCGATGCCACAGCTACTAATGCCCCCATTTGCTCATGCTTAGAAGAGCTGGATTCCCTCTTGGACATCTTTCTTCCCCTCAGTTTTGCTGTACATGACATGCTTTTCAGTGCTTTCCCAGTCAGTAACAAACATCCTCCCTAATGTGCCAACCTGTGAGGGACAGCTGAATGACCATGATCACTCACTTTCAGGGCAGTGCATAGGTGGATATAGCAGGAAGTACATCCCAGTAGTTCTTGTTGATTGCAAAGTACTCCCTAATGAG
This sequence comes from Platyrinchus mystaceus, assembly GCA_035041135.1. Lineage (NCBI taxonomy): Eukaryota > Metazoa > Chordata > Aves > Passeriformes > Tyrannidae > Platyrinchus > Platyrinchus mystaceus. The sequence goes on along the minus strand of JAWWLV010000045.1, from coordinate 33,986,310 downwards.
TAGCAGTCATTTCCTCTAGGTTGGTTTTAACAGGAGCACCTATAAAGCAGATCACTGTAGTTATGTTCAGTTAGATGAACTGTCCCTAAGCTGTGCGCTCAGCTCTGCTAATATTGAAGATACATCTGTAAGGGGAGAAGGTGAGGAAATTATCAGCTGAAATCATTGTAACTTTAATTTTTATTGGAAGCCAGTGCTTTGATGCTTTTCTCACTGAGTTGTGAGAAAAAACCTCAAAATAGCTGTGGACTCCAAATCAAAAGAAATTTTTACATTTTGAGTTGACACCAACAGTCAGAACAAATGCTATTGTGAACTAGACACAAATGTCAAAGGATTTTCAAGATATATTTTTGAAAGAAACTTACCATGCATATAGCTCCCAGTGTGGCTGCAGGCCGGAAACAGGGCTGGATCCTTTGCCTGGCTGAAGTTTGCACAGTTTGTTAGCACAGATGAGCTTTTTAAACAGAGCACTCATCTAGCCTGTTGAAATGACCTTCATACTCTAGTTATATGTGGAACTCAGGCTGTTTTTGTGCCATGAAGGACTATGTGCTTGAAATCAGGAGATTTTGAAATAGATGATTCCCAAAAGGGAGTCTAATAAAAAGGCTGTATGTTCCAGGATGCAGTATGTGAGCCTGTGCTTTCCCCATCATCTTCGTGTTTGAGGCTCTGAAATGCAGTGCAAGTAATAAGCCTGCTATTGTTGAAAGAAACTGCTGTAGATTTGCTGTCTATGCATATTACATTTCAAGACAAAGCTTTTGCAACCGAGTGGAATTTCAGCTTTTAAATTAATCTACTGAAGAAAAATTCCTCAAGGTATGCCCAGTAGAACTGTCTTAGCTAAATCCAAGCAAAAAGAAAGGTAAACTTCAGGAGATAGTTTGTGTAATGTGACATTTAAGTTTAATTGTCAGAGACACCATGAAATTATTATTGTGACTGAGAGAGCTGAAGTATGAAAGCAGGTAAGCTTTTATCCAGTTGTAGCAGGACTATTTTTAGTCAAAATACTTATTTGCTCATGTGTTCTGAGCCTTGCCTGCAAAGATGGAGCATTATTTTGACTTCTACTGTAGCAATGTCCAGCATATATGCTCCTTCTAATTGTTGAACACAGTAGAAATTGATACTGAAGAAATGCAATCTACTGCCAAATGATGGGATGTGGCAGATTACACTGAAATCCGTAGTGTTTCTAGCATCATATCAACTTGTCCTAAAAGCATGAGCAACTTATGCTATTTTCTATCTTCCTTAACAGTTGAGAGGGTCAGAGTGTTTTGAATATTTTTGGTGAGAAAGGGCCTAAATCTGTGTTTCTGTAAGTGTTCTCTGGAAAAGGGAAAAGTCTGTGTATTGGTATTTTCTTCCTTGTTCTCTTGGGACATTTGAGCCAAAAGCTGTAAGCTGAGAAAGGCCCTTGTTAGGACTCTGCCAGGCCTCTTAGTGGTGGCTCCCTGACTTCTCACAAACACTATACCAAGAACATGGTTCAGAAACATGATAAACTTGACAGCCAGAAGAGTGGTTGTTCCTTATCTTGAGTTTTGACACTGTCGTCTGTATCATCCTCACAAACAATTGAAGTATGGATTGGATAAATGGCCTGTGAGCCAGACTGAAAATTGACTGAACTGTCAGGCTTAGAGGATTGTAATCAGCAGCACCAAGTCCAGCTGGAGGTCAGCCACAAGTTGTGTACCCCAGGGTTTGGTATTGGGAGCAACACTGTTTAACATCTTTAATGACCTGGATGATGGGGCAGAGTGCACCCTCAACATGTTTGCTGGTGGCACAAAACTGAGGAGTGATGGGCACACCACACGGTTGTGCTCTACTCAGAGGGATCTTTGCAGGCTGGAGAAATGGGCAAACAGGAATCTCATGAAGTTCAGCAAGGGGAAACACACAGTCCTGCATGTGGGGAGGAGTAACGCCATGTACTGTTATTTTCTGGGGTCCGACCAGCTGGAAAACAGCTTGGTAACAAGGTGCTGGGAGATCCTGGTGGACACCAAATTGATCAGGAGGTAGCAATGTGCCCTTGTGGCCAAGCTGGTCAAGGGAGGTGATCCTCTCTGCTCAGCCCGGTGAGACGCACCTGGAGTGCTGGGTCTAGTCCTGAGCTCCCCAGTGCAAGAGAGGTTGTTTAGCCTTGAGAAGGGAAAGCTTAAGGGGATTTTATAAATGCGTGTGATGAGAGGGAGTCAAGAGGATGGCTCTTCTCAGGGGTGCCCAATGGCAGGACAAAGAGCGATAGGAACAAATATGAGAAATTCCACTTCAAAATCAGAAAAATGTCTCACAAGTATAAAAGGAGAGATTACTACAATAAAATATTAACAGATACAGAGTAAATAGACACCTTAACAGTATTGTATGTACTATTCTGTCTGTAACAATTTACAGAGTGCCTCGTCAAGGACAAGGAAGTTATCAATCACTGTAAGTAGCAAATTGATCTTGGTTTTACAGACCAACTGAAAATAAATGTTCAGCAGAAAGTGAGCTGATTGTTTTTCATTTTGCTGTTGTGCCAATTTCTGCTAAGAATGCTGTCATGATTTTAGCAGTTTGTCAAACCAGAAATTATTACATCTTAAGTACTGTTGGGAGAAGTTTAAAATTCAGCAGTCTTTTGAGGGAAATAAATGAAAGTGTCTTGTACCTGTGTGTGTTGCTAGCAGAAAGGGCATACCAGTATCTGACCACAAGTGTTATTTTTAGTCAGCTTGTCTAATAAACATCACATATTTAATTGCTACCCTAATTATTTGCTTTTTATTTGTGGTACTTATTCTTGTTTAATATAATCCTTTCTATTAAATAACACATGTACTTTAAAATTATAATGGTGTAATATAGATAGGAAGGTTGTAATCTTTATGGGACTGAGGAAATAATTCACAGGTCATGTGCAATAAAATGTAAAGAAGAAAGATGAATGTAGCTCCATACCTACAGACTGCAAAAATGATTGTAGCGATTTTTCAGCCAAGTTCTACAGGAAAAAGCAATTCTCTTGTCTGGGTCATAAATGGTCTGTCTTTCTAGCATCTTGAATCCTTAATGCAAACTCTCACTGTGTCATTTCAGTAATAAAGTCTTGTCTCATTCAGTTGACAGATTGAATGCAGATGATAAATTCCTGGATTAAATGTACATCAGTAAAAGTTAACATTTCCCGATTCTTTATTTTTATATATTGTGTTAGGTCTTGCCTTCTTGATACGAGATTTTTAATAATATGCCTTTGGTAAATAGCTTGCTTAGAAGTTATCTGGTGCTTGTCTTCAGTTATATTTTCAGGATTGAACTCCAGTTAAAAAGGATCAGAGTAAAAGAAATTATTAGTTAAAAATGTGCAGTTGTGGTACTTGATCTTATATTATGTCTTTGGAAGGTAGATGAAATAATGATCATAAAAATGGCAAGGAATGCAATCAGAGGAATACAACCAAAGCGGGATTTTGTATGCCAGACCCTTGTTGGCTGAGGTTGGGAGGGCGTGACTGATTGAATGTGGTTGCCCTGTGTTTGAATCTTAGTGTAACGTGTAACATCAGTGATTAGAACATGCATAAATGCAAATCTTAAGAAGTAAGAGAGAGGCCTGAAAGTATGTGGCACATTGTAAGTAAATGCTTCAGAAAATGGAAATTGAGCGTTTATCGCAGTTTATAACCAATTTCTGTGTTTTAACTCAGAAAAGCTATTTTCTGTTACCAGCCTCCATTGCGCATCTGTACCTTCATCATGGCACAGTGGGTAGTTACAGCTCTAAGCAGCAAGCTATCCGATGGTGCCAGCATTCGTCTTCCTAGAGAGTGTAAGTGCCTGCTTTGCTACTTTTTAATTTCTGTCACTTGAATAGAAAAGGAAGACTTAGCAAGTTTTAAGGGAAAAAGTGGAAAACAAACCCTTTGGTAATCTGGGTAATAATGTGTGCTTAGCAGCTGGCAATGTCATCTTTGATTTGTATGTAATTATTATTCAGTTTTCAGTGGTGCTTATATTCCTTGCTCCTGATGAGAAGATTCATTTGTACGCATCATTATTATCTCTTCTGACATGTGCCTTAGTGACATTAATCTGTGTTTTATTTTCTGCAGCAGTAATAAGAGGGTTGTCTTTCCCTAGCTTTATTATGTTGTCGGGCTTTCTGAAGTTGTCCTCATAACACAAAGGAAAAGTACAGTGTAGGGATCCGTGCAGAAACAAGTAATGTTTAGCATGGGGGCAGCAGCTCCTGTCATCTTGCCTGCCTCCTCCTTGCCAGGCTGTGAATGTGCTTTCCACACTGGTGGGCAGGCAGGCAAAACCACTCCTGTTTCAAGTTGTGCAATTGAAAAATACTTAACATCTTCAGAAAGGGTGTAGCAATAGAAGCTTTGTATTCTTGATAGGAACATTTCAATCCTTTTTGCAGTTTATTCTAAAAATGCAAAATATTGTTGGGGGCAACTAAAGATTTATTCACTTTTAGCTGGACTGGAATGGCCTAGTTGCTTTCAAGGTATGAGTTGATAAAATGACTCACTCATTTGAAATCATCCAAATGGTGTTTTTTCCGGAGCCTTGGGATACTCTTTGCTTTATTATGAAATGCTAATGGGTCTTGTCAGACTGCTGAGGAAACTTTGAGTCCACTGCACTGTGACACATCCTGGCTAGTGCAGTGATGTACATGTGCTGTTTTCATCTGCTGTAGTCTTGGTTTCCCGTTTTTTCTATGTGTTATATACTTTGTGCATTAGGATCTTTCCTCTGTCTCCAGTGAGAGTCTATTTGGGGAATTTCTATGAATACACAATATTCAACTGTGCACATCTGATTGTAATATTAATATAACAAAACCCACAACGTGAAATGTAAATGGTGGATGGAGGTTTCACCTGAGCACCTCTACTTCTCTTTCTGCTCATGCTCTTTATGCTCCTCTTTTTTTGATTAAATACTGTATTTGAGGAAGATACTGAAATATATGTACAGTAGTCACATAAAAGAAATGTATCAATATTAAAAAGTGAAGGATTAAAATTAGGGGCTTTGTCTTTGTTTCTACCCTGCCTGGTATTGTTCCTTTCCCCTTATTGCCTCCTTTATAGTCCTTGGAATTTATTCCCCACCATATAAAGTTTCCGTCTTTGCATATGACTGACAGAGTTTGTGTCATGGATACTTATTTCATGAGAAAAAAAGGATTTTTCCCTCTCTTTGGGATGTTGCTGGAATGTTACCCATTGCTTACTGAAATCTAAAAAATGAGATCAGATTCCATAACTCCGAACTGTCATTGAAGGCTGAATGTTTTCCATTTGTGTTGATAGCTAAAAGTCTGTGGGTAGGGATGAAGTGGTGGTGGTGGAGGTTTGGATCTAGCTCATACATGATCTCAGATGATCTTTTTCTTTCTTTTAAGAAAAGAAGCCTAGAAATGGAGGTATCCCTTGCTCTATTCATTAGAATTTTCACATGATCTTGCAAGGAGATGATGTTGCAGTTAGAATGTGAAGAAACTGAAAATTTAATGATGTGTATGTTTTCTCAGAGTTTAAGAAACTCCTGAAAATTCTTGTTTTGGTACACTGCACTTTGTTGTTCTCTAGCAATGTTCCCCATATCCTCCAGGCATGGCTGTACTGAAAATTAAAGCATAATCTCATTTTTCTATATTTTTTCAAAGCATAGAGTGAAAATGTGAGAAAACAGTATGTGGTTTTTTTCTTTTTCTTTTCTCAGACTAAACAAAAGCCTTTTGTTTTACAGGCATTTAATCCACAAACAAATAAGTCTAATTACTTGTTCATCCGTGTGTTAAACTATGCAGCACTCTTAACGTGTCTGCAGTTCTGAATTTACGTGACTGTTCTAAAATAATGATAAACATCTCTTTGTGCTGTGACTGCTTAGGAGTAGAGATGCTGGGCTATATCCATTTTGGCAAAACCCTATTGACTTCAGAGTTGTCACCCCAGTAGTGGTTTCTCCTTATATTACTGCATATTCTCAAATACTGGTGTCTTGGCTTGACAACATTTATTACAGTCCTTACTACTTTTACTTACCTTTTATCATTAGTATTAATAAAGCAAATTATCATTGCTTTACTGGAACAATAATTGGATTTCTTGCAGGCATAAGCGGTTCATGTGTAGTGGAACAGCAGTAGTTTCTAAAAAAAAACTACTCGATAATTTGTAGTGTGTGAGAGAATATACCATTGCCATTGTGTAGAATGGTTCCATCAAAACCTTCCCCTGCAAAATACCCTTGATGACCAGCTGCAACCAAGAACAGTAAGGCTCTGTGCTGCATGGTTAATTGTGTATTATGACCTAAAAGGTAGAAAATAATTTTATATCCTCTAGACGAGGGGTTCCCAAACTTTTCAAACAGGGGGCCAGTTCCGCGTCCTCAGACATTGTTGGGGGCCGGTTTCCTGTCCCTCAGACACTGTGGGGGGCTGGACTATGGTATGGTTTGGAAAAAAATGAATGAATTCCTATGCAAACTGCACATATTTTATTTGTAGTAGTGCACAAAAACAGGAA
>JAWWLV010000045.1:33959293-33975680 GCA_035041135.1 Platyrinchus mystaceus | reverse complement strand
CTCACCTAAAAAATCCAGTGCGCAGGCTTGAAAGGTAAAAACACCTTTCCCAGATCTTCGTTCGCGAAGACTGGCCATTACATATATTAAACTGTCTTTATCTCAACCCATGAGTTTTCTGGCTTTTACCCTTCCATTTCTCTCCCTGATCCTGCTGATGGGGGAGTGAGTGAGCAGCCGCATGGGGCTTGGCTGCTGACTGGGGTTAAACCATGACAAAGAGCCATCATAGAGGTCTGTTGTGCATAAAGCAAAGTTAAGCATGGCTTTAAGACAAAGCTTATTTTCCTGAAGAAGTTGCAAAAAGCCCATGGTGATAAGGCATTTTATTTTGTTATTTTTCAGCATAGTAGAAAGTAATTTAACCTAAGCAACTGAAAATCATTTTAGGCTTAGCAACATGTTGAGACAAATGATAAAGTATTTAAAAGCCTCATTTTACTGAAGAATAACCATCCTTAACAATTAAACTAATTTTAAAAAGCTTTCAGAAAGGCACAACAGAAATTTAGCGTACAAAATTGACAATAATTTAGGATTATTGGTTGTATACAGTTTCACACTGATGGTGTCACTAAAGCTTCAAAAATACAATGAAGATAAGGTAATACTGAAGACATTGGCAGGGTTGTTTTTCTGTTTTATTTTATTGTCCCTTTTCTAGTCTGCTATTTCAAATATGAATTGTACTTCGCTGTCCCTATTCTTTGTTGTTTTTCATATTCAGTGTGATATAAATATCATAGTTCATTTCAAGTTTAAATGTCTTATAACTCTTTAAATAGTGTTCATGTTATTTGTTTCTCCAAGGAAAAAAAAAAGTGCAATAATGTTTCATTACATTATGTAGGCACTAAATTCAGACTTGAAATAACTTTGTTTGTTTCTGTAATCATGTCAAGTTTCCGTGGTTGTTGCACTAGGCCTGTGCTTGGCCTTACGTTTGGTTTTTCATATTACTTGGTGTTTCACTATGCTAAAAATTATTGGTAATTATTTTTACTCTTGTATTAATTAACTATTGATATACATAACAATTTCTATTTGAATTAATTCCCTGGGTTTGGGTCACCCAACAGCTGTTGGCTCAGGCGTTCTGGTTCATAACTGACAGTGCATGGAAAAGTTGTCATGGTACATCGCTGTGTCCAGAGAATAGCTTGCATTCAAGTCTGCCTTGACAAGCAAATATATACAAAAATGTCCATATCTTTCAAATTAACTTAAGAAAATCAATAGAAATTCTAGCATGTTTTACCCCATTCATTTCTTCAGATTTCACTATGCTTCCTGTGGTTTCTTGCCAGTTCATGATTTTCCTTGGTCCTACAGTCAACAGAAGCTTTTCCAGACCCTTCCTTTAGCCTTGCTTATGCTTGCTAATTAAAAGGTTTTGTTGTGATGGTTTTTAAATAGCAAATAATCTTTATTATGAAGACAAAAGTTGGCATACATTTTATGATGACTGCTTTATCTCTGTAGCTGGTGAATCCTTTCCTCATGTTGATTCAGCCCAGGTTAAATCTGAGGTTACCCCAAGTTTTCATCTTTTGTCTCTTCCTTCCATTTTAAAGAGTTTGTTTAGTTTAAAGAGTTACTGCTTCAGCGCAAATGGCTTAAGTGTAGGCTGTGTGTTGGCATACAATTTTTATATGTAAGATATCCTGTAATAGTAATACAATTGTACATTTTCATTGTCTAGCGTAATAATTCACCAGAATTTGATTTCTGTCATTGCTGTGACCTATCTTGTCCCTCTTCCTCCCTCACTCCCTTATCTAGACTCTTACACATGCTGCTTTGTTTTTTCAATTCTTATGTCTAATATTGTTCACAAAAAACTTAATTTAAGTTTGTGGTATTCATAATTTTGAGACTTAGAGTGTCTATGAATAGTTTCAAAATGTTCCCAGTTGCATGCTTCCTGAACTTCTACACATTGGGATTTTACTTAGATTTATGATAACACATATTCACATTTTTGAAATTTTGATCCTTTTTTTGATCCTTTTCCTGTTAAAAAAAAAAAAAAATGAGTCTTGTTTACTCTTCACATAACATGGCTCTCTTCACAGAATCAGAGAATGGGTCAGGTTGGAAGGGCCACAGTGAGTCATCTGGTCCCACCTCCCTGATCAAGCAGGGTCATCCTAGGGTACATTGCACAGGATTACATCCATACAGTTCTGGAATATCTCCAGTGAGGGAGACTCCACAACCTCTCTGGCAGTCTGTTCCAGTGCATGGTCACCTGCACAGTAAAGTTCTTCCTCATATTGAGATGGAACTTCCTGTGCATCAGTTTGTGCCCGTTGCCTCTTTTCCTATTGCCTGGCACCACCAAGAGCCTTCCTTCAGATACTTACAGACATTGATGAGGGCCCCTCTCAGTCATCTCTTCTTGAGGCTAAACAGGCCCAGCACCCTCTCACAGTTCCTTGTAGTGCACTTACTTTATTCAAAATGCATGCTTTATTCAAAACAGTCACTACCTTGATGAAATTATTAAATTGATTTTTTTAAGTATCCTGTCAATCAGCTCAAAAAAAATATTATTACTTTGCTGGGTTTTATCTCTCTATTGGATTGGGAAAACTAACTAGGCGTATTATGGTGCTTTTCACCAGTTTAAGAATTAAGGTTTTCATAGCAGACACTCCTGGAGATCTTCTGTATCTCTGTGTTGTATTTTACAGTGGAATTAAATCAGTTCCTTTTTCAAGCCATCTGGTTGGGTTTTTTTCATTGTAACTGCAAATGGCTAAGTGCAGCTTCACTTTTTTTCGAGTAAAAAATATGATCTTTGTTAATAAAGCTTTAATTGAGTTTTCATCTCCTCTTTCTGCAAAAGTAACCTTCATTGATATTGTATCTTAACTTTGGTAAGCCACATAGAAGGAAAACCATACAAACCAGAGCTTAAAGAAATGGATATTTGGTAAGTTAGTTATGCTCAAATATACAAGTATGAAAAACTTAAATGCCTTTTTAGGAAGTATTTGTTTTCTGATAAGCAATACACAGTTAAATTCATAAGAAAACATAAGAAGACAGCAATAGATACACTTTTATAGAGATGTAGAAAGCTGGAAAAGTTTGAAGATAGAAATGTATCCTATCCAGAGCACTGGAGCAATTTTCTAATTGCATTTATTATTTATCTTGACAAATGCTTAAATTATTTATCTATTTCTTATTAGAAAAACAGAAACACGATACAAAACCTTGTTGTATTTCAGTACATGATATGATGGTTTAGTTGGTGAGCTTGCTGACGTGTTTGGGACGTGGACAGGCTTGGACCAGAGTAGTCTGATAGATTTCTTGTCCTTTCTGCCCATCTCTATGTACCCATGTGCTGCCTCCTCTCTTGCCCAGCACTGTAGGCTGTTTGAGGCTTACACACACACTCTGTACTATACTCAATGATTTATATTAAGTATTGAAAGATAATTTGGCTTTTTAGCTCTTTAAGTTACCAATCATCAATGACTTAAAATGGTGGTAGGAGTACAGTTTTATTAGGTATACTCAACCTTTACTTGTGGCTTCCCAGAATTGACCACGTAATGTATCTCAACTCTTTTTTCTGCAAAATGGTTGGGCAGTGCTTAGGGTACTCTGGAGTGCATTAGTCAGGCTGTGTGTATGCCACCAGAACCTTCTCTCACTAGCTGGTGAGGTCATTGTGGGATTGTGGGCAGAACCCACCAGAAATACAGCTGTCTGGAATGGGCTGTGTGATTTTTCTAGACATACTTTATCATTGTGTCTTGAAACTCTACCTAAGTGGTTTGCAAAGGGTCACACAGCTGTAGGGGATGCAGGAACGAAGCTCAGTTCTGTATCAGCTGGAGAATCTTACTCATTTGTCTTTAACATACAGAAGTGAGGGAAAATTAAAACAAGATTCAGGAACAGCAGAGAGGAGGATGAAATAAATGTAGGGTGGTTGGTATAAGAGTAGTATGTCTTGAGAGAGAGGAGAAATGCAGAAAGGATGTAAAAGATGCAATAATGAGAGACAAGGGTGGGGCAAGCATTGTGGAGTCAGAATGGGCAGAGTGACAGAGCTGAGAGACCACAATGGCTGGAGCCATCAGGGGCATTTGAACTGCATCTCAGAAACTCGACATCTTTTGCATGGGGGGCAGTGAATTAGTAAAACCATTGTAAATGAAGACTTAAGCACTTATCTGTGTGCTGTTAGCCAGAACCTGTCATTTCAGGTTGCTGGTGGGCACAGGACTTGTAGCTGACTGACAACAGTAAATACAGGCTGTCTCAGAAGTAGAAATATATCCACAGTCCATGTATTTCAGGAAATGTGTGACTGGAGGAGAAATACATTTTATTCCAAAGTATTGGAGTAGGATAAGGTTTTGTTTATGGTGTGTGGCAATAGTTTCAATCTGTGTGATACACTGTGAGCTATGTCAGTTATCCACCAAGCTTGCAAGAAAGTAAATAGACTGTGCACTCTGACTGTCAGCAGTATGACAGCTAAGGTGTTCTGGGACATAGCTCCTAAGAATTGTGGGGGTTTTTTTGGTTTTGTTTTGGTTTGGATTTTTTTTATGTGTGTGGGGTTTTCTGTTTTGTTGTTGTTTAACTAGAAGATTTGTTTCTATATTCCTTAGTGCTTAAAAACTAAATACTCAGCTGTTAGGGGTTTTTTTTAAGGTAGACATAGACTTCCATGTGAGCTCCCCAAAATGACCTCTGATCAGTCTCTTGTGTCATTCTTACAAGGATGCTGTAAGAATTGTGCTTCGAGTTGCAAGTCACAGGTCCTAACACTGCCAAGTTTTTCAAATAAATATTAAAAGTTAAACGTCCACAAAGGAAAGAAATGCCAACTTACAGTCCAGCATTTGCATTAATGATTTTTCAGTAGTTCATAATGCGGTAGTGTCTAAAGCCGTGAATAGGTGGAGGTGTCTTGGGCTTAAAAATAGCAGAAACATTCAAGACATTTTACTGTCTAAAGGCTTCAAAAGCCTGCTCTGTATTTGGCTTGAGGAGTAATCCAAGGTGTAGTGCTTCAGTTTTGCTAGAGTAATGTTTTCTAACCAAGTCAGTCATGTAATCTCCAATGAGATATAATTGTAAGTTCTTCCTTTCCCCATCTTATCTTTTCAAAAAATTGAGAAATGCCCTTTTACCATGCTGGGCACAGCAACAGGGCTACTGCAACCTGTGCAATGCTTGTCTCCTCCATCATCTCATGTGTCAAGAGAGATGGAGGGGAGCAGTTCCTCTTCAATAGCTGTAGTACAGGATATTTCCTTCTTGACATTGATATTATAAGGGCTATTTTACCTCTGTGTGTTGGTTTTAGTTTGGCTATCATGATGAATGAAAGAAGCATACATTAGATTTAGGGAACAGGTCTGTGCAGTGTGAGATGAGATGGAAAGAAAGAGTGTTTTGGACATAAGTGAACATGATGGAGAGGAGTGGAAAGAAAGAAAATGTGAAGTACTTGTTGAATTCACACAGGAAAAGGTGTAGCATGAAAAGAAAGGAAATGTGCAGGGGGGAGATAGGAAGAAAATAGTAAAGCACAAAACCTTTTCCATTACTAAAAGAAAAAATTAAATCAGTCACTGTTGAGCATAACAGCAGTGCACTACACTTAAATTTAAGGCCTTGAACAGAGAGAATACAGGTTAGGAATTCTGAATGTTATAGTTTTTTATTATTACTATTTTGTTCAGACAAATTATTTGACAGAAATAAGATTCTTTCAGGTTGAGGCTTTTGAGCTAGTTTTCACTACAAACATGTTTGTAGAGTTTGGTTATAAACTCCTGGAAATAGATCAAAATGAAAATGCTGATATAGCCTTGAGTGTGATAATAAAAATATGCTTCAAAAACAATTAAGAGGTTTTATTGCATTATGTTAGGATCTTAGCATATCATGCTTCGTTGTTGAATAATAATTTCCCATTTTGTACCGGTTTTGTTCTTCTCTCCTCTTCCTCTTTTTTCTCACGCTTCCTCCCAGCCTGAGAGTACTTAACCAGCGCTGCAGACTTCTATTTTGTACCAATACCCTCCAGTGCACTTCACTATAATGGTGAAAGTGCTGCAGTTCCCAGGCTAATTGCTCTTGAGCTAGCATGTAGGTCATCACCTCATGCTTTGCTTTGTCTCATGTCCAAAGAGCTGCTGAAGCACACATTGCTGTGTTGTGGCTTTCCAGTGGCTCTTGAAGGTTTGTCACAAACCAGTGTCATCTTGTGCACCTGCAGCATGGCTTTTTGCTCTTTACCAGGCATAAATAGCAGGTGGTCCCTTTATAGGAATATTTTATGTAAGTGAAGCTTCTTCATGTTTAGCTCTGCTCCCATCATAAATCCAGTTCAGGCAATAGGCAGCATCTCTTCCAACCTCCTCAGAAATGCATCATGGTGAAACAGCTTTCTGCAACTGCTGAAGAGTTGAAATGGTTGCTTAGTTCAAATGATAAAGTGCTTTATATACGTTCAGCACTAGAGCTTGGCTGCATTAGGGTGTATATAATTGAATATACACTTTTTTTCTTTTTTTTCAATCTCATTCTCTCTCTCTTGAGAGGGAGCTGCATCTCTCCCTCATTCAGGAGTCTGAGCATTCATATGTATCATGCTCCTGAGTGAATGAACTGAAACAATAACCAATTTCCTATTTCAGCTGGCTTTTATGAAAATCACTGGCCAGTAATGTTAGGCTGACATCTGTTTTCTACCGCTAGAAGGGATTTGCCGGATGAGGGTTTCTTCACTACAGTGGTGTGATGCTGGCAGCACAGGGGTTCTGTGTAAAAGGCTGCTGGGTCAGTTCTTAAGACCTGTACATCGATTTCCCACAGCTGTAGCTCCACTCACCACATTTTCCTGACTCTCACTAGCATCTGCCAAAAGGAAATGCAAATTGGTTTTTACAAGATCTTGATGCTGATTTAAAAGCAAAGATAACACTGTGCTCAACCTGCAATATTGCTTTTAAAACATGAATGTTGTTTCTGTTGCTGTCTCCGTGCTGAGTTTGTGCATCCAGGGCCCAGATGCAGCCCTTGGGGCCCTTCCAGAAGCACACAGACATCTGCAGAAGTGCTTTGTCAGGGAAGTGGATGATGTGCTGATTCGGAACTTATGGCTGCTCATCACCCATGGGAAGGCAGCAGCATTGCTATCACTTCTCTTTCTTTAAAAGGAATTGCTCCCCTTCTGGAATGGCTGGCTCCAGCCAGCTACATGAAAAAGGAGTATCTTGAAGTCTTCCTACCCACTGAGGTGTCTTTGTGGCATTGCCACAAAATGTCTTCAAGATGAGCCAGGTGGAGTGCATCAGCAGCCTAGCTGTAATGTTTAGTTTTTTCTTTTTAAACAAAATCAGAGTTTATCGTAAGACATATCTCCGTTGAAAAGCTTTTTACTTGAGGAAAAAGGCGTACTGGTGTGGGAAGGAGAAAAATGAAAGGAAGAAGCTTATGTAGTCAGTGTTCAGGGCTTTCTGAGGAAGGAAACCAAAAGTGTGGGACGAATGAAGAAGACAAGGCTAAGGTTTAGGTGGTTTCAAATCAAGAGTGTCTCTTGGAATTTACTTCAGAGTATGTAAGAATTAGCTAAAGCAATCTTAGAATCATTGGGGCTATATTTCTTAAGAATCTGTGGAGGGACAGAGAGGGGCTCTGAGGAGGCTAGGGTGGGGCAGAGATGGATGCCTTCTCTAACAGGGAAAGAGAAGTTATTGGTAACTATAAATCAGATGATACAAAAAATGGACTAAATTATTAAATAATTTGCAAGTACTTAGCGAGTAGCAAGGGAATACCCAAATGGATTTGTCAAGAACAAATTACATCGAGCTAGTCTGATTCTGGTGTTGACAGACTAACTGGCAGAAAGTCTAAGAAAGAAGTATTAGACATGATCCATTCTGACTTTAGTAAGGCTTTTGACACTATTTCACTTGACATTGTACTATGCAAACCTGGGAAGTAATTTAAATGAGGTATCTCTAAAGCGACTTCTGCAGTGGTTGAAAGACTGCAGCAAAGGTTTGGCTTTCAATGACTTGATAGTCCAAGTGGTGGGATTTTGTTTTCTCAAGGGCTTTGTCACATGCCCTGTTCTCTTCAACATTTCTTTTATGATTTGTGTAATGAATTTGAAAATACCTATGGAAATTTTGTATGGCACTCAACTGAAAGGGGTTTTGAAGACAGGACAGAATTTAAAGTATTCTAGATAACTTAGGATAAGGGTCTGAAATAAGTAAGATGGTATTCAATGGAAGACACAGATGGGAAGGAAAAAATCAAATGTAAAACAGGAAATAAGAAGCTAAGCAGCTGTGCTGCAGAGCAGAATCAGTGTTCATTTTTAGTGGATGATAAATTAAGCAGTTTAGCAGTGTGATGCCATTGCAAAGAGCACAAGTCTTGCTAAGTTTTATAAAGACTGTGAAGACGTTGTGGATGGTGTCTGCTGTATTTGGGTATCACACTAGGAAAGAAAGAGGCAAACTGAATACAGGAGTGGGAGGGAGGATTGTTTTGGAAAACGTCATGTGAGGGATGAAGGAATTACTGGAATTTAGGAATTCTTTTTCTGGATTTGTCAGTTCACCTGACTTTCCATTAATCAAATAATACAGCATTTTCAGATCCACTGGACTATATACAAGAAGAAACAGAAACTGACACTGTCTGAAATTACAGACTATGAAACTGAGCAAAATGAAAAATACTTCAAAGAGCTTTACAATTCATGGAAAAACTTTGAATTGCTTTGGGGTTTGACTGTTTTCTTAGCAAAGAGAATTTGAATTCTTAATTCAGCCTTGCTACTCCTACTACTTATCCCCTGCTGGAATTAATAGCACTGCACATAACCTTACTATTTAAACAACCTCTAATTAGGATGCCAGAGAGGCTTTGACTTCCAGGTTCTCCCACAAATTGATGCCATGCTGCCATTTCCTCTTCTTACAGAGGAGGCAGTCCCAGCTATTGCCTTGCCAGTTATACTCCCTTCAGACACCTGCTTCATTCCAACTCCTCTTGGTATTTTCTCCCCTTTTCATAGGGAGAAGGCCTACTCAGATTCCCCCTAATTACTGTTTCATTCTTGTTCTTTAGAACAACTTGGTCAGTGAGAAGTTTTCCATGCTCTTTATGTTGCCCCTGATGCACGTTTTTGGATGGTAGTGTTCCTTCTTTACAATCTGTGGTTTGCTCTGGAAGACTTGGGCGTCATACTCTAAGGCAGTGGGCCACAGCTATGAAGGTGAGGTCAGCAGACTGCCAGCCTTACTGCTGGTCAGCCTGTGAGATCACCTCTTTTGTTGTAGAGACTGATGATGCCTGGTGGAAAGTGTCCACTTGACGTCTGTTTTCAGTCCCGTACGCAAGTCCCTGCCTTGCAGAGCAACACTGCAAGCTCAGAAGCTTTCTGCACAATTGTTGAGCCTTTGATGATACTAATTGGCTATGGAATGTGGTAAATTCTTAGGTTTTTAATTCTCTTGGGTTTCAGATCTCAGAAGAGCTTCCCTTCTGAGACTGGAATGATAGTTTATCACATGTTAAACTTCCATATGGCTCTATGATGCATTGAAGTAGTTATTAATAAAGTGAAGAATGTACTGGGGAAAAAAGCTACAAATGCATCTAGCAAGAAAGAACTGGAATGACTAGTGTTTTAAAAAGACAGAATGAGAATCTATGTGCCTTATAATATCTATGCAGGTTTTCCCAGGGTGTTCCATATAAAGTCTAGTCCTTTATTATCTGCTCTATTTGCAGAATTTCTCGTTCTGTTGCAAACAATGCCTTGCTGTGTATGAAATACCTCTGGCACATTTTGTAGTCCTGGGATGACTACAGACTAGTTGCAAAAAGTTATATTCCATAACAGAGCATAAGGGTCAATATTTTAAATATGTTTGTTAGACTAAAGAAGTGCTTTGGAATCAGCTGTGACTGAAGTCACTGGAATTGTGCTTTCCAAAAAAAAAAAAAAATAGTATTCCTTTCACCTGCCAGTGCATTGGGGTTTGGTTCAAAACTTGATGCTGCTGATGCACACAGAACACATAGCAGTAAAATCTCCTGAGAAGGGGGGAGTGGAAACAGAGAGCTCTCACTTAACTGTGTGAAACGTATATGAGAGGGGAGCAAAAAACAGGAGGGAGGCTTTTTTATTGTTTGCTCTAAGCATACCCTTTTCTTTTGTAGCACAGGGCTTAATTATCTTTTTTTTTTTTTTTAATCTCCAGGCTGGTGGCATCTGCAGCTGTACAGTGCGTTGTTGCTTGAGTTAATGATGTGAGTGAAGTCCCACAGGAGTGCTTGCGGTCTGCTGGGGAAACTTGTTTGGCACTGCTTTCCAGGCGGTGAATTGCAGTTCTTTTCAGGAGCTTGGCAGAATTAGTGAGGAGGGGGACATGGGATCAGTGAATGGTTTTCAAGCAGGTACTTTCTTGGCCTTTTCAGGCAGGTGGCATTTGGCCGCATACAGAGTGAAAGCAGCAGGTTATTTTCCTTACGCAGCAGGTCTGCATGCCAGGCTGTGTAGTTCCCCTTGTTTTCACTCAGAAGAGAGATTGCTTTCTTTTCAACTTTGCAGAGGTTGATAAACCAGTGTAACACAGACTGATATTTTCCAGTGCCACATGCTGACAGTGTTGTTCACTCTATCAGAGCCAGGGAGAGCTGTGCAAGACCTCCAGCTGCAGAGGAGTCCAGCGTCACTTCATCTGCTCTTAAGCGTCTTGCTACAAACTGCATAGGGCAGGAGAGAAGGGGGAAAGCTGATGCCCACACGTAGAAAACAAAGGAAAACTACTATATTTGAGACAAAAATGGAGGAACAGTAAATAAAGGTTCTCTGTGGTGCCATTTTATAATCCATTTCTTAATACAAGCTTATGTTGAATCTCATTTGACCAATACATTCTGCTGCTTAAGCTGCTCTTGAGATGCTCTCAGTTAACCTACGCAGTTTTATTATAGCTAATGCCAATGCAGGTGTTTTTTCCTTAAAAAAAACCCCAAAAATTGCCTGAATATGCCTTTATCCATCTCCTGGTTTTGGCTGGGACAGAGTTAATTTTCTTCGTAGTAGTAAGTGTGTTGTGTTTTGAATTTAGTATGAGTGTAATGTTGATAACACACTGATGTTTTAGTTGTTGCTAGGTGGTATTTACATTAAGTCAGTTTATCATCCCCTGCCAACAAGAAGGCTGGAGGGGCACTAGAAGTTTTGAGGGGACACAACCAGAACAGGTGACCCTAACAGTTCAGAGAGATATTCCAGACCAGACGTATGACATCATGCTCATTTTATCAGCTGGGGGCAAAGCTGGTCAGGGGCTGCTGCTCAGGGTCTGGCTGGTTATCAGTTGGCAAGTGGTCAGCACCAGCTGTGTGCATCACTTGTTTTGTAAATTTTAACTCTTTTATTATTATGATCATTATCATGATTATTTTCTTCCTATTCTGTTCCATTAAACTGTCTTTACTGTAAACCTTGAGTTCTCTCACTTTTTTGGTTCTCTTCCCCCATCCCACCGTGGAGGTGAGGGAAGGAGGAGGGGGAAGTGAACGAGTGGGTGTGTGGTGCTTAATTTGCCAGCTGGGGTTAAACCATGACAGTCTCAAATACTTAACTGAGAAGGTTGTGTCCCTCAGCATCATAGCTCAGGCACAGCTGAAATGAAGATGATGTAGATGAAAGTTGTCCACTGTGCAGAGAAAATACTTTGTGTTACAGAGTGTCTTATGATTCTTTGATGCAAAAGGAGCCATGTCAGGCAGAGGTCCTACAGAAGGAATTGCAGGTTTAGGACTGCTGTCTTTTAATCATAAAGTTGAGACTTTGGTGCAAATCCTTCCCTTAGAAGTCTCCTTTTTCTCCCTTCTACAAGACAGCCAGTCTGCTGCTCTCAGCTTCTCCGGAGGATGTATTAGTATGCTTTGAATGTGAGTGACTTTGGTGTGATCACCTTTGGCTTTCTCTGCATCCCTGGAAGAGGCCATGGCTGGAGCCCAGCAGAGCCTCAGTGGAGATGCTGAACTTTTCCTGCTGGGGCTGTTCCAGTACCAGCCAATACAAAATGTAAAGCTTGAACTTTCAAAACGCAATTCGTAGGGAGTGCTTGTGCAGGGAAGGTCAAGCTGATGGACTGTCAGCTTTAGTCAGTCCCACAGGGAATGGCATGGCCTGAAATGTTGAAAGTTCACTCCATACTGCCTTTGCATAACCTTTTTTTTTTTTTTTTTCATTTGAATGCCAGAGTTTCTTGCTGCACATAACCGACTGTTTGAAAAAGGTAAGTGAACTTCTTTCAAGTCTGTGTGGCCAAGGGGGCTACACTCCAGTGATTACCCTGAGGTGTTTGTGGGGTGTGTTGCCAATCCAACATTTCATGTCAGCATCTCTTAAATTTACTCTTGGACTTTGGCTTGGTTGGAGTAATTGTTATTGCTTTCAAGGCTAGACTTCCATACCTGTGAAAGGTGACAGCTTTTTCCTTGTATGTTTTTAAATTATTGGGTTGTAATAATATAATCTAGGATACTTTTCACTTATTAAATAACCTCCTTGACCTAGATTAAATTAGGCATGTTTTTTGGATCTCAGGTGCTCTCACCTCCACTTTCAGTCTCCCTTCTCTTTGTTCCCAGGAGGTTTCTTTTCCCTGTTCACTAACAATCCTCCCTTTGCTTGGGGTTGCTCACAGTCCTCAGCAATTTCACTGCGCTAAAGTGTCAAAATAAAAATAGTTTCTCTTCTTTGTGAAGAAGACTTTGCAAATCCTGGATAAAGCTATGTGAGAAAACATTTTCTATCATTAGTAAACAGGGCAAAGCAGGGTTGATAGTTTAATTTTCTTCAGAGAAGATGGATTTTTTATGCTCTTTGATGTGAGTGGAAAGAGGAAGGGAATTTAGTTCTAGTGTGCCATTTTCCTGATTTTAAAATCAGTGTTTTTGTCTCTTCTCTTCTTCCCTGAACTACTCAGACTTAATTACATTCTTCAGTTGGGAATGCTGGATTTATTTGTGTTATCAGTTATAATTAAAGAAAAGTCCATGGTAATTACTGTCTAATATCCATTATCATTATATGCAAATGTCGAATTCTTGCAGACAGCCTTATAGAGTTAATTTAAAAAATGATGTGTTTAAGATTAAATTTTTCACACTTTTTTGATTTCACAAAGAAGAATGACTTTGGCACTCATATTTGTTGGATTTAAAAGATGGCTGAGCTTGAGGAGACAGGTTGTCGTTTATAATGCACGTTCTGTCTTCCCCACATTTTGGTTTTCATCACTGCTACGTGTTCCTCTTGCAACTCTGCAGTCACATTTTGGAGCAGAGTTTTTATTGACTTGAAGAGATTAATATTTACTAGGACCACCACCTAATTTCTTTTATGCTACACAGAGACGCCACCTGTAATAAAAAGCACGTTTTTGAAATTGGGAACATATCAGGTTCCTTTTTAAATTACTAAAGTATCCCTAGGTTTTACTTGCCGTTACACAAAGATAATGCTCTCTTGGTGAGAGGGAAATGTTAATTAAACTGCAGAAAGCCCTGAGACAGTGCTGATGGCTGGAGCATGCTGCCCCCTGCCTACGGAATTTAAGAAATGTATTTTGCTCCTCTGTATCTTCAGCATTTAACCTATCAGTGCAAAACTAGCATGCAGTTACCTTGGGGTATCTTAGGAATTTCCTTCCATTGTAAGAATTTCTTTGCAGCATGTTTTAACATCCCAGCTTTTAAGCTGATCTGTTTTGTTGCCATATTGCTAAGCATGTGATGAACTATTACAACCGTGCCTTCTCTGAGGAGAATCGTCTTTTGGTTGTGATAAGAGAAAATTCCGCTTACACACTTGTGGCATCCATCTCTGTAAAAATTCAGGAACCATTTGTACTTTCTCAAAGAAATTTGGAAATAACCTTAGGATTTTTGCCAATACCCCCAGTCTCTCTCTCTCTCTCTCTCTCTCTCTCTCTCTCTCAAAAAAAAAAAAGAAGGCATCAAGTTCATGCCTGTAGAAGACATTATTGATGGTGTATGTTTGCCTAAATAATCGTCATGCCAGCACTTCCACTTTTTATTTTATATATGAAACCTTCTGGGATAACGGGAATTTTATAAAATCCAGTTGTTTTCTGATTTTTCTGATAAAGACCTTTATGAAGAAGCATGTGGTGCTCAGGGAGTTTAAATAAAAAATGAAGTGTGTTTCTGGAACTAAAGTAGTAATCAAGCAAAAAAGATAATTTTTTATGATTATTTAAATGGTGGTTGTAGTGTCAGGCTTGTTTATGATCTGAAGAAGTTGATAATGTTTACATCTGGATTCCATCTGTGCAAATCACCAAGTGTAGGTGTTTGTGTGTTTAGGTTAGAGTGACGTTATATAAGCAAATGTGAAACCAAAGTTCCTTTGTGTGTAGTAGAGGCTTGTGGGGTTGTGCCAACCTTACGATTGCTTCAGCATACAAAATAAATTTTTTAGAATTATGTTTTGGGAAGCACAGGGAGAGCGCTTTAAAACAACTTCCTGAAAAAAGCCACAAAATCAATTTCTCTGTCATCTTAATGACATATTCCTGTGTACCTCTGTTGCTAACTCAAAATTGATTTTTATTATGTAGAGGCTCATAGGAATCTTGTAAGTGGGTCCGGCTCCTGGACCCCTATAATTACACAGAGTCTGTTTTTGCTTAAAAAAGAAATGGCCATTTTCCATCGCCTTTCAAAAACCCAAAAGAAGTATGCAGAGACCTAGGACTGCTGCTTGGTGTATCTTATGAGTCCAGGCAGGTCCTGAAGAAGGGAAAAGGAGCTTTGTAATTTTGTCTTAACTTTGAAGAATAGCTTTTTGGGATGGCGCTGCTGTCACAGCAGCATTGCAGTGTTTTGTAGTAGTTGTGGTCCCATGTCAACATCTGTCTGACAGGAGGTTTGTGCCCTTGAGAGGGAGTCGAACACTTTTGGATGTAGTGGTTTAGTAGTGGTGACAGACAGCCAAAGGGGTTTGAATTCACCAAGTCTGGGTCAGCCTTTGTAACTAATTTACCAAAAATGTAGCAGGCTGGTCACCCTTCCCAGCTGGTTTCAGCAGGTCCCTTAGATCCAGGGGAGAGTAAAGGCAGGCAGATGGTAGGGCTGGGGCAGCTCACAGCCCCTTGGGCTCCCTCATGCATATCCAGCCTCTTGTGTTTCAAATTTCAGAGTAAAATGCAAGTAGTGATTTTCTTTTTTAGAGAATTTCATAAATATTTTAAATGAAACACAGTATACCATTTCATGAGTCTTGCATTATTTATTTTAAGCCTGCTTTAATAAGGAAATCTGAAAGTTTGCATGGAATGAAAGGCAAATGGAACCCAGTTTCATATCCATGAACATTACTGTGCAAACTATAATTAAAATTAATACTGGATGCTTATTCAATGCTTATCTGAAATTTGCTAGGAAGCTGCTTAGAATCCAAGTTATCTTACTTGCAGACATGCACTGCAAAGCAGCCGACCACCAGCACTGAGTAAGATTTGGCACAATGCATTGTTCATGTTGTGGATTGCCAGCAAAAACGTAGGTTATTTTTGGAAGAGGAAAGTGGCAGCTCTTGCCAGCAGAGGGAGTCGATTGACACTGATCTGGGACTCCTCATCTGTGCACAGGGATGCTTGGAGAGGTGTGTGCTCCACTCTGTGTCCATACATACTGAACTTTTCCACATACTGCAGAAATCTCTTTTCTATTGAGAAAATCCTGATAAAGATTTGTGCTTATGGATCAAAAAAGGTGAATAAATAAATCAGTGTTATCACATTTCACTTTTAAATAAAAGGGGTGAGAGTTCGAATAATTATCACCTTGTTGCAGACACTGCAGGCAAGATGACTTAGGATTAATCTAAGGATTTAGCAACAGAAGGTCTTTTTTCTTTGTTACTCAATTCTGTTCACAGAAAATCATTTTTAAACCTCGCCAAAACCCCCTCGAATTAAAAAAAAAATCATCATAATCTTGGTCTTTCAAATAACATTAACACAGTGAGCCCTGATACCAAACTCTTGGTCATTAAAATTGCCTTTTCTAACCTTTGCACCAATTTTCTTCTCCTCAGTAGTATTTGTGAACTTACTGGGCAGCCATTATTAATCACTGTTTTACAAGTCTTAAACGCTTCTAGTTTTGCCACTTAAAATGACCCGCTGCAGCAGGTAAGGCAGAATGACAGGTTAATGAGTTTAGAGGAAAAGTTCTTGTTCTTGCCATTACCACCAAGTTTGATGGAGCAGCCGAGAGGTACGTGTTGCAGCTTGAAGGAGGATCCAGAGTTTCACCTGTGGGGGTG
>JAWWLV010000045.1:33945727-33959193 GCA_035041135.1 Platyrinchus mystaceus | reverse complement strand
CCACCAAGTTTGATGGAGCAGCCGAGAGGTACGTGTTGCAGCTTGAAGGAGGATCCAGAGTTTCACCTGTGGGGGTGGAGAGCAGCAGCGGGCTGCAAGGGTGGGCACCCCACAGGATGGCTGGCTTTTACTAATACACCCTAGGGACTTCTGTGGGAAGATGGAAGAGGGTAGCAGTGAGGTGACCAGTGTGAGTGGAAGGCTCCTTATTCTCCTGTCACCACTCTTGCCTTAGTGGTAGAGGGCTGGAGGCAGCTCAGTTCACCTTGTTCTGAAGCTCTGGTAGGAGGAAGGAAGCAGATACAAAGGACTGACTATAGGAAGGCATTCCCTGACAGAGGAAGAGCTGCTGCACCCAGTGATGCTGTCTTTGTGCCTCCCAGACTGAGCTGTCTGTAAGGGAAGAACAGATTTAGGATAGTGGCTGCTCAGTGCATTAGGAGGTGTGTTGACCAAAGCAGACTAGTTCCTGGGACCCAGAAGTTTCTGTCACATCTTACTCATTCCTAATACCTAGATTAAGCATCTCTTACTCCTCAAAAGTGGAATATTTTTCTTGAATTGAGTGGTGTCAGGAAACTGTTGTTCCCCATCTGCTGAACAGATCTGGCTTTAAATGCACGGTTACCATCATCTCTGTTCCTGCATCTGATTGAGAAGGAGTGTGGTCCTCTTATCAGCTGAAAGGTTGCAGTTGTTCCACATTTGTGACTTTGTCTCCTGGGTTTTTTTCATGGTGGTGGTGGGGTTTCCTGAGGTGTTTGGAAACAAGCTGTCTCATTTCAGAAAAAACTCCTAAGTGCTGCTTTGGCATAAGTAAACTTGTCTTCATTATGTTTTATCAGAAAATATTCCTGTTTATTCTTACATAATCCAAACCAATGGGTTTTTTTGTGTTGGTCACTCAGTTTGTCTCCCAGTCACTGCTCTGGCACATGAGTGTGTCACTTCAAGTCCTGTTGTGCTGTTGCTGGGCATGCTGTGTCCTAGGCTTGGGGGAGGTAAAATACAATCTCATTTCAGACATTTGAATCAGTCTAAGGAATCCGTCCTGTGGAGGTATTGAATCAGTCTGAGGCAGGAGACTGCAATGTGTGACAGTAAGTAACAGAGCCACCTCTGAGGCTGTTTTGAAAATTGATTCATACTCAGAGATGATTTAAAACAGTTCCAGCCTTTTCTGTTTCCTTTTCCACACATGGAGCAATCTTGGGGTTTCAGTCTTGTCTTCCCACCAGATGCTCAGTGCAGAAATGTCCAGGTGCATTTTCTTCTGTTGTTGCTTGGACAAGCTTAAAGTGAGGAGGAGAAGCAGGAAAGCTTCATTTGAGCAGCATCAAAAAGATGCTGAAAAAAGAGCACTGTAAGAACCTGACAAAATGTGAAATGAATAGATGTTCCCCAAAAGCTGTTTGTAAAGCACAAAATAAAATACAGCTGCCTTCCCTGAAAGCTTGTTTCTTGCATCCTGCATGGAGCAAAGGAAGCTTCTGCATCGTCAGGAATTTTTGTTTGCAGCAGGTTCACCAGTGCTCTAATGTTGAATATATATTCTGTAGCATAAAGGTATGAAGGAAAACTTATTTTTGATCTCTTACAAAATCAAAGCCTTCTTTTATGACACCTGTTTAATAATCTCACATAGCAGAGAAGTATGGGAAACAGCTCTTAACCTTGAAAATCAACTTGGGAAAAATGCTATGAAGAGGATTTATATGGTGACAAATTTAACAATCTACTGAATTGCTTTTTCCCCTGACTTGTCAACTCTTATAGCTCTCCAACAGAGACATGGTGTAAAACACAAAAAAAAATGCTTTCAATTTTAGAAAAAAAAAATTGTATTTGTGGCCAAGTTTAAAAAGTTGTGGCAGACTTATTTTTAGTATAGTAAAATTTACAGGATCTACTTTTACATAGGTTTTTGGTGTGGTTTGGTTTTTTTTTTTATAAGTTTCTAATTGGGTTTTACTGAGTTTCTTATTTGGTCTTACTGAGCTCTGGTCCATTATTGACTTAACTCATATGTTTTCTCCATTCACAAATGAAACACCAAATGGTTTACAGGCAGCTGGACAAAGAAAGGAAAGACAGAACTGTAGATTTAATCATCCATGCCAAGGAAATGTTTTAAATATTATAGGAAGAATGGAACAAAAAGAACACTGGCTGCAAAAATTAAAACAACAAACAAATCCCAAACACCTTCTCATAGTATTAAAACCACAGACAAACAATAAAACAAAAACAAACTAGAGCAATTTTCTAAAATACCGTAGTCTTTTGTGAAGTGTATATGATATGGGTCTTCTGCTTAATTTTAATTCCTAGATCCCACTTATCAAAGACATGACATTTCCTCATTAACTAAATGATTCATTAACTTTTTCAGAAGACGGCTACCTGTGTCCAGTGCTGCTCTGTGCTGAGATTTTGAGCAGGCTACCAGTGTGCATCATATTGTAAATTCCCTTGCATTGATCTTGTAAATTTTAATTGACGCTGTCTTTTATTACACTGGTTTGTACTGCCATTTCACTGTAACTCATTTCCTTACAGTTACATATGTCCCATCCCTAAAATGCAATTTTCTTTGTGCTGGTAAATGCTCAGCACAAGTTTTACATAGTTCCTTTCATGAAACTTTTGCGTTTGATAAAAAATTAGGATCAGAAACTGGTGCCCCCAAGACAGGATTTTGCAGTGCTTGTAACTGGGGCAAGTTCACTGAGGCTGGGGCAGACCTAGCATGGATTAAAACTAGGAGGAAATTCTCTGTGAAAAACTTGAGGGTGGATTTCAGGTGTCAGTCATTCCTACTCACCCCTTACCACAACCAATTTGAAAGAAACAGGGCAGGGGTGGGGGGGAAGTCTTTTTTGTCAGTCTCTGTCTGTGAAACAGGGCTGAAATGAGCTTGTTGGTTGTGGCAGAGCATTAAACAGAGAGGAAGAGATGTGATACAAACAATCACTCAAATCCATGCTAATGGCAGAGTTTTCTTCCAGAGCCAAAGACGGGGCTTGCTCCCAGTATGAACTGTCATCCAGTGAGCCAGGCAGAGGTGAGCTACACGCCAGCATTAGCTCAGTGCCTTTCTGCAGGGCCTCATCCTTTGTCCTGCTTAGCATACGACTGCGCTTAGTGGATTTGGAGGATGGACTTGAGAAGAAACCTATCCACCAAAGTGTGGTTTTAAATAAAACACAAACATTTCAATGCTGGCACTATTTTTGAGTGAACAAGAAGTAGTGTTTTGTTAGTCAGGGGTCAAGTAACCGTACTAAATGTACTGCTCGAATAAAACCACAATGGAGGTATTGAAGGATGTCCTATGATACAGTTATAGGGCTGTTATTTTTTCCATGCTGAAGCTTAAGGCATTTAGTTACTTTTGATTTGTTTCTGGTATCTGGGCATAAGTTTCCAAGCAGCCTTACACAAAGGGTGTCAAGTCACCTCTTAATTAGTATTGAACCTTCTGGGAAAGGACTGCTGACTCACTATATAACTCTGTAACTGCTTTGTCATTTGTCATACGCCACTAAGCAACCTCTAGATATTAGAAGCCATCCGTCAGTGCCTCCCTCAGCTGGATACAAACTGACAGCTTCCAAATGAAAGGCTCCCAAAATCAAAGTCAATCCCCTGTGGGATTCAGTCCCTTAAAACAATGTTTCAGGTGGAATAAACTGAATATTAATGACTCTGATAAGAAAACAAACCTGTGTAGTTCTTGCTGTCATTTTCTATCTTTCCTTCTGCTTAGAGTGAGTGAATAGTCTTCTCCTGGTTTGCAGCTCTCTGTGGGGTTGAACTCCAGATGCAGTGTAGGCATTTCAAAATGGATCTATCCCTCTTCCCACTCCTCTCTGGCTTAAAGAGCTGAAACAAAGAACAAGGGCCTTTAGGGACTGGGCCCCGCTGAGGACTAGATTCACAGCCACAAAATTCTAGATGAGACATCTGTTGTGCTTCTGATTATCTCAGAGCTGGAGCTGATTGCATTATAGATTTAGTTTAGAAACTCAACCCTTTAAGGGAAGATATTAGTGAATATGTTTATTATTCCAAGCCTCCAAGTGTTACATCAAAGGTTAGGGCCAGTAGTTCCTATGAAAGCAAGTGGAGAGAGGAACTTGAGTTTACCTCTGTTCACACCTAAAAGGGATACTACCAATACAGGGTTTGTTTCCAGGTTTTATATCAGGGGGGTAGGGGGAAAGACGCAGAGGGGGGAAACAAACCAACAGTGTTTATAGGGGACCCAGATACTTTATTTCAAGGGGTTTGTATTTTGCAGTGAAGGTTTATGTGTGTCTATCGGAGAAAGAGAGAACAGACTAGGAAAGAACACACAAAATGAATGTAAATTAAGTACTTCAAAGTTTAGGAAAACTACTTACTTCTCCTCTCTGCTTTTGGTGATAACATCTTGTAGTAGTAAATTCAGTATTTTCAGGATTCCAAGTGTTTCTAATATCTGCCTCAACTTTGTGCAAAAGACAGAAAGATTTGCCTGCAACTCAGGTGCAAGCATATCTCAAATCTGTCAATTTAAAGGGCCCACGAAGAGGCCAGTGGGAAGTGCAGCACCACACACCCAGCAAAAGCCTGTTACAGGTGCATTGCTTAGAGATCCCCCAAGTGAAGACTCCTTGGTCACCACCTTTTCATAGATTTACAACTTTAAATGTACAGCCTGAAATGAGCACGTCAGTGGAAAATGTGCTGACTCTGGGAGTGGGTAGGTATGTAAATATGGATTATTATTTTTAGGTGGGTTTTTTGTTACACTTGTTTGGAAAAAAATAGAGCATCCTCACCAAAGCCTCATGTGAAAATGACATTAGCAGCTGTAGGCTTATCTTTATGTTAGTAAGATGTGAATTGGTGTAAATGAAACCTCTTTCTGCAGTATGGTGTGCTTCTAATTAAATGAAAAAATAAAGGCATAGAAATGTTAGAGGAGGGAGTGTAGTGGGTGCCTCCATTTTGACCAACTTAAATAAGATGCTTCCTCTTTTGAAGGCTTTTTGTATTCAAATGAAAGCAAGCAGAGGTTTGCTATTTAATTATTTTTTTACGCTCTGTTTCTTTATACTACAGTAAGAGTGTGCATCTCGACTTCCTGCTCCTGTGTGTGTTTGGCAGTACCACAGGAGCCAGCATCCTTGTTGCAGGACCACAGTACCATTAGAGTTCCTCTGCCCTGGAGCTCAGTCAGCAATAGCAATTGCCCTGCAAACATGGGCTCTCTTGGTTGCATTTGCTCTCTGTAGGGCCTCTCCCTCCCAAAGAGGAACTTCACCATTCGTCTGACTCTGGATATCTGATTTCCCTGTTAACAACCTGCACCGTTAGGGGTTTTCCTCCAAGACCTGAAAGGTAAGCCCCAGGTGCAGTAGGCAAAGCTGACATAAGCAGCTTGAAACTCCAGTTCTGGCCAAGCAGAGGATGAATCCTTAATGCCTTCTGCTTGAGCTGCATTGCGTTTTCATGCATCACGGAAAGTGCTGCATTCAGTCTTTATTTAGGTTTTCTTATTGGGTATGAAAAGAGCTGATGGCAAAATCTGCAGTTACTTCAGATTTTTAAGTGATGGAGATAGATGGCTGTAATCTTCTGTCATTTGACATGATATTTACCCCTATGTTTTTGTGCCGTGGCAGAAATGATGGGAATTCAGATGGTAATGAGGTGGCATCCAGATGCACGACACACACACTCATATGCACAAAGTATTGATTTAAATATGTCCTGACAAGCTGGTCAGGCAGCAATCTGAAGGAAAGGAAACTTCTGAAGTGAAAGAGAAATAATGACAATAATGAAGAGGCAGAACATTGATTTTAATAGGCAGCAGCAGTATGAAGATCTGGGTCCGATGAATCAGAAAGGGGAAGCTGGCACAGGAGCATGCTGTGATTTGTTGCATACATTTGTTTCCATTTTTATCCATTAGCAGCACTGTGAGCATTCAGATGCAGACAAGAGATTGGGAATGGGGAGCAGGGGGAGGGGAACTTGGGCTGTTAAAGCTTTGCTGGGTGGTGAATTTATATGAGCTGGCTTTCTAATTTCCTGTTAAAACATCTGGGCCCCTTTCTTCCTGCCTTATTTTTAAAATAAATAAATAAATGGCACAGTTACCGTCCCATTTCTGCATTCCAGGCAGCAGCTTGGGAGCATTTCCATCACCTCAACAGTTTTATGGACCTTTCCGGTAAGGCAGCAGGTCTTCGAAGTTGGTGCAGTACCATTAGCATATGCCTCTGCAAAATATTTCGTTGTTTTGTGAGTCCCTTTTCATCAATTAAGTCTATGTAGCTCTTTCCAAGTAAGTTCATAGAATCTGTACACAGCCATCTCTTTGGGGTACCAAGTTCAATTGTTGAAGTGCAGCAGCTGGCATGATGCAAACTTACATGTATATTGGGGAAAAAAAAGTGAGTGCATTGGGGGAAAAAAAAGTAATTGCTGTATGAGCTGGTTTTCATAAAGCCCGTGACACATGAACAAATACAAAAAAATTCAAATGTACAGTACTGGCAACTTTGGCTGCGAACACAATGATGTTTGGTATCTATAGATGGCGCCTGGTTGTGCTCATCTAGGTAGAGTTTGACCTTACGTTTGGAATGGAAAACAAGTGACATGCCGTGGAATATGTTAATGTGTGCACTTAAAAACAGGAGAGAAAAAAAAGAGTGAAGTACCTTTGGCCAGTCTTCTCTTTGATTTAGTGCTGGTTTCTATAAAATTTCAGTAATGAAATAAATATTGACTAAACATTAAAGAGGGAGAGGGATTTTGGGTTTTGAAGGTAATGTGACTGCAGTTAATAAGCAGTATAGATTTGTAAATAATGAACTCTGTCAGAGTTTGGAATATAATACAAAATTAATGGAAGAAATACTAGTGCTTGATGCAATTCTTCAGGATTTTTATGCATCTTCTGAGGTGTTTGGTGAATTTTAAATGCTCATGATCTAAAAAGGGAAAATACCTCAAAAAGAGTTGGTTGAGAAACACCCCCAGGAGTTGATTCAAGGATAATGAAGGCAGTAGTGACTTAACAATGTCGCTAACTGTTGATAAAATTAGCAGATGAAATTAGATCAGGAGACCCATATAGTAATAAGAATGGAAATGTCTTTAACTAGTCTTTAAAACAACTAGAAATGTGTAATATGCAGAAGAATATTGTATGACTTGGCAAGTTAATGCATCTGTGGGGAAATAATCCAAGATATGATGATTTACCATGAGTGAAAAGCTGGGACAACAGTGGTGCATAGGGGAACCAGCACATGTGTAGAAATGGCAGTTCAGTTTGCTATACACTAATAGCAGCAATACTTGAAAAAAAGATTTACTGCTGCTATATTAAGAAGGGTCATGTCAGAGGCATAGGAAAAGATCTGCCCCTTACCTACATAAGTGTGTGCTGGACTGCATCAAGGCTGTTAAATTAAATTATGGCTGCTTCCCCTACTAAAACACAGGAGCAAACAGAAAGGGTTCAGTAATAAGTGGCAGATGGATTTCAGACCTGATTTATGAGAAAGTTAAAAATTTATGTATATAGCATATTTGTGTCCAATGGATAATTCTTAGAAGAACCCAGATACCCATGGCAAGAGAAGACAAGCTTTAAGGGAAAATTTGGAGGGTCACAATAGTTGCAGAACAGTAAGTGAAAAAATAAAATGAGTTATTAAAAATTTTTCACTGATATATATTGAATCACGTGAAACATCTTAATAAAAAAAAAGATTTTTGATTGTGTGACACTAAGGAGCAAGATGGCAGCTTTCACAGAGGCATGGAGATGTCAGAGATCTGCTGCAGCTGGTGCAGTCTGTCCATCTCCCCACTGAGTCCAGACGGCTGGCAGGGACATTCAGACCAGCCCAACCTGTAAAACTCTTCTCAAGACCCTAAGGCCGTCCTGAGACTTTTGAACTCACCAGGAACTCAAGATGGGGTTGGTCATGGTTTTAAAAAAGATATGCATGTTTGAGGCAAAATTGCTAGTTGCTTAGTTGAAATGTAATACAGAACTTGAAGTTTGATGTCTGTTGTTAAGCTATAACTTCATACCTGAGACTGCAAAAGAAGTGTGTGAGTTTTTGTATAAGAATGTTGAAGTATTGTAAAAGTATTAAAACAGGGATTTATTATTACTAATTGATAGTTTAGAAGTCATACATCCACAATAATACAGGAAGACTAGTGTTTTGTTTTTTCTTCAGTTACCCTTTAAATTTCCAAGAGTAACATTTGTTTTGCTGATTGGTGTATTTTAGTTTTCTGTTGGGGACTTCTTGAATGCACTGTTTTGCCCCTGTATCTAGCTGCTCCCAGTTTGTTAATGATCATTATTGTAGAGGATATCATGTTTACCTTAGGAGATTGTAGGATTTCTATGATTTTAAAAAAAAGAAGGGGAGTGTTAAACAAAACTGATAAATATTGTATACAGACTTTTAAGTATTAATGTTATCTGGCCAAGCTACAAACTTTTTTGAAGACTATTTTAGAAGAAGCTATTAAAAGTGTGATGAATAGGAGTGGGACGCCACAATAGCACTAATGATCCATAGAGAAGTAACACTAAAACAAGCTTGAGGCTATCAACCTTTCACTTTTGAGACTTATGTTATGAATACTTCAACCCCTTGCCTAGGAACCTTTCCTTTGTTTGTTTTGGTGACTGCTTCCTGAGAGCAAAGCAAGGTGATAATTTCCTTTGAGTCATACATGTTATAGATGTTCTTTTTTTCTCAATGTATATGACATTCTTTGTGCTACTTTGCATATGCATGTTTGCTGGTTGTTGCTGTGCATCCTGCCCCATCTTTTACAGCAAAAGGGAAAGGATGTGAGGATCTGAGGATGGTGCACAAAAGGGTTTCCCTGCTCTTGAAGTGTCGGCATTTTGAGAATGTGGAGCAATTGTGGAGCATAATGGGGCAGTTTTTCTAACACATTAAGGATTCTGATTATAAACAGATTTTTATATTAGTGTTAATTACATATTGGATAAAATGTTAAGTTTAACTATGTTTAGCTAGTTCTATCTTTTAATAACATTTTATTTATATAGATTTCACTGTTATGCGTGCCTGATTAGTATTTTAAGGATGAAAAAAGTCTGAAGACTCTTCCAGTCCAGTCCATAAGATAGAGACAGCAGGAGGTCATCACAATCTCATGTTTTGCCTTGTATGCTTTTTAAGACAGCAGACGTGGAGATGTTTGGTTACTCCCCATGTAAGCAGACATCCAGCCTGTTATTGTTACAGCAAGTCCAGTAACTGATGTTTTGCAAAAATGCATGTTTTGGAAAGGCAGGAAGGCAGTTTTTTTTGGTAGTTTTGGTAGTTTTATCTGTCAGTAGATCTTCCAGTCAGCAAATGGTGATTAGTTTGAATTTTACTGCTTTTCCATCACGTGACACAGAAGTTCTTGAGCGCTTATTGTGTCCTTCCTGTGACAGCTTTTAGGCACTGTGTAATAAGGACACTGTCCTGGCACTTCCAATATGATACTATGCTTGCAGAGTCTTGCACTGCATGAGGAATTTTTTATTGCTCAAATCACTCTTGGTGCTCTTCTCTGCACTCTCTCCAGTTTTTCAACCTTCTAAAACCAAACAAATCTAAACCAAACAAAACCCATCATAGATACTGGAGACGAATATAGGGTTCTAGTATAGCTCTCCCTACACAAGGCAGGTAGTGATCTTTTTGATATTTGTACTTAGTCTTCCTCCATTTATACAAGCAATGATAGCATGAAACCTGTTGTCACAGTTGCAGGTCGTTTGCTTACCTTTGCTGAGTCATATTTAGTGTCCTCGTATTCTGGGGTACGCTCCCTAGTACTGCTAGTACCCATTCTGCTTCTGGGATGGAAGAGTCTGTGTGGCCTGGGAAGGGAGCAGTGGTCAGTGCCAGCAGGCAAACATCCAGTTGCCAGTTAAAGCTGCTTGTGCCATCCCTTCTATGTGCTGCATCTCTTAAGCTATAATCTTCCATTGCCATCCTTTTTGACCATATCTTGCACATAAAACTCACTGAGTTAATTCCTAAAAAATCTTTTGTAGTAGATTAAATGACTTTATATTATATTCTAGACTCATCCCTCCAAATACACATTTTGTTTTCTAGTGTGATATGCCAATTTCATGGCTGCTAAATAGGTTGAAAAAATATGGAAACAAAGCAATATAGCTAGAGAGAGGTATAATTATTTCACTTTTGTTCAAGTGTTTTCAGTAGAATCATAATCTTTTTTTGTTTTTAAATGAGACTAAAACCAGTTGTTTTCTGCTAAGTGGAAGAGAGAGTCCCCACTTCCAGTATGGTAATTTTGAGGGAATGCTTAGCTTTGTTTTGTTAGAGACTGATGTAGCAATTGGAAGGTCATAATTTTAATTAATTGAAAAAAAACCAAACCCTCTACAAAGTACAAAGCTTTACAGAAATTGTAATTACAGGAGTCTTTAACCATGTAGTGCAGCATGTGGGAAGCTACTTGTAAGACAGTCATCCTTTAGTTTTGAGATTAGGTTAAATCCCAAAGCCTGTAATTATATGCATGTTGCTGGCAGGAGCCCATGCTGGGCTGATTGTGTTCATTGAACAGGGTCGTTATTTGTTGTTTCTCTCCATGAGATCTACAAGCATCCTGGAAAGCACAGTGCTGTTTGTGGTACCTAGTATTTTCACTGCTGCTTCTGCTGAGAAGGCAGACAGACTGCCTTGAGTTTGGTTTATTTCATTGTATTTTGAAAGATTTCAAGTTCTTTACTAATTGCCAGTTCAGAAGATGCAAGGACAAATTATTAGTAATGCTCCAGAAAGTAAGCAATCTCTTCTGCCACTGTAATCCAAACCAAAGAAAGGGTACAGGCAGGTGTAGGTTCTAGAAACGTAGTGATACCTGAAATGGTTCATCATAAGCCATTGATTTTGTGAAGAGACTTGGTGCAGGGTGCGCGTGGGTTGGGGCAGTTCCACGCACAAGTACAGGCTGGGCAGTGAATGGATTGAGAGCAGCCCTGAGGAGAAGGACCTGAGAGTGTTGGTTGACGAGAAGCTCAGCATGACCCAGCAATGTGTTCATGCAGCACAGAAAGCCAACAACATCCAGGGCTACACCAGAAGTAGCATGGTCAGCAGGTTGAGGGAGGTGCTTCTACCCCTTCTACTCTGCTCTTGTGAGACTCCAGCTGGAGTACTGCATCCAGCTCTGGGTCCCCCAGTGTAAGAAGAATGTGGCCTTGTAGGAGCAAGTCCAGGGGAGGGCCATTAACATTGTCCATTGGCCATGAACATTGGAGACAGGCTGAGAGAACTGGGGTTGTTCAGCCTAGGGGAGAGAAGGCTCTGGGTAGACCACAGAGCAGCCTTCCAGTACTTAAAAGGAGCTTATAAAAAAGAGAGACAGCAAATTTTTACATGAACAGGTAGTGATAGGACGAGGGGGAGCAGTTTTAAGGTAAAAGAGGAGAGATTTAGGTTAGATGTTAGGAAGAAGTTCTTTACTGGGTGGGGGGTGAGACACTGGAACAGGATGACCAGAGATGTTGTAGATGCCCCATCCCTGGAAGTGTTCAAGACCAGGATCAATGGGGCTTTGAGCAACCTAGTCTAGTGGGTGGCAGGGAGATTGAAACTAGATGATCTTTAAGTTTTGTTCCAACCCAAACCATTTGGAGATGACAATTATGGTAATTAATCTTTCTGAATTAAATTTAATTCTTTCTGAATTAAATTTAATTCTTTCTGAATTAAATCTCAATTAGTTGTGACTATGCTTGATATTACCTTTGAGGAATTGCAACATACTTGTGCTACTAGAAGTTTCTAAGTTTTGTAATACATGTGGCATCTTCATATTTCCTAAGTCTATTAAGTCCCTAATTATTTTTAAACAAAGATTTGGAGCTACGAAAGCCAGGAAAAGGGTGAACAGCCTGGTTGCCAGAAGCTGAAATGAAGTTAGGAATGAAAAGTCAGAGTTATGCTATATATGTCAAAGGTTTTTTGAGATTTTTCTCTGGTAAGAAACATCTCTCAACCTTTGTATATCAACACCGTTTCATGGAAAAGGACATTTTTGCCAGTATTTGAAACAGACTGGTAAGCTAAAGCTCTTTTTGAGAATCTCTGGTGTGCCATTGCTGTAAAGGGTAATGTAGGGAATGCTGTTCCTTGTGTTATGCTAAAGGGTAGCTTGTACCGGAGAGTTATTTTCATATAAAAAAGGTGTATGTATTCTGTTTCCTTTAATAATGCATTATAAATTTTATAAAATGTATCATTAAATTGGGCTTTAAAAAAATCAATTAAAATGTGAATCTGATGTGTTATAAAACACTTCAACAGAAATCCATCCTGGAATGTGGTAATATTGACTGATTTTATCACCACTTGTTTAATACCCACCAATTCAGAAAGGTTAACTTTTCTTGGAGCCAATAAATGAAAACTCTGGTTTTTTCTACCTAGAAAGCCCCTGAATTATTTTTTACTAATCTCTTACTAGGCAATGAAGGTAAAATACATGTGGGATGCCATGCAATGGTTTTTTGGCATCAACTCAGATCTTTAACAGATGTGTTCTTATGACGTCTTAACTGCATTCAGCACATACATTCCCTGATTTTCAATATGCTGCGTCATCTTCATATGTTCTTCAGTGAGGATCCTCTGAAGCCAGAGCACCTTTTATGACTCTTAATGACCTTTAAAGCATTCTGCTACAATGTCTGCATGAAATTGCCTGACAGTGTTGCAAATGTGGTTAATATAGCTAGAAAATAACTTCTGTAGTTGATTTAATAAACAGAAATTTACAAGATCCTCCAAATTATGCAAATCTGACAAGTTGTCTGTTTTCATAATCTGAGCACTGGGGAATAACAGGGTGTCTTTATTGCACTTGCCTTTTTATTCTCTCTCCCTGTAGTGAAGGGGAATCTTCATAATAGAGCAGTATCCATTGCAAAATGGTGGGCTGACTGAGCCTGCTGCTGCATGGGAATGCAACTCTTTGGGGTGAAAAATTTTGATTTGTTAGGATTGAGCTTCCTGGTTTTGTTGCTAGTTCTTGATTGATATAAGCATGTATCAAATGCTATAGTGGAAATGTTTTAGTTTTTGAAACAGAAATATCCTAACAATCATTTGTTATTTTTAGAGCTAAATTAATTCTCTTTTCCCTTAAAGATTTGACTTTTCCGTTTGAATAATGTGGTAGCTTGTAAAATGATGATCTCAGCAGTAGCTTGTAAAATGATGAAACAAAATACCGAGTTGTACAAAATCTTAATGCATTCAGACTTCATAATATTTCATTTCAGTTTTCTTATGCAGGTAGATCCAGTAGATATCACTGTGTCTTCCTGGCACATGAAACATTTGATATCTGCATGTCTTTCTGGTCGCCTT
>JAWWLV010000045.1:33910470-33925157 GCA_035041135.1 Platyrinchus mystaceus | reverse complement strand
AACTCATCTAACTGTATTCAAACATTCAACATTTCAAACTATTAATGCAACGTTATTTTCCTAAATGCACCATTAAGTGCTGGTATGGACTTCCAGTGCTTTTGGTCAAATTGTGATAAAAGTCAACAATTCTGTTAAGCAATCAAGTAATTGATAATAGCTTTACTTTCCTAGATATATATAGATATATAGAGATATATATAGATATATGCAGTTTTCCTTGTGTCACCCCAAAACTTTAAACTGTGTTTTTTATTTATTTGCTTGCTCATAACTCTCTGCTTAGTGTATAGTTCCTACCACATCCTAGCATTGTGAATTGTGTAGTGTACTTAAGCCAAGAGTTGAAAGAATAGTGATGACAAGTAACAAATTGCTTTAATAATCTCACTAAGGACAGACACAAAAAGGGATATACCTGGAAATCAGAAAGATAAGAAAGGTACACTGCATTAAATTACACCACATTAGTAGTTTTTTTGCTTTAAGTACACTTAAACAGCTGTACCAGCTTAATAGAGCAGTGTTACACTGCAGTTCTCTCTTTCTTTTGTACTTATCATTCTGCTGTAGTGCAACGATGGCTTCTCTCAGTTTGTCCATTTGTCTTTTTCTTCTGAAATGTGTTAAGAATGTGCAGCAAGCTCCTTCTTCCAAGGTACAAAGCTCTTTTTTTCCTCCTGTTTTGAAGTAAGCTCAACTTTTTTTTATAAGGTCTGATGCATTATATACAGAGGGAAAACAGATATGATGAGTTCTTCCTTAAAGATGCATTGTCTCAATTGAATGAAACACTTAAATGTAGTACTGTAAACTGCTAGGACTCATATCAAAGAAATAGCAATAAATGAAAGCCATTGAAAAATAATGCCAAATGTATAATTATTTCATGTAGTTTTGTAAACAACTTTGTAAAAAGAATCAATAATTTAGTACTTTAAAGCTACTACTTTCTCAGTGGAAAAAAACTATGGATGTTAGGTATGCTACTGCACTTTCTTCAGCTGCACATTATTAGCTAATTTAAGTTAAATTAGGTGTCACAGTTGATTATGATTAATCACCAGTTATTCACTGAAATAATTTTGGTTTTCAGTGTTGAAAAATACAATTCTGCAAGGAATTAATACAGAGTGGGAAACATCAACCATATTTTTATAAAATCTGGAAAATGGGAAGCATGTCATTTTATTTTATTTAGAGGTTACAGTGACCTTCATTTTGTTACCTTAAAAAAAGGTAGTGAGGTGGAGAAAGAATCATAGAAGAATTTTGTTTGAAAGATGACTGGCAAGTCAGACTTACCTGAAAACAGCATGTCTGTGAGAGGTTTTCATGGCTTCCCACGATTGCTTGGTGTAGGTACCAAGAGTAAAGGAGGAATATTAAGCTGGATGCAGGTATAGTTTGATACAGCTTTCTGTGAAAGGAACTGTTGTGTGTTTCTGAGCATCATGAGGGCTATAAAACTTGTTAAAGGCAAAACGGGTCCCAGGAGCCATGAAGGAACCTTGAAAAACTTATTTTATGTTCCTCTAGGCCTTAGCTTTTCAATGAACAGTGTAGTAGGTAAAGTACTAAGTGACTGAGTCTTTCAGCCAGCCTGGAGCTTAACACAGGAATTGATACTGGAAGACCTTTTGTATTGCTGTGACTCACAAATTTGCAAGAACTTAAAAAATTACAAATGTTCACTGTTTCTGTACATGCAGAAGTAGTGCTTGGGTGTAGATTAAGTATCAAGCTCCTTTTGAAGGAAGTTATTAAACCATAAAGTACAAAATTGTGACATTTTACTTGCTAACAATTTTTAATACAGGGATTTTTACTACACCACAGATGGAGGAATGCTGTATATAAGACATCCAAGTGAAATTCTAATTGGGGGTTAAATTATTCCCAGCCTTATAAAGAAGCTAAATTCCTCAGGATGAGGAAAATTTTCAAAGATTGAGATGAAAGATTTCAAACAAGATCACATTCTGTTTTATAGTTGGTTCTTAATGAGTTTTACGTCCTAAGTCCATGTTTTAATTATCTTCTGTGTATTAGCATGAGCCATCTAGTATGTTTGCATGTGTTAGTTCTTTCAAAGGTTATTTTGATATGAATAATTTTATCTGATTTTTGTGCACACTAATTAGTCTTGTAGGGTTTGATTCTCCAAGCATCTGCATAAGCATTTGAAAAAACACATCCCAGTGAAAATATTGCTCCAGCTTGCATCTTAATAGAAATAGTAGAACTCATTGGAAAAAATGTAAAAGAGAGTACTGAGAAGCATTTTGCTGTCATTCTCACTTCATTTCCTTAGAATTCTGGTGATAGTGTGACTCTGATAACTATGTTAACAACTGTGAAATGCAGGTCATTAGGGAGATTAGGCTGGCAGCCAGTTGTATTGTTATTGCCTTTCAAACTTACCGTGCTTGGCAAATTATGAAGTGTTGCAAGAGATGCAGCTGTATGTTTTTCATATTTCTTAAAGACTTCTCAAGGATATTGTAATATGCTAAAACAAACGTTTCCAGTGCTGCATTAGGACTCTTAATTGGATAGAATATGTAACATTCAACTGTAGATTTCCATCCCCAGAAATGATAAATGATAGTGGTTGGAGTTGCTTTCATGCAAATGTAATTACAGGCAGGAAAAAGCAGCACTTCATTATGCATTCTACTTTTGTCTTTTTGGTGGCTTTGCAGCATTATGCTTACACATTGCTATGACCATCTTTTTTATTTGTTAAAAAAATGAGTACCACAGTCATGCGGGTATTAAGACAATGAGCATGTATTAGTAGGTGAGACATTTGGATGGATATACACTTATACACGCACACAAAAACACGTATGGCGTACATATACGTACTGCTTTGTCTTTCTGCATGTTCTGAGGGATACGAAACTTGTTAAAAGCAAAATCAGTCCCAAGAGAATTAAACTACAGTGAAAGAACCTTGAAAAACTTACTTTGCAACACCCATTATACTCTGAGTTGCCCTTGCAGAAGCACGTGCTGAGCAGTGTTTGACATATGGCAAGTGCCTTATTTTTCAGCCCTCACAAATCCCCTTCCCACATCTAAGTGTGTATATCCAGTCCAACTGCAATAGCTCAGGTGCTATTCACATTCCCACAATTCAGACATCTTCAGGTTCTTACAATAGAGAACATTCTCATGAATATACATCATAGTAAGATTTGGCAAAAGTATTTAGTTTGCAGTTGAGGGCTTCTGCAAGATCCTTCAACTTACAAATATTCTGTGGTTTTAGTTTTTCCTACTTTCTTGAAGCAAAGACCTTTTGAAACAAATAGTAGTATCTTTAAGTTTTCTGGATTCAGGTTTTCTAAACTGTCTCAAAAAAGCTCAAATTTCACACTTATGTTCCCTCTGCAGAACTTCAGGACTGTTGCACTTCAGATTTCTTTTTGCTTTCACTTGCGATCGACAGCTCAGAGTATGTAAGAAAAAAGAAAAAGCTTTAGCCTGTCTGCTTTTTAAACACTGTTCTGGTTTCATTATATATCATATTTTCAAGTACCTGTGTAAGAATCTTCATAATTTTCCTGTGAGTCAGACTTCTGTAAAGGTTGGCTTCCAGAGAGGAAGGTTATTTGCAAGAGCAATAGGCCTTTGAACCTGTGCTCTAAGTCATTTTTAGCACAACATTCTGGAAATTTCAGTGCTAAATAAAATGGCAGTGATGAAACTTTCTCCATATTCTGTAGTCTATTTAATTAATAAATTCATTTTAACAGCCTTTAGGTACTTACCAGTTCTGAAAATAAGTATACACTCGAGGGAGTAACTTGAAGCATCTTTCCCCTGCATTTAGAATAATTTGGACTAATAAATGTAATATTAGAAATCCATAGCATGTGTAAGATTTAGCAATGTAGCTACTGTTGTTTTAGCAGTTGTACATCTAAAATTTCTGAACAGAAAAAGTTCAGTTTTTTAAAAATATCTCTGAAGGAGCTACTCAAATGTGACAAATGCTAGGGGAAAGTGCTTAAACAATACTTCTTTTAACAAGAGGTATGGGTAAGCTGGCAGGTGAAATCTAACAGGGTTTTTCACTGAGATTTAGAGGCATAAGTAGAGTAGACATTAGTTTGAAAATGCTTTGTCATTTTGGGCTAGATCTACACTTTGATGCTGAGAAAGTAGATGCTTCTCTAGTGTGCTTGACCCTGAACTCAGACAGAGACCTTATGTTTTATGTCTATGTTCCCTGTACAGTGTACAAGGAGAATTGAGCATCACAAGGTGAGATATGAGCCAGACAAAGAAGTCAGCAAGACCAATTGCATTTAGCTTGAATTAGTCAGTATGTAACTCTGAGAGTGCGGTGAGTTGAGGGTTCTCTTGGGTCTGCAGGAATATGGTGTTTTCCACCCCAGCTCCACAGTCTGTGCATTTCTTTTCTGAAGGTGCATGCCCAGACATACCCTTTCTTAAACTTAAGTGGGACAAGGAATGGAAGAAGTCACACTTTTCTCTGAAAATCTGTGTGCCCCTATATGATAGTCTATTTTGTCAGTACGTGGGGACTTAGGTTCACTCTTTAACTGTAGAGGATTCAAGCCTGAGTCTTCCACCTGCACATCACAAAAGTTAAGTCCCTGAGTCACACCACTGCAATGGTTGCAGTAGTATATTCACTTGACAAAGTACACAGTGGTGGAATTTTTACTGACAAAGCTTTGGATAAAGATGAGAGAAAGCAGAAGAGAAATTGTACCTTGGCAGCTCACAGAAACTTGCCTTCCTGGGGAAGGGTCTTCTTGGCTTCTCCTTCTGGGAGTATTTCACTGTTCTGCATGAAAGAGATTGCAGGTAAAACCAAATTTGTGTCCTTCTCCTGAAATGCTATCTGAACAGTGGGTCACATTTCCTCTAGTATCCAGTTTGTCCTATCAAAGACAAATGTTCTTCTTAAAATCCTTTAAGGACTGATATAATTAAATTTCCAGGCAGGAAGAAAAATAAATCTCAGAATAAACTCAAGGATATGATAGACTTATTTAGGCAGGGGGGTGCCTGAAATATCTGAGTTATGATCAGATGCTTCCATCTGTTTTATCCTGTGAAAAAACAAGATGCAGAAACTGCTGTTTCAGGTGTTATGGGATCTCACTTGACATGGAAATTGTGGTTTGCTCTCTCTATGGAAGGTGTCATGCCTTCAGAGGCTGGTAGAGCTGAGCAAGGATTTTTAGGGTCGTATTGTGGGAATCCGCATATGTAAAAGCCATTATGAAGTGTCCGTACAGGTACCCAACATCAGCATTGAATCTATCCTTCAGGCTGTTTTGATTCTCAATGCTGATATTTTGTATTCTGTTTTACAATAAAAAATAAATGTGGTTTCCATTGGCATTTGTCTTTAGAGAATGTGGCAGATGCAAACTACATATCTCAAAAGTCTGAATTTTGCTGTTGTTTTTCTTCATCTTAAATGTTGTGTGGAAATTTATCTGCCAACATTCAGCTGTCTGGGATAAGCTATAATGGAAATTGTGTCCTTGCCAATTTAAGAGTCCCTGTAAGGCCTTCCTGACTATATATATATTTGCATAATGAAGCATAGAGGTATTTATTTTTTGCAAGATCTTTGCTGTAATACATTACGGTTAATATTTAGATACTAAATTGAGACCACCCACTCCAACTCAGGATAACATTTAAATACACAAAACTTAACTTTATAGGCTTACTTAAATCTCATTGACTTGGTATGTTTAAGTACTATGCTGAACTATTAAATTCCTCAACTAGTTTATTTGGAAATATTATCTATGTAGTTTTATGATTCTGGTAGATTGTGAGATATTTCAGTGGAAAAAGGAACTTAGCTTTCTAGAATCTTTTTGAACCTCATTGTTCTCTAAGTACTTTTAAGTCTTGGACAGTTTAGTTATGATTAGGCAGTTATAATTTTGACTGTGATATATTTTATTAATGCACAATAATATCAAGAGAGGACAAACCCAAATGTTCTGCATGAGAAAAATTGTGTCCTTGACCTGTTAGTATCCACAAACAGATGGAACAGTCAAAGACCATTAGAACAATCTTAAGTATTATTTGAGCAGCAGCAGGATGCTTTTTCCCACTGTACCTGGGTCAACATGGGAGTCCCAGAATCCCATATGTAAATGTGTTGCCAGGCTTTTCATCATTAATGCAGAACCATCTACCATGTGTACATTTCTGAACATGACTAGTGCCTAAGAAGAATAATGTCAAAATACTGTAGTAAGCTCAAATCCAGTGAAAAGAAGAGGAAATATATGTATGCTTTATACATATATTTATTTAAATATAGTGTATTTTCCCTTAGTTGAAGAATTTCAGCTATCAGTGTTCAGTTGGGGCAATCAAGAATTGACAGAAGTGAAATTATGTTTTTTTAGGAACTTCTGCACCTTTCAGAGTTAACAAATGTCCTTGTTGGGTGTGAAATACTCTCTCCAACTCTGAAAGTATTAATCTATCTATTTTACACAGCATTAAGAGCTTGTTGCTCGTTTTATTGGGCATCACTGATACTCAACATTTATAGAAAGCAGTGCCTCTGGTGCACATATCAGTAACAGTCATTTCAAATTAGCCATCTGGTATAACTACAGACATTTGAAAATATCAGCTTAGCCAACTGTGACATTTAAATGGATGAGGTTGGATTGCTTGAAAACAGACATAAAATGACAAAGCCAAACCACTGCTCACCCCACCACGTCACTATGTTAGCATCAGTTAAGATATTGTGCTGTCAGATTTGTAATGGGATTGCAGGATATGGCCCTTTTGTCTGTTAGTGAAAAAAGGTGTTTTGTTCCTTTTTCTCTGATAGTACACATGTCATGTGTGATTTCTTGTTCCATTTAGTTTTGGAGAGGGATGATATTGCTACTACTGCAAGTGATGCTCTAATATAATTTACAATTCGCTAGAATAATTTTCAGAGTTGTAGAAACTGCTTTGTATCTCTTCTAATTCCCACTGGCTTGATTAGCAACACATTCACTCCTATGTAAGCTGAGAAAGTGATAATTACCTCTGTCTTTAATAAATAAAGCTGGGCAAAGTCTTTTTTGACAAATCATAAATTTGCTAAGAAGCAGAGTTAGATAGGGATCAGAAGTATGTGCATTTTCAAGGATGATTATTGCCGGTAGTTTTGACTGAAAAAGAAAGATGATTTCCCCAGATGCTGCAGTGTCTTATTTCAGCACTTTCAAAAATAGATCTGTCCTCTTTCCTTTCAAAATATTTTGGAACTTTCTACTGCATTTTTTTTTCTTTAAAGAAAGCATTTTTTAAAGGATTAAGTAACTTGAAAATAAAAGGAAGCATTTCATTTTGGATTGAAAATAATATTTCAGGTTGACCTAAAAAGAGATTTATTATTTGCATTATTATTGTATTATTTTGCAGCATTATCTGTTTTCTTTAAATTCAAACTCTTCCCCCTTTTAAAACTTTCTTTTTTGTTTTCTTTGAGTGTTCGAATCTGTCACTGGCCCAGCTCTAATCTAGAGTTTATATGAAAAATGGCTTGAAAGTCTCCAGCAAAATTACATCCATTCAGAATATGTACAATATCTCCACCTAAACCAGACAGTTGCATCTGAATATGTTGTGAGAATATCACACTTTACCAAACAGCTGGTTTATGTTAGAAACTTTAC
Source organism: Platyrinchus mystaceus (assembly GCA_035041135.1). Lineage (NCBI taxonomy): Eukaryota > Metazoa > Chordata > Aves > Passeriformes > Tyrannidae > Platyrinchus > Platyrinchus mystaceus. The sequence goes on along the minus strand of JAWWLV010000045.1, from coordinate 33,917,454 downwards.
GAACACATGCTATAAAAATCAGACATGAGAGAAGATTTATTGCTTCCTCTAGTTTCTGGAGGGAGTTGCAAACCAAGAATCGGTGTTCCTCATTCAAGTCTTATATTTTCATAAGGTGTAGACTCAGTCCTATGCGATGGTGTATTCAATCCCTTTTTCTATTGCATCACAGGCATCTGAGCCAGGATGACTGCAGTTGTAGGGTTCAGAGAGGTGTCTTGGTCTCTACAGTCTTGTGGAAGGTGAGAATTGATGACATCCATCAAGGATGGAAGCCAAAGCAATTGCTCTGATGTGCTGCAGATCAGTCTGTGTTCAGTCATTTGAGTAGTAGTTCTGAAGATTAAAATGATCATATTGAATATCAGTTTTCGTTGTATCCCTTCTGATCAGAAAGTCTGTGAAAGAAGAGGGGCTGATGGTTTATATAGGTCTGTGCAATGGCCTGGGAGTGTAGCGAGTCATCATTTTGAATGGGTTTTAGATACAAAGATGCAGAAATGGGTGCTTCCTTCTCTGGCCTTTTTGGAGCTCATCTGGGTTGCGTGGGGGACCTCGGAGCTTCTATGCCTAAGGCAGGGATGGCTTACCTTGCTTAACCTCTTTACTGTTCCTACTGAAACTACCAGATTTTATTCCAGCTGTTTGATTAGGTGGATGAAATTTCTCTTCTGGTAAGTAGAGGTTGTTGTGTACCTAGACAGCTCAAGTAGAATGATTCTAACTATGCTGTATTAACTTCCCAATCTATTTAACAGCCTCTGCACAGAAAACCATTCACATCTCCCTGGGAAACAGGCAAATAAGAACTATTATTGGGTACATTTCAGATATATTTTATTATCTGTTCTGTTTTCCTGTTGTCTCACATAGTCCTTTGTGCCTGTATGTGCTTGTCAGGTCCAGTATTCTGAAACTGAGAACACGGGAAAATCTTTAATTTAAAAAACAAAGTGCTATTGTGTATCAGTTGGGTATCTGCACATAGCATGCCAGCTGTGTGTGTTTGGGGAAAGCTGATGAGTCACTTCGTGGGCAATGCTGTTTGTGTTCTTGCCCATTTGTGCTTTTCATCTGTCACCTTATATCCCAGGATGCAAACTGCGTGTTTGAAACTTCAGGTCTTCATTATTGACTTGAAGGTATGACAATAAGGTAGTGAGTCCTTGGGAGGTGACATGGATTGTTTATTTTTTGCAGCTAAGGGAAATAAACTTGTAGTAAATACTTCATACTGTTATGACAAGCACTAGGAAACTCCTACCACCTGCAGAAATAAATTTCCTGGGACAGAAATAGTTGTGCAGGCTTTAATGGACAGGGGGTTTTGCAAATGCCTTTTCCACGTATCTTTGTTGTACGTGCCTGGAGTTGGGCAGCTTCGGACAACTTAATTCTGCTAGAAATTGAAATGGCTGAGAGATTCAGTGGAAAAAGCACAGAGTTGTTGTGCAGTGGCCTCTCCAAAAGCAGTGGTATCAGCAGTTTTTGAATTTTGTAGTAGAAGATAAAAATACTCCAGCTCACGCAGTGGGTTGTGCAACCCTCTTATAAACTGTTAATCATTTCCAAGGAGCTGTTGTCTTGCCCTGCATTTTCCTGAAGGCTGCAGGAGGAGACATTCACCTCCCTCTATGCTAAAGGCAGGCTGAGGGAAGTGGATAGCTCTGTGTTTCCCAAGATATAAGAAAGTGTTTGCCTCAGTTTGCCAATGACTACAGCCATAGTTTGTCCTTTCTCTCCAGGGAGAACACTGCCTGTTCCCAGCAGTGGCTTCTTACAGACCCCTTCCCATGTGTTTTTAGAGGTAAACTGCTTATTCCAGCCTCTCTCTCTGCTTAGTTCTTGGTTTTTGGCTGTGGTTGTGGCTTTCCTTCCCCTGTTTGCTGGTTCTTGAGGAAAGACACTGGCAATTCGTTCAAGTATTGCATGAGGATTCTGCACACACCCAGTCATGCCCCGCAGCAGGCCATCGTAGCCTTGTGTCTGCTTATACAGAGGTAAGCATGGCACAGATAGCAAAATACAGCAATGGTTTCTTTCCAGGACAGTCCAGGAATGACTTATGTATTTGTAAAGGTTCTGTCCTCAAATGTGAACTGCTTTCAGATGGATTTTCTCCCACAAATTATCTGAAATTTTAAAGAGGTTCTGGGAGAGGGGGATCGGAAAGAGGGTGGGAAAGGGCTTTATAGTATTCTATCGATGGTACTCTTTGCACCTACTACTGATTAGTATCTTTATAGAATCATAGCATCGTAGAATCATTTAGGTTGGAAAAGACCTTTAGTATTACTGAATCCAACTCTTAACCTAGCATTGCCAAGTCCACCACTAAAACGTGTCCCAAAGTGCCACATGTACCTCCAGGACTGCTGACTCAACTGCTTCCCTGGGCAGCCTGTACCAATGCTTTACAACCCTCTTCATGAAGAACATTTTCCTAATATTCGATCTAATTTGGATGCTCCTGGCTGACCATGCAGTCCATGTTTTCCCAAACGGAGGTGCCTATTCCTTTCACGCAGGCTTATGGTAAACCTGTGAGAACTCTCTCACATTGTTTTGGCCAAATCTCATAATTTACATGCAGCCATCTGGTACCATGTAGGAGAGTGACCCCTCTCTCTTCAGCCTGAAAGTGTAAGTGCTGCTGCTGATGTCCCTTTGGTCTGGCGTTAAGGAAGAGACACCAGAGCCTCTCCTGCTCCTTTAGGCTGGGCTGTGGACCGGGGCTATGGCAGGGACATCGTCTCCAGCCTTGCCGAGGGCAGCTGCAGTCCTAGTGATGCCAAGTCAGGGTGGTGCTTCATTGTGCTCTCAAATAACTCGCTGTTTAGCAGTGCAAGAGGCAAAACAGCCAAAACTGCACCTTCAGTGACCACAGCAAGGGGCCATCTTCTCCCTATGATCATCTCCCATTGCTGCCTGTCTGTCCCTCAGCAGAGGCTGGATGTGTCTCCCTGCCACCCTCTGGCACTCTATGGTGCAGCTTGCCTGCTGGCCAGTGCGTCAGGGCTCCTGCCTCACCTTCAGTGACTTTCTCAGCTCTTCAGCATCTGTTCTGGGGCCTTGGGCAATTCCTGCACAACACCATCATGTGTTGCTGGCTTTGACAGTGGTGCAGTTCAGCACCACTGATGGTTATCTCTGTGTACCTTTTAATTTCTTTTCATGGGTCATACACAGTGTCTATCTTTGGAACGAGCTGCCTGATACCAGTTAATCTTCCTGTTTATCACTCTTTATCTTCAATATACCAGTAAAATACTTAAAAAATGTCTGCAGTGATCCTGTAGTATGACTTCTGTAACACAAGCCTCTGATTTCCATGAACTAAGGAATTAATCCTATTTAAATTTGAGCAGCCTGTAGATAAATTGATCTAAATTTAAAAAAAAAACCCAAAAGTTTAGTAATGTTACTGAAAATTAGTATTAATGATCCAGAGAGCTTTTTGACTTAGCTGTTGAATCAAAGTCATATCAACGTGGTGATACTGAACTGCTTATCTTGCTATCATTGTTTAACATCATTCTAAGGTATTGTTGAATTAGAAATACACTGTTAATTGTCATGATATATTATGTAATCCATGTTTTTTTAACTATAGAAGAGAAATATTGTAGTCGTCACTTCTTTTTTTTTTTTTGCATTATACTTAGTGAGACAGATGACAATTTGATTCTTTTTCCTAAAAGTACTGTATAGAGATTTTGTTGGTTTTTAATTTTGCCAAACACTGACTTTTTCTTGAATCCTTTCAACTCTTATAATAGATCTCTGTAGCTGATAATTTATTGTTTCTATGTATCACCATCTATTTCCACTTTTTCCCATATCAGTGAAATACCAGTGATTCATAAACTAGGAACAGCATTTCTACATGGTGTATCATCCACTAGCCTGGTTTTGTTCATGTTCCTTTTCCAACAGAAGTCATTATGCATTTTAACTATCTAATTATGCTTTTCTTCTCTCCCCGATACTTGTGTTATTATCAGCTTAAACTTTTCCCTATACGTTAGTTGTTCTGACATCTTCTGTCTAGTACACAGGTTTCTAGTTCTGGTGCAGACACAATTATCTTCTCTTCCTATCTTAGGGAATTGCAAATAAATTAGTTTCCCAGATCTTTATTTCTTTTTAAATTTTTTTTTGTGCTACATGAACATTCACTTGTTCTCTTTAGCCATTCTCCTTTTTGGTATTAGTTTTATCATCCTGATTGACCTATTTCTTGCAAGGTTGACTTCCCTTCTGCTGAGTTAGAGGGCATCTAGGTTGTTGGCCTTTTTCCTTAAGAAGATGGGCAATGTCCCATACAGCCAAACCGTTCTGCCATTGAGGGTTGCTAACACATCTGTTCTCTGGGTTAATCTTGGAACAAAGGGAAACCTAATGTTCGACGATCAGTGGCAATTTGAGAAGATGTGCAATAGGGAACAGATGTTGCATCTGGATATTCATCCCAGTGCATCCGTGTGCTGGCTGACAGTTCCAGTTTATCCGAGTTGGACCCACACCAGCTGGCTTTTATCCAGATGCCAGACATGTGTCTAAGAAGGGGATGAAAAACCGCTGGGCATCTATGAGAGGTGACATATCTCACCACACCAGAGACACTGCAGCCCAGACCTCTCCAGGCATGCCTCTGGCATCCTGTGGGAGTGGTGGTGGAGGAAAGCAACCAGGTGCAGGCTCCCTGTCTTTGCCCAGTGCCCTGTGGACTTCAGCAGCTTCGGTGATTTCATCCTAGCCACAAATCTGCACTCAAAATGGCTGACTGCTGCATTCTGTACATGCTGTACACAGAACAGGCAGGCTGGAGCTTAGCTGTAACTTCTAAAGATTTGGTTTGCGTAAACCACCTTTGCTTCTGTAGCACAATGTTTTGCATAACAGGGATAAGCACTCCTATGGAGGTCTGCATTGCTTGTGAGTGGATAGTGATTCTGAAGCTCCACTGTTGCCTTTGAGGGGTTTATCTACTCTCCTAAAGAGGACCCTCACTGAGAAAAATCTTATGTCTGCCAGGCTTTCCTCTCAACCAGCTAATTCATTTCCATTGTAATTTCCCATTTCAAGAAAGTTCACATGTTGTGGTGGGAGGGGTGTGCTGTGGAGCCATGCTTTGTGCTGTCCTGCTGTAGGCAGGGGCAGCATGGCCAAGCAGGGGAGACAAGGGGAGGGATGGCCTAGAGAGGGCCTTTGACAGAGACACAGCCCTCGGCTGGCAGTGCTGAGGGAAACCTGTATAGGTACACTGCTATAAAAGAAATGGGGGAAGGGGGAACCAAAGAAACATAAGTTGCTGCCTGTAGTGACTACAATTGACTGTGTAGTAATCCAGGGAGACAGCTCCAGGGCTCGGCACACTCTGAGCTTGCAAGGGCCCAAATACAGTGAGGGGCACAGTGTGCACTGCAGGGTACGGAGCTGTCCAGCTGAGTGCAAAGCAAGCTGTAGCTTTTCACAGTTGGGCTGTTTCCTCTTGGAACTGAGTTAACGTCAGCTCTGGCAGCTTCCATGTACTCAGGAACAGAATCACAGAACCATTTATGTTGTAAAGGACTTCTAAGATCTTCGACTCCAATTGTGAACCCAGCAGTAGCTTTCCCTTGATAAGTTCTTGGCAAACTCAAATTACTCGATAAATAGTAGGTAATGTCAAACTTAAATTATATTTTACAGAAATTAATTTATTTTCCTCGCACAATGTTGTTGAGGAAAGAAGAGAATAATTGTTGTTTTGTAAAACTTTAGTGACAGGTCAGATGATACACTATTGTGGGAGTAATTCTGGGGTCAGCTAAAGTGAAGATGTATTTTACCCAGGGTATTTATTGCTTCATTTTTAAGTGTAGTGTCTCATAACTGTAATTAACTGTATAGTCCTTTCCTAGGGAAAAATGTTGACTTGAACTGTGAGCATAGCTCTATAGACTTTTTTTGTATTTAAATGCTTTGGATTTGTGGGTTTTTTTGGCTTTTATGCCACTGTTGATACCACAATTTATTTCCTGATTTCAGCCAGTTCATATAGAATGTTTTAAAAAAACTAGATCCCCTAACTCACAAATCTTACTGTTCACTGAGTCGCTAATATGAATATTTTCTGTTTATGTATGATCTCACTGAATTTAGATTGTAATGTTAAAGGTGATCTTCAGCAGAATCCTGTAGCTAGAATTTAAGAGAAGCAGCTGTTGTATTTAAAATTAGCACATAAAGTGTCATTAAAATAATGATAGAGGTTCACAGAGTTGCATTGTAAGTGCTAATCATCCTATCTTGTAGATGAGTTGACTGCTGTGCCTTACTCCATGGTGCTTCATGGGTTTGGATGATTGGCCTAAATTAATCAGTAAAAGGCTGGAGGTGGGGAAATAGGAGCACAAATATGCATAATGTGTCATGTCTGCCAAATATGTGCCAGCTGAACCCATCAACTAAATTAACATTTCTTTCTCCATCCTTGACCTTTGCCAGTGTCACTGTTAGGTGTAAAGTATTATCCTCCATGGGGTGTCCTGAGGATTTTCAGTGTACTGACTTGAATTGGCAGGGGAAGAAAAAAATTACAATGGACTGGGGATATTATAAGTTGTATGGGGAGCTAGCAAACTACCAGAGTTGGAGGGTTTTTTGGCAAGCTAAACTGTCAACATGAAGAAATGATTCACTAAGATTGTTCAGGGAAGCTGTAATTATAATTGTAATTCACGATGGCTTTTCTCTGTTTGTTTAGCCAAGTTTTCATAAAAGGACTTGGTTGGTCAAGTCAGCACACATACCTTTGCAAATGTGCACTGCTCTTTTATTGTTTATCTGCTCACAAATTCAGTGTTTTCCATCATCATGGCTGGGCTTTGAAAACGAAGATTTGAGAAGGGCTCTACCCACGCTTGCTACAAGCGCGCTGATGGCTAAAAAGGCCAATGTGAGATAGACAGGTCCGGTTGCAAAAGGCACAGCAGAAAG
>JAWWLV010000045.1:33845730-33910370 GCA_035041135.1 Platyrinchus mystaceus | reverse complement strand
TGTTCAAGGACAGACGTATTGGTCACATAATCCATCCAGTGGATGTTTAGGATTGTACGGAGGCAGCGCTGATGGAAGCGTTCTAAGAGACGCAAGTAGTACACTGGAAAAGACTAAAAATTGTGTAAGACTGGAGTTAAGTTGCAAAGAATGCGTAAACGGTTAGGAAGTCTTATAATATTGGAGTAAATTAGGGAGTAGAAGTGAAATTGAGGGAATAAAGTTGGATTTTTTTTTTTTTTTTAATGGAAAGCCACTACAATGGTGGTATTTGTAGGTCAGTATCTGTACACATGAATGGATTGCAGCCTCTTCTCTTTCAGGACTTTGATGCACTTTAATAAATTTCTGTCTACTTTAAAGTCTGTATGAGCACACAAAAAAATCTTTGAAGAAAGGGTTAGTAGCCTAGACATCTGGGAATTTCAAAATAGATTGTGCGTTTAACAAAATGCTGACCAATCTTTCATGGCCTTTTTATACTGAAGTGCTGTTATTCTGAAATTTGTACTGTTTTGTACTATGTTGGAAACATTTATTTTTATGAGCTTTGTGAGAATACATGTTACAGTATTTTTTTAAAAGAGAGACTAAAATGATTCTTCAATACTTCCAGTATCTAGTTTTTGCTTCTTACAGAGAAACTGTGTATCAGACTTGCAGCCAGCCATGCTCACTGCAGTTAGCCGGGATATTCAGTGGGAAGCTGCTACTGTAGTGATGTGTTTTGTCATAGCTGCATTTAGGAATGTGATATTAAGTATCCCATTTTAGAAATGCATTTAGAAATGATGAGGTATGATTTGTGATGGATTTTTGCATACTTTATGTTATAAAACATAATGCGGTATCACCCCACAGAAAAATGTATTAATGGTGAGTATGTATCTTGACTTTGACAATGCACTTAGAGAGCAAAAACCCCTGTATGTGCCTGAATATCTGCAAAACCAGGACAGGTAATCCCACTTCAGGGAAGCATCCCAAATCGAGAGAGCATCCACCGCATGTTTGAATCTAAAGCATTCTGGTAACTTTAAAATCCCACTGCCTTTTCATTGGACTTTATTAGGAACAAATGATCCCTTAAATTGGCATAATTTTTCAGAGCAAGGGCTTAAGAAAAATTATTGCTTTTACTACTGGTATAGTAGCCAGTCTGACTGAAATGAAGATATCCTGGCAATGTCAGTGAACAGAGTAATTATTTTGTGTTTAAATTCCTTATTTTAACTTCTGATTTAATTTGAATAAATCTATTAGGAAGGGATAATGGGAACATTTTAGTCTTCATCATAATTTTCATTGAAAAGAACATCTTGAAATAACCTATATTGTTTGTATGGATCATTGCATATATATAGATCTCGTCATGAACTTGGGGAATAGACATTCTTTGATCTCTGTTGTCATTTTATTCAACTTTTAATGAACATTTTACATGCAAGTCTCAACAGACTTTTATTTTATACTGGAAGCAGTGGGAGCAATCCTGAGGCTAATCCAGTTCCTGAAAAAATCATGCCAGAGAGGAAAAAAATTGCAAAACAGTGGTGGTTAAAGAAATAATTTCTGTGCCGAGACTTTATGTTCACTTTGTTTCATCTTTAGGTTTTCATTGACACTTTTATATTTTTATTTCATCCGTATAATGCCAGCAGTAGCACTGTCATTGTTATCTGTGCTTCTCTGCTAAGCAGAATATTGAAGGAGGTATCTGAACCAAAAATTCCTGCATGGTTGCAAAAGTGGTAAGAGTTTTGTTTCCTGAGCTTCATACCTTGTTCTCAGTTCCCACTCAGATTCTTTGAGCTGGTGATGGTGACAGAACATAAATACAGCTCTCACTAGCTTCCTTTTTCATTGGCATCTTACAGCAGGAAGTGTTAGGCCTGAGCAGAGGAGACAGTTTGGGAAGGGAAGCAATAAGGTATTAGCTCCTGCCCTGAAACTGGTGTCTTGGTGTCTCTTGCCAAATCCACTTCTCCAGTGGTTTCTCCATTGGCCTTTTGCTATTAGGAATAGGAACTCAAAGCTCAGGACTTTAGTCTTCTGTGTGATTTCAAATCAGGCTGACTTCAGTTGTACTGTGTAATTAGCAAAGGAAATATAACTGGTTAGAGGAGCTTGGGAGGGGATTGAGAAGGAGCTGAGAAGTAGGATTAGTCTCTTTCCATTCATCCCTCGCATACTTCTACTTCCTCTCTTTTTCTTCTGCAACCTGATATAGTTTTGTTTTGCTCTTCTGTCTTCTTCCTTACCTGACACACAGCATCCTATACATTGCATATATTTATTTCCTCTTACATTTTATGTCAGACTTCACCTCCTTTTTATTCCTCTAGTCTGTATATGCTCTTAAAATATATTGACCCTACAAAGGGAAGAAGCGTGGGCTCAAGGAAGCAGACAAAAGGAATGCTGCTGTGGAACATGCAAAAGCACAGCTCTGTTGTTTAGCATCTCTTGCCTCTAGTCTGACCTTACACAGGAATATGAAGCATGGGAACTGCTTTTACAGAGCTGTTCAGTGGAAGCATCTTTTGACAGAGAGAACAAAATTTTTATGATAAGCTCTGAGATAGAATGGGTTCAGAAAGCTTAGAATCAATGCCACCAGCTCAGCTGCCCTACAACTCCCTCAAGGACAAGTCTGCTCGGGTTTGTACTTTGCATGGAAATGGCAGGTGACTGGCAGCTCTGAACAACCATAAACCTCGTAAACAATGAGTTATTATTATTTATTCTCTTAAGGCAAGAAGACAGGAATAGTAATGGAATTTCTGTGGAGTATCAGAGACAAGGGGGAAGAGTTAGCAAGATGTTTTATAAGTCTCACAAAGAGTAATTTGAGTCCTGTATTATGCATAGCGAAAGGCAGTTTTTTTCTGCTGGTAGACCTCTTTAGGTGAGTTTTAATGTGTTTGTTTTTCAAAGTGATTGATGGGAACCCTGGTTAATTTTGAAGTAAATCTGCCTAGACCTTTAACTTACAGTAAGCAGTCTTCCCCTCCCTCCCCACAAGACTTTTGGACTAAGGATGTTCTATTTATTTGTTTATTGCAAACTCTGCAAGGGCTTCTTTGGTCCACAGAAGTTCTTCCTGCTCATTGCTCATACAGCACGCTCACCACTGATTCTTCATATCAGCCAGTACTTTCTGCACTCTTCCATCCTCTACACCCTGCCCTGCTGATGCTTCCATCTCCTTACGTGCTCATGCACTTTCCCCCTGGAAAGGTGCCCTTCCTCCAGGGGACTGGACACCTCTTCCTATGCTCTGTTCTCAAGGAATGCACCAGGCAAGCTGAAAGCACACTGAACTGGCACTGTCTATCAGAGAACTTAACAGTACTTTGTCTGCAGTCAACAGTTTTCCTAAATCCTGTTAGGAAATGTTTTCAGAAGTGTTTACATTTCTAGCCAGCCATTTCGAGCCTTTGTAAGAGCTGGAAGTCAGAATGTGTTGGCTATGGAAGGCAGGAACTTGTTTTTCTTCAAGCTGTTGGGGCAGATGATGGTGCCTATTAGTCTTAATGGCTTTATTTTTCTTTGTTTAGATACTTAGTGATGTTGCACACCTTGATAATTAGATTGCAGCAAAGGCATCTCTTTTTTCTAGGGACCTTTCAAGAGATATGTCACAGTAGTCAGTGATCTTTCAGGGCTTGACAAAGGTTAAAAGCCTCTGCCTTAACTAGCAATTCTCGTGGGTCTCAGTGGCTTGCTTTGCTTTCTTACAGTCTAAATGAGTGTGTTCAACTCAACTCTTCGACTGTGCAGCAAAGCGCTTGCTTTGTGCAATACGGAACTCATAGCTTGGAATAGTTGGCACTTTTTAAAAATGCAAGTTATTTCTCAATACACCCTAAAGATCAAACTTCTGCTGTCATCTGTAAGACATCATGCCCTGGTTAATGATATAGATACTGTCCTCTGTGTTTTCTTGCTGATTTGGTCAATAAAATTCCAGCTGTGCCTCCAGTTGTATCTTCTGCTTGATAGGGGTGGTGTTGCTGGTTGGGTGGCTGCTTCCTGACATGGTTAATAAGATATTACTGTTGCCTTGATTTCAAAGCTACAGCAAGTAGTTGAAAGCATCTTGGTCTTTCCATGCTTAGGAATGTTTCTCCCTTCTTTCTCAATGGCAGTTTACATTAATGTGTACTGCATTCTGCACCAGACTCCTTTTAGAGACTTCAGATTTTGAAGGAGGTAGTGTCTTTGTGAGATAATGGTTTGGCCTCTTTGGCTTAACTTTCTTTTTTCAGAAGCCTAGTACAGATGTGTTTCATAGTCTGCATAGTATGCAGATGATAATATATTTAGCACTTGATTGGGTCTGAAGTCTTATGCACCACATCCTATTAGTACTCTGTATTCTGCTCTGGCTCTTAAAATCAGCTTGGTTTCCCTCAGTCTTTCATTATAAAACCTGGACAAGGCACCGGCTAGCCATGGTAGAGTGATCTAGACTCTGACATCCATCATGCTGTTAGTCTGCTGAAACCAGGCCTTATTTGAGCTTCAGAATAGGGCCAGTCCGGACAGTTTGAGTTTCTGCTTTAAAAACTTTGTTTCTGCAGAGACCTTTAGCTGTGTCAGGTTGATTCAAGTTATTTTTAATGTGTGGTATTTTTCCTGTTATTTTTTTAATTGCTTTCTGATGTCTATTTTGAAATTATTTTATGAATCTAATTAACCCATTGTTAAAATTAAACATGTGCATGGATGCACACATATTATGATAGATCTGAAAATGCTGTCAATATGCTAGTAACACAGAGAAAGATTTAATTACCGCTTCACCATTGCTGAAGAGTTGGTACGAAACATTTAAGTAGAATTTTCACACTATGGAAAAATTCAATCCGTAGTTATTCCTCCTGCAGCTGTGGCAGGCAGTAAGTTGATGCTGTCTCATTGTTTCTAGGAGATTCAGAGCCAAATGTGTTGTAAAGGTGCAGCTGTGAATTCCTAAGAGAAGGAGTCCTGGTTAAAAGGCTTGGAAGATTGGTGCATGGAAAGATGACAAATTATTTGCCTGCCTTCTTGAAGGTTATTGGGTATAATTATTCATGTATGCCACACATTCATCTGTATCTATTTCTTTAGTGTTACATTTTCCATAGGATTACAAAAAGCTGATTTAGACATGGACTAAGTTGCATGTAGGCAAAGATGTGGGCAAGCCATTTTAATCATTACCATTTCACAGAATTTGAGGAATACTGCAGACAGTGAACTGCTTGCCCTAAATAAGCTTTGAGATTAAATAGGACTCGGGAGACACTGGCAAATAAAGAATATTTGACAGGTTAAAAGGCTTGCCGTAAAGAACTGCGTGCATGGATAGATGCTGTCTGGAGCACAGAAGGTGGCCTAGGCTTTATGTGAGCTTTAAATAAGACAAATACTTGCATATTGCTTTGTCAACTCGACATCTCTTTTGTTGCTATGCTTTGTTCCCACTCCTAAAAGCACACAGCACTTTATTTAAAAAAACTCTTACTCTGCACTGTGTTCAAACTTGTCACAGCTTCCAGAAACAATGAAGCTTTGCTGACAAGTGAGCTTAGTCAAAATTATTGTGTAGTCTCTGTGGATATATAGAGTAAACTCTTCCAGGGCAGGGGCTCTAAGTAGGACAGTATTTCACAAGGCATGAGGAAGGTGCCAGGTTTATGGCCTGACTCCTGAAAAATACGCATTCTGAAGGGTCTGTTTTTCACTAAGCCTGGGCTGTGCCAATTTAGACTAATGTGCATCATTTGGACTATAAATAAGAAGGGCAATCCCACTGGCATGCCAGTGTAAATACACTGAAACTGGTATAATGTTTATGCATCTCCTAGTGGCAGGTTAAAATTATTTTATGAATCAAATAAAGCTTGTTAGCGGGATTAAAAAGGATAAGTATAACGCTGTAAATTTATACATTACTAAGATGCAAAAGTGTGCTTTACTCTTAATGTTGTCCACATTTGAGTTAAACTTGTGCAAATTTTTGCTTTAAAATCAAATGAATACTCCACCAAATTAATATCCTAGTCAGTGTTGTACACTGTGTTTCAGTGACAATATCAGCCAGTGTTTGTGCTAAGTCATGCCCAGTAAGAAGAACTGGTAGGATCCTAGCCGTAGGCTCAGTAATCTGTGTAATTTCTGGAATGAACTGTGTACATGAGACTTTTTTTTTAAGATCTTCTGAAGAGGGAAAGATTGTTTTTAGGAGTAATAGAATGACAGTTAAAGCAAGGAAAGAAAATTGCAGACTGATGGAGGGAACTATTTTCCAACTGTGAGATCTGATGTATCCTGTGGAGCAGCTTCCAAAGGAAGGCAATGAAGATGTCATCACTAGAGACACTTACAGACACAAGTAGGCTGAAAAATACACTATATAATTTACTGCAAATACATTAGTACAGCACTGGAGTCAAGGCAGGATAACTAACCTAATGAAAAAATTACGATTCCTAATTTCTCGTCTTTGAAGATTATGTTGTGACTCTGATTATTCTTATTTTTCCTGAAGCAAACTAAACACCTGTTTTCTAAACATTTTAACATATTTTACTTATTTTTTATGCAACTTGAATGACAGTCTCACTGTCTCAGCTATTAACCCTTGTCATTGCCTTCCCCCAGCACACATGCAACTAGCTTCTGCTTTCCCTGGCATGCAGTAGAAAAGTTCCTAGTTGACATCCTCTCTTCCCCCAGTCCCTGCCAATGGTAATGCCAGCAGTCTGGACAGATGTTCCTGATCTGCCTTGTGTTGTGGTCTGCACAGGTAGAAGATGGTAGGTATTTTCAAGCATCAGACTGTAGGGAAAACCTCCCCTGAGATTGGGCTGAAGAAGCACAGGCACAGTTGATGCACAAAAACATTATAGTTAAGATTTGCTGGTACAGTGGAGGTGCCATGCAGGATATGCACAGCTCAGATGACCAGCATGTATTTCTTCTGTTGCATTTTAGCCACAAATGTAATAGCAGATCATACCACACATTATGTTTTGTTAATAGACAGTGAAATGCTGTCCACCAGGAAGCCAGTTACCTTCTGTCCCAAGGGAGGCACAGTGGTGGGCAGCCACTGCATTCAAGAGCATGGTGGCTTTTTATCTCTGGTAGACCTGGAATGCAGGGAATTTGGGAGGATTCAAGGGAATACATGTATATAATTGGTTAAACTAGGCAGAAACACATCCAAATATGGTTAAGGGAGATACAGGAAAAGGGGAAAGCTATAAATCTTAAGTATCTCTAACCAATGAACAAAAGTGTTACAATAAACTTATAAGAAAAGGTGTTAATTCTAATCTAACTGTAGGTTACATATAAAGTAAGATTCCTTTTACCATCATCATTAATAACTTGAATAAACATAACGTTTTATAACATCACAGGCAGTCTTTGAGGTAGGCTTGTCGGTGTCAGAGTTCCAGCTGCATTCCAAGCTGTTTCTCTCACTCACTCCTCTCTTCCTTCAGAGATCTCTCTCCATCACACATAAGCATCTCTTGGTAAACTCCCCACAGCTTAGCTTGAGGGCATTGTCCCAGAGCCACGGGATATGGCTTGGCCCTGTTCCCCCTAATCAGCTATCTCTGCCTTCCCAGCCTGTCTGGAAGGGGTAGTTAAATAAAGGGTAGAGAGTAAAAGGTGATACTAAGGTAATTGATCAATTTTAAAATAAATATCTATTCATAAAGGTATTTTTCTGTGAGGCATTAATGTCATCTGGTTTTCTGTCCCTCAGCCTCTGCCTTGGCTCAGGTCTTGCTACTTTGCACCACTCCCTTCTCCAGGAGCCTTATTGGAAGTTTTATCATGTTGACATTGATGTACATCTGTCAGTATTGGCTCAAACATTCTTGAGGGATGCTGATTTAGCATTTACCAGTGTTAAACAAGGTAATTGAATTAATGTAAAAAAATGTAATATAAAGAAAACAGGGTTTTATATATATTTTTTCCCAAGAAAGCTTATCTATGACACTTTCATCCAGTGCCAGCATGCAGCAGTACCTAAGAGCAGTATGGTGTTCCTAAAGACACATGCAAGAAGGACAACAAAACTTCCCTGTGGACCGCGGTGTTCAGAACAGAAAGTGTGGCTTGGAATATCTGGAAATATTTCTTGTCAATAATATCTATATCACTTAGGAATTTCCTTTTAAATTAAAAGCTTTATAGCCCCATCCTCTAGAATAATGTTTTCCGCAGAAGTTGTAGGCACAGAACAATCCCAGACTGTCTCAGAGAAGAAAATAGTTTACATCCCCATTTTCTTCAAGCTTTTTCACTGTCCCTACTTCTTCAGTTTCTAGCTGTTCTGGTTAAGCCTCACACATTTCACTTATGTGATGCCTCTGTTATTTCCATAAACAATAAACAGAAGCTCAAGACAGAGTGAAACTCACTTTGAATTCTAAAATTATGTAACACTTCAGTGACAATTCTGGTTTATGGAACTCATGCTTAATGCTGTATAAACAAAAAGACATATTTATCAGATTTGAAGTAGTTTGTGGTTGGGGTATTATTTAAATAGGATTACTTCTAAATTAGATAATCCTCTGAAGTGAATTTCATCGTATGCTAATATCTCTTGATACATGTTTTTGAGCTTTCTGCACATCTTGCATGTTTTAAATGGTCTTGGAAAGTTCTGCATTTTCATGAGCAAAGCAGCTTTGGGAGGAGATCAGCATACTTAGCCATTTAGGAAACCAGGCATTTCCATTCAGGTGCCTGAGCACAGGCTTAGGAAATTAACTTTGGACAAGCAAACTTGGAGGACATTCAGATCGTTTTTCAAACAGTCAAGCTTGCTGAGGTATTGGAAATGGATTCGCAGTTATGCATAATTACAGTACCCTGCTTCCCTTGCTTCTAGATTAAAACTGAGCTGCTACTGTAATAAGTAACCATATAATTCGGAAAAATAGAATTAAATTTACATAAAGTATAATAAAATTGAATAAATTTTCACTTTAGAGAGACAACACAGTTATTCATTGATGCTATAACTGTTAAAATTAAGTTTCTAAGAAAACCTGAAGACACGTCTGTTACACGTGGGAAAGAAAATTACCCGAGGAGCTATTCTAACTCTTCTTTCTCATAATTTTTCCATGTCACACACACCACCAAATGTTACTTATGGAAGCATTTCAAACCCTCTGTTTTCTTAATAAAGACTGCTGGAGAGCACTGAGCACGGAATTTGATAAGAAAGGATTAAGATTAAATACATTCATATTTGTCCTACTTGGAACCTAGTTCATTAATGGCTACTTTACATGCAGCACTTAGGAAATTTTAGATATTTCTAAGCACTACCTCGAAGAACAGCATTGCCATTTCAAAAATGAAGTCTCGTTGGCAGGATTGAAGCCATAGCTCTAAACAAACTCAAAAGATTGTTATTCCTCTGCACCAGTAGGAGAAATTAATGCTTGCTTTCGTGACTGGAGCTCCCATAACGCATCTGAAAGGGTTAGCATACGGGCAAAGCAAATTGTTGACAATTTGTTGTTTCATAAAGCATATATGTTCAAAATCTGTACATTATACATCTGGTGAAAAAGCCTAAGACAATTTTGTCCCTTTTTTTCAACAATTTATAGTCTGTTATGCACTGACACAGCTGTGGTGACATTGTAGTAAACACGAATGTTCCAGAATGTTAATTTTTCTCCAAACTTTTGCATTATTTAAAAACAAATCTTATTAAAAAAATCCTCCTTTCCCAGGAAAAATACATTCTCCGATATATTTTTTCATTACTGTTGTCAATAACAGTTACTAAGGATAAAAGCTAGGCCAGACTAAACCATTTGTGCCAAATCTCCCATCAACAGCCAAAGTAAAATTCCCACAATGCACTGCCTCCCAGCAAATTTTAATGTCATTTATCGATTCAAGTGTATTCATTAATTCATTTGTAAAACCTGGCAGGTTTGGAACTTCCATTTACCTTTATAAGCTTTTAAAAAAAGATCTCAGTAATAATATTCTTGTTATGATTAATTTGTGGCTGTTATAGATTCAGTTAAGTTGTGTTGGTGTCTACTGATCGTGACTAATACTGGTTACGTGGATCAAGGTATTGCATAAACATTCAAAGTTATTTAGTCAGTTCTCATTCAGAATTATTTAGTCTTCAAGTTCAGGGAGAAAGATTTTTCCACTCTCTTTAACAGGAGTCCTCTCAGATGAAAGCTGTGGGGCAGCATCATAACCAAGCTTCAACTCCCTTCTCAGTGTTTTTTCCATCACATTGCTATAGATCAAACTGAAAATTACATTTTTCAGAATTTGTAACTCTTCAGCAAAAATGTTTAGGCATTTTTACTAGAACAAATAACTAGAATTTAGAAGATGAGCTTAAGCAAAGGTCCTCATAACTTTGTAGTGGCTGGGCTGCTCACAGGAGTGCACAGGTGATCTTGAATTGAAATTTCCTCTTCTGCTCGATCCAGTGCAGAGCTTGGAATTGATTGTAGAGGAGGTAGTTTTAATGCATTTTACTTTGTATGACTTACCTAAACTTGATCAGAGCAAGCAAGCAAGCCTGAATGATTGTGTAGCTGGGAGTTTGGGTACTTTCTGTGAATGTGAGAGTGGGGTTCAATTCCCTGCTCCAATAACAATTTCAGCTTTCTTAGAGAATAGAAGATTTTTAACAAAAAGGTATGAGTTTAGAAGAGAGTAAGTTGCTGCAGGAATGGTCCTAAAAGTTTTACCAAGACTCTTTGGAAGCCTTCATCAACTTCAGAGCTTCTGTAAACCATAGGCATCAGTGATAAGTGTTTTATTTTTATCTGTGAAAGCCTCCAGCTGCAAGCAGTGAAGATAACCGATATGCTGTAGCTTAGAATTTACCAACTGTCACTAGTATGATACTGTGTAAAAAAATATGCTTTTAGATAATGCTGAGCTTTATGCCATTTAAGATAAAATTCAAGATAAGTTTCAGATATAGAAAGTACGAGAACCTATGATATTTTGTGGTGTACTGGCAGGATTCATAAAAATCTGTTGCTTTTAGTGAAAAACGTTCTTTTCTATAAAGTTAAGCAGCAGCAAATTTCAGTGAATGGAATATTACAGATCTACGAATGCCTGAAGTAATAACTCAAGTAATAACTGTGACTCTGGTGCTCTTATTTTTTTTAGAAACTAATCTTGGAGATGTTTTTCTCTCAGTTGTAATCATCCTCTTGACAATTTGTTTTGTTGTCAATCTCTACCTCTGTACAGGTATGTGATTCTCTACTTATCTGAGGTACATGCTATCTCAAATGGTGTAACAACACCACATAGAGTCAACCTTACTCCTCCCATACACTGAGACAGCTGTAGGTTAGCCAGCTGAAGATGTAATGTGCTTCCTTGTGGAGTCTTAGGACTTTTATTAGTTGGAGATTCTTCACAGTGGCAACATTAGAGGAACACCTCTGATTTGACTTGCTTGGGTTCCAAAGTCTGCTTAGGACCTACATGGTCAAACTTAAAAGTGGTTTAAATTCAGTTCTTCCTTGGCCAAAAAATAGCTTATCCTGTTGTGAAACATTAAGTAAAGCTGTTGGAGAATGAGAATGAAAAACTGAAAGATGGAAACTGGTCTCCCTCATAATATTTCACATCTACTGTTGAAAAAATTTAGTTTTGCTTTCAAGCTCCTCAAAATTCCCGTGTTTGAAATTTCTCGCTTACAAATTTGATGGCATGTCATTTTCTGTGCTCCCAGAGAAATGCAAATTTTTCAGCAGAGCAGCAGGTACAAGTGGTGACATAGAGCTGAGGACGAGCGATTGTGTGGGAGGCCAAAGGTATGACAGTGAAGCATCTTCACGTTTCCTCTCCATGTAGGAAGGGCAAAGTGGCAGCCTCCGAGTTGTTCAGTAGCTGTTCCCAGTGGGGTGGGAAGAAGCTTCCCCTTCTTATCCAACAAAATTGCAGCTGTGCTTAGTCATTTTCTGGGGCCGCTTGGTGCTGCACAGGATTTGGACACGTTTACAGGGTTCAGGAATTATTGCATGGACGTGTGGCAACAGCAGTGAAGAAGAACCCGTTCTTAAGACCTGAAGGAGGGAGTGCCCTTAGGCTTTACCACATCTGTAAACAACATTCTCGTGTCAATAGCTCTTACAGCCCCCAAGAGAGACATGGAAATGGTTCAGTGCCCATAAACTGCCTGAAACGTTCAATGTCTACACTTGGCTGTAGAGGAAGTATCTTTAGGCTTTCCTTTTATCCACTGTTATGTGCCCCCCTTTGGTATCCTTCAAAGGATATTAAACTGAATGCAATAAGTATGTAAAGATTTCGTATGGTCATTTTGCTGACATAGTACCAAGCATTTCATATGTATTTGTACACATTGTCCAGTGTATAATCCTTATAGGGTTACATTACTGTTTGTTTTTTGCAGTCTCTAGACCCCTTAGTTTTGGACAGAGGCTTGCCCCATAATAAGAGCAATGCAGAATGATATAAATGGGTCACAACATGGTCCCTAACTCAAAGAGTAAATCATTCAGTTACAGTATAAAGATGCCACCATGGTAAAAATAGGCAGGGAAGTGCAAAAAGCTGTTTAACTACCTCAGAAGCAATAGCTAAAGGCAATAAGCCTACAATAATAGCTGTAAGCAGTAGGAGTACTTGCTTGTTCCCTTGATTGTTATCTTTGCAGTCTTTAATGAGAAGAATTGTTTGCAGGGCACTGAAAGGATGATGTGCAAGCTACTATTACTGTTGTTTGGGGCTGTTTCATGAGGACAAGTAATAGGAGAAGACAAGAAGGTTATTTTGCTTTGCTGGTTGAGAATCTCAGTAATGTGCAAGGTGTAACCTCTGAGATTATAATTGTTTTCTGCCAGGAAAAAGTGAATTAATACAATGTACATCTTGTTCACTATTGGACATTTACAACTGTAAGAAACATGCAAAGTATGAATTCGGGGGTGGGGAACGAACCCTGCTAGTTAACAGTGTAAGAGGTTTGGTTTCCTGTAGTCACTGAATAAAGAGACCTGCTGACATAGCAGTCACCTTTATATGACCTACTGACTTCCTAGAAATTGTCTACCCTGGGTTGTGTAATTTCTTAGCCAGAGGAAATTACAAGGGAAAAAAAAGCCAATGATGTAACAAATGAAGCCGCACGAGTTTATGGGCATAGCTAAGATAGTCCTGCTATAGGGAATGCGGCCACCTGTGGTGCAATTCCTTCAGAAGTGGGCAAGAGCTGGTGCTTCGAGCAGCAAGGGTTTGGGGCTGTGTGTTCCAGGTGAAGGTGTTTTTGTGCTCAAGGTTGACACAGCTTGGCCTGTGAATTCTTTATGGGTTGTGACTTGCTCCATGCTGATGATATGTTAGTACTAGGGGTGTAACCAGCTGAGATTGATGCTTCTGAAGCTAGCCTCTTTCTCCCTCTGCTTTGTATGTGTGGCTTCTTAAAATACATCACAGCTTTGCCTGATGTTATTATCTCCTGTTTGCAGGGGGAATGCTTCATACCCTTTTGCTCCTTTCCTTTTTCAGTGTTTTGGCTTGCTCAGTTGGGTTTCATCTCTAAGTCTATCAGTGCTGTAGAAGGGGAAGCTGGTAATACAAAACACTCATACAAATCCCTCCTTAGGCACTGCTGTTGTGAGACATTTTTGCATGTTTTACAGCCCTCCCTGATAACTATAGCGTGGATGAGGGCATCAAGAAATCATAATTTGATTCTTGTGGCCACGCAGCTTTGTTAATATGTACAAACAGACTCCTTTTTGGGCAGCATGAATGGCATCATGACGTTTCAAGGTTATCACGGTTTTTACTTACTGTGTCTATTTCTGCGTCTTTCTGATCTTTATATTACTTTCCTGTCTCAATTAAGCATCTCAGTAAGGCTCAGTAAGCATTCTTTCTCCAGGTGGTTGTATTTGTTTTCCTTTGCTTCTGGGAATCCTTTACACTGATTTCTAGTTATGTTCCAGTGTGATTTTACTGTTAAATGGGCATTGGAAGAAAATTCCTTGTAGTTCTGGGAACTGCTTTCCAGGCCACCGATGATACAGTGGCTCATTGTTCTTCCCCAATAATAATTGGGCATATTTTACACTAACAGGAATTCAGAAGTTTATGAAGGAACTTTTTGGGCCCTTTGTTTTGCTATGGAAATTTGTGAGCAGATTAAGAAAGGTAACACGATTACATGCCCACAGTACCTAACCCATATAAGCATCTGATGAATTTCCAGTGTTAATAGGCTTCAATTAAAGTACTACCTTACTCACCTATGCAGTCTCAGTTAACTTTCATATCTGCCAGTTGTTGTGTAGAAAACACTAGAATTTTTGCTCAGGCTCCCTATTAAGTATTTGAATGTGCACTCCTCTCCACTCATTGGTTGCTGTTGACCAGAAAGACTTGCAGGCTTGTGCTCTGTTCTGAACTCAGGATAACCGCAGGTATTCCCAGTTCAGTGCAATATTGCGAAAAGCGTCTTTCAGCATGAGAGTG
Organism: Platyrinchus mystaceus; assembly: GCA_035041135.1. NCBI lineage: Eukaryota > Metazoa > Chordata > Aves > Passeriformes > Tyrannidae > Platyrinchus > Platyrinchus mystaceus. Next base: position 33,895,835 of record JAWWLV010000045.1, on the reverse strand, counting down.
GAGCTGATATACTCATTCTCTCAGTGACAAAGCTTCAGTGAAAAAGGTCTAGCAGTGAAAATTCTTCTTTCCTTTTTTCTTCTTTCCTTTTTTTCTTCTTTTTTCTTCTTTCTTTTTTTCCCATCTCCCCAATCTGATGGAAGTAATTTGTATGTAAAAAGTCTGACTAGGATAGGACTATTTTGTTCTGAAAATTGACAGATTTTTCATAGATAGGGCATATGTTCAAATAGGACCCAGAAGTCATCACTATGAATCGATTCTTGAGAAATTGTATTATGTTTCATGCCCACTTTTTAATAGAAAAATGTGTGTTTCACACTATCTGCTGTCACATTCAGCACCTGCAACTAAGTAATAATGAATGGGACATATAAGCCACATGTTAATGATGAGCTCAATTTCTTCTTGAGCCTTGTCTTGAGTTCAGTGGTGCCTCTTCTGTGAAAGAAAAAAAAAAATAATGGTACTTCCTTCAGAAGCCTTAGTTCATTCTTATTCTGCGTATGTAATGATATTAGCTTTTCCACTTTCTTCAAATGGAAGGCTAGGGCTTTACATACTGTTAATTGTGTACTTGGATCTGTGTTGATATTTTTCCAATGCTTCTCTAGATTTCCTGCAGCTGACAGCCTTATTTTCTTGGACTTTGTACTAGCATGCAGTATAGTCAAATCTATTACCTTTTCCCTTGTAACACTGTATCCTAAAGCAACGGGAGTTCATTTTACTGTAGAAAGAACAATTATATTGGCTGTTGAGGTATTTTATCAATATCTGTTCCTCACTACTTGCTGCATTTTCACCAAGGTTCATGACTACAAACCTGGTTTGGTTTGGGTTTTTGTATGTGTCTGTGTGGTTTTTTTGTTTTGTTTTGTTAGGGGGTTGGGGTTTTTTTGGTTATTTATTTAAGCTTTTTTATTGTTGCATCTGCCTAACAGTAGCAGAGTTCATTAAAGGAGTTCTGGGTTTAGAAGCTAACCAGCTCTTCCAGTCACTTCTTTGAGACCTGGTTTTAAATTAAAATATGCTGACTAAACCCTTATCTCACTGGTGTAAAAATGGACTGCTGTCTTTGATGCAAGTTTCTAAAGGAGTTTGAGACTTGCAAGATGTAAAGAGTGCAATTGGCAAAACAGGATTATAATGTCAAGAGTGTTATCTGAAAAGAAAAACTGATTCTCCAGAAAGTTTATATGGTTCTACTTGACCTGAGGATGCTATATTAGATAATGTAGTCTTTGATTCCTATGCTCATTGATCAGTATTTAAGCATGTATTTTTGCACATGCTGTAAATGCATCGATCCTTTGCAAGCTGAAGGGAAGTATGCAAACATAAGGATTTGATGACACTTCAAAGTCTTTGAGCACTCAATTAAAGGGAAAGCAAGACAGAAACCTAATTTCTTCTGATTACTTGTGTGTGATTGAAATAATAAAATGCATAATACTATTTCTTCGCTTTTATTCACATTTCTGTCTTGCACTTATAGCTTGTTCTTTTTAAAGCTATGATATAGTTAATTTTTTTCCCTACGGTCGTTCTGCTCTTAAGAGGGATGAAGAAGTGACTCACTTTCTGCCTAATGCTGTCTCTAATTGATGACTCATCTGCTTATTCCACCATTAGTGGTCTTTTATGCACTGAAGTGATCAGTAGGTGTTCCACATAGCTTCCTATCGAGACACAGACAGTTACAGTGGTGATTTTTAGGCACAAACGTGCCTGGCAAATTTGGCAACAGCTTTCTGATGTTTTTCCCAGTCAATCATTACAATAGAAAAGGAACCCCCCACTAACAGATCCCAAAGGAAAAGGAGTGCATCTTTACAGATATTCAAAATATTCAAAAGCTTCTGGAAACCTTTCACTCCTGAATAGGGATAGTATCTCTCTCACTAAAATCCTTGGCATGTGAAACTTCTTAACATGAGAAAAGGGAAATTTCTATCATTATGTTATAACTGAAAAGGCCTGTGTATATCAGGCCTATCATCAATATGTGTTATCTCCAATTTGAGTTTTAGCACATCTTTGCAGCTCTCCTATTCAGAGCCTTTGTCATTGAGTCTAAACATGGCATTGAACACTGAGTCAGCATTCAGAAATACCCATCCTGCTCACAGCAGCTCTTGTGATCTACATTACTAGTTCACACAGTATTTGGGTAAAAATTATGCCATTTTTAACATTATATTTAACAGTAACTGGAAGTGTTGCTTGTTTCTGTTTAGATGAGAGTCCTTACACAAAATCTGCAAACCAGGCAAAGGCACCTGATGGAGCACTGTCTGTGAGGAGACAGAGTATTCCAGGTAAGACTTGCTTTGCTTTTTATAACATCTAACTTGGTTTTGAACAAGGTAATACTAATCGAAACTCAACTAGTTATAAAAAGCAAATGAATTGCAGTTGCTACCAAGCAACTTTATAAAGAAGGTTCCATAGGAGCTGTAAGATGTTCCCAGAATTAGGTTACCTCAAGCTTTTGCTGTGAAGAACATCCCTGTATCTCTGTCTTTTGCAACAGGTTTGAGACATTGAACACAACAGCCATTTCATCAGAGACCCATGTATTTTCAGGCCCCATGAAATCTGTTCTTTGATACCTGGTTTTGATAGTGTAAGGAGATTGGCCCGTATTTTCTACTACTGATTGGCCAGGTTCAGAAATCTAACAGGGCAACACTCTGCCAGGGTTCTTGTCCTCATGTAATTTTCTGCCACACCTATGCCCATCCTTGTCTTTTGTGTCATCACATCCCACAAAGCTGGACCATTAGATAAATGCTTAAAATAAGTGATCTTTGAACATGTGTCTCTTTTATTTACTTCAAACAAGTTTGCAAAATATGCCCATGAAAAACAAGCTTGATATGCATATTGTGCAGAAATCTAAGGGATTTTCAACTCAAGTAATATTTTACAGAACTTTTAATGAAAACAAATGAACACTGAGAAAGGTTGCACACAAGTGGAATTACTGATGTCGCCAGTCTCACCTCAAGCACAGTAACCTCTGACTTGAAGGGAAGATGCATTGCAATAGAGATCAGAAACTGTAAGGTTGTGACAATGACTCATGTTAACATTACCTGTGCTCTTCGGCCTTATTGTTGAACAAAGACACACAACTTACAGTGTGTCTGTGGATGGGGGATGGAGCTCAGACCTTTACCACTGCTAGGCTCAAATCTCATCCCAATAGCTGTTGTGAACAGCAGAAGTACATTTTGTGAATGCTTTGTGTGTATGTTTCTATGTGTGAGAGAGACAAAGCTGGCTGATTGCCTGTTGATTGTAATGAACATTTTTTCATTGTTGAAAATGTCCTAGTGAATTAAGATTGTTGTTTTTATAGCAGAATCATGCATATCATAACCACTGTGAAATGACATGACTGCAGTGTCCAGTGTCCAGTTATTGTTATGAGAAAATATTTAATTATACATCAACCAAGGTTTTTTTTTTAATCCAAGTCAATACAAATCAATATTCATTGTTCTTAAGAGTGAATTAGGACCTGGTACCTTTTTGAATAATGCTTTAGCTCATGGGTCAATAATATTTATGACCTTGGAAGTATTCAATCTTTTGATTTTTTTTTTTGCTGTAAACTTAGTAATTATTCTTTACACTTAATGTCTGAGTACAGACTGAAGTTTGTGGTTTCGCATGACATTTTGAGAACTCCTGATGATTTTCACTACTTTTCTTTAAAGAGAAGGTTTGATGAAAATTGAACCAGTACAATTTTTCTTTAGAGCATTTGGTAAGATTAGGAATTTTAGGTGTTGAGTAGTCATCATGGCTAATGACCGTTTATTTTGCTTATTTTACAATATTGTATATTCTGGAGTTTCTGAGAGCATTGCAGATGAATTTTTACTATGTGCTCTGCATTAGTCACAGTTTATTCAGAGAGATAATGCTGACAAATGTTCAGTGAGATGTGCTTTACTGTATTTCAGGTGTTCTGAAAAAAACTGTCTAAGCTTATGTATGTTCTTCAGCTTTTCATATAGTGTTGACATTTATCTGAATGCCTTATTGCATCTCTAGATCTTAGGAGCCCCAAAGGATAAATGGTTGGATATTTAAAGAAATAAAAATTAAAACTTTTTCATGTCCTGACAAATGCTTATTGTAACACAATGGATGTTGTGGGTTTGAATACATGAATGGTTTTGCAAAATTAAGTACTATTTTGAGAATTAACTTGAAGATTTAGGAGTTGACTGAAGTTTCTGAAAATAACCTGTGAACATTTATATCACTTTGATACTGAGAAAATTTGACCCTACCTTTTATATGTAAGATATCACCTTGTAAATAGCTTCTATTCTTGCTATGTCTGCAGACATTTTATACACATTATGGATTAGTCTTGACACAGATGCAGAAGCATCCCAACTAGCCAGCTTGGTTTGGCAATAGGAGGTGTGCTAGTTGTATTAACTAGTATGAGACCAGAAGTAGTACAGTTGCTTTTGCTTGGGGGCAGGATCACAGTTCTGACAGTATGTAGGTCAGCTCCAAATAGCTTTTGAATTGGAAGGTATGATGCAATGAACCTAGTGAATTCTTCTGGATCTGAATGGTAACATGTCAGCTGGAGTTACTGTCAGTAATCCTTACATGAAGAGCTTACCCTGTATGGAAAACCTTCATTTCTATGCCCCCCAGATGGTATGCCTGATAAAACATCAGCATCACATTCCTGAACTGCTGGTTTTTTAAGCTTGAAGCGTGGTCGTACCTTTGGCAGTATAGCTGTCTATTCCACTTGATGCTCTGTCATTCCTTAGACATGGACACCAGATGTCCTATTCCCAGGGAATGCTCTGCCTATTGAATCAGCCAAGAGAAAACTTCTGGGTTTTAGCAAGGTAATTGATTTTATGCAGAGCTTGCACCGGTTTGAACAGTCTGTGGAAAAAACACTAGTGCAAATATATATACAGGATGTGTGATGTAAATCTTCCAGCTTGGTATGGGATCGTGGCATCTCCCTGTGTCTGGTTAAAGTTCCTTCTCATGACATTTGAATTCACTTTAAAGAATTCCACTGCTCAGTCCTTTTGGCCAGCCATCAAAAAGGGAAGCTTTTGTTGGTGTGAGACCTGGAACTACTATACCAACTGTAAACCCCAAGAGGTGGTTTTTACCCTTCCACGTGAAACTATTGAAAGCGCAGTATTGATGAGCAGTGAAGGGCACAGAGAAGTAGAGGTTACATGGAGCTCAGGCTCAGTTTATTTTACAGGGAAAAAATGTTGAAATAGTAATTTTATAATTAAAGTCAAATTAGCACATACTGTGAGATCAGTGCACTGAGTTTAATTCCTTTCATCCCCAGAAGGAGGGAATGGATTAAGCATCTCCCTGGAGCAGAACTTGCTTATTCGAGATACAGAATGGATTATTCATGTGATGAGACTACATGTCATATTTACCATGTCTTCACATGGTGCAAAATCAACAAGCAACAGATCCTTTCAAAGGGATTAACAGAATTGCTGAAATTATATTTAATTCAAATTATATGCATTAATATAATGCAGTTTGAAACTTGGATTTTATTTTGCATATATGTAGGTGTTTAGTTACAGTTATATATGTGATTGTTTGAAAGATTACTTAGCTTGACAGACAGAATTTCTTAACTTAAAAGTGAGGCTTAAGGTAATGCCATCATGACAAGCAGCCTGCAAAGTCAGAAACAGATTTTCTTCTCCAAACATTTAAATTTAGACTGTTGACCAGTATATAATGAAACCTCATTGCTACTCTGCCCTTACTGAAACCAAGGGGGGAGTTATTGTGCCCCATTCAAGAAATTATCACTGCAGGACTAGTGTTAAGGCACATAAATAAAAACAATGTATTTCAGAATTCATGGGTAAGACCCTTCCCTCAGAATCATAGATGCAATTAAATAGTCTGTTATTTAAAAATAAAGTATTTGATCCTCACTTGTTAGCTAACCCCTTGAATCCCTAGGTTTAGATCTCTGTAGTTCCCACTGAGTTCCTGGACTGAGGTTGCCGGGCTTGCCAAGGGTCCAAGCAGTGCCCAGCCAAGGGTGTGCATTAGCAAAATAGCACTTGTGTCAAAGGTGTCGGTCCTGGGATTGCTTATTCCTCCTGCAGGAGCTTTAAAAAGGACATCAGATGTTCCTGTGGCACTGATACAATGTCAAGAGCTGATGGCAGTGTTCAAGAGACACTTTGAAGTCAAGGAGACCTTTAACATTTGCTTCAAGATAAGCATGATCTCAGTGCTGTCCTGAATACAGGCAGGCTGAATAACTACTCCCATTCTTTCCAAACTAAAATCCAGTGCCTTCTTGTCTGTTTTAACAGCATGGATAAATCAGTCAAACACTAATACTCTGTAAGTCATTCTCTTCATTCATCTATTTGTTTGGGGGGATGGAGGGGAAAGAAATGACCTCACACAGGAATAAAAATAATTCCTTTGTGAAGCAAAAATAACTCACCACAAATTTGAGAGTAATTAAAATATTTCATAAAATCTGCAAACAGAAGTATCATTTTGTTTTTAGTCCAATTCTGGACATATTTTTTATGGAGTCTTAAAAGTTACTGTTATTAAAAAAAATAGTAAAAACCACCACAGTTTTTTAAGATTGTTTCAGCTTCTCAATGTTTGACTTTTTTTTTTTTTGTTTGAAATAATTAGTAAGTTTCAGTTAAATTTGCAAATGGGTCAAAAGTCAATTGTTTTTCACAAAAAATGAATTTTTGCCTAATCTAGTTAATATTAAATTAAGCTATTTTAAAAATCCGTACTTTTACTTCTTGCATCTACTAACTTAAACATCTGCACTATAGCACACTTCTAAATATGTCTTGTTGCCTGAAGTAGTCAAGGACTCAGAACTATTACGTGAACACATTTGGAGAGCTATTTGAATCATCTGTGAATTCAGAGATTTGGTTTAGCTAGGAGAATTGCAGTTGTGTAGTTGCCTATTCCCTAAATAAATTTTTGGCACCAAATAACAAAGAGATGTAGTGGACATATTTCCTTAAACTGAGGAAATTTCTTTTTCTCTGGGACAGAGGAATAACACAGCAGCCTGCCTTCTGCCCTGCTCAACACACCTAACAAAAGACCCTTGAAGTCTTGTCCTCATCATATTGTGTGATACACTGTTGTGCTCTGGCTATGCCTGCCTCTGGGACCCACAGGAGCTTTCCCAAGTTTCCTTTCAGCCACATTCTACACCACATTGATAACTGATCGGCTGAACAGGCAAATTGTCTGGATTTATGGTGGAAGTGTATGCCCACTCTTACGGAGACAAGCAGGAAAGACCAAACCCAGGTGTTATAAATCATTCTTTTGACATTTTCTCCACCATGGGGAGCCTCTTTTCCTCTCTAACCAGTTTTTTATTATTATTATTTGTCATTTGCAATTTTTATATGCAGCTGCAGGGATGGACTAACAGGTCAGTTGTTAAAATAGGTCACTGTACTCTGAAGGAAAATTGTCAAGACTTTGAAGTCTGAAATTAAAATGACTAGATTTTTCAGTTCCTTTGTACATGTGTAAATACTGCACTTTCTTTCTATGCTACCTGATTTTTTTGAAGCACACTATAATACAGGTTTCCAATTTCAGCACAGTGTTTGATCTCAAAAACAGGGCTAGCCATCAAACTGAATGGAAAACAGAGGAATGTTCAGCCCTGAGCTCATCCTCTACAGTGATTCAAGCTCTAGGATTGCTGTTAGTAGCAGTTTTGCAGCCTTGTTTAGGGGGAGTTTGGTAACAGGATTTTAATGCAAATATAAAATGTTAAACAAACATAATTTTAGGGTAGGCTGAATTTTGAACTACTGAGCTAGAAAGGAGCACACGCAAATCAAAGAAGCTTAAAATGCCTTGCAAAGATAATATTTACAGAGCTGATACTAAAATAGTAATTACTGTATGATGTAGTGTCCTCAGTAATTGCTTAGGACACAAAATATTCCTAGGAGAAGTTATGAAATACTAAATTATTGTAATAAAACAAATAATTAACATCCTGGGAATTTTCCAGTTCTGAAATGTTTAAATACACAATGTATATGTCATTAGGAAGCAGTGAGGCAGATTTCTTTTGATCCTTGGCTCTGAACCCATACAGGTGCCATGCTCTGTTTACAAAAATACAGAGATAAACCTTTTTCCCCCCTTGCTGACTCACAGCCTGCTGTGCAGCAAATGTTCATATTCTGTCTCAGGCTACACCAAATGTGGCTGTCCTGAGGGGTTTGTCTACTGTCCACAACTAATGAATTCAAATGTAGGTCAGCTGGAAGCTGAAGAATTTTAAAGACCCTTCTACTTTCTTCACTATGATTTTGGGGTTTTGTAGCATCTAGAAATGTCTGTTTAATCCTGAAAATAAAAATATATTACTATCAGAAAACAAACAAAGGTTGTGAAGAAATAAGAAAATATTGAAGTTTATATTTATATAAAATAAATATAATTCCAGAAACCAGTCTGGATGACAGTTAGAGACAAAACATGTGATCCAGTTTTGATGTCTTTGAGTTGCCAATATAAAATTTTATTAGCTGAATTTAATATTGTGTGTGCTGTGCCACAGTTTAAATGAGGAAAAGCTCTGTACTGCATAGCATAATACTGGAATAGATGGAGTGAATTGTTTTTCTTTTACAAGATAATCTCAGAAATAAGGGAGAAATATATAAAATAATACAGAGAGATAGAAGGGTTTAAAAAAAAGTCCACATTGATTAAAAAAGAAAGTAGACTTCTGAAGTGATCCAGGGATATAAGTTCCATTAAATGACACTGCTTAGGAAGGAAGACAGCTCTCAGGTTATTCCTGTAGCTCAGCTTTTAACATTTGAGCCAGGTCCAAGTGACTGACAGATGTGACAATGGATGATCCATCCCCAGTGGGTAAATGTTTACCTATGTGCAAACACTCCTCCAGAACCAGTTTTGTTTTCCTCTGTGATTAATATGGCATTTGGCAAGACAGTAGGTGTTCCAAAATAGCTGTTCTCATGCTTGCAGTTAACTTGGTCCAATTTCTTCAGACTCCTGTGTTGAGTAAAACAGCAGAAGATTTAAACACTCCCATTATTTTTTGGCAGAGCACTCCTAATGTCAGCAGCCCCCTTTGCTTCATTTGCTTCAGGGGAGGAACCTTCTCAAGCAGCGTTGCCTGACTTGTACAGACCTCAGTCACCTTTTCCATCCTCATCAAAAGTTAAACCTGCTGCCTTTGACTTCAGCTTCCCTCAGATTTTGTAAGCACTCTGATGTCATGCATGCAGTGCTGTCTTAGCTAATGCTTCATCCTCCACCAAAATATTAGTCTTCACTGGCTAACTGGTTTTCCAGATTAAGAGCATGATTTGCCTGAGGAAACCCGTTAAAATCATCCCCGTTTTCTTAGTTTTCATTGTGAGAAAAAAGAATTCATTGCAGAAGTAAAATGTGAAAATAAAAAAAGCTGGGTTAGGAAATTTAAGTATGTGTCTACAAAAGCACTTTTTCTCCTCAATTTGCATTTATCGCATAGACACTTAACTTTTACTGTGTACTTCTAAAAATCAGCGCAAAATGCCACTGAAGAGACTTTAGGCATTTAGAAATCCATTAGCAGCAACCTCTGCAGTCACAGTTATTATGGTAATGATCTTGGGTGATTTCCTAGCAGAAGCAAGCGTTTTGACCTGTGAAATGCAGATCACAGGCTAGTAAGCTTTTCTGCACTTGAGGTGTTTATTATATCTGCAAAGTCATTTGCTGATTTTCATGTCTGATGAGAGACTGCAGTTGCTGTATCATTTACAGGCTTCCCTGTGTGTTTGTTTAACCTGCTGGAGGTTTATCAAATGATCTCTGAGGCAGCTACAGAGCTATATGTCTTTTCATTTCCATTGCCATTGAAAATTCCTGAATTTGCTTTCTCATACTTAGTACTGAAAGAAGTAAGATTTCTTTCTTGTCCTTCCTTCTTCTCACCAAAATAACTTTTTGGAATGACTTCATATAAAACATTCATGTAAACATGTTCCATACACAGATAAATCCAAAATAAATTTCTCTCTTGTAGAAAATGAACAAAGGTCACAAGTTTGATTTGCTGATGATTTATTTATACATTTTCTTTACAGGTCTCCTACATGCGAGTGTTTTTCAATACTGAAAAGGATTAGAATAGAGAACAATCTAATTTCATTTCTTTTACAACAAAAGAGGTAGAAAATGCATTAAAGGCAATACTGTACATTTCATTAATTTTAATCAAAGTTGGTGATATCTGTTTAAAAATGTGTTCTCCTTTAAAAATTTATTCTCCTTCTTCAGTTACAAGAGAGAGAATGCTGTAGAGGACATGTGAGGAGAGAGAAACTAGGAAAAACCCAAAGAAGATGGGTTAAGACTAGGCTTGAACAAGAAGCAGTCTCTGAAAGAGGTATTGGACCAGCTGGGAAAAATATATGGCTTGGAAAGAGAGAGGAAAGCCATATACTTATTAAAGGTCATGTCAAGAGGTGACAACCACAGAGATCTGTAACCTTGGGATTGTGTAGCTGATCACAATTTGTTCCTGGCTGAACGTAAAACTCATCAATCCCAATAATCACTGCATTTCACAAGAAGTTGTAAAACTCTTCTGCTGTGAAACTGGACTTTGACTGTCCCTTTCGGAAAAGAGCAGCTCATTACAACTACCAGATGTTCTTTATTGTTGAAATGTAGTGGGTTGACCCTGGCTGGATGCCAGGTACCCACCAAAGCCATTCTCTCACTCCCCTCTGCAACTTGTCAGAGGAGACAAAATATAATGAAGGGTTCAGGGGTTGAGATAAGGACAAGGAGAGATCACTCATCAAATATCATCACAGGCAAAACAATCTTGAAGTAGGGATATTAATTAAATTAAGTAAAATCAGAGTAGGATAATGAGAAGTAAAATAAATCTTAAAAATCCCTCCCTCCTTCCCAAGTTCTACCTCCTCTCCCCCAGTGGTGCAGGGAGACAGGGAATGAGGGTTATGGTCAGTTCATCAGAAGTTGTTTCTGCCACTGCTCAGAGAGAGGAGTCCTTCCCCTGCTCCAGTGTGGGGTCCCTCCCACAGGAGACAGTCCTCCATTAACTTCTCCAACATAAGTCAATCCCACAGACAACAGTTCTTCACAAACTGCTGCAACATGGGTGGCCTTTCTACGATGTGTAGTCCTTCAGGCACAGGCTGCTCCAGTGTGGGTCTCCACAGGGGCCACAAGTCTTTCCAAGAAAGCCTGATCCTACGTAGGCTCCTCTCTCCACAGGTCAGCAGGTCCCTGCCAGGACCCTGCTCCAGCATGGGCATCCCACGGGGTCACAGCCTCCCTCGGATATCCACCCGCTCCAGCATGGGCTCCTCCATGGGCTGTAGGTGGGTCTCTGCACCCCTGTGGTCCTCCGTGGGCTGCAGGGGCACTGCTGCCTCAGCATGGTCTGCACCATGGGCTGCAGGGGAACCTCAGCTCCAGCCCCTGGAGCACCTCCTGCCCCTCCTTCTGCACTGACCGCTGTGTCTGCAGAGTTGTTCATATGTTCTCACTCCACTCTTCTCTGGCTGCAATTTCATGTACCCAATAACTCTTTTTTCCTTCTTATATATGTTATCACAGTGGTGTTACTATCATTCCTGATTAGCTCAGCCTTGACCAATGGTGGGTCCGCCCTGCAGCCGGCTGGCATTCTCTGTACTGGACACGAGGGAAGCTTCCAGCAGCTTCACAGAAGCCACCCCTGGCTACTAAAACCTGGCCACACAAACCAATACAGTAGGCAACTGAGAAGCTAAAGTTTAATACTGACCTCTTGAAAACAACTGCATTTCCACAAGGTAGCACAACTGGGTTTTCATGGGGGAGGAAAGGAGAGCATCTTCAGAAAAATGGATATTACATGAGAATAAAATCCATAAGGAATGCTCAGGTTCCCCAGTCTGTTCAGAAGTAGTTAAATGTATTCACAAATTTCAAGCAGTATCTTTTTCTCTGGGTGGAAATCTATTTAAACATTCTTATGGATACTGTTATCAGTCCAGTATTGGAACAAAAATGTATATTCCACAGGAAAAATGATTTCTGCATCATTCAGTCGCCAGTCCTCAGGGGTCCAGTATCACTAGAGAAGAAGAATAAGCAGTAAATCTGTGAAAACAGACCAAGTCAGTGGATTCAGAAGGGACTGAATAAATTAGTTAGCAAGAGCTTCATATGTAAATATTACAAAGGATGAGAAGCATTGTACCCTCTGAAGTGACAGTACCGCATGTCAGAAAACTGTGGCAGGACCAGACTGGACAAAGTAGGAAGGTTCTCATTCTTTCTCTCAACAGGACTTTGTTTTCTAGCTTTCTAAGATGGAACAGGACTAGATGGAGGGCTAGTCTGACCTAGCAGGGCATTGCTGTCTTTCAAAGCATAGGACTAGCAAACAAATTCTAAGTGTGTTCCTTTAATGTCTGAGAGTTTGCTGATCTGTGAAGTTGAGGATAATTTTTTATCATTTGCCTACTTGAGTCTTTTTGCACTTCATAAAGTGCAGTTCTTTTTTGCACTTTCTTTCTCTCTTACAGTTATAGATAATTAGCTTGATGTTTTTAATGTTCCTAATGTATTTTCTAATACCTCTTTAAAGGACTTAATGCATGATTTCCATCTGGTTTTTTATTTTGACCTCCCTTTCAGATTTTGCAGTGATTATAATTTCAGGGCATGAAGATAGCAAGGAAATAATATATAATCTACCAAGATAACAGCTCTGTCATACCAAAATTTGCTATCCTACATGTGGATAGTAGTTTGTCTGTTCTTTCCAACTGTTTCAGTGGGTCTTGTTTTCACTCTAAACCTTGACTTCTACATAAAAATCCAATTATTATGGTTTTTGCAAAATTATATGTCCTTTTTGCTAATATGAAGGGGCTTAGAGTGTTTTATATGGATAGGGAAGAGTTTGTTTCATTTCTTTAAGATTCTTTAAGGTTGTTTTATTTCTTTTAATATCATTTAATAGTATAGAATCAGAAGAGGAAAAGAAATTTTGGTGCTTGTGTGTCTTCCTCATCACATCCTTGGTACAATGGGGCAGACAGAGATACGAAGTCATGTCTCATGATGTAGAATAGAAGAGGTAGGTATGTTTGTTTAAGTAGGAGCTGTAAGACCTCAAGTTAATCATAGCATCATTGCAAACTGGCTTTTGTTTCCTTTCTATTTAAAAATGCAGAACAAAGAGCTCAGGTTTTGATATACTTGTTTTGAATTTACAAGGCGTCTGTGGGCCAGAGGAGGCATTGGTACAACTTCCTGGAACTTATTTATATCTCAACTTGTATTTGAATTATATTTTAGAGGGACACTCTATTTATAGTTGTTAGTAATACAAAACTCATCACAGCCTTTTGTGGTTAAGTAGCCTCACGGCTTTTATTTCTGGCTTGAGTGTGTGTAGCTTCAGCTTCACCTCATTTGTAATGAAGAGTTGTTTCTCATCAAAATTCACTTCATTCTTTATAGTCGCTTAATTATGAAATCACCATTTAATCTTCCCTTTGTTAAAGTAATCAAATTGTACTTCTGGGGTCTTTGCTCCCAAGCATTTTTCTTTAACTATTCTGAAAATTCTTTTGTGATTCTCCTGTCCTTTATTTTGTTACTAATAATCTTGGTGAATCATGTCACAAGGAGATAAAGCATCTGAGTAACAGTCACTACTTCACTAAACACAAAGGTGGACTAAGTACTGCTGTGTTAAACTCTCCTGTTTATATCTTCATAGTCTGCATTAATTATTCTGGCCAGTGAGAGTTTTGATCACCAGGGAGGGTTCCCAAATAATTTTGTGGCAACATTAATTTCATAATTAATTTACTGGGCACCTGTTGTGTTTTTGTATATAGTTGTATGCATCCATTCATATCTTTTACAGCAGTAGAGTGAGACACTTTTTTTAACTTTGTAGGTGATATACAAAGTGATAGGCTAGTAGAATGGAGATACTCATCTTTTTTGATTTATGGTCCTTGTCTAAATTGCAGATTTCATTCTTACTTTATGTCTGCGTGGTTTGGGGCATCTGCTAATGTTGTGCAAATAAACACATAAAGAAAGCTCCTTTGAATAAGCAAAGTCTCACTTATTAACAAACTGAAAAGAGTACAGAAAGCAAAACAAGGAATATTTTAATTGGGGAAAATATCAACAAGGCCAAAATCAGGGAATTGCATTGCTCTTATTCACAGAAGACATTGGTAGAAGGACACTGTGAATATCAATCCAGGCAGGAACAAGTGCCAGTCTTCAGTGCTAATTGATTTTATCAGTGAAGCAAAACAAGCCCAACTTAATAGTTAACTGTGAGACAAGATCCTGCCAAGACTTTCTTCCCATATTAGATGACATTGTGACCCTGAATACTTGTTGGATAAATGATACAGAAAATGAGCATTGACCTTTGAGGTAGTTAAGACCAAATGTCGTAGAAAAATGAGACACATGCTGCAGCTGAATTTTAGATATCACTGACGAATGATGAGTGATCGTGCCTGGTAATACAATGTGACTATTGATCCCCAAAATATTGCTTCTGTAAGTGAAAGTGAGAAGTAAAACCTGATAGAGGTCATATAGGGAAATCCTGCCATTATATTAAGACTGCAACAAAATGGACCAAATCTATAAAGAATAAAAATGCTCCAGTACAATTAAAAATTTCTACATAACTTGTGTGGAACATATTCACATGGGAGTAAAAAAAATGTGGTCTTCCAAAAAGATTTCAGATTTAGTCCTGGAATTGAAAGTTTAGCAAGTGTATTTGGAAGTCATTACAAACTTGTAGCTACAAAAAGAGATGCCTAGTAAGGAACTTCTGCAATTTTATGATGAGGGTGGTACCTGACTCTAATGAGAGCATTAAAAGCCGAAAGCTTTTTCCTTTAGCAAAAAGTAATGGTGGAGAGCATACAGTGGATGGGAACATATATACAGTCATGGAGCTTGACTTCTTAATGCCACACCACAGAAAATAGTAGTAAAGCTGTTTAACTCAGTCTAGCATAAGTGCTAGCCAACTAGGATGATAGTTGGATATGATTATAATGTTTGCTAAGACATACTTTTCACAGACTGAGTTAAGGTTATTGGGAGTCTCAGAGCATTTTGGACAAGGTGTGAATACATTTTATAGTCCCAGTTTTCTCTGTGTACAAAGCTGGAGTAGAGACTAGAACATTTTATATGCCGATCCAGTTGATATGTTGACCAGTATTCAAGACATGGGAATCTCAAGATACCAGGGGATCATCTTGTATTTTAATGCACGTATGGCTTAAAAATAAGCATTATAAACTCAAACCCATACCAGATATTCTTATGAGATGATAGCAGCTAATGTGAGGCTGGTATCTCTATCTCCATCGTAAGCTCTGGGTCTTTGCTGAGGAAAGCATGATGAATGTGCAGACCTATCTGACCTGCCTGAAGGTCACTTGCTGCAGACTTTGATAAACCATGAAGGGAAAGAAAATCCAGAGCAAATACTCTTATTACAGGCATTTTGTAAAATGTATAAACTAGGTGTTTCATGGAAATATTGCTGGTGAAGCTGGGTTGGTCAGAAGTATGAATTTTGCAGTATTTCCAAATGAGCAAAGTTTCAGGGTAGGTAAAGTGACATCAGCACATAAGTGCTCTCACTCTTCTTTTGCTTGACAAATTGGTCTAAAATTTTTCAGCTTCTTTTTTCACCCATTATGACTTCTTCTCTGCCACATAGTAACATTGGGGACTTTTTTTAATGTAGATCCACCCTTAGTTAGAAAGGGTTTTGGATGTGGAACATGAAAGATATTTATGCAGAGCATAATAAGTGACCTATAATAATAGTTGACCTTGTTTTACAAATGCTGAGAAAAAATTATGGCAATTGTGTTTATTGGATAGGTTTGTTCAGGCAAAAATCACCTTTCCCATCTATTTTCAGTCAAAAAAATCATAGAAGAGGTGACATTCAGAATAAGCTATATTTGAGCAACTAAGGTAGACCATGTCTAGAAACATTTATCATTAGTATTTTTTATGAATTCTCCAGTATATATAAACAGTTCTGTTCTGTATTAAATACTGTCAGCAACATCTCCTGCTCTCTGTAGGAAATCCTAAATTCTCCCTAGAGGTTATGCTGATCTTTCTGGCCATTTTAAGGAACTCTTTGTTGCATACTTACAAGCAAAAACAGATCCTCTCATCCTGCCAGATGTTATTTGTTGGTGTAAATCTTGGCTGTATAAGGTACATTCAGACTGGTATGATATGTTCCCATTAACAGTGCTAAGGTAAATGGTGTTACAAAAATGGCAGAAATGCTAAACATGTCTTCATGGTTGGCATATGGTATCTTTTATATGTATGCCAAGCTATAGAACAGACTGTAAATTTGATAAAAAACCAAGCCATTAAATCTGAGTATCTGGTACATGTTGAGGACTGGAGTGACATCCTCAAAGATTTTGGAAGTTACAGCTGCAAAATTTGAGACTGTAATTAGATCTCTGCTCAGTTTATTTCCTAAAAATTAATGGTTTAAAGGGAAGCAAATGAGATGGTTTGTTTTTCTGTCAAAGTGTTCATCTGGCAGAGAAAAACAAAAGGGATGATGACCTTTTTATATTTCTAAAATCTAGATCATGATGCTTTTTTTGCATTAAAGTGTCTGAAAATAGGAGTTAAGGGATCCAGCTAGTTCAAGTTGATGCAGCTGATACCATACTCGGGACAGGGAAGTGAGTAAACCTATAACAATTTTTCAAAGCAATTTGACTGCATAGTAATACAAAGGAAAAGATTTGGCCATCAGTCTTCTCAAGTGAAATGAATGACAATTGCAGATGCTTGGTGTCTGATCCAGATAGAAATTTCCCAGCGGTACAGACCTCAGCTGAAAACATTGATTTATTAAACCTGGTGAAGTTAATAAATCCAGTGATGAAGGATAAGTGAACTGCATGTGGATTACTCTGCTGTGCAGCCCCCAGTCTTTCCAGGCTTCTGGGCCCACAGCACAGCATACAGCTGGTAGCAAATGGGTGTAAGCAGAAGCAGCAGCAAAGCAAAGAGATAAGGGCCACAGGGAGAGGAAGTTTGTTTTGTTTTAAAAACACCCACATATTGGTTTATCTCTAGAAGAAAAATGTTTCAGAATGCACTTGGCTGTATAACTGACCAAAGTTTTATACCAAACTGGAACCATATGAAATGTGAAAACACAGTTCTTCCGTAGTTTTTCCTCCAGTTCTGGTTAGCAAATTTTACTGTCAATGATAACAGAAATCTCTGCGCTGAGGCCTCTCTATTGAGAGAGGTCTGGTAGGTTCCTTAAGTGATTTTTGTAAGCTTAAAATTATTTAAAATTTAAATATTTCCTTTTAAAATAGTGGCAGTATATCTTTTAACAGCAGAGGAGAAAGAAACAGGGACAGTCACACCTTACGAGTTGTTTGCATGGAGTCAGCAATCTGAAGAAGTGCTCACAAGATTCAGTTTCCTTTTGTTTAAGAACAGCCTTCATTAAGTGACAGCTCTTTTTTTACAGACAGTCTTACTTAAAGTATGGTTGTTGAAAATACATATTTTAAAGTTGTGTTAGCAGTTTCCACTGTTTGCATACTTGTTGAGAATCTGCCTTGTGATTGAAACATGTCATTGAAGCTTCCAGTTGGTACTGTTTAGCTGAATCTTTGTCTGTTTCAGTCTATTTGAAGATTTTAGGTATTTCTTCAGTTCATAGAAACATTTGCCTGTCTGTCTTAATCTCTTGGTCATGGAAAGAAGAGAAGGACCTTGTAATAGACACAACAGACAAGATGTGTCTTTGAAAGAGAGGTGAACCAGAACACACCATTAGCATGTCTTAATATTTTTGGAGAAACAGGTAGATGTAGTCTTTATTCCTTTTTACCGGAAGTGTTTTGGAGGATAAGGGGAAACATTGAAAGAAAAGACAAAAAACTTCCCTGTGAAACATGCATTGTATTTTGGAGTTTGACAGAGGAAAGTTTTTTTCCCCCTGTGATACATAATAATGGGGCTGCTCCAGGATAAAATAAACCTCTCATGCTGATGTCACATTGAGATTTTTGCCAGGACCTGCAAACAGCTTCTTGAAGTGACCTGAAGATGTAAAATATTCCTATTTTTCTGTGGGACAGTATTAGCCTGTCCCACAGACTAGTTACTAGGTGCTAATATGGTGCCGTCCCAGTGTCTGTGCTAATTCAGTGGGATATACTGGCAATTTAGATGACAAAAGAAATCACATAGGTACATTCTAGCAGCTGTGCATTTTCTGTTTTACTGCAGTGATTTGTTCAGCAAGTTTGACTGTCTAATAAACTAGTCCATGCAAAAGAAGGCATCTGTCTTCATTTCTCTTTGCCATTAGTTCATTATGCATACATTAAACTTAAGGGAATAAGTACAGAGATTTATTAGAGGGTTACAGAGCACAGGTTAGCAGCCAAGAAATGCGTAAATTATTCCTTTTCTTTTTTTATCCTTTTTTTTCCCCTGTTGGCAAACTTATTTCACAGGAGTAGTAAATTCTTGTGGATTTTAAATGCTTATTGACAGCTAAAGTTTCTGTGATTTGGTAAATTTTAATATAAGCCAGTAGCTTATTTTGCAGTTCTCTAACCGTGCTTTTCCATTGGCTTTAACTATATTTTTTCTTCATCTTGAATGTTGAGTAAATTAATGATCCTTTTGTCCCAGGCATTTTTTTCTTACTATAAACACCTGATAAAAAAATCAGTGCATCCTATTTCTCAGGCGATGTTGCATATTAAACCCGTCCCCCCGCCCCCCAAGCCATCCTTTTAACTTTAGTTTTGTATCAGATTGAAGGATACAAAAAGAAAGACTCATTGACAGATCACTTTTTAAAACATTCCTAGCTGTGCGTTCTTTCAGTCTGTTTTTGAAGTACCATCTTCCAGAAATCAGCATTTCTGCATTGTGGTTTTCTATAAAGGTAGAGAGTAAGTAAACCATAAAGGTATCAGTGATCACTGAGCACAAAGGACAAAAGGTAAAATCTGTGGGAAACATTCACTCGCATTTTCCATTTTTCTCATTTTTTTTTCATGCATATCTTATTCTTCCAAGGTTTCTAATCTTCTGCACAGAGCCTCTGATAAACCCTTTTGTCATGCTGAATCTCCCTCAGTACTACCAAGTAGAAAGATATGGTGTATCATTCAACTTTGTATGTTCTACACAGAGGTATATGACCCCTAAAAAGTTATGTATGTTCCTTAATCCAAGTACTAGGAAAAGTTCGACTGGCCCATTCCTCCAAAGTTCAAATATTTGAAAATTCACCATCCGTTATTTGAATACATGAACTGTAAAAAGCGGTGACACTGTTACTGTATCCTTTTCTGATCCCTACTGCTTCAGTTTTGCCATGATACTAGTGATTGTAACTCTGTGTCCCAAAAAGGAATTGTGATGTCTTGTATTAACTAAAATGTTAGGTTATATAGCAGCTGTAGATCATGACAGGCAATGCAAAGTATGTTTAGCAAAAATGAGTGACAGCTCAGATGGAGAAAAGGGATTTAATGGCACTATTGCTGAAATTTACCTGGTAGCCATAGGATGTTAAAACATTGGAAGGAGCTGCAAAACATGTCTTAAATAGCAAAAACCTAAGCTGTACAGACAGTTCTTAATCTAAAATGGAAAGAAGATTAAGAGGTGATTTGATCAGAGGTTACAGTTCTGTATCTGCAGGGAAATCCAGTGTAATGGTGGTACTATAATGAGATCTTGGTCTTGAAGGTTTCTGTATTCCCAATTCAGATAGACATTTTCTCACATGTAGATTTTCCATCACATTATGTTTGCAAAGCCACATTGGATATCTTTCTAAAAGGTAAGCTTTAGCCAGAGATACTGCTATATCATGTTTCTTTGCTTGTGTCACTCAGGAGATCAGGGAGAGAATTGTTCTCAGTGGTTCCTTCCTGCCTTGAGATGCACAAATGCAATCAATCCTGTAATCAATCCTGCCTGACCCATTCTGGTAACTATAGAAAGGAGAAAAACTGGAACAGTCAGGTTGTGCTTTTGTGAGTAGTGACACATCAGTGCAAAGCAACGCAAATTAGCAAAAGTTCTCTTAGTGTTAATTTCTCGATAAAGGAAAGAGAGGAAGTTGGAGATTAATTCATCAGAATGATGGAAAGAAGTTTTATAAATCAAAGTCAATGTCAAAGCTCTGTGCTGTTCTGCACAGCAGGATTTCTGCTAGCAAGGGAGGAGGGTTAATGAAGCCTTTATCCCATTCAAATATAGAAAAGACTAATGTCATGGAGCTCTATTCTTTCTTCATCAACAGTGTGTTAACAGAGACATGCGGAGGTGTTCAGGGTAGCATTGCTGATGCACAAGTTCAAGACTTCATTGCTTATAGCATGAAGCAAAGTTTTCAATGGGAGATACTTGTTTCATGTGGGAGAGAAAAATTGGGGTGACTCTGGCCATAAGCCTCGGCTCAGAAGTACCTTCTACTACCCATTCCCCACCCAAGCCAAAAATGCCATGGTTTGAAAGCAAAGAGGTTGGAGCTCTGAAAGCTGTGTAATGTCTGTTGAGGAGGTGAAGGTTGAGACTATCAAGTCATTTATCACTGTGCTTGTTTTTACCCTTCAATGTTCTTGCTTCAGTAAACTCCACCTCAACAGTTAGTAAGCTGGTCTGGACCTCACACATGTTGAGGAATTTGGCTGCCACCACAGATAATGTGGAAGCAGAAAAATGCTTGAACTTTCTGAAACCTAGGAACCGCCTCAAGGTGGAGCAGGTCCTCATCTGAGGACAGGAAAGTTGATTGTTGCAAATCTTCGAGCATGTGGGTAGTGATCAGTGGATAGTATAGATACTCTCCTAAAGAAAGCCATCAATGAAAACACTAGAACTTCCCAGCTAGTTCAAGGAATAAATGTGCTTTAAGTAGCACATCATTGAGAAAGTTTGTAGTTCTCATTGTATCTTTCTTCCAACCCTACTGCAAGGTGACATGTCAGGGATAAAAATATCTTTTTTGTAGGTAATAATGCAAGAAAAACAGAGTTTTGTTATGATTGCACTAAATTGCATCTTCTTTCGGTCATATGTTAAAGTATTCGTATTTACTGAAGCCAGATGTTTTAACATTTTATAATTTTTAAAATAATTTTTCCTCTAATTGAATTTCTTTACTCAGGGATTATGAATAGTAATTCTGTCATTTTTGACACTTAAAATGTATCTTTCTAAATCCATTTTAATTAACTTTTTTTATTGTTCTTCAATATATTTACAAGAATCCAAGTTTGTAATTTGATTCTTAAGCTCTAATAGAGGATTGTTAAACTTGTATGTTTTCAGTTTCCTCCTACACAGATGTTATGCGGTGTATTACATTCCACCTTTATGGACATCTACATAAATTTAGAAAACAGGAAGCAAAAGAGCAAAAAATGGTAGAAATATACCTTAAAACTAAAAATACCTCCGGATGGCATGGAAGTTAGTAACATTTTCTTAGTGGCTGTGATTTTGGCCTTCCCCACCATTAGGCTCTCCCACATGGTCCAAAACTAGGTGGAATGGAAAAAAAATTGTTTTCATATATATTTCCTTAGTAGTTGTATTCATTTCATTCCTCCATAAGCCCTGTCACGAGCTGTCTCTGGACAATACAGAGAGGGAACAACTTGTTGCTGTTATTACTGTATTTAGCGTTATACTTCCAGTCCTTGATGTAGGGGAAAAAAAAAAGTACAGAGAAAAGAATTCAGAAGTGTTCACTGGCAAAAATTCCTAATAGCCCTGCTTAGAAGAATCAGATGCCATCATCTGTATTGAGAAAACTTAAATGATCTCTTTGAATGTCAAAGCAATGTCATGAATAATTTTAGGCTGCTAGTACTTGGAATGTGTGGGAGGATTTTGAGTATCAACATGTATTCTCAGTTTGTCTTCTGGCATTGTTGTGCAACTCAATGGCAAATAAAAGCAAACAAAACAAAAAAAAACCCATGCTCAAAAACTGTCTTTCATTATGGAATTTCTGCAAGCAGGATATCCAGAGGACCAAAAAGCCTGTTGTTCCCTCACCAGCACTTGCTTGGTTTGGAAAAACATTTAGACAAGTGACTATCCAGCTACTGCTTTATTCTGCATATGTGCCACAGTTAGAGGGAAAAGCAGTCCATGGCAGCAGCTGTGTAAGAAACAGAGAGGTTTCTCCAGGCTAAGTTCAAAGCAGCCTTTTTTTGCATCCTCCTATGAAGCTATCCTTCGTAAGTTGGCTGTACAGACATTATTTTTATCTTTTCTCTGTGAAGCTGCGTCTATGTGAAAATGATTTTACACCATGCCATATAATTCCATGCCATGCCATCTTTTTTTCATTTTCTGACAAGTGTTTACTATTGTTCCTGTCTGTGAGCAGTGGATTCAGACACAAGCCGAATGTTGTATCTTGAGTATGTGCCACTGGTAACATGGCTGTGCTGCTGCTGGAGAAGCACTGGGACTGCACTGTAGGCTGTGGGATGGAAATGTTAAGCCCTGAGATGGTAATAATGGTTTAACTCCAGTCACTGTTTCACTCCTGAAATGTAATTACTGAAGTTACTGCAGTGTGCTTTTGATAACTGTGTCATATATCAGGTATTTTTTCCAGTACTCTTCTGCTAAGAAATTGGTGAGGTTCTTGTCATTAAGAATGAAGAGACTTTTGCCTGCAGCTGGCTTCTGGTTGGTGGTTATTTGATTTCAGGCTTCTGATATTTATATTAATTTCTGATCTTTTAGTTAGAAACAGAATTTCAAATATAATGCTTATGTTTGATGTTAAATTGAAGACCACTCACTCCTGTTGAATGTCTCAGTTGGGATTTAGAGAGAGTTGTCTGCCAAGGTATCCATTTCTGTGCCTTCAAATATGAAAAATGTACCCAAAACCAAATAGCACAAGAGGTAGGGTCCTTTTAGGCAGGAAACCAATGAACCCAGGTGTGAACTGTGCTTCTTTGTCCTGCAGGCTTGGTGTTTTCAGTGAGTTATGTGATCATGTCCTGTATATCACAGCCTGTGATGGATCATAAAATATCATTATTTGCTTTTCTGTGTCATACCTAGGCCAGGGAGCAGATTTTTTCCAGTTTATAAGCACCAGTGTAAGATATTTGTTTTTTAGATAATATTTCTGCAGTGGCAAAGTCATCTTGTGGATGCTTATAGCTCATGAAAAAAAAAAAAAAAAAAAAAGAAAAGAAGGATCATCTCATGCCCTGTACACAATCAGGACAGCTGTTGGTATAAACTGAATATATTTGAGGCAGTTTTTTGCAAGTGTCTGAGCCTTACCAACCTCCCCTGCTTTCACTGAAATGGTACATCATTTCACCTGTTAACCTGGCTGCCGACCCAAGACAGCCTGCATTGACAGTGTTTTAAATTTATGGTCCCATTGGTAAATGCAGTATATTGTGCCTTTTAGATGTGCTCTGCTGCTCTTCATACTAGTTTGTCTTCCACTGTGGGTTGCTGGGTTCCAAACTAGGACTGGTTTTGGGGTTGTCCCTCCACAGCCTGGAGAAGACGGCACAGCATAGGTTGCAATCAGCTCCATGTTTGCAGACTCTCTGGGGAATTTTGCCTGTTTTTAGTAGAAATTTAGGTGTTTTAGAAGTTAGCGACAGCCAGTCAGGAAAAGGGCAACAAGGAGTGGTGTGTTCATCATCTCTTGAGATCTCTCTTGTCATACTAAGAGAAATATGCAACCCGCAGGACTTGGAAGCATGGAGTAGGTGTGATGTCTCCAGTATAACAAGCTGCTATCTGTTTCTTAAGAATTGACTTTATGTGACTTTTTTATTAAGCCATGAGATGCCTACTGGGATGAAAAGCAAAATGTTTCCGCTGCAGAATTTCTGCTGACGTACAGGGGAAAATTCATTCAAGGAGAGCATTGACTGTATTTTCAAGAGACTTACCACTTACTTATTTATTAAGTATGGTTTTGGTAGGAAAATATCGATAATACCAAGTATTTTTTTTTACTTTTAGGTTAAGTTCCATTTATGCCCTGTTCTAGCTGCACTGAACAAACTTATTCACTAGGTAGAGGACAGAAGGAAGCACTTGACCTGATTGTGTAGATTTTAGGCAATTTTTTGGATTTTAAAATGAAGTTTTCACAGAAGGGACTCATTATCTGGAAGGAAGGCAAATATTTTTCAGTTTTACTTTAATATGTAAATTAAGAAATAAAATTGTAGTAATGTAGAAAATAAATGATAAAACTTTGGACTAAGAGTCAGCTTTCAAATATTTGTCTGTGTGAAAATCCCTTCTGTCATCTAGAAGAAGTGAAGAAGAAGTGAATATATTCCAGGTTCATAAATCTCAGGAGAATTAATTTTCCATGCTTTTTATTCATTAAAAGATATTATTTATGTACATCAAAAAGTAGAAAATGAAAAAAAAGTCTGCTGAGGTATGAAATACTAGAAGCTTTATTAATATACTATTATTCTTGAAGAAAAATTAGTCAGGGTGTTTCTTGGATTTTACTTACCTGCAAGTTGTTTCATGTATTCATCTTCTCACAATAAGTTTTACCCAGTCTTGAATCTTTGAAGCTTTCTTGTGCTACGTTGACTATCCCTGTAGTTTACCAGATTGCAGGGCAGGTCATAGTATTACTGCACCAGCTGACCTGACTGCAAGTCAGGCACACACAGTCATGGTATTGCAACAGCAAGCCTAGGAGAAGCATCTGGACCAGGAATGTAGAAAACAGCGGTGGTGTAATGTTTTCTTTAGAATTCAGTTCCAGTGTGTGCTTCACCTTACAGAACAGGAGATCTAAAAGAAGCTCTTTGGAGCAGAACCTCTTCCATCTTATGTCTGCCTGTGTGTGCAAGTATGTGTGTGTGAACAAGGACGCATCTTTGCACTCCCCTTGCCAAGCCATCTCCAGTATTCAGGGATTCCTGAACCCTATACTGAAAGTGGGTGGATGCCAGGAAAGCCGTAGGGTGACTGGTGCAGCATGGATAGGCATGTGACTGGGATTGCCCCTGCAGCAGCAGGAAGCAGTGGAAGTCCTGGGGCAGTCCTGAAACCCTCCCCAGTCCAAGGGAGAGCAGCTCCCAGTGTGAGCTTTTAAATTATAAGAAATCTGGAAATAACTTCTTTACTTTCCTTTCTGATGCTAGGTATGCTAATATTATTAGCAATGTGGGAGTACATGTAGGAAAGAACACACCCTAGAGACTTCTAACTAATTAGGAGTTTGCTGGTTGGCATAAATAATGAGTTATGAGTGAGGTGATACATGAAATAGTTTGATTTTTAACCCACAAAGAGTAACATAGGATTGTCTTAACTGGAGAATAGAGACTGACCTTGATGCAGTTGCGTGTTGGATTGGTAATGAAGTCCCAGGGTTGTTCTGATACTGAGCATTTCAATAATACTCCAGTGGGATTAGTCTATAATAATAAGGCCAAAGCAATGCAGATGAGTAAACATGTAATATATAGTATTATAAGAACAGTAATCATGTGTGATTTAAGAAAGCGAAGATGAAAGCCAGAGAGACAGGGGTATCAAATGGACCTGGTTCAGAGCACTTCCAGGGATAACCGTCTCTTATAAGCAAAACCAGCTTAGGTAGTTTAATTTCTTCCTGATATGATTATGTACAACAAAAGCTACAAAATCCTTCAGAGCAACAAACCTAATGAAACTACTGTGCACGCCTACATGACCTTATCTGTCAGTTAGCAATGAGCCTTTCACACCACACCTGCCGTGCGGTGTTGGTTCATCTTTCCTTCCTGCCTACCAAGGAAAAATGTCTTGAAGTTCTGTTCTGTTGGCAGAGGTATACAGAAATTTGTCAGAATGGTGAGCAGGAAGGAGCCTGGTCATCACTTTCCATGGCAGCAGTTGAAGGGAATTGTAAAACTGTTAGCCAGCTTAAAATATTGCATGGATCATCTGTTCCATGTATCACTTCAGGCAGCAGAGTATTTCCCAGAATTGGATTGAAAACTCAGAACCTATATAAAAGATCAAAGCACATGACAGTATTGTGCTATGGCAAACGATTAGGCATCTGCAGTGTATTGTTGATGTCCCATATACACATTCTGGCAAAATATTAGTTTAAAAAAAAAAATCTTAGATGGTTCCTGAGAACCAGATTGCCCTACTAAGAAGTACAAAGGAAAGATTCCATCTGGGAGATAGGGTAAGAGGGCAATTCTCCTTTTGACTGTAGATCTCACAATTGAGTAAACCCTGAATAAACACGTGTCACTCACTAGCAAAGCTCGTCAGGTTGCATCATGGGTGCAAATATACAGTAATTTTGGTTTCAGTAAGTACTGTGTCTAACTCTTGTGATCCTTATGAATACTTACAGGTTTTTATAAAACTGAAAGCACCATTTTGGCCTCTCTACAGCTATGCAACATGTCTACATGTTCAGATGCAGGTAATCACATCTGTTTTTTCTGTACTGTCAAACAGGCCAGATGTGAGCAAACATTGTGGAAGCTCAGCAGCTTCCAAATGGTGGCTTGGTGTCAGCCAAGTTGAAGAATGCAGCAGGTAGCTATCCTACTGTCTGCTTCTGACAACCCATGCTGCTGACTGAATACACTGCAGAATTTTGTCTTAATAGAAGCTTTATAAGCATAGAAGAATTCTTGCCCAAGCACTTAAATCACGCTGTATAATGATAAAAATGTGAATAACTGAATCGGGATCATCATCAGCTAGAATGGAAATGGCCCGTCAGCCACCTGGAAAGGAGCAGAAACATTGCAAGGGATGATTCTACATTGGAAAAAGATTCAGCAGTTAACCCTATTAAAAGTACTACCAAGGATTACAGGACTGTCCACCAGGACTGGAGGCTCTTCTGAATGCTTTCCTCTGTCTGCCACCATTTCCTTAAATACAGAGGTAATGGTGGTAAGGTTTGGCAATTCTTGTTCTGAGCAGCAGTTCTTCCTATAAAGGTGAAAATGTATTAAGTCATCTTGTCAGTCATGTGAAAAGATCTTGGAAGAGCCTTGCTGGTGTTTGTACAGTGCTACTTCTAGATCTTACTGAAGAACATTTGAATGTATACAAGGAACTTGCGCTTTTTTTGGGTGGCTTTTAATCTTTAAATCTTATGCTGGCACAGCAAGCTTCTAGTGCAGTGCAGACATACTGTTTACTTACAGTGAATATATGATGATTGTAACTGAGCAATTCACGTGAAAGCTGCATATTGATACTGAAAAGGACCAGAAAGATGGATGATTCTTCTAGAATTTTAATGAATCTTTAGGGTTTCATGCATTTTTCCAGAATACCTGGGCAGCTGGTGGTTTTAATGGGTCTCCTCTGACTGAAAACAGGGAACCTGAGGTATGATTGCCTCATGGCTTTCCAAACAGTTGCAGTCCTGATGGAACTGTGCATAGGCAGATTATCTTGTCCATCCATGTCCAATAAAGACAACTCTTTTTGAAAATTTGAGGCCTTTGTTTGCAGGTGACCTGCATTTGTTGATGTCTGTGGGATTAACTTAGCATTTTCCAATTATGCTAAATGGAGAAACTGCAGAAGAGGGTGTCTCAGACAGCATGTGAAGGAAATTTTATATATACTTACAACTATAAAAGCCCTTCACTTACTTTATACCTGTTCTGCAGAGATTGCAGAGAGTTACAGTGGAACTATATTTATGTAAGAACAAGGAATAAAACTGTTAAGATCTGATGTATCTCTGTCTGGATTCATGCTATGTTCAATCGTTTTTATTAACACTGACACCTACTAGTGGCCTCAAAGTGAGTCTGAATGTAAAATTATAGTTTTGTTATATCATTGCATCTTTTACCCTTCTGTTTATTCAGTTGAAGTACTTTATAAAACACAGAGGTCAGAGGGAGAGAGCAGAAAATGAGAAGAGATGGCTTTCTTAAAATGCAAAACAAGTACCTTAGTTATAAGTGTTGCCAGACTTTGCATTTATTGGCTCTGTATAGTATACTAGCATATTGGTATAGTTTTTAATAACCTTTTACAGAACATATGTCTCAAGATTTATCTGTATGCAGAGGTTTGCACACAGTACTTGTGAATTGTAACATAAAGAATCTCCAGATGTACGTGTTATTTCTTATTAACACAGAATGATTTTCTAGGGAAGTAGATGATATATTAGAAAGGCAACATCTGTGCTATTACTTAAATCTTAATAATGTCGATAATTTTTTTTCTTCAACAGAGGAATTCAAGGGCTCAACAATAGTTGAATTAATGAAAAAAGAAGGCACCACCCTAGGGCTTACAGTATCGGGTGGTATTGACAAGGATGGGAAACCAAGAGTATCTAACCTTCGTCAAGGAGGAATCGCTGCTAGGTAACCACATCTCAAGCCACAAAATACTTTATAAGATGTGATTGCTTCAGAAATATGTACCACATCAGAAAGGTCACTAAAAAATATGTGACCGGATGCATCTATAATGGCAGCCCATCACACTGGAGAACCTCATAGGGAAATGGCAACAGCTGGCCCTCGTCTTTGCTCAAGGCTACTTTGATAAAAACTAGAAATACCAATGAGATATTTGAAAGTCATCATAAGACTAATGAGATTTATTCTAAATTATATATGTTTTATTTATCTATTTTTTTGTCCTTGAACAAAAATTTGAGAGAAGTAGCATAACATATTGTGGGGGAAAAATAAAATGGAAAAACGAAGGGTAGTCCTACCATAATTTAATTTTTTTAACTGTTCATCAGCTGGTTTTAAGATTAAAAAGACTGAATTCATAGCTACCTTGGTTACTACTACAGTGGAAAGAAAAAAGCTGTTATTTATGAGAGAGACAAGTCAAAATATAAAGGTTGAGCTAAATCGTTCCAAGTAACCAAGCAGAACATATGCTTTTGTGCTGTGTCCTATATCCTGTAGCTGTAATGTTAACTGCGAAGGCAACCACTGTTTTGGACATTTCCCAAAGAGAAAGAGAAAGATAGGGACATGAAGATGATGACTTCCAGATCCTCTGTCCAAACCAGTCCAATCATCCAACTCCTTAATTGTATAGCTGGGTACATTGTACATCAGGAATTAATAATGCAACAATGTTCTTCTTTTAGTATTTAACAAGATAGATTAGATTATGATCTTAAAATGCCACTTTCTGTTAGAAAGTTCAACTTATTCTAATCTAGTTTAATGGAAAAAATATTTCTTACCACCACTAAACAGTCATTTGAAGGATTTAGTTTGGTCCAGCAGATCTGTCTTTAACAGAACAAATATGTACTTTTTTCTAGGAGTGACCAGCTGGATGTAGGGGACTACATCAAATCTGTGAATGGAATCAACCTGACCAAATTTCGCCATGATGAGATCATCAGCCTGCTCAAGAATGTTGGTGAAAGGGTTGTGTTAGAAGTGGAGTATGAGCTGCCTCCAGTCTGTAAGTAATCGCAGAGCAAACTGAAACCTATGCAGAATAGCAGATGTTGTCAGCAGTAAGATGGGCATGGTTGATGACAGTCATTTTGGTAATGATTAGGTTTTTATGTTCTATTTTTATTTTTTTTCCTGTGGATTATCACTGAGTGTTGAAGCAGTAGAAAAGAACTGGCAATATAGGGGGATGCTTTCAGATGTTTTAAAAGCATAAATCCCACAAATGACAGAGCAGAGTTGTCAATCTCCACTATTTTATTTTTTTTGTTTGCTTGTTTGGAATTTTGAGTACTGGAAATTAGTTTGGGTAGATTCTGTGGCAAGAAAATCCTTCTTGTTACAGTAAGATCCTCTGACATGAGACTAGTGAATATCTGCTAGTTCTCGTTCTGCCTTTTCCTTGTGTCTCTTCACTTGCAGCACCCTTCCTCTCTCCCGGATAAACAACGTCCTTTGGGACTTTCCAGTCTTTTCTGATGTCACTTTCAGGCAACATTTCATTTCTAGAGCAGAAGACCCAGAGGGGTAGGCTGTGAGGATACGTAAACTTGCAAGAATTGTGTGACTGAAACAAGAGCTGTTCACTGAGCAGGATTTTCTTCAAAATATAAATTTATGGTGACACCAAAGTCACAGAATGCTACTGAACGTTTTCCTTGCCTCTCCTTTGCTCTTTCTTATGCACTTATGTCTATAATAGTGTGTCTATAGGAGAAAATCAGTGGGAATCGAGTCTATCAGGAATGAAGTGAAAGCTAGAGAAACAGAGAGTTGGAAACCTGGGACCCAAAGTGAAGGAGTGAGAGTCAGGTGGCTTCCTGGCACCAAGGGGCTGCATCAGTCACAGCTTAAAAGGGTGTGTGCTCCTTCATGCTGCTCACTGGAGGGGAGAAGATGCAGTTTGCTGGCATTTGGCCAGAAAAATCTGGAGCCAACTAGGAAGCTTAAATAAAGAGTTTCCTTGTAATAGAAGCCAAAAAATCCATCACTCTCTTTGGTGCTCAGAAGATGATGAACTCCCCACCGCTTTCTAGCAGCTGGAGGGTTAGTCTAATTACATATTTGGTGTTTTTTAGGACCTCCTGACAACCATCTTAATATGTTTTGAATGTTATCTGTTTAGTGTTTGCTTATGGTAACAGAACTTCATGTTCTAAAACACAGAATCTGAGTTAATGAAGTTAGCTGAGTTCTGAATTACTTTGCTGCAGATGTATTTGTTTTACCAGCATTATTTGGTTTGCATTTATTCAAGTGGGCTTTCTTTTGTTTCATCCCCTTTTAGCATATGTGCCACTCTTGTACACTGAAACCGGATTTTGACATGCTAAATTCCAGTAGAAATTACAACTTTTTTTTAAGTCCTTGGAATTTCCGATGTCTTCATACAAGCGTAGATAATGGAGATAATTAGCAATCTAGTTGTTTCTATTAACTTCTAGTGAACAGGCTAGACACAATGCTTTCGTTACACACAGACTGTTTCTGGTAAGTCGTGTGGTGAAGTCCTGACACCTCCTTCCTGGCCCACATACGTAATGAAATTCTACTGTTGTTCTCATGGTTGGCCTCTCAGAGAAAGGACTATCATGGTTTCAGAGTGGGGAAATGTCAGTCATTTAATAATGATGGATTAAATTTAGCTTAGTACTGGCAGTCTCCCTCTCCCTAGTGCTTCTTTCCACGTCCGGAAATGGTCACAGCGAGAGTATCCTGCTGCTCTTTTCAGCATGAGCCACCTCAGTGTTTAAAACAGGAGTGCCTGTCTCACACCTGCCTTTTGCTGTTAGTAAGGGTTTTAAGGACTTCTTTCCCATACCAGGCTGAGGCTGGGGTGGAAGGCCAGCCACCTGAGTGGCTGCTGCCCAAGTGGAAGGATGCTGCATGCCATTCCTTGCTGCTGAACTACAGGTTTTGTCTGTCCCCAGTGGAGGTTACAGGCCACAGCAAACAGAGGAAGAAACATGGATTCATCTTGAGCTACATGCAAGGCCACTTTCTGTTGATAGGAATGAAGGCAAGAGTTGTCTACTCCTCCCCATAATTCAGTCCTTTTCAGTCAGTAAAGTGTTTCTAGCTGAAAAGGAAACAACTACATGGACTCAGTAACACAGTCCCGATCTTCAAGCTGTAGCAGGAATGACTACAGCACAGAGCAGTGCTCAGCAGGGCCATCTTTCACCTGTTTTCTTAAGGAAATGAGATTTATGTGATTTCACTGGGTGGTTCTCCTGGTTCCCTGCAGTAACTTTTTTACTGGGATTGAAAAACTCTAAAAAAAAATACATTATAGTACATTTCCTGGAAATAGACACTTGAGCAAGTTCTTGAGCAGAGCAGTCCTCAGAGAGAGAGGCATACAGTGCTGAGGGGCACCACTCTTCTTGGCACCTTTCATGGCTGGCAGCACATGCAGGGTAGCCTGTGGTGTCCTTTTTCCTCTCAGGGTGTCCTGACCGGGAAACTCCAGTTATTGCAGGAAAAAACATTAAATAACAAAAGTTTTCATTAGTTCTGCTGCTCACAGAACATGTATTTTATAGAGATGGATTGCTTGGGTGTTTTTTTTAATTTCATGTGTTGTGCTGTTTGCAGTATTTGACTGGGAAGGTGGGAAATGTGAGTGTGTGGGATTTTGCCCAGTGTCCTTCTCCCTTTGGAAAAGAGAGTTCTTAGACCCTGCCAAATTTTTTTCCTGTAAAAGCTAGCAGTAAACTGTCTGCTGGTCTCTTAACAGCAGTGATTTCAAATTCTGCAAAGTGGATTATCACACCCAAATGCATTGGTCTGTGCATTAGGCTTCTTACCCCCTAATCCAGCTGTGCACCACTCCTCTAGTGCTTACAGAGAAAACACTGAGTAGACTAGAAGTCTAAGAATTCTTTCACTCACTCACCAATGATGAGGGAGCATGCTACATTTTGAAAAAGAAAAAGAAAAAACCCTTATTATACAAAATACATTTTGCATCTTTATTTAGTAATCTGAGATAAGAAATATTAGAGAAACACCCTCAAAATGTCGATTCTCTGCTTTACACAATAAAAATAAATGTTTTCATAGCTGAATAACAAGCTCAATAGGTAGCTCTAAGAATTTCATTTGCCATTTTTTTCTCAGTGTGTATTTCCATATTTTCTAGCACTCTTCTGTAACTACAAGAAAAGCAAAATTATGCTATAATTTAAACAGCAAGGCTCAAATTCTTCACCTATTATATGCATCTATGTCTCTTTTTCCAAACCATTGGCACTTTGCAAACTATCTGGTCCAAAATTCTCTCAAAAAGAGAATGAGTTGTGTTTAATTACAGGTCTTCAGTCTGACTGTTTTGTAATTCAGTCTTTTGAATTTAGTGACCCAATATCTATCTTAAATTGTAAAAGATGTAAGTCTGTGTGTGTAATTAGAAAAATAATAATAATTAAGTTTTGGATTCTTTTTGTTTTATTTGTTTTTCTTTTAGCTGTACAAGGATCCAGTCTCATCTTTAGAACTGTGGAAGTTACTTTACATAAAGAGGGGAACACTTTTGGATTTGTAATAAGAGGTGAGTTATTGTTGAATTTGAACCCTTTGTATTATCTAAATAAGCAAAAAAGTGATAATTTTTTATGATACTCAGAAATATGTCAGAATTTATGGCTTACAGTTTATGTTAAAGTCGAAGTATTACCTTTTCCATACCTTCATGTACTCCTTTTATGAACTGCTCTAATTTTTGTTTATGGGAGAACCTTAATTAATAACCTATGTGAAGAAAACATGATGAACTTCATTTCACATAAGACCAGATTCTGCTACATACCTTCTGCTACCTGAAATCAGCAGGAAGGTCATACTTCTTCAAAAAGATTTACATATAGTATTTGTATAAATTAGGCAGGGAATCTGATTAATCATGATGGTAGTCTGAATTGTGCAACTAAAATATTATCACTGACTTAAGAGAACAGAAGAAAATATGCAGCTGTTAAATAACGTACCCCAATGACGCATTATCGGTTTCTTCAGGGAAAACCTTTTTTTATTTAATACATAAATTCCTTAGCAGCCATTCATGCTGAGTATACATAAAATAAAGGGTTTTTTTCTCTCTGTGCTACAAACACTGCAGAACAGTAAGTGTTCACACTGAGATCAGATTTGCAGAGTAAATGTTCTAAGAAAAAAATATACATTTATTAAGAATCACTCCATAGAAATGTTTTTTAAAGATTCATTTATACATAGAGTAAGTCAATTTTATTTAAGTTTAAATTCAGGGGAGGGTCATAGTAATAGTTTGGCCATTTTTTGATCTTTTTAGCCCATCTGTAAAGGTTCATGCTGCAAGATTTAGGCTTGCCTATTGGAAATGAGCTTTCATAAAAACCATAAAATGAAGGTGTACTTTCTCTCACTTTTTCCTTTCTAGGTGGAGCACATGATGACAGAAATAAATCTCGTCCTGTTGTAATAACATGCGTTAGACCTGGAGGGCCTGCTGACAGGTACAATTCATCTTTCTCTGGAGTACATGTGAAAGAGAAATGGAGAAAGGTGAATTATTTGGGACAGAAGTTAAGATTTGGAGTGAAATAGATGTATTCAAACTCAGTCCTTTGAAACTCATGGTTTAGCCTTTAATTATTGTAATAATAATAACAACAAAAACAGTAATGGGCAACCACAGAGGCTCAGCATGCCATGGTGTGTATGAACTTTAATTTAGAATCTTGCACATCAGACTTTCTCGTTAAATGCTTTCAAAAATTAACCCAAAATAATTAGAACAAATGCCTGCAATACGTCAGAGCACATTTTTTGCATCCTTCAGACAAATGATGTAGCTCTTAATTATGCTTTTGATACTCTAACACCACCATCTTTTTCTCTTGAAATTAAGAGTAATACTGTCTTGTATTTGAGTGTTGTTGCATTATTCTGTTAAGATATTTGTACATATCTGCATGTGAGTTCACACATAATTTCACCTGGGCAACTTCTGCGTACAGATTTATGTTTTGGCCATATTTGAATATAATACTATTTTATATTTATATCACTTTATTTCTATGTACAAACTATATTTTCAAAAATGGCACTTGTGTCCTTAAAACACTAAAGAAACTCAAAGGACAGTTTCTGTAAAGCAGACTGATGTTCTGTAGCCTATGTTGACATTTTTGACATTGGAAATATTAATTGAGAAGAAAATGTTTCAAGAGAGCATTTCTTTTGTTCCATCGCCGCCTTCTCTCCATCATCACCCTTGTTTCCTTGTTTTTCTCCATGATTCTTAAGCTGACAATGTTAGTACTTCATTTTCTATTATAATTCTGAATAGGTTATGAGATATGCTTGGGAGACAGTGTAATAATTTAGAGCTAAATTATTTTTGGGTAGGTAGAAAAGAAAAACAGAATTATCCAAGTAAGAGATATTTTAAAAGAAAATTAATGGACATTCATGTTTTGCAGTCTGTTTCTGCACTCGTGTTTGCACCTCATGTTTGTTTTTAAGAAAATATTGAAGGAAGAGGTGTTTGTGTATGTATGAAAAAAGAGTTGTGTGGATAAATCAGAAAGGAAACATATGTTGGAGCAGAAGCTATACTTAGTTGCAATTTAATGTGACTTGATTATTTCACTGTGTGGTAAGCTGTTTTCCAGTCTCTGACTTTCCAATTAAAGCAATTTCCTTTCCACTGCGCCCTCTGAACATTTTCACTGTCAAAGTAAATGTTAACTGTTAAAGGCACGAGGGATGGATGTCAGGGAGTGTTCTAGAGAATTGCTTTGCATAAAAATGATATTACCTCCAAATCAATTTTTCTT
This sequence comes from Platyrinchus mystaceus, assembly GCA_035041135.1. Lineage (NCBI taxonomy): Eukaryota > Metazoa > Chordata > Aves > Passeriformes > Tyrannidae > Platyrinchus > Platyrinchus mystaceus. The sequence goes on along the minus strand of JAWWLV010000045.1, from coordinate 33,860,383 downwards.
ATATTAACAAAGATCATTCCTTTAATGTCCCTTCAGAGAGGGCACAATCAAACCTGGGGACAGGCTGCTGAGTGTTGATGGGATCCGACTATTGGGAACAACACATGCTGAAGCCATGAGTATTCTCAAACAATGCGGACAGGAGGCGACTCTGCTGGTTGAATATGATGTCTCAGTGATGGGTAAGTTGAGAAGTGGGGCTTTAGTTCTGGGAGCCATCTGTGATGTTTTGCTGCCTGTTCTTGATGAGCTATTTTAGAAGTGATTGTGACCTGTTATGCTCCTAGTAGCACTGCTATTCTCTTCTGCATCGTGTCATTAATCTCGGGTTCATAAGGAGGTGAGCGGTATTTCACTGTAATTTAGCATTCTGACATTTTGTGGTTTGTAGAATGAAACCATAGTGTGGATTCTAGCGAAGTAACTTTTCCAGTGACTAGTTTATAATAAAGGTTAATGAAGTGTAGGCATTTCTATGTCACATGAAAGAAGGGGTATACTTGCTCTAACAAGAATTCTTTTGCCTTTTGCCAGTGCTGCTAGATGGCCGAGACATATTAAAAAGTCATAAGACTGCCACATAGAAAAGAACGGGGAAGAGAAAATTTGTTAAGAAATGCAGAGCTGGCAAACCATGGCTTGAAAAATGAGCTTCCGCTTTATACAAACTTTTATTGAACTCACTGAAAATATGGAAGGTTTCTCTGGAAAGTCAAGTAGAGAAGATGATATTTAACAAGAGATTTGAGATTGAGTTGTTTCCACTTGTTTTAGAAGTTGTCATATCCCCTCAATTTTTTCAAGATACAGAAAATTCATGGCAGCAAGAAATAGAAATATTCACCAGTCAGACTAAAATATTTCTTCTCTGTTTCGGGATCTTTCTCTTTTTTTCCTCTTCAGCTCCACATCAGGTTTCTAGCCTAGCAGTAAAGCAGCTTCCTAGGGATTTGTGAAATAGCACTGTCAAACTTCAAAGCCTTGGAAAGATTAATACTGGAAAGAATAATGTCAGGTATTTGTTTATTCTGAAACAGCCCTCTATTCTTCTCTGAGACACAGATTGATTTTTTTTTTTTTTAATTACAATATACCTCTCTGTTTACTTAACTACCAAGAATTGAAGTGGCAGGTTTGTCTGGGGTCTGGCAGGCCTAATGGACAGTCATGCAGGTCCAGAAAGGTGGAGACAGCTCAGACGAGCTTTAGTTCCTAATAAGAACTAGAATTTAGGTGTTTTCATTTATTTGTTCTTTTTCTTCAGAAAATGACGGATGACCAAACCCTATCTATCATCAAAGTTAAAACAAGATTCTTTTGACTCTACTTTCTCTAAAAGTGAGATCTCATGGAAAAATGAAACCCTGGCTTTAGATGAAATTTCGAGGGAACTTTCATTTCAGAGAAAACTCCCATCCCCATTCTCTTGTATACCCAAGGGAGGGAGTCAGCCTCCATTTCACTGAGGATCTTTTAGAAATCTTTGTAGGTTTTTGTGAGAAGACAACGTGATGAAAAGCTTTGTTGTGTTCTAAATTTCAGCTTGTTAAAGGCAGGAACCTTTTTTAAGTGTTATCTGGATAGAGCTCAGTGCATGAGGATACAAACTCAGTTTGAAATTTCAGGTTTATAAATGTAAAGGCAACACTTACCGGTTGGTCTCTTCCTGTCATTTTCTCTCTGAATAAACTCTCTTTTGTTCTCAGCAACAAATCTGGATTTATCATGCCTCCCTTTCCTGGCAACGAATGAGTTATCCTAGGGAAATTTAAGGTGGTAGAAGAATCTGAGACTTGTAGAATCAGAAGAAAGGAAGGAAAAGGGAATCAAACACTGGGAAATATATGGGATTGTGGTCCCATATATTCTGCAAGAAGAAATAAGGAGGGATTGTCGTAGGTTTGCTTTGAGCCAATTTTCTCTCACCCCCCACACAATTGCTATAAGTTGAGAGAAGGCTTATGCAGACAAAAAAGATCTGATGTGGGGAGAATAATACTAAGATTTATTACTAGCAAGATAAAAACTAAAGAATTATATATACAACAATTCTAACTAGGCAAAAGTAATATATATTTACAAAAGTACCCTTCCCCCCTTGTATCAGTTCAGGAGGAGAAGCAGTCGCTTTTCCACTTCCAGAGCCACAGGTCTTCCAAACAATTCTGCAGCATTTGAAAGTTCTTCTATTAACTCTAGGACAACAGCTCCAGTTCATCATACCTGGAATTCTTTCTCTCTTATATATCAACCTCAGGGCTGGGCCTACCCCCTCCTGGGCTAAGACTGGAGGCTGGGGGTTACCCAGGCCCTGTGGGGTCCTCCATGGACTGCAAGGGGACACTTGCCTTACCATGGTCTTCACCACAGATAGAGGGGATAATGGCTTTTGCGTCCACCCCGCTTTTCTGTGGGATCCCTCCCCACGGGAGACAGTTCTTGATAGTCCTCTCTGGCGTGGGTCCATCCCTTGAGCAACAGTTCTTCCATTCTCTGCTGTCCCTTAGGGTCACAAATTGAGCTGCACCAGCGTGGATCCCTGACTGGGATCACAAGTCCTACCCAGGCCAACTTGCTCCAGCGTAGGTCTCTCTCTCCGTGAGCCACAGGTCTCCAGCAGGACTCTGTTTCATCTTAGGCCTCCCACAGAGTCACATCTTTTTCATGCGCTCCTTTGCTCCAGCGTGAGCTCCTTCATGAGCTGCAGAGGGTCTCCTCACTCAGTAATTTTCCACAGATGCGGGGGTGTTTAGATTTCAGTCTTTTCCCTGCTGAATGGAGAGCGGGGGGGGGAGAGAAAGAACCCCTCCCCTTCGGGCTTCTCTTCTCTCTCCTGCAGCTTCCAGCTTTGACCTTGGAGGCTCCATTATCTCTCTGCCTGGAATTCCTTCTGCAGCAGTCTTATCCAGGCAGTCTTTCATTAGAGCTTCTCCTCTACTCTGTTACAGGAGGGAAGGGGGCCTGGCCCCCCCATCGCCTGGGCCTCACTTGGTCCAGGGTGGGGGCGCATGCCCGAGCCTAATAGGGCCAGCTGCTATGCTGGCTCTACCTTTTTTCTTCTGCACCACAACCTTCTCTTCTGTTTTCTTGAATATGTAATTGGCAGAGGCGTTACTAAAACTTTTGATTAGCTTTGCTCTGGAAATCCACCTGGCAAAACTATTTTTAGTCCTGGGGGGACAGGGGGTTGCTGCTCGACAAATCCACGACAGGGATCCAGTAGACTGGCTTTTTATGCATTATGATTTTTTTAGATTTTACCGAGTCCTAGTAGATTTCGATTTTTTTTCCAGTTTGCCTATCCTTCATAGTTTCTGGCAGCAGTGTGAACAAAAAAATTGTTGGAAAGCTCCCTTTGCTTCTTGCAGTTACGTTATGACCATGGTGCAAAGGCTAAAATCATTCATCCTAATCCCTTGATTCCTGGCCTAGGAAAACGTTGCTGTTTTGAATCTTCTCTTAATTCTGCTCAAGAGCAGTGAAGTCAATTGCAAGTAACATGAAAGAGAGGAAGGACACGACCCATGAAGAGAAATTTAAGAATTGCAGAAATGTTGCTAGGTTCCTCAACTCTTATGTTACCCACAAACTATTTGTAATGCTAAGGGTTTACATGAATTTGATAATAGGCTAAAAGAAGAGAAAGGGCATTGAGTAAGGTCACTTATCAATAATTGATGCTTGAAACTAGATTAGTAGCTTAGCCTGCTTAGGGTGGGGGCAATAACCCAAAAATTACATAAAAGTCTGGTGTATTCTGTAGAATCCCCCTGGTACAAACTTGCAGTAGAATAAATTACTCCTAGAGACAAATTATAGCATTATTTGCTTTAATATCCTCTCTTCTGTTAGTAGATAATTATATCCTGTAAAGCAGTATTGTGTGTGGCCAGAACTGGAAAGAGACATAAAATACATTTTGATGGCATGAAATTGGAACTTGAGTTGAAGAGGTTACACTAGATGAAGAAAATAATCCTGAACTATTTTTCAGCTACAGTCCTGTAGTGTGTAAGTGACTTTTCTTACGCCTGTAAGCGTAAGCTGTTTCAAAGGTGCTGTATTTCTCAAAGTTTAGTTCTTTTGCCTGAAGTCTTCAAGAGGTCACTTGGGAAGCTTGTACATTTTATTGTTTCTGAAACCTAGACAAACTGGAGTAAAAAAGGCATCAAGGGGTTCTGTGCAGTGTAATCAAGTGTGTATATAATGTAGATGTGGCTATTCCGGTTGAACTCTCTGGGGTTACACTTGTGCTTTCTTAAGTACTCCTGAACAATCTTGCTCAGCTGGGTCCTAGGAAATAAACTTGTCAGTTCAGCTTCTTGGAAGAGATTTTTTTTTTTTAACTCCGCTGAAAATGTTTCCAGGTTGGTGTGGGGAGTGTACTTCTGTGTAGTTTCAAAGAGACTTTGAAAAAATAGTAGTTTGGAAATACCAAGATAATCTCTAAAGAAAATAGGAGCACATAATTTCTGATAAAATATTTTATAACCTGATAAAAGTTACATTTGAAGTTGTGGAGGTTGCAGTCTTCCAAATGTCTTTCTATTTTCCAGAACACCTCCTGCAATTCAGTGTTTGCAGAGGAGATGGATATGGTGACTTGCTCTGCACCCAGCTGTGTGGAAGTAATATAATCTGTGTGGGCTTTATCACTTTTCTGTGTAATCTTTACACCTGAACTGTCCAACCTTTCTGGTCATATTTTCATCTAGTGGTGGGAGAAGTCTGAATAGTACAGCTCTCTTTGCCCTATGATTACACCTGTGCCCCTCATTTTGTGGAGGAGAAGAAGTAGAGGCAAGGTGGTGGCTAGTAGTGACTTGCTACCACTGTCAAAATAATCTTGCAACCTGAATCTTCTCCTGTGGCAAACAAATAGCCCATATTAATTCCAAGCTATAAACTTAAGTTGGGAAGACTTGAAGTTCTTACTGTTTGGCAGCAGTCGGGATGAAGTATCCTAATGAGCTGCTAGAGTTGGAGTGAGAGTGAGAATTAGAGTGCAATGTTAATAATGAACTACAAAGATTCACAATGCCCCTGTCTAAAACAAGAAATGAAAATTATCACTACATTGAAGCTGAGCAGATGCAGTTTGCTTTGAGGTTTTCCAAGACTTGCCATAATGCCACTGGGGTCTGTGTTGTCTCTATAATTGGGGTTGCGCCTGCTTGGGTAATCTTCCATATTAACCCTGAAAGGGAGCATTCAGACAGGTTGAAAGGTAATGGCTATCTTCAGTTGAAATTCTGGCCTGTAACATTTTTATGTAACTCTAGTTCATAAATTGCTGATGATGAGCTTTTTGAGCAACCTACTTTTTAATTCTTGAATGTTCCTGCTGGGGTAAACGTTGAATCAAGGATACTGTAGTTAAACAAAACTAATATCTTTTGCCAAGACTTTGGCAAAAAAGGAACCTTTTGTTAGCAGTTTGCACCTGTGACACAACATCTTTCTCTCACATCTCTTTACTGGGTTAGTTCAAACCACTCTGTGCTCTTCAGGAATGAAGGAACATATTGCACATTCAAATTCCATATGTTTCTCTGGCTTCTTTAACAGTTCTTGCACTTACTTGAGCCAGAATAGATTTGCTGGAACGTGGCACCCTGTAAGTGCTCTCTACGAAACAGATGCAGTCAGCTTGTTTTTTTGTCCAAGTCTACAAGAGTCACCCTGACATAGAACCAGTCAATTTTAACTAGAGCAGCACCCTCAATTTTCTGAACTCAATGGTTAACACTGATAAAATTTTCTATAACGGGGTTTATTGATGCAGTCATTTACTAGTAAATCTTTAACAAACCCCATCTAAGCCATTTGCTTCTTTAAGTTCACCCATTTAAATTAATACATATATAAATTCATTAATGCTGTAACAATCTTTTGAGAAGACATTTAAAGAAATCTAACTCACCCTTCAATAATTCTGCCTGACAAGATCACTAGGGAGAGAAAACTTGCATAATTTAAAGATCCCGTGAGGTTATCTGTGGTCTAGTGTAGACTTTCAGTAATTTTTGCAAGACAAGAAATAGACAAGAAAAAAGAACTTATGGGCTGCTCGTTAAGTTTTATAAAGCAGTACCACTCAAGTATCCAGAGCTGTGGAGACCCTTAAGAGCTATAGAGTTTTACAGGCCCAAAGGAACAGGAGCTCCAGAGACTCCAAGGACAGACTCAAGATCCTTATAAGCCTTATAAATATTGTAAGGCCTTGAAAATTGAAGGAAAGTCAGGAAGCCTGTAGGATTCCACACTGCCTTTTTATTTTTGTTTCTTTATAAACTTAAAATTAACATTTCCTTTGACTCTTACAAGTTTTTGACAGAACAGATAGGTAGAGTACTCTAGCATTTAACTGCAGCTGCAGGTCTCCTGGTTGTCACAGAGGAACAGGCTTAGATCCCTTGAAATTCAAAATATGAATTAGTTGCTTAAACCTTTAAAGAACATTTCTTGTCTTATGTTGCTTCAGAGACAGATTGAATGAAAATTCATGTGCAATGCAAAGGTCATGATAGCTTTATTAGTTGAAATATTATTCTACTTTAAATACTGCTACAAAACACATACACAAATTATAAGACAATGTTTGAAGTCAAAATGCTGAAAGTGCCAGTTGGGAAATGTGAATTGAGAACTGAGACTGCTCAGCCACTGTCCAGATAGATGCCCACAAAGTACAGTCATAAGACCCACAGGACAGATAATAACCTTTTTATGCAGATATTCATTATGAATTTTCTTTCTGTCTTCAGTACGTGACCACAGGTTTATTGAAGGCACTGCCCAGATCCTTGTCTAAATGCAAAGTTATTAATTTCCTGGTGTTTTTTTCCTGAGGCCCTAATCCTTCTACAGTGTGAGTTCTTCAGGCAATATGCAGATCTCAAGGAGAAAACCTCAGTGTCCCAAGGTCATTCCAATGTATTGGATTGTTCTTAAGGCAGATGACACAGACATCTCTAGCAGTTCCAGAAATATCCACTCAAAGATATGTCACTAGGTAAAACACATGGGGTTTTTTGTCTCTCCTGGAGGCCAAGGTGTGATTCACATTCACTGAGCAGATATTCAAATCTACATGCTATGGCACATTAATGCCTCATCTTACTGTGCAGTTTCCTTGGTTATCAAACACACTGTGTGTTTTGCTGTCAGTGCCAGATGCCTGTGTCACTGACACTAGTATGAACTGACAGTCAGGCACGGATGTATACAATAAATAAGTTCTTTCTTTGTAGTGCTAACAAGCTGTGCTAAGGCACATGGAGAACAGGGAGGTGATTCGGGACAGCCAGCACAGCCTCACCAAGGGCAAGTCCTGTCTGACCAACCTAGTGGCCTTCTATGATGGAGTGACTACATCAGTGGACAAGGGAGAGGTTACATGTGTCATTTATCTGGACTTCTGTAAAGCCTTTGACATGGTTCCCCATTACATCCTTCTTTCGAAATAGGAGAAAGATGGATTCCATGAGTGAACTGTTCTTAGATGGATAAGGAATTGGTTGGACAGTAGTGGTCAATGGCTCAGAGTCCTGATGAACATGAGTGACAAGTGGTGTCCCTCAGGGGTCTGTATTGGGACCAGTGTTGTTTAGTATCTTCATTAATGATATAGACAAAGAGATCAAGTGCACCCTCAGCAAATTTGCAGGTGGCACCAAGTGGTGCTGTTGGTGAGTGAGTGGTGCTGTTGACACACCTGAAGGACAAGATCTAGAGGGCTATCTAGAAGGCTATCTAGAGGGACCTGGACAAGCTTGAGAAGTGGGCCCATGGGAATCTCATGCAGTTTAATAAGGCCAAGTGCAAGTTGCTGCACCTGGTTCAGGCTGGGGGATGAAGAGATCGAGGGCAGCCCTGCTGAGAAGGACTTGGGGGTGCTGTTGGATGATGGACTGAACATGAGCTGACAGTGTGCACTCACAGCTGAGAAAGCCAATTGTATACTGGGCTGCATCAAAAGCAGGTGGCCAGCAGGTTGAGTGAGATGATTCTACCCTTCTACTCCACCCTGGTGAGATGCCACCTACATGCAGCTCTGGGGTCCCCATCACAGGAAGGACATTAACTTGTTGGAGCGACTCCAGAGGAGGCCACCAAGTTGATCAGAGGGATTGGAGCACCTCTCCTATGAGGAAAGGCTGAGAGAATTGAGATTGTTCAGCCTGGAAAAGAGAAGGGTTTGAGGTAACCTAATTATAGCCTTCCAGTCCCTTGAAGGGAGCCTGCAAGAAGTATGGAGAGAGACTTTTTACACGAACATGTAGTGATAGGATAAGGGGGAATGCCTTCAAACTGAAAGAGAGTAGGTTTAGATTAGATATTAGGAAGAATATCTGTTAGGGTGGTGAGGCACTTATAACAGTTGCCCAGAGAAGTTGTCGATGCCCCATCCCTGGAAGTGTTTAAGGGCAGGCTAGATGGGGCTCTGAGCAACCTGGTCTAGTGGAAGGTGTCCCTGTCCATGGCAGGGGGGTTGGAACTAGATGACCTTTCAAGTCCCTTCCAACCCAAACCATTCTGCAATTCTATGATTTCATTTAGCAAGAGATAACGTGTTTTGGAATATGACTTACCTTGGCACAAGAAGATACTTTTTCCTTTAGAGAAGACCAAGGCTTGTGATTTTTTTGGGGTATCAAGGCTTTCAGGACTGCTCTTTTACAATAGCAAGTGGGGGTTATTCCTTTTAATCGCTTGTCTCTCATGCTGCTACTAAATATGACATGCTGACTTCAATTAGTCTTGTCATGAGCCTGTAAGATGATGGATACCTATTAGTTTGGCATCAGTTCCTGCTTCCTTACCTGCTTTAATCTACTCCATTTATCTGCTTTAAAGGAAATAATAAATACCTTTTTAACACCTCTTGAGATAAATGGGTAGCATAGAAACCTAAGGTAAATAGGCATTATGGTTTAAAAAAACACAGCATTTTGGGCTGGCAAATTCAAAACCCGTTTCTTCATTGATCAGTTCTTTGTGTGATCAAGAGATACAGCTACTGACTACTGATAGTGAAATAAGACCATGCTTGCAATTGGGGACCAATGCAGTTGGTCCTGTTCAGCCCTTACAGATATTGTGACAGAAGGAGAATCTGGTACTTCAAAACAGCACTCAGGTGTTCCCTCCATGTTACACAACCTTCTTCTTTTCCTTGCAGTTCCCTCTTTATGCCTTATACACCTGCTACCCAACTCATTCCCTGCTAACTCCCTCAACACTTACTGTGTTTTCTCCTATGGGTTGAACATTTGTTTTTATCATGAGGACTGCTGTGAGAGAGGTGTGGAACGGAACCTTGTAAGAAAATAGACTTCTCTATCCAAAGAATGCCGTTAACTTTGTAGCATAAGCAACTCTCAGTTTGTCATTTCCCAATATTTGTGTGAGCTTACATATTTAACAGTGTTGACACATTTTTATGTACCATTGCCTAGGTTTCTTTATGGGAAAGCTTTAAACTTCTGACATTTGTATCCAAATAATTCCTCAAAAGAGTGAGAGTCACTAAGCCCACCAGTCTCCTCTCTGTTAGCTGGGTTATCAGACCAGCTGTTCGGCACAGTACACATGTGCTCTCTGGGGACCAGAAAACTCTTGATACACACATGTGACCACAGGGTTTCAAAGACATTTACTGACAGCAGAGAGCAACTGTGAAGTTTCAGGATCACATGTTCCTTCCTGTCTGTTTCATGCAAATGTGATGCTTCTTTCCTCCATTCTTTGTTCTTATCCTGTTTCTGAGCTGCATGACTGTCTTTTTCCCAGTAGCTTCTAAATTTTTCCTTTTTTTACTGACCTAGTTTGAGTCTTCTTTTCTAGAAGGTCCTAAATCCCCAACATGCTATTCCCTCCCCTTACAGCCCAGTTTTTTCTTCTGTTTTTTGCCAAGTAAAGCTTAGGTAATTTTCCAACACATTTCTCTCACACTGCTGATTTCCCTCTCTTAAAGGCCTTTTGCAGTTTTCATGGGTGTCCTTTAGCCCTTTCTACTGTCCCTGTCTCTTAGCAAACCATTCCCAAGTTTCTTGTACTGCAGCTGCTTTTCAGATCAACAACCCTCTCACCTTAGTTCGTCCCCTTCTTGCCTAAAAGCCCTTCTCTTCCCTCCTCCTGGCTCTTCTCTTGACTCTGTGTGCCAGATCTGTCAGGTATTGAAGATGTGTAGCGAACATGAATTTTCAGTATAAAGCCTACAGAATTTTCAGGGAGGAGGGCAGGGAGGTGGGACAAAACAGTATGGCTTTCCCTGATGATGCTCTCAGACATGGATCACCTGTTCCAGCTAAAATAACTAAGAAGTACGGCCTGAGAGTGGTAACTATTGTAAGAAAAAGCCCACACCAAATATTTGAACTGTGCACAAGTTGTAGGTTGCAAGCAATTAAAACCAGGATGTTTTAATAAGAAAGGTATGATTTCCATGGTTCCCAAGTATATTTGCCCTGTATAATTTTTTTATTTTCATTTCTCTGCCCAGGTGTGATTTGCTGCTTTGATAGCCATGTTGCTAGTAGGTGATTACAGAAGGGAGGAGTTGTCATGTTTTACAAAGATTTCATAAATCTTACAGATATTTCTTTCTTTACAAACTTCTTGATCATGCCTAAAGAAAAATAAATGGACTATAACTGATCATAGAATCATAGAATCGACTGGGTTGGAAAAGACCTGAGATCATCAAGTCCAACCCTTGATCCAACACTGCTGTGGTTACTAGACTATGGCACTAAGTGCCACATCCAGTCTCATCTTAAAGACCTTCAGGGACAGAGAATCCACTCTTCCCTGGGCAACCCATTCCAATGTCTGACTACTCTCTCTGTAGAAAATTTCTTCCTAATATCCAACCTAAACTTCCCCTGGTAGAGCTTAAGATCATACCCTCTTGTCCTACTGCTTGTTGCCTGGGAGAAGAGCCCGATCTCCAGCTGGCTACAACCTCCTTTCAGGCAGTCGTAGAGAGTGATGAGGTCTCCCCTGAGCCTCCTCTTTTCCGGGCTAAACAACCCCAGCTCCCTCAGCCTCTCCTAACAGGGCTTGTGCTCAAGTCCCTTCACCAGCCTGGATGCTCTTCTCTGGACCTGCTCCAGCACCTCAGTATCCTTCCTGAACTGAGGGACCCTGAACTGGACACAGTACTCCAGGTATGGCCTCACCAGCACTGAGTACAGGGGAAGAATCACTTCCCTGGACCTGCTGGGCACACTGTTCCTTATATAGACCAAGATATCATTGGCCTTCTTGCCACCTGGGCACACTGCTGGTTTATGTTCAGCTTCCTGTCAGTCCAGACTCTCAGGTCCCTTCCTTCCTGGCTACTCTCCATCCACTCTGTCCATTAAGTTACAAGTTACTCTAACAGGTCCAATTAATACTTCTCTCAAGTGCTTTTGAAAGTATGACCTCATTAAAAGCAGCTTAATAATCACTTTGTATGGGAGAAAAAACTGTTAAGGTGAAATGAGATGTCCCTGAAACAGAAAACTAAAGGTACAATTTAAAAGTCAACACAGACTAACAAAGATAATGAGGTATCCCAACTTGTGCTGGTCTGAAAAAAAATTAAGCAAATAGCTGAAGTACTTAGATTCAGAGTACAGCGATGAAAGTTTTACAAAGATGGTGATAATTAAGCTTCATGGAGATGAAAGGATCTTTTGCATGTGCCATGCAATTCAATACAAGAAAAACACTGTAATCAGAAAAAATCCACTTAAAAAAATACATCCCCAGATTTGGTTTAGTACCACTGCAGTCATCTGAGAGACTAAGGAATAAGGGACAGATCTCATTTTCTTTATATTAGAGAGAACTTGTGCTGTAACCCCAAAACCTGTCTCTGAAAGGGCCCATCTCTAAGGAAATAACTGCAGCAAAAGCACCATGCCTGCCTTCATTCCAGGTACAGGAAAACAGTAAATGTCTACCAAGACTTTCCTTTACAGAGGTGTTTTAAAAAATCTGGAACTGAACTACTCCATCATCTTGATTTTTTTTTTCATAGATATAAGACACCCAGACTTCACCTGACAGGTTCGGCCAAGGGGAGAAAATCCAAGAATCCCTCAGGCCATTTCCTGGAATGCCTGTACCAGGCATAAACTAAGAGGTTAAATTGGGATGCAGTAGGGCAGATTTTTATCCCTTTACTTTAGGGTTAATGGCTCATTAATCCTTTTACAGAACATTTATGTTGAAAAGGGATGGATTTTAAAGTATGAATACTTTTAGGTATTTTGCCCATGAACATGAACCATCTCAATTAATGGTGTTCTAGTGCAAAACTGGTGTGAATGAGATCTGAAGCAGATCCTTGTGAGATATTGCACCATATACGTAGGAGATGTGTACTGCTCGGAGAAGACAGCACTAAGGCCTGTGAGCTGTAAATGTAGGTAGGGACGAAAATCAACATCTAAGCTGAATGGGTTTATCTTGAACTCAACATGGTTACTCAAAAATAATTGCACCAGTGCTGCATCTTACAACATGATCTTGTTACACAGAATTATACTTCCAGTGGTATTGCTCATCTTACAATGAGTGAAATGTTTTGTTCTCTGTGCATTTGCTGTTTAAACCACATTCCCCTACAGTAATTTTAAACACCCATAATAATCTTTGTATCTTTTTCCTAAATGAGTGTTTATACTCTTGTTCATTTAAAGAGATAATTTCATAGCCTATGAACTCAATATTTATCAGAGTGGCTTGGAGAAACAGTACTGATAAAAATTGTTCTGTGTGTTACCTTATGTTCAGCCAAAAAATCATTGGATTTTTCTGTTTTTAAGCAATTAATTGGTGACTTACATACTTCTGTGAGTCCCGTGATTTTCGTTTATAAGTAAACTGGCCAGAGTATTCTAAGTGCTATTATTGATTGGTCATGTCGTATTTCAGTGTAGATGCTGGAGGGCCATAACGAAATGAAGTTTCTGTGGTAATTGAACTTGCATTCAAACTAAAACAAAGGCAAGCACCTGATTATGGGTTTCATTTAAATCTTACCTGTTTTCTTCTTGGAAGAGGAGAAGAGGGTGGAAGGGATTATATGAAGACTATTTATCTAGACCATGTACTGGTTTCATCTTTAATTGCAATTCTTACACTATCAGAAAAGTCATGGCTCACTGCAGCCAACAAGAGTGCTGAGCCCTCCTGAAGAGATAAGTAATGAAGGATATGACAACTTCCCAAGGTTACAGGTAAAGCTGTGGCAAGCTGAAGTTTCCTTCTTCTTATGTGCCTCTAGACATTTCTTCCCTGGCTGATAAAATTGCATTTTTATATGCAGAACCCACACCAGTATAAAAGCACTCTTTCATGGAAGTGACTCAAGTCATGTGGTGACCCAAACCCCCAGGTTACCGGCATGAAATTGGAAGCAGAGTAGGGCTTTGCCAAGAGATGAAATTGGCTGTAGAGTGTCAGAGGCAATGAGGCTCTGGAGAGAAAAGACACAGACAACAGGGGAACAGAGAGGGGATGCTAATGAAAGAGAAAGGGCTTTTTAGGGTGAGGTTTGCTATTGTATTTACACACAAGCATCTCTAACCCAAATTGCCTCTGAATTACAGGGTCAGTTTCCCTTTTTTCTGGCAGGTAATCCAAAAGTTATATACATGAAAAGATGGTAATATGTACACCTTGAAGCAGAGCTTTGGGATGTGTCTTATGTTACTTAGGAAGTCCCTGAACACTTTCTTTAAAAACACCTCATAGGGTTTTTCTTTATCCTTTATTTTGTATCCAAAAGCTGTTTCTGATTCAAGTAATGTTGCATGAGTTCTTAATTGAAATCTAAAGGCTTCAAGCAGCTTAAATTAACAAAAAAAAGAAAAAGAGAAGAATTTGAACTGCAGGCACACACAGCCTGTGGTTTCCTCTCTGTCGTTAATACAATTTTGGCACAACATCCCACATAGCTGCAAAGAAAATCTAAAACAAACTCTCCCTGTGATTATTCCTGCCATTCCTGCCTCTCCTCAGAGAGGTCACCAGCAGCTTAAAACTAGGTGTTGTTATTCACATTTAACTTCCTTCTTTGAAGAAAAATGCTTAATTCAGGTATTAAATATTCTGGAATCATTTATCTTGATTGTTGAATATGCACTGCTAGGTGACCCTCTCCCTAGAATTTATTTGTTTTTGCATGTACATGAAGCTCCATCTAACCCCTAGCCACAACAGTGCTGCTGTGTGCTGTCATAAGTGCCTAGGAGGAGAACAAGAAACACTGGTCTGTAGGTCAGCCATCGGGTGCCTTTCATTAAGTTAGCTGAGGCCTGGTCCAAGCTTGTTTGACTCAGTCAGAAGACTTTATTTAATTGGGATTTAAAATAGGACCCAAAGGCTAGAAACCTAGTTCAAGAGGAGCTCAAAGCTTTGGCCCAGTCCCAGAGATTTGACATCATTGGCATGAGTGGAACCTGGTGGGATGAGACCTATGACTGGAGTGCCCTGTTGGATGGTTACAGGCTCTTCAGGAGAGACAGGCAGGGCAGAAGAGATGGAGAGGTGGCACTGTATGTAACAGAAGGGTTAGAATGTTTGGAGCTCACAGTTGGCACTGGCACCGTTGAGAGTCTCTGGGTAAGAATCAAGGGGCAAACAAATAATG
>JAWWLV010000045.1:33805478-33845630 GCA_035041135.1 Platyrinchus mystaceus | reverse complement strand
GTCCCAGCTGACTGGAAGCTGCCAAACATTGTCCCAGTTTTCAGGAAGGGCAAGAAAGAGGATACCAGAAACTACTGACCTGTCAGTCTCATTTCAGTGCCTGGTAAATTTATGGAGATTTTCTGTGAGTTATTGAAAAACACTTGAAAGACAATGCAGTCATTGGTCACAATCAGCATGGCTTCATGAGAGGAAAGTCCTACTTATCCAACCTGATTTCCTTTTTAAGACAAGGTAACCCACCTCATGGATCAAGGGAAGGCAGTTATGTGGTCTTTTTGGATTTCAGTAAAGCTTTCGATACTGTCTCTCACAGGATCCTCCTGGACAAAGTGTCCAGCACTCAGCTGGATAAACACATCATGTGGTGGGTGAGCCATTGGCTCACAGGTCAAGAACAGAGGGCAACAGTGAATGGGATAACATCAGACTGGTGATCTGTCACTAGTGGGGTTCCACAGGGCTCCTTCTTGGGCTCTGTGCTCTTCAACATGTTCATACATTACTTGGACACAGGACTGGAAGGGATATTAAGCAAGTCTGCAGATGAGACAAAACTGGGAGGAGCTGTTGACTCCCTCAAAGGCAGGGAGGCCCCACAGAGAGACCTCAACAAATCAGAGCACTGGGCAATCACCAACTATAAGAAGTTCAACACTAAGAACTGCCACATTCTGTACCTGGGATGGGACAACCCTGGATGTTGGTCCCCCAGACTGGGGAATGAGATGCTGGAAAGCAGTGCCATGGAAAGGGACCTGGGGGTCCTGGTTGATGGCAAGTTGAATATGAGTCAGCAGTGCCCTGGCAGCCAGGAGGGCCAACCGTGTCCTGGGGGCATCAGGCAAAGAAAGCATCGCCAGCCAGTCAGGGGAGTGATTGTTCTGGTCTGCTCTGCACTGTGCAGCCTCACTTTGAATATTGTGGCGGGTTTGGGGCACCACAATATAAGACAGATATTAAGCTATTAGAGAGCATCCCAAGGAGGGCAAAGGAGGATTGTGAAGGGCCTCGAGGGGAAGCCGTATGAGGAGTGGCTGAGGTCACTTGGTCTGTTCAGCCTGGAGAGAAGGAGACTGAGGGGAGACCTCATTGTAATCTACAACTTCCTTTTGAGGGGAAGAGGAGGGGCAGGCAATCTCTTCTCTAAGGTGACCAGTGACATGACCCAAGAGAATGGCCTGAAGCTGTTGTCAGGGAGGTTTAGGTTGGATATTAGAAAGAGCTTCTTCACCCAGAGGGTGGTCAGGCACTGGCGCAGGTTCCCCAGGGAAGTGGTCACAGCACAAAGCCTAACAGAGTTCAAGAAGCATTTGACCAATACTGTCAGGCACACGGTGTGACTCTTGGGGATGATCCTGTGCAGGGTTAAGAGTTGGATTTGATGATCTTGTGGTCGCTTGCAACTCAGCCTATTCTATGATTCTGTGTCCTACATTTGAAGAGCTTTGCTTGAAGGGAAATAAACAGAAGAGCTGTGTTTCTTTGCCCACTCCTCATTTCTCACAAAATGGACACGCAGTTTACACCAATAAAAATGTCTTCTGCCAGCATAAAAGCATAGAAGTCTTCTAGTTTAAGCACTGCTTGCACCAATAAATCAATGTCTTATTTCGTTGCCAGCATATGATTGGGGATTCTTCAGTCGACTCAGTTCTTAAGAGTAGAAAAGACTTCCATTGCAAGGACCTGACTGGTGCAGATCACTTTAAAATTGTGCTGTTTAGGCTGTTTATTATAGCCAGTTACCACTCAGTTCTCTCCTGTCTACTAATGAAAAGAGAACATGTCAGGCCTATTTTCTCTTTACTCCTTTGCTAAGATATTTTTCTTCCAGTACTGTAGCATGGGAACAGGGTCTATATGCATGAAATCACCAGTTTTGTGATATGTTTTATAGGTCATCTCACTTTGGAACTAGGTCACAGCAAAAGTCTCTACGCTTGAACATACCAGAGAAACTGTTAGATGAACAGCCACCATACATTTCATTTTATTTACTTTTTGGCTTTCGCATAACAGACCAGATATCAAATGTCAGCATTTGATGTTATAAATCAAGGCAAGGCATTGGTGCTTCTGGTCTGTCTCAGTACATCCTGCCATTCTTTAGCTGGATATGGAATGGGGGAGAAACATCAGCTGCTGTGTTTAAACTAGAAAACAGCTGTAAAGAGAAAGCAACCAAGAAAGCTTGTGTCCTTTTAGTGCTTCTTTAAAATCTCCCTTGCTGGAGGAATGGCTTTTCTGAGACTTCAGACTTCTGTAAACTGACTCGTGGTTAAACCCATCATTTTAAGAACAATGAAAACTTTACACTAAGGTTTTTCTTGTAGTTCTCTTCCACCTTCCCCGAGGTAACTGTCTAAGTCTGCTTTTTGTATGTTTTTGTAAAGCACTTTCAATCAAAATTGTTCTGCCATTTCCAGGAATTAATTTAATGAAAGTTGTTTTGCCTATGATGAGAAAGCTGGACAAACTTTGCATTGTGAAGATGTGTCTTTTTGAAGCACTGGAGAACAGATATGCAGTTGAGTAGGTACTGGTTGGGGGAGAGAAAGCCTTTTTCAGGAATGGCTCTTCTGCTTATCCCAGTAAAAATCCACCCAAACTTAGCTACATTTGGAAGTCTTTGAAAGGATACAGCTCAGTGTGCTCAAGGAGAAGCAGCAGTTTTGTGCCAACTTTTCCAAAAGATTTTGTCTATACTGGGTAAAGTTTTTTCATATCTTTACAAAGTTCCTTTCGGTTCATCTCTTCAGCAATGGAAAATGCAAGAATTAACGATGCCCACGCAGTATTACTCAAATGCCTTGGAGCATATGTTATGATATAGATTTTAATTGGAATGATTGCATACATTTTCCCTTCATCAGTCACCTGCTGTGTTACTACTAAGTGATCTGAAAGTCTTGTGAGAGAAGTGTTCTAAATAAAAGCTTATCTCATCTTGATGTAGATAAGGCAAGTGAAACAAATTTGCTAATGCCACTTTTCTTGGACGGTTGTAGAGGGAGTTTAGGCTCAGGTGCAGCTACTTCAGGACTGCTCTACAGATGCCTGCATTCTGTTGCAGTGAACCCTAGTGTAGTTGTCTCAAATCATCCTCTCCAGACAAATGGATGCTTTTGACCTTCATTTCTTTGGTCCTCATTTATTTGTACAGTAGGGAAAATGCCATGCTTTTGCTCTAAAGGTTGGATATAAGACAAAATCATTAATAAATATGTGTTATAGAGAGTATTCAGAGGCTGCAGCATGCAATAGTTCTCCCCCACCACATACGCTCAGAGAAGACTGAGAACATTAAGGCATGAGCAGAGAAAAAAATAAGGAAAAGTGTTGTATTAAATACTCACTGTCTAGGCTCTTACTGCATACTACTGTCTACTCACTGCATAGGCTCTTAAAGGGAGGAAGTATAGTGCTTATTTAATTAAAGAAGGGAGGTAAAAATAAGTACATCCAGGCAATATTCATTCTGAGAATCATTACATTTGAAGTGCTTTGTGCCCACATGGTGACTGTAATATTTTCCTTTTAATATCATTCTGTTTGTAAACAGATACTTCTGATCTTTATGGATGTACATGTATTTTTATGATGATTTATGTTGATGCTCTGCAGATTTTAATCAACTTCTCATTTGAGTTTTTCACAATTTGCATAAGCACAGTCTTTCTGTTATGGTCAGTTCAGCAGTGCTGTATAGAATAGCCTTCTTCTGAGCACTGTGACCTCTAATTTTTCAAGGTCTTTACAGCTTAGGTAGATTTGGGTGGATGTCACTGGTGAAAGAACAAACAAGCAAAACCAACCAAAACAACAACAACCAAAAACAAAAAAGCAGACCAAAGAGAAACACAGATGAAGACAGCTTTTCACAGTTTCTCCTTTACACAAATTCAGTAATTACTGAATTATAAGTATGAGCACTGGAACATCTTCAAAAAGAAAAAAGTCATCAGACAGAGCCATGAGAGAACCTGGAGTCCCTCCGAGCCTGGCAGCAGGAGCTGCTCTGGCAGGAGGTAAATGGCTTGTCCTGCAGCAAAGGAGGAGCCACATGGGAACCTTGCCAAAGGTGACCCTGGCAGCAAGCTGGCAGGCTGTCTGCTGAGGAAGCAGGTGATAGAGTGCCTTTCTCATTTCTATGACTCTAACTGTTATGGGCCACCTGGGTCTCCAGAGGTTATTGCTTAGTTGGGATTTTGGGAGAAGAAATGTGGGGAATTGGTTTTGCTGGCGGGGGATATAGAAACTTCCTTTTACTTTAAATGAAATTTCCTTTGACTTTAAATGTGTGAATACTCCCAGTAGTACTGTTTCTGTATTGCTTGGAACAACCACTGGGAAAGGAAAAACTGGAAATATATAGGCAACGGGTAAGCAATCCTGGATTATTTTTGCAAGGAGGGATGAAAAACGTTTAGAACCATGGCTTCTGTGTTTGGATTTGATGGCAATTGACCTGAATTACTTTCTCTATTTATTCGAAATGTTTTTGCTGAACTGCTGCTGAGGCAATACCAAAGAGGAAAGAAAGGGCATTTAATTAACTTGTTTCCTAACTCATTCTACCAAAGTTTTGTTTCATGAGTGGTTGACATGGAATGGCAAAATATCCTGTGCAACCCCTGAGAGCTGCAAAACTCTTACTCTGTTCCTCAGTGCATATATGCATCAAGGTCAGATTTCAGCCTCGACCTTCTGCATGGTAGCATTTTATACTGTGGCTGTTCCAATGCACCAATTACTTATAAGACAGCTGTGAAAGAGCACAGATTATCAAAAAGAGACAAAGGTTTGTGGGAGGAAAAGGTGGCACCAATAGTATACGTTTGTAGGATCAGAAATTCATATTATCTGTTTTGGACAACGATGTCAAGTTGGTTTTTTTTTTTTTTCTTCTGGTTCATACTCACCTAACAGGCCTTGCAGAGGAGTGTTTTAGAGTAGTCTGAAACTCCTGCCTGTTCAGCCAAAGTCAGTTGATGGTAGTGATTGCAGAAGCACACCCAAGGTTTTTGCTTTCCAAGGCAAAGACTGCAGTTAGGTTGTATGCAGAGGTCACTAACACATGAAAATAATAAGTAACCATGAACATATGGGATGATATGTCTCAGTACAGAGGACCCCTGAGCAAGGTCTAGTCGTGCACCTCAAGTACACCAAGCAGCCCAGCCATATGGGAAGGTACTGCACTTGGGTCAGTCATTCTGCTGACAAGCAAGAGTGACTGTCACAGGACCAGCATCTCGCCTGTGTGGCTCTGCTGCTTCCTGGGCTTCAGCTCCAAGTGCTGTGTCGGGGTATCTCACTAACACAGCATTGACATGTCTTTATTTGCCTTAACTGTTCCACATGCTTTAGCTCTCTTATCGAGGTGTCCAAACTATCCATTGCACTACACCTTTGCTCTGAAGCTTTTGGGATTATCTGAGATGTCTTGTCCTGGTAGAGCCCTGGACAGATGGGAACTGTCAGCTCAATGCAGAGTTTGGGTGTTTGCAGTGTTTGTTCCCTTCTGTGAAGTGACAGCAGCAAGGCACTTTGTGCTCTGTAGGCTTTTCAAGAGAATCCAGTCCCACTCTAATTATTACTGTTCCCTTGAAATGGAAACTTAGGGTCATTGTGGCAAATAGACATAATTGATGGATATTGCAGCTTTTTGTATTATCTACATTGTGTACTTACAGGAATGCTTTCACGGTTGGCAGATGTAAAATTTGACACACCAGCTGTGTCTTAGTTTGCAGGCAGAGATGCAGACTGAGTTATCCTTATTTGTTCTGTTTGTTGAGATTAATCAGGTACAGAATCATGCAAGAGTTGGAGTGTTTTGAAGAAATCAAAGTTCTTATGTATTTTATTTCCTGTCCTTTTTGCAAGAAAAAATAAGTATGAGAAGTTGTTTTGTACATATATATGTGTCTATCGGGTTGCCCAGAGAAGCTGTGGATGCCCCATCCCTCAAAGTGTTCAAGGCCAGGTTAGATGGGGCTTTGAGCAACCTGGTCTAGTGGAAAGTGTTCCTGCCCATGGCAGGGGGATTTGGAACTAGATGGTCCTTAAATTCCTTTCCAACCCAAATCATTCTATGATTCAATGGTTCTCTGATTTTATCTTTGCTTTTTGCATTAGAGAAAGTAGGGGTTTGTATTGCAGAGTCTCAGCAGAGGACTTTATGTATTATTTGCACCATTTTGGGTTTCTGTCTCATTTTGGAAGATGGTTTTTAAAAATAATTATTTGTGAGTTCCATTCATAGAATGAAATGCAGGCAGAATTCCTTTGCTGCTGAGCTATGCAAACATTTCAGAATCCATCTAATGCTGTATTAGGAGCCATCCTTCAATAGAAAGGTGATGTTTGAGTGCCATAAAGTTGTACTTACAGGCTCCCAAGCTCTGAAACCATGTGTTGTCATCAGGGGTAGAGATTTGAGTTCTTCGTAGTTCTGTAAGTACCACCTGAATTTTCTGTGTGGTATTAATTTTCAAGGTAACGAAGGAAAGTGTAGAGCCTGGGCTTATTTAAAATGCATTCAGACTACCTTCAAAGAGGCAGATTCAGGATCATCTGTACAGTGTTCATCTACTACATCCCTTTTTTGTTGTAAATTGTGGAGTAGACAAAATTGCGTTTTAGGTTAACAGGGCACATGAAAAGAAAGGTATAGATAAATGAAGAGATTTGGATTTAATACAGCTTTGAGCAGGGAAGGGGCCTACTAAAAATGAAAGGTTGTCTGAGTATGAAACAGAGTTAGGAGAAAGCAGTGTCCCAAGAATTGGGGAAAGTCTTTTGAACAAAAGGGGTTTAGGTAAGTGTTTGTGGTCTGAACTTGAGAGAAAGTCTGAGAAAGTCCCAAGAGGATTTTGAATCTATCCACACCGGTGTGAGTGTTTTGAAGGCGGGGTGGTTCTTCAACTGGTTTGTAACATTTTTTAGCTGAGAAGGATGATGGGGTAAGGTTGCAAAGGATGAAATTGGGTAAAGGCAGGTCCTAAGCTTTTGATTTGAAGAACTTGGCTGAATTAAAGGCATATAAATGAACTTCAGTAATTAGGCTAGAAGAGGAAAATGGAAAGACTCTGTCAGTCTGTTGGCAAGAGTATTAAATTGCTTGTGTATAGGAGAGGAGAGTCAGCACATTCATTTAGAGAATACTGTCTTTGTTTTCCATTCTGAGGCTGAGAGGTCCCTCTGATTTCACTATCACTCATTGTGCTATCATCCTCTTGGAATTATTCCTGTTTATCATTTTTGAAATTTGGTTATTCTATAGGTAAGAGGGTTTAAAATGCCATTGGTGACTTTTTTCCTTAGCAGGAATTTTATGGTGTTTTTCTGTGAACTCTGTGATCTTTCTTTCAGTTAGTAGCCCAGCAGCTCCAGTGCTGTGCTTTTACTGGCAATAAGGGAAAATACACTATTTTATTTTTTTTTAGTACTGTTACCCCTCTAATTCTGGTTCAGTTGGGTAAAATTAGAACAACTGTTGCTCACTCTACAGCCTGCCTGAAACACACGGTACTCCATAACCAAAGGAATGCAAGGAGCACACATACTTTATGGTAGCTTATAAGTCAGGCCTTGGAGACTGCCACCGACTCTTTGAACAAGAACAATATTTAATTTTTAAATAGTTGTTTTGTTATTAAAGAAAATGCCATCTTTCTTCCCAAATGTTGCTTGCAGTATATTGCCAGCTTACTCCATTTCATAGAATCATAGAATGGTTTGGGTTGGAACAGGCCTTAAACATCATTTGGTTCCAACCCCTCTGCCATGGGCAGGGTTGCCACCCACTAGATCATGTTGCCTAGGGCTCCATCTAGCCTGGCTTTGAACACTTGAGGGATGGGGCATCCACAGCTTCTCTAGGGGACCTCTACCTGTGCCTCACCACCCTCTGGTAAAGAATTTCCTCCTAACATCTAAACTAAATCTCCTCTCTTTTAGTTTAAAACTGTTCTCCCTTGTCCTATCACTGCCTGCCTGTGAAAAAGTCACTCTCCATCTTTTTTATAATCTTCCTTTAACTACTGAAAGGCTGCAATGAGGTCTTCCCAGAGCCTGCTCTTCTCCAGGCTGAACAACCCCAACTCTCTCAGTCTGTCCTTACAGGAGATGTGCTCCAGCCCTCTGAGCATCTTCATGGCCCTCCATTGGACCGACTCCAACAGGATCACAGCTTTTCAAAAATCCTTTTTAAAGCTTGCTAGCTGTCATCAGTTCTATTTTTCCCATAAGTTCTGATATGAATAAAAGGTTACTCTGCTAAATGAAGCATGAACAAAGCCAGGGTGCAAACATTATGCAATATTAGTAGAACAGAATACCAAAGCTAGTACTGTGCACCAGTGCCCTGTGTGGGTTTCATTTATGACCTTTACAGTCACAAAAGTATGAGGAATCAAATACTATTACTCTGAATGAGTGATAATGGTGCTATCCAGCAATAGGGCATCTTGAATGTTGTTCCTGTGCCCTTTAAACAATGCGGAAGTCTCATTCCTACCGCTCTTCTTGCTGCTACTTTTCTTCTTGAAACCATTGACCCATGATCCCAATCTCAATTTCTTAATTAGATCATCTTTAAAAATACATAATTATATCCTTTCTTTGATAAATGGAGATCAAATTATCTTTGCAGTACAGGGAAAGGATATTACATAAATATGCACCCTCCCATCCCTCCACCCCCACCCCCTGAAAAATTAGTATTTAAATAACCATCAGTCAGCTCTCTGTAGGGGACTTGGCTAGTCATCTAGTTGCTGTTAAAAATGAGTGAATGAAAATGCCTCTACAAAGGAAATTTAAAATGTTAGCATAGCAAGATAACCAAAGTGTTTTAGGATATAGCTGAAGAACAAGGCCAGAAGTGTGGTTTTTTCATCTCTTTTTATCTGGGAACTGCTGAAACTTGGAGAAAGAGGAAGAAAGGTGTTAGTGGATTGAAGCACAAATAAAGGAGAAAGGTAGAGAAAAGCTTCCCCGCTCCCAGCAGATCTTCCTCTTGCACATGCACTTCTGGTTGTGGCTCTTGTTTTGCTAAGAGATCATGGAAAAGGCAGACAATTGAAAGAGGTTGACTGTCTATTTCTATGGCAGTCTCAGGGAAATGTGAGAAGGGGAATAGTGGGGCCGTGGTATGATAGAGGATTATGAGTCTCACTATCACAGCAGTTGGGACAACTTTAAGTGTATCAGTCTTATAGAGAGAGTGTTTTTATGGACACCAAAGAAAATGTTCTTTCTGGGCTGGTATTCATGTAAAAGAAATAGTCCTTAAGAATACAATAAGCAAACCACACAGAAGATGACAAGATTCATTAAGTGTGCATGCAGAATCCCTGTATGCTTTTATGTTGCTCCACTGTCAGCTGAGAAGTATAAAATTCATCAACTCTGTTAGAAATCCTGACAGTTTTTTGGGTTGGTTACCTTGTCTCAAGTTTGTACAATTGGCTGTGGATTTCAAGTGCCCTGTAAGATATGTATCAGCTCTTATTTTTGCATTTCAGCAATCTAGCTTCCCAAAGGAATGGCAAATACTCCAAACTCATGAGGACAAACCTGTGGTATGCCTGACACCTGAAATTTTGATCCATTTCTGTTGTAAAAAGAAAAAAGTTTTTAACATTTCAACTCTTGCTACTTAATATAGAAAACAGGGGTGCTAATCCCTAACACGCTGACTCTGAATGGATTGGCATAACCACACCTGCTGTGCATTCCCCACCATCAATTATTTTGTCAATCATAGAATGGTTTAGGTTGAAAGGCATTTTAAAGATCACCAGTCCTCCTGCCATGGGCACGGACACCTTCCACTACACCTTCCACTAGCTCAGAGCCCCATCCAACCTGGTCTTGAACACTTCCAGGGATGGGGCATCCACAACTTCTCTGGGCAACCTGCTAGATAATACATATGTATAAAAGAACTTTTTATACTTATTTTTTTCTTACAAGTAAGACAGGGAAAAAACCCAAGCACTTTGATTTCTTAAAAACACTCTGCACGTTCTCTGGGCAACAAGCATTGTATGTTATTGTGAACTGAGACTCAGATATGCAAAATAAAGGCAGAGATTTGGCTGCAGAAGGTGGGACTACTGTCATCCTACTCTGTGCCTTACACACCAGACTCACCACTGCAGTTTCTAAGTACCTTCCACTTGTGCACTGAGTGCTGACAGTGACACTTAACATTTCTGCATTAAGAACTGCACTGGAGTGTTTTGGTTTGGACCCTTTTTGTAATGCACACTGACTCATATACATAAACACACACATACCTTTCGCATTCTGTTGGCTTTTGTTAAAGAAAGCAAGTTCAAGAAGATGGTAATGTATTTTTGTATGTATACATTGTAAGGATTTGCAAGTGTCCTTCTAAGGGAGTTGACTCAGTGGGTTCCTTGGGGAACAGTCAGTGACTGTCCCTTGTATATTGGAGCTGTCGCATATATGATTGCTGAGCGGGTACTGTAAAAGAATCTTTGACTTTTGTGAATTAAAACAAGAGCACAGAGAGAGCAGAGGAGACCAAGAATATAGTCTAGGTCATTTACGAGTGAGAGGGGAATTTAAGCTGATTTATTCAAACTGATTTGCTGTACATGTTCCAACTTCTTGCTTTTAAAGGAGAGAGTGTCAGGATCTCTGATTTTTTTTTTTCCAGTTCTGAACAATCTTCCTTAACTTCACTAAAATATGCTTCTGTGATCCACTGTTCTGAACATGAGGCACAGAGGTACTGGGTATAAAAATTAGGGTTACAAAAAAGGAGAAAGAAGATAAAGATTTGGGTGTACTGACAAGAACTGAATGAAGAAAAATCTCTCCCTCCTACCTGAGGGAGAGGTTGATCTACTTAGTATCATAGAATCATTACGGTTGGAAAAGACCTCTAGGATCATCTAGTTGAACTGTCCAACCATCCATGCTATCTGTAGGGTGCAAAGATTTTGTATGAAGGGAATAAGATGTGAGGAGTGGGAGAGCACACTTTTCTGGCCAAGAGAAAATATTTCTGTGAAATACTGTCTTCTGGTTTTAACAGACAGATTTAGATCTGTGAAGACATTTCTAGAAAAGCATTAAAACTTTGCATTGCAAGAGCTACAGGATTTGAGGAGCTACTGATCTGAACCAGCACCTTGCTGTTTGGGGTTTTTTTACCTGCATTCAGTCAGAGAATCACAACAGAGAAGGCTACATGGACCTGCTATATACAGTTCTAAAGTGAAAAACTTGTTAGTCTGTGAACACAGGGAAGAAGCTTGGCCAAAGGAAAACTAGTGTGAGGTAGTGAGGTATTCACTTGTTTGTCGCATCACTGTTATAAGGTACAGCAGCATCCAGGCAGATCAATAGCAGTCTTCCAAAGCTGTGCATTTCAATTGGTTCAGCTGGCTCTTTGGGGTCAAAATCTGTTTTGACATCCCTGACTCTGTGTCTAGTTCTTTAAAATTGCTCAAGAACATGATTTGTATCTTGTGTTGCCATGGCTTTGAAAAAATAAAAAAGCACCCCAGATATTCTAGTTAGAGAAGTGAGAAGCTGCAGAGCTTCACAGAGATAGCAACAGAGCTCAGTGTTCCTACAGGAACAAGCTCAATAGCAGTACTTCCGTGCCTTAAGTAGAAGGTGGCTTTGGGAAGGAAAAAAAAGTATCATTGACTAAAAAAGTTTGGTTTCTTGTGGATTTAGTGTCATTATTGATTGCAAGCTGTGACTGAGGCTTTTCCCTTTTTAGCGCATTTATAGGTACTGTTTCACATGTAGATCCTCTGCCGCATAATACAAGCAGCTCACTTTTTGGCTTCCCCACTGTGGGAATCCTAAAGAGGTTTTTTTGTCCTCTACCATACACCAGTTGTTGACCTGGATTTAACATGCCATGAGAACAGGTTAAGGATTAACAGATCCATACATTTAGAAGGACATAAAGAATCACATGTAAAATGTGATTCACTTTATCAAGTTAAAAATACAGATTTTCAACTTTCCAAATAATTTGTGAAATCTTTTGAGGTGAGGGGGGTGGTAACACTGCTTATTTTATCCAAAACTTTCTGTATTGAGTAGTATATTTACACATTATAAAAGTATATTCCGAATAAAAACCCTTGTTGCCTGTGACTTAAGCTCGCAAATTAAAAAAAAAAGTGTGGTGTTTTCTAGCAGAAGAAATGTATTAGCATGCAGAAAGCAATGCTGCTTCCTCTGGGAGGTTTTAATCAGGCCTCTCGTACTGATTGAGATGCAGTGCTCTAAAGTGAGAAAAATTAACAAAATCAAAAATCTAGAGTGTCTTTCATGCCAGTGTTCATCAGTGTATCTTATGTGATTACATAGTCAATAAATCAACATAGTGTGTAAGTGCTTCAGTCATGGTGTAAATATCTTAATGACTGAAACATCTTCACACATGAATAATTTATACCAGTATGATTCATTTTTCATATCCATGCTTTACTTTAAGATGAAAAACTAATCCTTCTCTGTCAGGGAATGTGTGCTTGATTATTGCCCTCTGATTCCTCTTCCCTGTGCTTATTTTCCACAGTTAGACACACTCCATTTCTTCTGTTCTGGTTCCTCTAATGTAGTTATCTTATTTATTCGTCCTGTCTGCCTTGGTTTGCCTTCCCACTGGATTTGGACAGGCACCTGGGAAATAACACTAGGGCATAAGCTGATTGTGTATTACTCAAGTAACTGGAAAAAGGACCAGCATCTTGAAAGATTTACACATTCTCAACAGATATCTGCATTTAGTTTCCTCTCCTTCAGGCAACCACTGCAGAAAGAACTTAGGATAGGCCAGTAACAAGTTGGGCTTTGCCATTTTCTGGATCAATGTGAGTTGAAACCTTTGTCAAGGTACTGATGACAAACATTGTTTGAATCTTCTTCCCATCTGTTTGTAAATGCAAAACTTGTTTGTAGCTCCAGAAACCACTGGAATGTTCAAGATGAAAATAATTGTTTCTCAGTGCAGGAATGGGAATAGGGAATACTTAAATTCTGCTTGGCTGCACATGCTTATTTGGCTGTATGCAAGTCACTGCATGCATCCTGCCTTGCTTAGACACTTAGACCCCTAACCAAGACATCTAACACATGAGTTTGATTGTGATAAACTCCTTATTTATTTACTAGAGAAAGACAGGTTGCTGCTAAGAGCAGTTGACCCAGATTTAAAGCTATTTAGTGCTTGAAGCTCCAGGCAGAAATGCTACAGGGTGGACTCTCTTCTTTTGGCTCAGAATTTAAAGATAAGTTCAGGTTTTTGGAGCTGCTTATTTTGGTATTGTCTGTGAAAGTTCAGCCTTTGAAAAGTCAGTCCTAGTTGAGCATAAAAAATAATCGCTCAGTTTTAATGGGCACTTTCAAAAGTGCCCCTTCAAACCCTCAGGTTTGTAACTTGAAAAAAAAAAAGGAATATAAAAATTAATTCAAGTTGTGGGGGGAAAAGGAGTTCTCCAATAATTAACTGATACTTTTCTGGAATTGCCTGTTAATTCCATCCAAGCACCTTTTTTCACTTCATTTCTATGTGCAGTTTACCTGCATTACTCTCTAAAAAGGCAGAGCACCTTAGCTGAGTGTTAATCACTCATTAAATTTCTTGTATCGTTATATAGCTTGCTAATTTTGTATGATAGTATTGTTTCACAGTCTCTTCTGTGTCAGTATTATATTTTTGGACTATTTTTTTAGATTTAAGACTGAATGCAGTATCTTACATCTGTCCTCTCCTCCCTGCTTGGAAGCCCAGCTGCAGTTCTTTTACATCTTCAATCTCAGTGACTTCTGAGACGTCACAGTTGAGTGTTGTCTTCATATGCTCACAGCTGTCTTCAGTACGCTGTGAATACGAACCTCTCTTGTTTGCTGGCAGGACATTTGGTAACTTTGTTCCAATGTAAATCTTTGTTTGTTCAGTTTTTCCTTATTCTGATTGTAAAGACTTCCAAAGGATTCTGATACCACTTTATTTGTCTCAGTCTTTTTATATCCTTAAAGGACACCTCTTCTTACTGTATTTTACTCCACTGAGATCAGTTGTTGATCCATGGGTATTGATTGGTAGATCTCAGCCAGTCTCTAGAATGTACTTCACCCTGATCACTATCTGCTTTGTTTTGGCATTTAGGAAGAAGCCTGCTGTCTTTTTGCTTTGTTCTGTCTAGCACTTGTCTCTCTTGGGTATGCTTCTTCATCACAGTCATCGATCATGACTGTCGCTCCCTCCTATTTTTCTCCTTTCTTTTTTTCAGTATTGGTCATTTACTGCTTAAGCCCTGTTGCAAGGCAGTATTTTATCAAGCGATAGGATGTTACAAGAATCTTCTGAACCTCCTCACATGTATTTTGCTTTAACTCCTATTACTTCTAGCTGTCATGCCTCCTGCACCTTCACCATTTTCTCCTATATTGTCTTTTCTTTTTGTGAGGGATTTCTCGAAGACCTTTTCTTCACCTTCTTCATTTGATTATTATAGCTTCTGTCCACAGCCCTTCACCTTCTTTTGTGAAATTTAGTTCAGCTTCCTTCTCTAACCTATTCAGTTACTCTTTTCTTTCAGATAATTTTCCACTTTTTAAATTTGTTCTAGTTTTGCAGCATTCATGATTTATATTCCACATAATTTTTAGCTTCAGTTGTTCAAGAGAATGATTTGCTAACACATTTTAGTTCCCTTATCTGGTCCATCTCTGATTCTGATACACTCAGATACTTTTGGACATCCTAGAGTCGCAAACTTCCTCTTGCTTTTATAATTTTCAGCATTAAGAGCTGGATTAACTAATGCTATTCCAGAATTTCATGAAGTGGAATGGTATCTAGTTAGAGAAATAGAATAGCCATGGAGATTTTAAATGGGGAAAATATGAAAATGGCATCAATGCCACATTGGTATAATACTGATCTTTTGTTGTCTAATTTTAACAGATTCAGTAGCGACAGCGTCTGGACCACTGCTAGTTGAAGTTGCCAAAACTCCTGGTGCTGCTCTTGGGGTTGCACTAACTACCTCGATGTGCTGCAACAAACAGGTCATTGTCATAGACAAAATCAAATCTGCGAGTATTGCAGACAGGTGAGTGTGACAGAGGGCTGATACTACAGGTCCATACATCCATTTTATTTCTGTTTGGTCTGGTTTTAAAGGAACCCTTTCCTTTTTTGATAAAATGACTGAACCAGATGCTCTCAAGGTTGCATGTCTTAAAATTAGCACTTTCTCAGATCGTTTTTCCATACTGGTGGGTTTAAAACTTCCAGCACAACATTTACTTTAGGTGATTCATTTAGAATCCAGTGACATAAGCCAGCCTCATGTAATATGTGACCAGCAGCTTGCACTGTGCAACACAGGAGTTTAGAGGTCTGCTCTGGCTATTAAATGTAATATCGTGGCAGAGATTTGTATTTAAAAAAATAAATAACCCACTGGAATTCTTAAAGGAAGCCCACAATATGGAACAGCTGTCAAGGGAAGTAAATTTTGAGGCTCTGCAACCTTGAAGTGTTCTTTTAGAATATATCACTCATTCTTGCAGCACAGTGAAATGGAACTCCTTCTGGATTTTTTATTGATATTTTAGAATACAAGTGAGGTATTAGGACGGCTGGCTTATGTGTTTTTAAGTTCTTTTGCTGTAATTTTTCCACTTCATTTTAACCTTTAAATAAAACCATTTAAACCATTAAAAATATAGATAGATATTTTTCCCCAGTGCTCTGAACCTCTGTAACAGAGCCATAGGATCTTTTCTGGGGTGTGTGCGTGCGTGTGTGTGTGTCTTTATACATATACAGTATATTCCTGTATACATATCTCTACCTAAAATTTTTTTAAATGTTACGTTTCAGCAGCAAATTCCTCCTGCATGTCCCCAGTCACCCTACCTTGTAACTCCTCTTTGCCAATGGTGCTTTTGGTAGCACCCACTTGTAGCAGTGAGTCTACAGCTCCTCTGTGGGCTTTTCCCTACAGTAGAAACTTTGAGAGTGACGGCCATTGATCCAGGGGTGTTCTCCAGTTCAATGGTGCAGGATGCTTTAATTTTCTCCCTCTGTTTTTTCCCATTTCGCAGGGGGTAACCAATTAAAGGAGCTGTCCACTTGACTGGTACGTCGGGATGCTGACTGCTGTGTTTGCATTTCTCAACTCATCCAGTAGCCAGTCTCTTAAGCGCAGCGAGATTTAGCAGATAGCCCCCTTCCCACCCTACTCCTCAAGTCACCATGCTAGCCCTGGTTTCATTATTTGTTTGACTACTGCATAATTTCATCATCATTTACAGTTTTTGTACTAATAAATGTTTGAACTATAACTCAAAAAATGATGAACTGGGTGCTTGTGTGAGGGATATGTGACCAAGTTATTTAAGTCTCCTTAAGCTCTCCTCATTTTATCCTGCTGCCATTCACACATATTTTTAAAGTCAGCTACCCCATTCCAGTTCTGTGAGTGATGTCTTGGCCTATATTGTATTAACTGAATTGTTTTTAAGGTTTGTACTGATAGATATAAAGTCTGACCAGTGACAGTGCCTACAAAACACAAATGTCTCTCGAAAAAAAAGAACACGTTGATAGTTGTCATGACCAGTTTGAAGGCAGAAAATCTCATTTTGCAAGCAAAGAGCATACCTGATCATACCGAGTTTTTCCCCTTTTATATAGATGTGGTGCATTACATGTAGGAGACCATATTCTGTCCATTGATGGCACCAGCATGGAGTACTGTACGCTGGCAGAAGCAACGCAGTTTTTGGCTAATGCGGCGGATAATGTCAAACTTGAGATCCTTCCTCATCACCAGACACGGCTAGCACTGAAAGGCCCAGAGCACGGTAAGAGAATCTGTAGCACCAAATGCCTCTTTCTCTTTCTTCCTTTTTCTTTGCCTGCCCTTGCTGAATGGCCAAGAAAGCTCTCGCAGCAGTTATGTTTGTAAATGTTGTTTCAGCTCCCCACATTTTGCTTCTGCAGTATCTGAGCAGGTCTGTTTTCTCAGTCTTAATGTACCCTCCGAGATGCCTATGGCTAGAGAGGGAAATGTTTTGCTAAGAAATGGTCTGCATACTTGTAAATGTACATAAAGCACCTTGTAAATACATAAAACACCAGTTGACTCTACTGTTGCAATTGTTGGGGGGGCTTCAAGGTACTTCAGTAAATGAATCTCTAAACTGCTTCTTAAATTTTGAGTGGGGAAGAAGAACCACAGCCAACTTATTTTCAGCATATTGACTTGATAGTCTGTTATGATTACTTCATTAATAACATCTGTTCTCCCCTAAAATACTTAAACACCCCCATATTTTCTTTTTTTAATGACATTATTGTTTACTGCCGTCATCTTTTAAAGTACTTCTGAGATTGCTTCTTGGGTTCATTGTCAGTGCTTATGGAAATGGTTTGTTTGGAAACAGTTCCCTAGATCCCAGACTTTTTTCACTGTGATATTTATTTAATAACAAACATTCTTGAACAGAATGGCTTTCCATTTTCAAATCAAATATATATAAAATGTGTGTGTATTTGAAGATGGCGGCTGCCTGTCTTGTCTTCTGATGTCCTGAGAAAGTGGCTAATTCATAGTATCCATAAATTCAGTCTAAAATAGTACACGCTGATGGACATCAAAGAAGTAGGGTTATCAAATACACAGAAGAAGGGTTATCAAATACACAGAGAATAGATAACTGTGTTGCAGCATGAACCAGTGGTATTATTTTCTGTGATGCTCTACTTCTACCTCCTTTAGACCAAGATAAAATTTCTGAGGCCTAGAAATGTCAGTGATGGTAAATGTTCTTGAACATCTATCTAAGATCCAGGCTGTCCCTTGATAAGTGATGCTCTAGTCAGCTTCTCAAGAGTGGTGAACATTGAACTAGTGACTGAGGAGACACTAGTTTTTCACAGACCAGGATGAACAAAAAGTAACCCTTGTGATTCCATGTTCTTCCATTATTCAACTGTTTCCCTTTTCTACTTTAAGCTGAGAGTGATACTGCGTAGGCAAAATGAGATGGAGAGCAGATTTAAAACAAATTGATGCTTTTAATGTGCTAGGCACCTTGACTCAATGTAGATGCTTAGAAAAAGCAATGCTCTTGCTATGCCAGAGTTAAGAACTGGCTGATAGAAAATCATGCCAGGGTGATCTGCACATGATATATAAGAGTGTCTTTTGGGGAAAAATATCCCTAAGGTAATAAAGTTGCTTTCTTAAGTAAGGCAGAATAACTAGGATGTTTACAGCCCTTCCCAGCCCCGTACCAGGTGGTGCTACTCCAATATGATGACCAATTCAAGATAAAACATGCTTTATGGAAGCAAGTACCCTCTTGGAAACAACCTTTCATCAGGTGTAGTATGGCCTAGAGGCTGCAGAGAGTAAAAATCTCCCTTTATGTGTCTGGGATAACCTGAGTCCTTAGGGCTGTATCTGTTGAGCTCAGTTACTGGTCTTGGGGGAACATGTTAAGAATTTAAAATGGACAGGAAAGTCAGTATATAAAATAAATTGAAATTTTAGCCTTAAAATAAAATGTACAGCACTATCAAAGACCTGATTTTTTTTCAGGTTTTTTTTTCTGTGCTGCTGACATTCATTTCTCTTGCTGCCCCATTAGTTTTATGTTTGCTGTACACAACTCTGGGTTGAAATAGCTCAAATTACCACTAAATTACTATGGTTACACACAATAGGATTTTCTTTTACAGAACTGTTGTTGAATTGGGATTATCCTTCTACAAGCTGAGCAAACTGAATATGTGTACCTTCCCACTTTGTAGGACATTTTTATCTCTACTCTCAGCATGAAAATAAAACATTTTTTAAAAGTCTCAAAGACTACCAGATAATTTCCTGCTGGAAGCAGTCTTTTTAATTAAACAAGGCTTACAGCAGCTTGAAAATAATGAAAATCCACCTGGCCACATTGTTCTTATCAGATTTTAATTTTTGCACTATAGTTAAAGTTCAGAAATCTCTCTGTCTGTGTGTGTAATCAAAAAGACGGTTTCATCTGAGAAGACTTACCATGTCTGTAAGATACATATGGCCATATCAGGCGGCTGCTGCTGCTGTTTCTGGGACTTTTCTGACATACGTGAGATCTTCCAAAGTCCCTGAGGGTGGTGCCAGTGGGCCCCAGGGGCACAGGCTGGCCTGGTGCTGGTGTCGCATCCCTCCCTCACCTTTGATGTCTGTTATGGGGGAAAAAAACGTAATTCTTATGATTGAAACACGTGCCAGGGCACAGCAGGGTGCTCTCAGGGAGGGACGCAGCTCCGAGGAAATCCAGTCAAGGGCACAGGGTCAGACCTGGCAGTTCCAGGGCCTCAGGGTGATTCAGCTCATGGGCCAAAGATGTCAGCTTCTCTTTCATAGAAACTGAAAAAGGGCAGGTTTAGATTAGATATTAGAAAGAAATTCTTTACTGTAAGGGTGGTGAGGCAGTGGAACAGGTTGGCCTGGGAAGTTGTGGTTGCCCCGTTCCTGGAAGTGTTCAAGGCCAGGTTAGATGGGACTTTGGGCAACCTGGTCTAGTGAAAGGTGTCCCTGCCCACAGGACTGAGTTTGGAAACTAGATGATATTTAATGTCCCTTCCAACACAAACTGTTCTATTCTGTAGTATGGGTGAATCCCTTGGTTTTTTAAGACAAAAATTCAGTGAGTAGTTCCCAGTTTGAACTGTTCCTTTATGGTTCAGCAAGGACAGGGACATGCTGAATTAATGATGACGTGCTGTATTTAATCAAGGGTGACTTTGATCACTTTCCTTTAAGATTTGACACATCAACTGAAATGTTTCCCATTTTCTTGGTAAATACTGGTCTTCACTTTTGACTTATCCCAGATTCCACATACATAGAATCAGCAATCAAATGTAGTCTCAAATTTCATCCAGTGAAGGATCATTTCAAAGTTTTGAAGATCAAGTTTAAAAAAAAAAAAAAACACATTAAATTGCACTTCCAGCTAATCAATAAGACCTTTTTTCTTTATTAACCAGATTTCAGGATAGAGTTTTCAGCTGCTGACCTGGGGAAGTCATTTACTGCACAGAATAGCGTAATATCAACAATAGATGGTGGCAAAATTAAAATGTCAATATAGTAAATTGAAATGGCAAGTAAGCATCTTCATTCTGGGCAGTGCTATGTATAGTACCTGGTTGGTCTTTTTAAAGCAGATGAATGCAAGCAGAGACTTATTAACCTTCAGTTAGTGGTCATATGTAGTAACTTAGCATATTCTAAGAAAGTTTGCAATCTTAGCTCCTATGTCAGAGTGAGATTAGAAATTGATTCAGTAGTCATCTTTTTTAAAACAAATACAAAAAGGCAAAAGCCCACAAACAATAAGAAACATTTTTTCTGAGAAAAAAATATTATTTCTACCCTTCAAGTTATCAAGCCCCTGATAAGAAGACAAGACCAGGTTATATTTTATTTTATTTTATTTTATTTTGTTTTCAATTTATTTTCTTTCTTTTACATCTGGTTTTTTTTTGTCTGTGCAATTCAGTTACTTTTACCTCTTCTCTGGTCCTTTTGTTTTCTGATTTTCCATCATCCCTTCATGCGAGCAGTGAAGGTTCAAAGAAGCAACAGGCAACTTACCTGGGATTCGTGTGCCAACAGCCAGAGCAGCCTCCTCACCTACCAGCATTATAACACCTACCACCCTGACCATTGCAGGATGCCAGCCTTGAAATTCCAGAAAGCGTCTCCTCAGAAAAGCCTTCGTAATGTTCCATACTTTTTCCTGCTGACATACTCTCTCCTCCTCTACTTCTTCTTCCTCCTTCCTCCTCTCGTCTTTCACTCATACTTTTCCCATTTCAGGCTCTAAAATCTTTTTAGTTTTATGGATGCTACACTTTTTCATAACCATGCCAAGGTTATTTCTGACATTTTACACCTTTTACTTTCTGTAACAAAGCAGGTTTTGTAGACAGGAAAAGGCTTGAAAATTCTGAATGAATCAGCTCTTCTGCTATATATGAGTAGACCATTAGATTTGAGTAGTGTATATAAAGCATGATTTTTGAATGCAAAGCACTGCTTACAAATCTTTTGTCAGAAATTACGTACAACAAAAGGGCATTTCTAAAATCAGTGTATCTAGACATACTGATCTGCATTGGTTTGTGGATATATGCTGAAAAATTTAACATGCTTCACTTAAGCTGTATACTATGAATGTACTTTTTGTATTTACATTATCTTTGTTAGCTTCCAGCAAGTATTTTTATGAGATGCTGGCTATGTTTTTTTTTTTTAGGGTCACCTGTGTGGTTTAATGTCTTTGTTACTAGAAATGCACAAACCATTCCTGTGTATCATACACAGCATATACATACAATGTTTGATTCATTGATGAGTTACAGGCATGTGCTGCACTCTTCCCAGAAGACTGAGTGCTGTATGCCAAGTGTTTGATTTCTTACAGCAGCTCTGGTGTCTTCATCCTTCTCTCCTACCTCCATGAGTGCATACAGCCTGAGTTCCCTGAACATGGGGACCTTACCTCGCAGCCTCTACTCCACCAGCCCACGTGGGACAATGATGAGGCGGAGGATGAAAAAGAAGGACTTCAAAAGCTCCTGTAGGTGGTAACAACATTTGCTCAAAATGTGCAGTGAATGGGTGGAGGAGGGGGAAGATACAGAAGAAAAGGTACACAGTACCTTAATTAATATATATATATTCTAGACAGGAGAAAGAACAATTGGAGTTTCTGTTGGATGTAGGGAAACATCAGCATAAAAATATTTGTCCAATGCTAAAAGGAGATGAGCAGATATCATGCAGCAATAACTATCTCATCTGAAATATATGAAGGAGTGTTTTCTTCAGACAGTTCTGGAAGAGTTTGTTGTACTCTTACTGAAGTGATTTTCAGACTCCTTTTCCAACTCTTCCAGTTTCCATTAGGGAATACAATTCATAGCTGAATAGTCAAAAACATAGTGCTGGTAAACTCAACCAGCTATCACATTATGGAGGACAAAGAGCCTGCCACAGCACCTCCAAGGTAGTTCTAATGTTTACAACTGTTACACCATAACCTGTACAGTTTTTTTTGTGAGGAAGAGCAACGATAGTAAAGACTAAATAGCCTTGTTTGACTAATCTCTGGGCTTCAAAGCATGGATTTCCTGTGAGTCAGTAATTTCCCAAGGCAGGGTAGATACATTTCAGGCTGTTCCACTTTGTATATTTTTGAGTATTCTCAGGGCAGGAGAGAGTATGGCTGTGTCAGCATTTTGTTTCCTAGACTCCGTGTATGTGCCACCTCTCCTTTTGGCTTGTCCATCTTTGTGTGATCCTCAGCAGTTCAGTTCCTCCAGAGCAGGGAAGTGAGAACTGCCCTGTAAATCATCTGCTCTGGTTAACAGTGCTCAGAGGTCCACTCTGGAAGAATTGAGCTGCTGTACATTACAGCACTGCTGCCTTTTTAAAGATTCCCCGTGTCATAGCAAAATCAGAGTAAATCAGCATCCTCTAACTAGAGCCAGTCACTAAGGAACTGTGAGGGCACATTAGAGAGGAACTGAGGTTTTGCTTTCTTGCAGTTTTTGTTGTTTGCTTGTTCTTATTTCTTTCATAACGCAAATATTTTTGCATAACATTTGCCTGTAAGTGCATTTTTTGTTTTTAATCCGATCAGCCATTTTTCACAGCTCATCTATTGATATGTTAGCTTGTAATGCATTCTTTTGGGTCACGGGGAGATACTGGGTCTGTCATGCTTTGGTAACAGTAGGGGTCCAGGTCTTACATGTTCTTATGTGCACATGAGAAACAGTAATAGTATTACATTAGTAGTAATTGATTGAATATCAATTTGAAAATCAATACCAAAAATAGTTCTTCTGTTGTGCTATATTTTAGCTGTTCAACAAAGGATGAAATCCTGAAAGCTAGTCCTTTTATGTATCTTGAAGACAACTGTTACTTAGTAAGTTTTTCAGGTATTTTTCCTTCAGGGAAGCCTTGCCCTGTGGTGTGTTATCTTGCAAAGGCTCAAAACAAGGCCAGTGACATGGTATGTAAGTGGGACAGTAATATAAGCACTGCAACCCACATGAAAGATTCTTCAAGTCAGAAGGCCTTGGGGGTGACAGGCTGCTATGATTGAACAAATCTCTAGTGAGGAGAAGCTAGAATGAGACTGTTGTGGGTTAGTTTACTATGCATTTGCATTGTGAGGTCCAGATATAAAGCATTATAAAATACATGGAACTGGCCTCATCACTGAGTGAGTCTGTGCTTTACTACAAGCAGGGACTTCATCAACAACCCTGAATCGGAACTGGCTTTGGAGGAATTGGTTGGCCTACCAGGCTTGCTTCCTCTTTCTGTGAGCTTGCTTATAAGTCCATGCAGAGTTCTTTACTGTGTTATTAGACCTATATCCATACTCATGACAGTAATAACAATCAGCTTAAGAGACCCACACTACTCTGAGTGTGCTACAAGGTGACCATGATAGAGAACGTCTGCTCTTGTGCCTTTCCACTATCCATTGACAAGACTTGGAAAACCTTGCATCTCTCCCTTTGTGGGAGACTCGTGAGAGCCAGGTAGATTGACTGCTGTGCTTTTCATAGAAAAGGAATAGCACATTCTCTTAATTTTAGTTGGATTTTTTTTTCTTTAATCCGATTGGATCATTTGAGGATTGTATTAATGTAACTTATAATAAATCTTTAAGGATGTCACTTAGGAAGAAAACTGTGTAGGGTGCTATAAAGTTTGCATTGCCCATTATTTAAGAAAATTTGCATAACATAATGTAATGGTGAAGTGCTATGGCAGAAGGGGTTACGAGACTTTTATGACCATGATTTTACAATGATTGCATTCGTTAACACAGATCTTTCCAAACATGTGGCTGTAAAAATTGAGGGCATGCCCTGCTGGCACATGCTGTATTTATGCCACTTGTTTTCAATTCTACCTCTTTTTTTTGCTTGTTTTAAAGTATGGTATTCATTGTGGAAACACTTATTTTTGGGTTAAAGTTTAAATCCTGAAGTATTTTGTAAAAGGTCCATATTAGTAGTCAAAAGTGAGACATAATTTATATTAATTTTCATTACTAGCTTTGCATATCTGGTAGAAATTGGAGAGGCTGTTAGACATGCATGGGTGTTGTTTTCTCAGCAGCTACCAGGAGAAATAGGGAGCATTTTGCAGTTTCTGGAAGCATAATAATCCATGTATTTTGAATACATCTTGCTCTGCTTCTCATATAACTACAGGAATAAAAATAACAAGTGCATAATCTTCAAATTCAGGATCATTATTTACATAACTGCAGGGCATACAGCAAACGGGCCCCCAGGACTGTTGCTAAGAGTTAGACAAAAACTATACAAGTATGCTGAAAAGGTACCCCTAGCAGTAGCAACCAGGGTTCACTGGAAGTACATATACATCCATGTCACTTTTTAAATCAATGAGGCTGCTTCCTGGCCTGTAAAAATTCTAATCTATCCAGGAGCCAAAAAATGGAAGTGTTTCTTGATGCAGTTATTGTTGAGTTACAAACCCCACTATTCTCAAAGTCATGGTTTTGGGTACCTGTTACATTTTATAAAGGCTTAGCACATAGCTGTTGTTACATGATTTGGAAAGAAATGTGTTTTTTTTGTTCCTGTTTCATTTTCTTTGAGAGTGGGAGGATTTGCTAATTGTCACTTTTAAGTGTTGACATCATCAAAATGTTTATCAGAGTTTTAAATCCCATAGCTAGTGACTTAATTTCCCATTAAAACTTTAGCCGTCCTAAAAGTTGAAGTAAATTTTATGAGACATTTAGATTTCTGATGGGGCATTATAAAAAGAGTAAAAAAGTTTCAGTCAGCTAGATACCATATCTGGTGCATGGGGGGAATAGACACATAAGTGATGGGAAACAAAGATGAAGCTAAGAAGTAATTGTTATGTGACCTTTAAGAAAGGGAAAATGAAACTTTTCTGAGATTGGATGCCCTAAATTTGATTTTTCTAGAAGGTGTATTAGGGAATCTGGTATTATATGAACTCTGAATTTATTTGGTTTAGTCATATGTTAGCCTCTGCAGCAGTGAGAGCTGGAGGAAATTTTCTCACATGTAGTAAATGTAGTAAATGTCAAAGCTGGTGGCAGTTTCTAAGAACAGATTATTAGTATTTGTGTTTGTGTATAAGGATGTCTTACTGAGTGCAGTTAAAAGAAACAGAAGGAAGCTATTCAGTAACTGAAGTAATATACAATTCTTACATAAGAAAATTACTATATGAGGGAAAATTCACAGTAATTTGGACAGCTTCAGAGTGGAAAGAAGCTTTGCTTGAAGAAAACAAATTCATGAGATTTTTGGCTGGTGAAACTTTTGTGAAGAACTGTCATTGCCAACTGTGCCATATCAGTAAGA
Organism: Platyrinchus mystaceus; assembly: GCA_035041135.1. Classification (NCBI taxonomy): domain Eukaryota; kingdom Metazoa; phylum Chordata; class Aves; order Passeriformes; family Tyrannidae; genus Platyrinchus; species Platyrinchus mystaceus. Next base: position 33,820,141 of record JAWWLV010000045.1, on the reverse strand, counting down.
TTTTATACGAACTTTCAGAGCAAAAGCTTAATGCTTGCAGCCCCAAAAATACTTGTATAACCTCTGACATCTTTGTACAGTTGTGCTAATAGTATCTATAATGTCAAATGAAGAACTAATTTTTTACCACATCTGAGAGAAAAAAAAATCCATTTGTAAACTATCCTTCATATAAACCATGAACTTTTACCTAATTTTTAGTAGCTATTGCAGGCAGAAATGGGTCTTGAGAGAAATTAGAGGTGCAAAGGTAGTGACATAAGTTATTAACACAAAACCATTCCAAATCCTTGGCATTGGAGGATTATCATTACTGAATGGGAATTGAAAAACTCTAGCTTTCTGTGTAGGACATAATAAAAGGCAGTAGTTTGTCACGGGGGGAATTCGAACAATGATACAATAGATATTTAGACAGAGACCAAGGAAGCAATAGTGCAATCTTCTCGGTAATTGCATTGAATCTCAATGTTGTTTTTGTCTGCATTTGTTCTGTACTGCAGCCTTTCATAGAAAGAGTGAGAGGGAGTAAATCAGGAGAACAGAAGTAGCTGCCTGTGTTTCTTGCAGAAGGGTCCCCCAGTGGCTTTGAGAGACTTCAAAGAACATTTTTTCTCACCATATCTTGAGATACACTTTTTGCTAAAACAGTAGGGTTTGTTCACCTTCCTTACAATATCCAGTTAACCTGACAAATTGCTGACTTGTAGTAAACATGTACAAGAAGAAGGCATCCTTACTTCTTGCAAACAAGCCTGGTGCATGTGCTTTGTTGCTAATAACAATGCATTGCTCTGAGATGTTAAAAAGAGCTCTTGCGAATTGGCCTGAATAACAGCTGGGCTTGTGCCTCTAATTCCCTTAGCTCTTGGGAAAATTCTGCTTTTCCACTCCTCAAACCTAATGCAAACAAAATTCAATGATGTTCTGAGATCACTGGGGTGGGGATTTCAAACACATTTATTTTACTCAGTACAAGAACTGTCTTTTTGCATTCTAATGTACAACCAGATGTTTTCTATTCTCTTATATGTCATAACTGTTTATACGTTATTTATAAACTTTAGCCTAAATTGACTTTTTTAAAAGAGATGTTTCATTGATTCATTGATTTACTGTACAGATAAATTTTCTCAAAAAGCAATGAAATTTCTGCTGTGTATGAATGTCTCTCCTCCTGATCTGCTCTGTTTTATAGTGTCTTTAGCCTCTAGCACTGTTGGTTTGGCTGGGCAGGTCGTCCACACAGAAACCACAGAAGTAGTGCTGACAGCTGACCCCATAGTAGGGTTTGGGATACAGCTCCAGGGTAGCGTGTTTGCTACCGAGACCTTGTCTTCTCCACCTCTCATTTCCTATATTGAGTCTGACAGTCCAGCGGAAAGGTGAGGTTCTTTCAATTGACTGCTAAGTATGTTTTGGTGAACGTTCCTGAGGGTACTTTGGGCTTGTTGCTTTCAATTTGTGACGAATTGCAGGGCCTTGCTCAATGGAAGTGGGGCAAGTTCTTATCATCCAGAGTCCTCCACCAGGAGACTGGAAGCTGAATTCATGCAAAAAGAAAAAAAATCAGAAACATCACTGATGTCAAAATACTGATAATTAATTGTGCCATGGGGGGAGGCTATGTCCAGCTCTCTTCAGTTTTAGTACAGAATCAAATTTTAGGGAATACTAGAGTTTTGACTTACTAATTATTTCATTGCAGCACTTCAATTGCATTGTTATGCTTACATATATATTTAATCATGTAATGAGAACAATAGTAGTTGCACAGGCAAATTCACCTGCAGCCCAGGGTCAGAGTCAGAGGTGATGTCCATGGGTGGGCTGGAGGCATGAAGACCCCTCTTCCTGGGTCCCAGCACCTAGAGAGTAGAGCCCAAGCTGGGAGTGCTCGGTACAGTCTTGGTACAAAGGGGCAGCAGCTTCTGTCCCCCTCTGGCATAGCAGCTCAACAGTCTGCCTAGGCACACAGTTCTCCTGCAAGGTTACTGTTGAATGTGTTTGATCAGATGGCTTGTATCAAGAACTGTGTGGCCAGCAGGGCAGTGATCATCCCCCTGTACTCAGTACTGGTGGGGCCACACCTTGAAGCCTGACTTCAGTTTTGGGCCCCTCTCTAGAAGAAAGACATTGAGGTGCTGGAGCATGTCCAGAGAAGGGCAATGGAGCTGGTGAAGGGTGTGGAGCACAAGTCTTATGAGGAGTGTCTGAGGGAGCTGGGGTTGTTTAGCCTGGAGAAAAGGAGGCTCAGGGAAGACCTTATAGCCCCCTACAACTACCTAAAGGAGGTTGTAGCCAAGTGGGGGTCAGCTTCTTCTCCCCAGGTAACAAGTGACAGTACACAGCCGCAAGTTGTGACAAGGGAGATTTAGATTGGATATTAGGAAAAATTTCTTCACTGAAAAGGGTCATCCAGCAGTGGAATAGGCTGTCCAGGGAAGTGATTGTCATGATCTCTGGAGGTAGATGTGGCAGTTCCACACAGAAGTGGTGGTCTTGGAAATGCTGGGTTAACAGCTGGACTCAATGATTTTAAAGGCCTTTTCCAACTAAATGATTGTGTGATTCTGTGATATTGCTGGTTCTGGTAACATGTACATCTGATGACATCTGATTATTGTTTTGTATCATTGTGTACCAAGGTGTGGGGTGCTGCAAATAGGAGACAGAATAGTGTCAATAAATGGTATCCCAACAGAAGACAGCACATTTGATGAGGCCAATCAACTGCTCAGAGACTCCTCTATCACCAACAAGGTCACCTTGGAAATAGAATTTGATGTTGCAGGTATGAATGGCCTGTTATTCTGTCTTGTAAGAAAAATGAAGGAATAAATCCAAAGTACATTGCAAGTATACAAGTATTAGGCATCTAAGGTGGAGGCTTTCTTCTCACATCTGCACCATTCAGTTTGCAAGTGACTTATTTGAAACGTGTGTCTTTTTGGACAGCTTTCTCATTTCACATAGCCCTGCAGTCTGTTTCAGAATGAAAATAGAAATGACAGGTCCTGTAGTAAGACCTGGTGACTGCCCTTCCTCTGAGATATTTCCGGACATTTTTCTGCCCTGAGATAGAAATGTTCTGCTGAGTGGAGACAAATCATCTACAGGCCAAATACTGAAATGTTTTGCTAGACAGAAGAATATCATAAAAGGGTGAATAAACAGAAAACTCTGAGGAATTTCACTTAGAGTATGTCAAACCAACAATCTAAATAAAATATTAGAAACTGAAATAATAAAGGCCAGGAAGAATCATTGTTGATGTTGCTGGTGAGTCTTTATTATTACTAATGGCTTTCCTGTATTCTGTAATGTGTTTAAGCATATAGAATACATCTATAAAGTCACAAATTGTGTATATCAAACAAGCACACATTATGTGTGCACTACCAAACTATGTGAATAGTAAAAACTATTAAGACTTTTCTTAAATCTGACGGTAGCTCCTTTTTAATCATGACAATGTCAGATGTTCTGTATTTTGCATAGTGTGATTATTGTTTTTGGTATTCTGTATATTCTCTAAGTGTACAGACATCCATCTAGTATAATGTTAAAAAAAAGTCAAATACAGTATGTACATTCATATACATAGGAAACAAAATATTAAAAAAAAAGAGAACCAAATAATGAGAAAGTCATTTAAATACACTTGAGATCACATGTATTTTAGTCCCTGGACTTGTTTGTGCTTCTCCAATTTGCTCCATGATAACAGACTCATAACACAGTTGGAGTCCTCTGCCACATGTATGTTTGTATGTTTCCACAGCTGTAAATTCAGTTATTCCTTTTCAGGCCAAGGGCCAAACCTTTGGTAGCAGTGGTTCAAAAAGTCAGGACTCAAATACAGTGCAGTGTGTTCAAGGGGGCTTTTTCCTCTGTCACTTCTCAATTACTGATGTTTTGATTCCTTTTCTTCCCACTAGATGTAAAATCCATGGCAGTTACCTCAGCAGACAGTTAAGAAAAGTGTTAGTCCTACAGCAACAAAGGCCTGAAATCCTTACAACTCAATCTGCTGTCCTTTTAATTAAAAGTTATCTGCCAGCAGTAAAATTTTCTCTTGTGCTCACAGAACTTGTATATGAGCTAAAAACCTGCAGTCTCAGCTGGTTTATAGCACATGCAATCTTCACAAATTTAGTTAAACCTTTAAAATATTGAGTTACCGTGAAATTAACAGTGGAGTTATTAATCATACTTCCTATGTCCTACCTCGTTCACTTCAGCACCTGTGTTTCATTCGTGCCATGTGATTCTGGTGTGATTTCATCAACTTACACATATAGTTCCATGCACTTGGAATTGCTGTGCCTTATATATTATCTAACATTTTAAATATATTTTTATAGAATCAGTTATACCAAGCAGTGGAACATTTCATGTGAAACTACCAAAGAAGCATAATGTGGAACTTGGCATCACCATAAGTTGTAAGTAAAAGTGCTTATTTTTCAGACCATGTTTATGAGATAATCTGCAGAGAGTAGCTTCTGTGGCTACAGAGTTATGTGTCTTTTGGTATAAACTTCTTTTTCTGCTTTTTCTCTCATGAAATACCATTCTGTAACATTTTTATACTTCTCTTCAAATAGTTAATGAAGCCAGAAGTTTGCCAGCTCTAATGCTTGACCTATTCCTTCATGCATAGTACATATTTAACTCTCATAAAAATTATTTATTAAAAAAAAAAAAGAAGTCAACAGAATTAGGTCCATGCAAAAGTATTTCCATATCTGTGAAGTTTAAAGCACAGTCTGACATGGTCTCTCACAGGCTCTTGAACAGAAACCCCACTGAACTCAAGGGTTCTCACAGGCTTGAGGATTCACATACATGGGGTTGTTTTCTGCTTCAGAACCCAGCGTCCTGAGTCTGTAGAACTCGTGGGCAGTCCTGAATGTGTGGGTCACGCAGCAAAATCCCCTTTCACTGGGGATTTTGGAGCTTGCTAAAGAAGGTAGCAGTGGTCTACATTAGCCTGTTTCTCAAAAAATATTTGTTACTGTTGTTTGTGAAATCAAAGTGTTTCTATACTTATTTTGTTAGCAGATAGTAAACACTGTGTTAGGACTGGATTTTGACCATGTAAACTCTGGCATACTGTGTTCAGCCCTTGACAGAAGGAAAAGCAATCCATATCAAAGTTAATGGGCTCGTGCTTGACACTGCAGAATCTGGTGTCATCAGAATTAGCATTCCTTTATGGTTGTAGCCTTTCTTAAACTATTAGTCTTTCTTTGGAATTATTCATGTGTCTTGGGGGAAGATTGTGCTGTGACTTGTATTCCCAAAGCTTTTACCAGCACAATAGAATATGGTCAATCAAAAGTACAGCGGGGTTTTCAGTGCTAAGGATTACATCTGAGGAACAAATGCGAGACACTGCAGGCCTGTTTGCTTGCATTGCACACTTGAGCAAGTAATTGTTAGACTCTGTCAGATGTGATGTGATGCTTGAAGAAAAATCATAGGTCAACATGTATTTATTTGTGCAAATGAAAATATTGGGAAATGAGAAAATTTGGAGTGAGGCTGTTCTATTTAAATGTTATTTAATGATCAGTAATGGTTTGTAAGATTATTGAAAAAATAGGATCTTCCTAGTAATTTGATTTGTGTTGCTTTTTGGAATTCAGACATTGTGCTTTTTTTTTGTCTGTAGGAATAAACTTTTAATGAAAAGCTAATGTTTTTGGAATTTAGCATTTAGCACTCCTCTTCCAAACTTTGCATACTTTACTGACTAGGAACTTAATTCCAAAAATCAGTGCTTTATAAAATTAGTGTTTTATATAATCAGAGTGACATATGATTCTCTGTATACTGCAGTATCTTTAATATTTAGATTAATTTTTCTGGTATATATAATAATCTTACCTATTAATAGTATTTAATGCATATGAAATGTATCTAGGATTAATTATTTACTTGGTTTTAAAGGGTTTATACTAATAACTGAAAGTTTGTGAATTTGCTTGGTAGAAGTCTTGAATTGCTGCATTTCATGCTTGCTTTTCAGTACTTCGCTCTGTTCTACCTAATTAACTCCTAAATGAAGCAGTCTGATTTGAAGAATATAAGCATTTATATTCGTTTTGTCAAGTTTCTGTCAGGGCACTTTACCACATTAGCGTGCCATTTATTACTGATATGGTCAGAAAGCTATATGATTTCTTTTAAAAAACAAGTATTAAGGAAACCTGGCAGAGTTGGTATGACCAATCTTAAACAGGAGTAATGGAAGTGATCAGATCAGATGATCAGATTTTGGACTTGATCTGTTTAAGTGCTATAGAACTGTTTCATCCTCTCCTCAAGTTAGTGGAGTTAATGGTGAATGAGAAAGTGCCATTAAAACATTACAGAGAAACACCTGTCTTACTTTCCATATCCCCAGTTTAGTTAGGGATTTTTATGAGAAAGTCATGAAATTACTTGACCTGAGAGACAAGACAGACATTTTTCGTCAAAATGGAAATGTAACTTTACCTTGGGTTGGCACCTGAACATACATCTGTTTTAAGTCCAGGACTTCTAAGTCAGCTGTTACGAGTCAGACACCCTGAAAGAGGAATTTATTTTTCTTTCTTTGTGATGTTGTGCTTCATAATAAACACCAAGTGTGCCTGCATGCAGTTACAGCCAGGTACTTGAAGGCGTATCTGAGGTGACACACAACACTGACAACAATTAAGCTAATTCATGGCCTTTGCAAAACAAGGCATGTAATAGGGGAAGAGACTTTTCAGTTTCATATTTATTAATGCAAGAGAAAAATAATAGAAAAATAATAAAAATCCCCATAGATAGCAAAACCCCGCAGAAAGCAAGACAGAAGAAAATTTCTTGAGCACCATTGTTAATGTTAATTCAGGGCTCTGAGTTTTGGACAGTGCAGTCAGTTACCTCACAGTGGGCCTTGCCCGCTGCTGCCTTCATACACACACTGGACTCCTATCATCCTTCCCTTATCTCTGCAATATCTGTCTAATTTTTCCATTAATAGATACACTCAATAAAGACCTTATTTCATAGTTTGCAAATACAAGTGACTATAGATTTCATGCTTCAGATATCATTATTTTCACACCCAGTTACCTGTTTAGAGCAATTAAAATGTCTCAGTTCATAAAATTATGTAATCTAAATAAAGCATGACATAAATAATATATCATATATACTGATAATATATATTTACTATTTTTTTATATATAAAATAATATACAATATAGAAAGCAATATTCCTGGTTTTATAACAGAACCATTTCCTAAAAGAAGGATGGCTTTCAAGTAGATCTAGTAGTGTTCAAATCTGTTTCAATTTATTTGCCAGTGACATTGATTTTAGACCATGTAATAGAATATAGATTTTTTTTTTTTAAAAGATACATTCTTGAGGCAACTGACTGCTTTATCATAGACTAATTTTTTTGAAATACATTGAATGATATCCAATAAAGTGACTTAGTAGATAGTAGATTCTGGTAATTGCAGGTAACAGGGTGGGGTTTTTTTCATTTTCCTTCTTTCTTAAGTAAGATTCTGATATCCTTACTGGTGATGAACTGCAGCACTTTGCTTCATAAATAATCTTTTTGAAGCTAATGGAACTACTCAAGGAATAAGAAACTGCAAAGCTGGTAAGAATATCAGAATCTCATGGAAACAATCATCAGTTTTTCTAAGTCATTTTGACTAGCAGCTATACTGTAGTCTCCTTTATTGGTTTTGTATTCATTGAACTTTCAAGTGGCAGGGGACAGGCAGGGGAAGTTTAGTAGTAGAAGTAGGGTAGAAACCTGGTATGGAGACCAAGGGTCATACAGTAATTTAAAGAGAGAGAACAAACAACTTGCTTAAGATCAGCCTTTTAGTTGCAATACTAAATGTAGTTAGTACCTGTACAACCTTATGCACTCTTTGGTCCACTTGTAGTTCTTCATACAGACTCTGTAAGGTCTCTACAAAAGCTGAACAGTAGATAGACTAACAGCTGGATCAGGGAGGAGAAAGGATGAGAGCTTCGTTGGACAAGCAGAAGGGGATAAGGAGAGAAAATGAGTGGAGAGCCATAACAGGGAGACAGCAGATGAGGAGAGAGACTGAGCTGTGATCAGAAGTAGGTGCAGCTGGGACTTGAACAAGAAGGCTGGACATGGCTGAGTGGTAAGGTGCTTTGTTTTTAATAGCCTCTTACAAACAAAAATAATTCTGAAATTAAACATAAAAATGAAGACTTGAAGCTGTACAGAACACTTGCATTAAAAGAGTATCTTAATTAAGTGGTCAAATACTGCTTTCTTCCTGGAACCCTTGTTTCTCTGCTCTCTGGGGAGAGGTGAAAGTGTTGTGTAACAAAGGGAATGGAGGCTGCATTATGAATGAGGTGGAGGATTGCAGAAAGACAAAGGATGTGATCTCATGGTCAAGATGGTTTAATGCTGCCCTGGAGAAATTAGGGTGTTTTTCCTTTTCTCTGCAATAGACTTGTGCTGAGAGAAGTAATTTTGGGGGGTGGAGATTTTCCAGAGGTGGCTGCTTGATTTTCTGCAGAAACTGTTGAGATCCTGGGGTCACACTTGCAGAAAAGCTGAGCATCTGCAGCTGTTGCTAAAAATGCCAGTAAGTTGTGCTTTGGACATAGAAACTGTTATATATTCTGCAAACTATTGTGAGATATAAAGGCATGGATGTCTGAAATTGCTCACTGAAAAGTGTCATACTTTGACCTAAATGTTCCTCTGTTTCCTTTCTTTATCTGTAAAATCGGGGTAATAGTACTCAATCTTCTTGCTGGGGACAGCATCTGTTCGCCAGTGTTTGGAAGGCAATCTTAGGCTGTGGTGATCTACAGTACAAAAGTTGAGGAGATAATTAGTGATTTTATCTCTTCAACACAACTTGACTAGTTTGTATTAAGTATGTCATGAGCATTGAACACTAATAAAGAAGTGTGGTGTAGGTTCTTATTAAGGGCCTGTCAGCGTGGGGTAATTCATTCCACACAAAGATGTGTTTGGTGCCTACAAAAAGGCTTTCATCCACCAGACCCAATTACAGCCCAGGGTAACTGACAAAATACTGCTGGTAAACACTTACTCAGTTTGAAACTGTGATAACTTAGTGTGCAATATCATACCCTTCGCATCCACAGGTACTCTGTGGCTTTCAACTTCAAGCTGTGCTCTTTCCCATATTTTGGTTCCTTGTCTTTTCTTTTTGCAACAATAATGGACTGTTTTCTTAAGTGCTGGTATTTTGATAAGACAATGTCATAAAAGTATTTCAGTACTCAGACCCTAGATTGCAGACATTGTAGAGGAGGTAGCACACAAACTCAGAGACTTGTAAGGCGACCCAGAGAGTGAAAACACAGAATTAAAAAAAATTTTACCAAAGTGATACTTCAAAGTTTTAAACAGATACTAATTGGTGAAACGAATCCAAAGAATGCAAGAAAATCATGGAATTGTTATATAGGATAAAGCTGACCCATGACATGAAAGTATGATAAGCTGTGGAAATTATACATCTTGCAAAAAGTTAGTTATGGTTCTCTAAATTGCAACATAGGCATTTCCCGAAAGCGTGCTGTTTCAGACAAGTTTCTAAAATTCTTAAAAGTCCCTGTATGTCTGTCTTCTGGACTTGCAAGACATTGCATTTGAAATGCGGCTATTTAGCAGTTCTTGAACAGGTCCTTTGGACATTCAAAGTCTTGGCCAGGGCAGCTAAGGTTAACAAGATCTGTTAACATATTGTGCTGGAAACGTCACTATTAATTTACCTTGTGGTTGCTGTAGGTGAAGATTGTCATTTCCCATCAAAGAGAAGATGCATGAGCTGCTAAAGTAACTGACATCAGGATTTTGTAGGTAGATCCTCCAATATGGGCAGCTTTTTGGGTGATAGTCAGTTAGGCATTGGAACGTAATGGAAAATTACCTTCTGTGAATGAATGCAGGGGGCTCAGTACACAGAGCAGAAATGGCTTGGGGCCAAGAACCCTAAATGAGCAAAGCCCATTAGCACTTTCAGGAGAACTGAGAGCCTTATACCACGTGGCAATGTTTTAATATTAGCACGCTCTTTGTTAACAACAGTCCCAAAAGTCAGCCTGTGTTCACCACACGGACCACCTCCTGGCCAGAGCAGCTGCAGGTGGCACACTTCCCAGCGGTAGACAGCACGTGCCACATAATTGTCTAAAAATGTGTCTTTCATCACCCACAAGTTCTAAGACCATTGCTTACCATACCAGATCTTCAGTGCAGTGTTCTGTCAGCAAATGGAAGAACCCCACGAAACAATGCCTTCAGTGAAGCCACTGCGAGAAACAGTCCTCTGGAAGCAGTCAGTAGTTGTTGTCTTCCTCTGGGGTAGTTAATCGCTTCCTGTGCAACCAAAAGTCAAGCAAAATTGCTGAGTGAATTTCCTGGCCAAGGGAAACTTGTCAAAGATTTTTTCACAAGTCAGTAAAGAATTGCAATGACTGGCATTGAAGAGCAGAGCATCCTTTTAATCATGAGGGACAGATTGGTGGGGGCTTTTACTAAATTGACCATTGCTGGAATTCCAGTGCTTATCATAGGTATCTCAAGCACAAAGATGGGAAAAGTCCACAATGCTTAAGGCCCAGCAGCAGTATAGGGGGACAAGGTTACTCAACAAAAGAGGCATATGTTTACTTTGGAGGAAGCAACAACTTACAGTGAATCAAGCATCCATGTGATGTAAGCTACATCTGTGCAAACATGATAACTCTGCATCAGCCCAATGATATGTGTGACCACTATCCACAGCATCTCATTTATTGTGAAGCATATCTCTTCTCACCTAGGAATCATTACCAAATTTGTACCTCTGCTCTAAGCACTGGGGGGGACAGAAGTGGATGTGAAGAACATGGGCTGGCCCACTCTACATTTTGCAGGAGCAGCTCTGTTGGTCAGGGATATAATAAAACAAGATCTATTCTGGCAAAGGATCATCATTAGTGCTTGTGCTGAAAAGTTCTACTAGCAGAAAGTCTTCCTTATGTGTTATAGCTACACAGCATTTTATGATAGATCATTGGAGCTGTACTGTGATATCTTCACATGGTTTGGTCCTGGTCTGTCCCAGAATTCAGACACATCAGACTAAGTTTGCTTTGCACCAGTCACTGTAACTCTGGAATTTTCTACTTTTTGAGTCTTAGTAATGCAGTCTTACTAATATGTTGCTGATGCTTGTTTTATTATATATACATATAATTTAGGGGGAGGGGAGGAATATAATACAGGTAAATAAAGTGTATGAAGTGTTGACTTATGGACATAATTAGCTCATCTACATATCTAGAAATAAAAACAAATGCTTGTATGTATTCTTTATTACAGCTCCATCCAGCAGAAAACCAGGGGACCCTCTGGTTATTTCTGATATCAAGAAAGGAAGTGTTGCTCACAGGTAAGACATTCAGTAAAAATCTGTTTCTGTTGTGTAACCAGCCATATTCAAGTTAAACAGAGGGAGATTGTAAGACATTAAATTTTTAACTGTTTTTTACAAGCAAACAAAAAAAAGCAAAGTCCAGCATATTAAGAAATAATAGTTCTAAAAAATCCATCTCCTTTCTAAAATAACATTCATACCTTCTAAGATACCTTTCTTTTAATATTACTAGAGTTTCATGTAAGCTGTTCACTTGTTCACAGGACTGGGACACTTGAACTGGGTGATAAGCTGCTTGCAATAGATAACATTCGACTTGACAATTGCTCAATGGAAGATGCTGTCCAGATCCTTCAGCACTGTGAGGACCTTGTAAAGTTAAAGATCCGCAAAGATGAAGATAATTCTGGTATTATCAATGAGCCTATTGCAGAGTCATGTGTATTTTTAAGAGTTTTAGAACATAGGGGTTTTCTTTTACATTTAAATTTTAGCAAAATGTTTTTTCTAAATATGTCTGCTTTATGCCAATGATAATCAGAAAATGTCACCTAAAAAGAATTCTAATGGTATATAAAGTTTTGAATTTTCTCACTGGCTGTATTGAATGCAGGAACTGCACTGCAAAATGGGGTCTTCAGTTCTCTGGAAAGGGAGTTTCCCCACGTGTGCAGCCATATAAAGTTGATCTGTTTCTTATCAGAGTATTGAGATTTTCTCTGCTTTTAATATTGGAATCATGGTTATCAAAGCATGCTTTGTCCATAAACTTACAAATTTGTTTTCAGTAGGACTGTTCACATGCTTAAAGGTAAGTAGTACTTTACACACTGTGCTAAATAGCTGATGGAGGAGCCATGTCTGATCAGCCCAGTGGAAGTAAAGGACCTGCCATAATTTTGTACACCTGGAGATAATAAAGTGAGTTCTGTTATGTATTGTAGTGGCAAAGGAAGTAAGACAGTTATAACTACTATTACTGTTGGTATTTGTATTACAGTGTTACACAAAAGCATGAACTTCTCTTTAGCTCTATACAGTTTAAAACAATAAGGCACAACCTGCCACACTTCATTGTTTGAAATCAAGTGCAACTGTTGAACCGGTGTTTAGAATTGCATTATAACTCTCTGTTCCTTTAATTGCTTTTGAAAGCAAACTAAGTATCTTCTCTGTATGATCAGTACAAAGCAAAGGCAAATGCATTTGGTACCTTGTGCAAATTGGCTTTCAGAAATCAATTTTGATCAATAAGAGGGAACTGCCAGTGCTTGGCAGGATATTGTGGTTAGGTCCCCACAGATGATGAGGTGGGATTTGCTACACATAGTTGGTCCATCTTGGACAGAGATTGTCCAGACTGACCATGGGCTATACATCCAAAAGGATACCTTACTGATGGTTTCTTTGCAAAACTGAGCAAACCAGGTATGTTATGAAGAGCAAACTGCAACTACATTTGGCAGATCACTGATAGGAAGGAAGTTTCACTTTTTTTCCTGCACAAGAGGGTTTTGTCAACTGTTCATGGTACGTAGAATCCCTCCTTCAAATTCTTCCCCTCGATTGGGAGACTCTCATTATAAGCCTGCAGAGAAATTACCAAAGACCATAAGAGAGGAGCATGAGTCAGAGCCATGTAGAAAAAGTAGTAACTTCTCCCACATTTCTGTTTTTCCTTCCTCTGCTGTCTGTCCAACTCCTCCCCTCTTCCCTTCTCCAGACAGCTGTATGTGTCTCAGAGCTGTGTTCCTCAGAGCCACTGTGCAGGTGAGACCAGCAGCTGGGTGGTGCATGTCATGTGCTCCCCAGGCTGTGCTGCTCTTTACCCATTTCACTGTACTGGTCAGATGTTAACTCTGAAGAGCAAGAGACTAGTGGACAGAGCAGAGGCACTGCAGCACAGAGGATCTGTTTTCATTAAATGTGATTTCCAAGAATTACCCACAGTTGCATCACAGGGAGGGAAAGGTGGAAAATCTCAAAACCACGAGACCCACAACCATGGTAGTTTGATTGTATTTCCTCCACAGATGGAGGTATGTTTTCAGCAGTTTTTCTCTTTTCTTTTTTTCTTGCCAGTTTCCCAAATAGGACAATTTTATTTCCTGATTAACCTAATGGCTACCACCCTTTCTTGAATATCAGCGTTCTTTGCTTTCGTGGCAAAACTGGCCTTCATGGTGGATTCAGGCCACATTGGATAGCTCACAGTGCTGCTGCCTGGAGAGCACTGAAGAGAACACCACAGCATGCTGCTGTTAATTTTCTGACCTACAGCTAACCAGAAAACAGACATAATGGCTATTACATTTTCAGTTATCTTGGCAGGTTACTTTTTATCCTTCAGTTAAAGTCTTGTACCATGTCAGTGCCACACCTGTGTAAACAGTACCAGCATTAGATCCCAGGGGATTTGTGGTTGTTCCATAAATGCTTTCAGCAGCAAGGAAGAGTTGCCGTTCTTCTGCTGTACAGTGGCAGCTTGCATGCTAGCCCACTATATGCCAGCCAGAGGCCTGCAGTGCCATGTTGGGAGTTGGGTGCTTCTGGAAAGAGCATGTCAGATAAAGTGCAGTTGGTGTAAACTGTGCCAAAACCCTGATGACAATGCCCTAAGTAGGCATGAAAATCTCAGTATTTTTTGCTGAATAAACACCACTAATTCTTCTCTCCTCTGATTCTCTATGTGTACCATTTTCTTATGTGAATAACAAGGAAAAAATAGATTAGAGTTGGTGTGGGTGGAAGCTAAAGAACTAAATGTTGGGAAAATTGGGAAGAAACAAAGTAGCTCCAAAGATATTAGTCTTCCTCCACCTCTGTTTAAGTACAGTGTTCAGTATTAGAAGAAAGCAACTTTGAACCTTTGCTAGTGATGCAGGTATCTTTCTTCCTTTTAAAGCTTCTCTATCTACAGGAACAGAAACGAGAATGTATGAATTTTCTAACTTGTCTCAGTTTTAGTAACATTTACGGAATGTGCATCCTAGACATTTTCCACATCACTGAACTGCTTAAAATGTCATTACCCACAGATCTAGGAAAATTTGACCACTAGACCAGTCATCCTGGCTGAATACCAATATCATAACATGAGCAAGAAAGCATTTGTTATTTTGATCTGAGGATAAATATTGCATTTTAAATTTTAAAACATTACTTTACAACTCAAAGGTGCTACAGTTGATTGCTCTCCTGCTGTGATT
>JAWWLV010000045.1:33787590-33805378 GCA_035041135.1 Platyrinchus mystaceus | reverse complement strand
AAATATTGCATTTTAAATTTTAAAACATTACTTTACAACTCAAAGGTGCTACAGTTGATTGCTCTCCTGCTGTGATTTTTATTAATAATATGTAAAGAGCATGCACTGTATAATACAGACACCTTTCTTGATTATGCAACACCTGTTGAATATGGTTAAGGAAATACATTTTATTTAAGCTTACCCAATGACGGATTCTTTTCTAGTTCTTATGATTATTTGGTGAGACTAAAATTTCAAAAGAATTCAAACAACTTCATGCAATATAATGAAGTAATATCTAATGGAGTTATTATTAAACTTAGTTGATAATTCAGTATTCAGAAGCTATTTTTAAATCTGTTACAAAAACCTTAAAACATGTCCATCAAAACCATGAATTCTTTTACTAACACAGCTGCCCATCTTATAATGAATGACTTTTGACTTTTCCCAGAATTCTTTTAAGGAAGTTTGGGTTTAAAACTTTTGAATTACCTTTAATTCTAAATACCTTCCATTCAGTACAAGAAACAGCTAAGTATCAGTATTTATACAATAGTAGTAACTTGCCTTTTCTCTAATAATGTGACCTTGCAGCAAAGAAGGCTGACAGCCTCCTGGTCTGCAATAGGCAGAGCCCGGCCACCAGGTCAAGGGAGCTGATCCTTCCCTTCTACTCAGCAGCAGTGAGAGATTTCTGGAGTGCTGGGGCCAGTCCCTGGGCTTCCCAGTACAAGAGAGACATGGACATATAGTGGATGAGGTCCAGCAAAGAGTCACAAAGATGATGAAAGGGCTAAAGCATCTCTCCTATGAGAAAAGACTGGGGGAGATGGGATCACTCAGCCTGGAGAAGAGAAAGCTCAGGGGGATCTTATCAGCATGTGTGAATGTCTGAAGGGAAGATACAAAGCAGGCAGAGCCAGGCTCTCCTCAGTGGTGCCCGATGACAGGACCAGGGGCAATGAACACAAACTGAAACACATGAGGTTCTGTTTGAACATCAGAAAACGCTTTTTTACTTTGAGAGAAACCAAACACTGGCAAGGGTTGTCTAGAGAGGTTGTGGAGTCTCTACCCTTGGAGCCATCAAGAGCCATCTGGACACAATCCTGGGCAACTAGCTGTAGATGGCCAAGGTGGCATCCAGAGGTCCCTTTCAACTTCAGTCATTCTGTGATTTTGTAACAAAATAGCCTGAAGCTATATATTAATAGGAAAGAAGATCTAAAGACTTAAAACAGAGTAAAATTTAGTCTTAATAGAATGAGGCGAGCTCTTCTGTTGACTCGTGTCCAGGTTTTGGCAATAAAAAACAATTGACAATAGATAATTTTTTCAAAATAATGAAGTAGAATATGGTTAAGAATTGTATCTCAGATTTAATCCTTTGAAAATGTTGTTTGATTACCAGTCACTAGACTGAATGTGCTATTTTTTTCATTCCCTCTTTCATAAGAAACCAATTGCATCCCCTTGGCATTTATTACAGATGAACAGGAGAGTTCTGGAGCAATTATTTATACTGTTGAGCTCAAGCGGTATGGTGGGCCTCTTGGAATCACAATCTCTGGTACTGAAGAGCCCTTTGACCCCATAATCATTTCCAGCCTTACAAAAGGAGGATTAGCTGAAAGGTAAATTGGAAAGCAAATTATTTTTTAATGTTTCAAGATAAGGATTTGTTTTGTTTATCTGAAGATGCTAATATTTATAGCTTAGAAGTTTTATTTTTTTAATAATTCTCCAATTCTGACTTTAGAATCTTTTTGCTGTTGTTGTTTGATCATTGCCAAGCTCAGGAGCATGAGCGATGTATTAACAGGATGTACTTGCATATACTGTACAAGGCAGAGCAGAGAATTGCGATTCTTATTATAAATCACCAAGGAAACACAAATCAATCAAACTGCTCAGTCACAGGAACATTTTTGCAGCCTTTTAAAACCAATTGCCTTGTACAGTATAATAAGTAAGGAAAGCACTTCATGTGTCTACGTTTATCTGAACTTGTCATATGCTTATCTGCCGCCGCAATCTGTATGTGCACTTTCATACACCGTAGCAAGCATTATCAGAGGAGCAGAAGTGCTCCTTAATGTAAGTGATAAATAATAATGAAAATGGTATGGTTTTCTATCACCTGTTATTTCTAAGATTGGTTGAGTCATTCAAACTGGCACCTTTGGAGGTAGTTTCAGAGAGAACTTACATCACACATGATACTATGCACAGCCAGAACGATCAGTGCATTTACAGAAAAATAATTTATTTTCTTCTCTTGATAGACCCATCCTGAAAGCCACATTGTTGAAATAGCTGGTTACTTGCTCACAACGCTTTTATTTGTTATGTTGTGAGACTTTTATAATCTTGACTCATTTCAGAGCTTACTGAGCTGTCTGAGGTTGCTCTTAAACAGGTGGGCTGCAATGAATATCATCTACAGGTGCTTAACTGCCTCAGTAACAGAAATCTACATCTTCATGCCTCAGCTCTGCTCTTGTCACTACAACAAAGGTGACTTGCTTTAAGCATTTCTAACAAAAGAATTACTATCTAACACAGCTATAAAAGCAAAAATGAAGAAAGGAAGGGAGGTGAGGCTTTCATGCTCCAAATATGCAAAGAAATTGCCTTTGTTGCTTTTTATGCTCTCTTCTCAGTGTTACTTCTCCCTTATTGTAGGACTGGGGCAATTCACATAGGAGACAGAATCCTTGCCATAAATAGTAGCAGTCTGAAAGGAAAACCTTTGAGTGAAGCCATTCATTTATTACAGATGGCAGGAGAAACTGTCACCTTGAAAATCAAGAAGCAAACAGATGGTGAGTGTGACCAAGGGTACCATCAGTGGTTCTTAATGCATGTGTTAGCACAGATTAACAAGCATTTAAGCCATTATGGAAAAGTATTGTGTCAGTAATAAAAAGCAAATTCTTAGAACTGTAGTAAAGCAATTACCACCAACAACCCTTTTTTTTTTTTTTTTAATCCTATTCAGCTTCCAGTCCCAAGAAATTTTCTGTCCCTGTGGGTCACATGAGTGACCTGAGTGATGCTGAAGACGAAACCTCTGCTGCACAGAAATCTGGCGTGCTCTCGGACGTCTATTCCACTACAGTCCCAAGTGTTGACAGCGCAGTAGAGTCGTGGGATGGCTCTGGTATTGATACCAGCTTTGGAAATCAAGGTACTATAAAGAATGCAGTTGGCATTTAAAGTAGGAATTATTGCCTTCATGTCTGACCTTCCTTTGCCCTAAAGAGAACTTTTTATCTGTACTAACTTTAAACCCTGTACTTTGTAATGTGCAGCTGTCTCATTATGACCACACACCTCACCAGGCAGCATGATTTCTTGCACTTGGCTAGCCTCAAATTTCCTCTTTCATGATGCTGTGACGTGTTACGAAGCATTTATCAGTACATTAACAGGCTTTTGTTAGCTTTACTGACATCTGAATAGCCCAGTCCATAGCTCATCCACAACGAAATGAGTTTATCCTTCAAAGACAGATCAATGCAAGGCACAAAACACTCTGGAGATGTTCATGAATTTGATGCCCATATGCAGTAATTTTTACATGCCAACACATTTAGTATAAACTGATGAAGGGGAACATGAGTCATTGCTTATGATTGGTAAATCTTTTGCTTTTTCCTCGTTCCTGCAGTATTGACATCTAACTTTCAGCTGTCAAAAACAATCATTCTAATTAAAAACATGATTTTCCGTAATGATAATTTTTCTACTTCTGTTTGACTATTGTTTTTAGGTAAGTTTTTTAAATAATCCCAATTTGTAACACATGTTTATTTAGGCAGTGAGGGATACGGGCATCCTGTAATATTCTTGATAACAAGAAAAATAACTTACACGCAGCTTCAGTATTTTATTTGACTCTTTTAAAAATGTTTATTTCCACAGTAAAGCATATATTCCCACCACCTGGCAGGTATTTGAATAGGTAGATCCTTAGCTCAAATCATTTTTTCACTGGAGTTTGGAGTTTGGATGAAATTTCCCCCTTTTCTGTTATTAACTGTGTCAGTCAATATATCAAAATCTGTCATGTTAAATTTTCTTCTGATATTTTTAAGTTCTAGGGAGAAATATTGCTGAAAATGTGCCAGAATGGTAATTCTCATTTCCTGGGTGAATTGATAATATTTGGAGCAAATTGTTCAACTGTGGAAAGGATTGAGGCCCAGAATGCTCTCCAAAGTCCTGATGATTGAAATGCCATGCCAAAACTAAACCAGTATCTCAAAGCAGATTTTTTTTAGCTCCCTTGAAAAAATCAACCCAGACTTGGCTGGATACGTGGTACTTCTGCTAAACAGCCTGAGAGTAAACAGATTTGTGCCTTTATCCCTTTCTGTGGTGGTGGCTCACATTTCTATTAAAGTTCATTCTGTCTTGACCTGTCAAACTGAGTTTGGCTTTTCTCCAAACTTTTCTTGGCAATAAGCACAGGATAGAAAATTGAGGAGTTTGGGGATGTTTCTGGAGGACCAGATAATGCTTTATCCTATTAGTTACCTATTTAATGTTGGTGAGCTATCTTTTTTCTCCTTGAATTAATACCCCATTTTGTACTGTTGTCTTATGTGTCTGCATTACTAATCTGGAGCCTACCCCTCACAGCAGTCACATCTTTGCAACCAAAACCCTTTCTAGAATCTGAGAATATGTCACAGCAACTATAGAGCTTGAAAAGGAATATATCAATATGAAGAATATTATATATGTATAATATTCAGCTCTACCATAATGGATTTTACGTACCAGATCAGGATCAGCTTGTGACCAGTTGATTCATGTGTTCTTGATACATCACTGGGAAGCTGGTTCCTACTTGGAATTCAAAGTATACATAGTTCCATTAAAGAAATACTATTGAAGTAATACCTGCTTTGCATATATGATAAAAGCACCCAGAAATAAACTCTTCAGGTATAAAGGCCATCTAATGCCACTTACACAGCCTTGAGATATTTGGAAATGGGTGATAGAGAAATGGCCTTCTGCAAGATGAGCTTTCCAGGGCTGTGTATTGGTCCTGGGAATGTGTACTCATTGTGAGACAGGCCTTTTCTGAACTCTCAGAGCCCTAGTAAAAAGCGTATGTGAAAAGTCAAGTTTATGGGATTTTTTTAATGCATCTTTGAAAACTCTCTTTTTTTTCAATAAATCTAAAGCACATTTTTCATAATAACTTAGCTTTAATTTTGGGCATGTTGCATATGACCATGTTAACACGTTTAACACATCTATAACAGGTGATATATTCACTAGTATTCAATCTAGGTTGTCAAACTGATAAATTGTGGCAATGTCTAGAACTAAACATAGAAGCAGCTGAGACATAAACAGTAGGAGAACAGTGTTAGATATATTTAAGTTTCTGCTTTCAGTGGACTTTCACAGGAGAAGCTCTAGAGCACACCTAACTCCAGACATAATTCAGATCATAAATAATCTGACTACAACCGCAAAAACAAAAAAGGTAACAATAATGAATCCACAAGTTCTAGAGAACTCAGCTTCAGAGATGTGCTTTTCTGTCATTACAACATATGCAGTGCTGTAAATATTGAATTCATCTTTTTAGGACACACCTATCAGGCTTCAGGATACAACTTCAATGCCTATGAATGGAGGAGTCCTAAACAGACTAGTTTGTCCCCTCCAAGCAAACCACGAAACCACACATTTCATGATACAGGACTGGGTGATGAGGAATGGGATCGACCTACAGCAAGCAGGTAAGTTCCCATATGAGTTTCTGTTTTCTGATTTGCATCAACCCTGAGATTTGGTCAGCTGGTTTTAGAGCATGGTGCTAATAATGCCAAGGTTGTGGGCTCAATCCCTGTATGGGCCATTCACTGAAGAGCTGGACTTTGAGGATCCTTGTGGGTCCCTTCCAACTGAGAATGCTCTGTGATTTTATGCTGTCGTGTCTGGAGGTTGTGGCATATGGTAAAATTTGCTGAACAGCCTTGTCCAATTCCCTTTGATACATTGTTCACCAGTAGTTCCTCTATCACCTTCAGGAAATGAATGGACACGTAATAGAGCTGTCAGCTTTAATCAGAGATGTAAATAGGTATGTTTTAAGTGCACATCTGCATCGGTGCCCCAGATTTAACAGTTAACTGCTGGAATGAAATTATGTTTTTCTAATGAAGCTATAAGAGCTCTTCTTTTAAATATGAGATACAGTATACTTCATGAAACTTACTAGGGTAGATTAGTGATCTTTATGGAGGATTATGATGCCAAAACCAAGGCATATATTTGAGTTATTTCAGCCTGAAAAAACACAGTATTTATCTCTTACACAAACAAAAAAATTAGGGCATTTCCCTGAGCAAGCTTCAGAAAAAATCTGATCTGTTTTCCACTCCACAGAAATAAGCCTACAAATAATGTGGTCAAAGACAACTGGCATGTTAATCTTGTGTCTTCCAAAAAAATTCATTTTGGTTTGGGCAAAGAAGCAAGAATTCTTCTTCCATAAATGCTTGAGACATCCACAGTGAGAAAAAAGTGATCCAGGTAGAAATATCTTGTCCAAAGCTATGGTAGTTTGCCATGCATTTATTCCTCTTCGGAGAAGTAAATCTCCTTTTCAGTTTATTTCTCTGCAGACAAAAGAACTTCCTGAGGGAAAAATTCTTACTTGACAATTCTTGGAGATAGTGGAAGACCCAAATGTCTCTTATTTTTCTATTCTAGGGTTGATCAGTAGTGGAACTACTGCAGAGGGTTGGGTAATTCCTGATAAAAAACAGTTCTTCCTCAGATGTGGGAAGACATACATCACAGTTAGAGAGATTTCTGTGCTTTTTGTACCCATCCTCAGGACCTGCAGACATGCATGTCCTTCATGAGAAATGCACTTCTTGGTGTGCCAGAACAATGAGCCTGAAATCCCAATCTGTGAAAATTCAAGTTGAGTACTAAAGAAAACCTTTCTGGTGCCTATAGAAACATACTGGATAAGTTAATCCATAAGGTCCAGCCTGTAATCCTCGGAATACAAATCAAGGCAAAGTTTAGATGCTGCTTTCAGAATCTGAATGACAAATCCTCTGATACAGCTGATTGCTCAGTGGCATTTTCTCTGGAGACAAGCTTGGCAAGAATGATAGTTAAGATCTGGACAAGCGTGAACTCTCAGTCCATATCCAGCTCCTTCGGTTCCTACTGGCCAGAACCACACTAGAAGTTTTCATAGGCTAGCAGTGGACAGAATGGTGTTTGTTGGCCCCCCGTGCTGAGCTCCACGGAGGCCCCCCCAAGTTCAAAAATAAAAGGAGAGGAAGAACCTGTTGATGTGAGTGATGGTTGCGGTCCGGTTGAGAGTGGTGGTTGCAGTCTGGTTGAGAGTGGTGGTCCTCCTCTGGATCCCAGGAGTGGTACCAGAAGTCCCAAGACCCCAAGATTATATACACTCAGGTTCAGGCAGGAATGCCCAGTACCTCCCTCAGGGCGGGGAGTTCCACAGTGGGTGATTGTGAGTTGTGGGTGTGAGGACAGGAACATCCTCCTATCTCACAGGCCTCTTAGCACCCAGCTTATAGCCTGAGGGGTCAGGTGTGCTCTGGGCAGCTGCTGCAAATGATCTATTGTTAACAGTTCCTGGGAAATGACACAGAGGGTTTAGAATACACAGTTTGAGTTACACCCATACAGTGATGAACTGGTCCCGGCTGCTCTAACTAAGACACCAGTTAAACCCCATATTTTGTTTCTCAAGTGAGAATGCAGCCATAGATTCCAGAACACCTACTGTTTTGCTGCTATGTAAGTAATGGGCTGAAAAAGCTGATGAGCAGTGAATCAGGAAGCTGGATTGTAAAATACAGAATTTGGAAATCAAAAGCATGTGTTCTATTACCATTTTAAGGCACTGTTCAGCAGAAAGTATGCACATTAAAGAGTCTTGTTCCACTTATCAATGTGACTTACTTCTGATATACAGTACAAATTAAAATAATGATTATTTTAATCCTGTATCTGTAAAATGGATTGTTCCACACCTGATGGTGTTCCTATACCAAGTGCTGGACTGTTTGAGAAGAGCACATCTGTTCTTCCAGCCTGTTACAAGGATCCCCAGAAAAGCCCCTCTAGTAGTTCTAGCTAGGCAATTTATTTTCTTCTCTAGCACTAGAAAGTAATTTTTTCTTACCTTTATTTTGTGTAGCACAGCATCCAAGAATATGTGGCAACCGAAGGAGACTGAGACATCGGGAGAGAATCAAGAAAACCATTTAAAGCAAACTTCTGTAGAAAGATCAGGTGGAGAGAGCACCAGGAGCACGAAGAAAGAGGGAAAGATGTGGAAAGGTGCCTCTGGAGGGCAAAGGAAAGGTGGGGGACAGCTGGAAGAGTGGAATACTTCCAGGTAGGAAAACAAAAAGTGAACAAAAGTGAGATCGAGCTGGGCTGAGGCAGAGATGGGTGGCAGGGGGGCATGAGAGGAGAGAGAAAGAAAGGAAGAACAGTTGAAATGAGAAAAACAGGGAAAAACATCATGTTAACATGCTGTTGAGGGACAGTGAAATTTCAGTGGGCAAGTGAATGAAACCAGAGAGCTTAAACTGCTGGGTAGCCTGGTGTCTGCCTATCACTGGCAGGTAGGACAAGCCTGTTGCAGTTCCTGCTTCAGAGATAATGTTTTACACATTAAACAATACTTAGAGGAATGAGTCTGCCAGATCCTAGGACATCCTATCACCTTCTGATTAAAAAATAAAGAAAAAAAAATTGTCTCTCATATAGCAATAAGAACCAAATCATAGACACCCATGTCTTTATTATCTGTCCTACTACATTTCCTTCAGCATTTTTATGCATCCAAACTTCTGATGGCTCTTTGACTAAGCATCAGGAAACCAAATATATTCATTATAGGTCAAACAATATATCATATGACTTAAAATCAATCTCTCACGTTTCAGATAAAAAGGCCACTTAGAGGAGAAATTATTTTGGTACCTCTTTTGGTTTTTCGGTGCAGTAGCTCAGCTACAAATTACTCATGTGGCTGTAATGAAGATGCAAAAGCTGAGATTTCACACACCAGGTGACAAGCCTCATAAAAAGGGCAAAAGAGGAAGTGAGAGCAGAAAAAGAAATTGCTTCAGCTAAGAGGTCCAGATGTATAGGTATAATGATTTCATATTTCACAGAAGTCAGAGAAGAAATGGACTTCCAGTTCTAGGAAATCCAGACTTGCTGTCACAGACAATTGCCTCAAATTATCGTGTTCATTAGCTCAAGTTCCATTCGATAGTGTGCACTGTAACAAGAGATATTGTAATGGATAAATTAGTCTATATTCAACATTCACTATTGAATGAAATACTTAGATTTATTGAAAGAGCTCATTTCAGAAGTCGAGGATCTTTCTAAAATCATGTTTTAAATACTTTCTTATCTTGCCTGGGAGGAATTGCATCTGTGATCTGAGTAGGTATTCTCACCATTGCTGTATCTATTGCAATATCTTAGAAGAGACACTGATGCTAGGTGAAAAATCATTGCAATAAGAGATTGAAATGGCTGACCATTGTCTGCTTGACTGACTGTAGCTGTAAGAAAGCATCTCTGAGGCAGAGTATTGTGTGTGAAGCATTCAAGCTGTCGTCCCTTGTGCTGGGCAATTGTTCTATTTAAAAGCTATTCTGTAAACAGAGTTACATTCATGCTATTCTCAGTAACACATTGTTTGTCAAGCAAGGCCTCAGATGCTTCCATAATAGTGTTTGCTCTGTTTATGTGCTGTTTAGCACCACTAGCTGCAATCCATGGGCAGCTGCTCCAAAGTAACAGCTTGCTGCCACCAAAAGGGCGAATTGTCATTCCTTCCTTCCTCATCCTTCTTCCCCTGTGCCTTTCACATAATCAGCCCTCTCCCATGCAGCAGCTCTGATGTTTGTGTGAACCTTTATTGAGCTGCTTCCCCTTGCCAAAAAAAAATCCTGCTTCTTCCCCTGTATGCACATGCACCCTGTAGTGGTTTTGCTTTGGGCTGTGTTGCTGCAGCCCAGAGTTGGCATTTTTTATCAGACCTCACTTGCTGACTAACTTCCCTAAGCATCGGTGTCACCAACATCTGCTCAAGAGTGCTTGTAATAAGGCTTTGGTGCATTTATGAAACACCAGAGACCTAAGTTTCCATGCAAGACAGTTGCATCCCTGAAAGTTTCTCTGTGTTTATGTATGAAATGATTGGAGCAATTTATATTATGGCAGTCAGGTGGCTTAAACTGATAATGATAAATGCAGCTTAGGCTGAAGGAATCAGGTAAAAAGCACCACCATCCCTCTTTGGCAAAACACTGAAAAAATGAGGACTCTTTCCATATTGCCTGGGAGAAGTCTGTGAAACTGAAAGGTTTTATTGCAAATATTTGTTGCACGGAGCAGCTCTGCACACAGCTACTGGTTGATTCATTAATTTGCATAGGGAGGTCCCAGTTTCAATCCAGTAAAAATGTGTATTGAATTGTTCTTGGAATCCACTTATCTCCTTACTGAACAACTCGCTGCTCAGATCCTGCCAGCTGCTAGTGACTGCCAGGTTATGAGAAGGCTTGTCTGTCATGTGCTCTGCATGTCCATCCGGCCTCTCCTGATCAGCGACTCTTCCCCACTCTCCTGCGTAACGTTCTGTCATTCAAGTTGCAATCTGTGGCAAGGCACGTGTATAATATATATTTTTAGAGGGGAAAAAAAAGTCCACATTTTTTTAACTTCTCATTGTAAATCTAGCTTCACAGGTACCCATGATAACACCGAGGCTGACCAGGAGGAAAATTTCTGGTCTCAGGCTCTGGAGGATTTAGAGACCTGTGGCCAGTCAGGAATTCTGAGGGAACTAGAGGTAGAACAATCTTAACCTTTCTTTCCAATTATAGAGAAATATAATGGTTTGGTTGACATTCATTTTATTTTCTCCTTTTTTCTTTTAAGTTGCACTAATCACACCAATTCATTTAAAAGCTTTAACCCCTCTCCACAGGACAAGGCTGACAGGCGTCTGTGTTTGAGAAACATGACTCTCTTGGTACCTACCCTTTACCTTTATATTTTTGCTTGTGCAGCTGCCTCCCCTGCCCCTAACCAGAGCTGTTTTCTTTTGTACAATGCAACCAAAATTCTATAAACTGTTCACCCCAGTGCTTTTGACTTGCAGCTTGTGCTGTGCATAATCATCAATGCTGTCTGCACAGGCAGCAAACAGCACAGACATTCTTAAGTGAGCATAACCTTCCTGCAGCTGTGCATTCCGTTTTCTGACAGACGCTTCATGCAGCTTTTCTTAGCATGCTGTAGGTTGTCTTTTAAATTGAAACTTAATTTGATTAAGATGAACATAAAAGAAAATCAGCTTTTCAAAATGTTTACCTATAATCTTACCACTCAGAAAAAAAAGAGAAGCTGCCAAATGTGAGAAATGTTCATTATACAGCAATTCCTTCACTATGTAACAAATTTTTACGTTTCATTTTGAAGTTGATTGCAATTCTAACCATGCTTTGTGTTAGATAGTGATGGGGGGGCAGAGGAGGAAGGAAACAGAGTAACTTTGAGTCTTTATTTTTATAATCATCTTTTCTCTAAGTTGTCTAATCAGAACAATTGAGATTATACTGCCACTTAGAGCTATGGAATAAAAGGTCCTAAAATATTTTCTTTTATGTTCTTTTAAATTCCCAGAGCTGCAAAACTGGCAGAATCTCATTTTCATTTTTATGTTACATAAAGTCCTTTAGCAGCCAGGAGGAATGTGAAAGGCATAACTGGGTGAAAGTTTTTCAGTTCAGATTAATTTACTTCCTCAGATTTATGGCTTTTGTATTGCATGTATGGGTAGCAAAATGTGATTCTCATGTATTTGTAATTGCAAACCAGAGAAATGTAGGAGAAAATGTTATATTGGTTTAATTCCTTAGTTAGATATGGTTCAGTACTGCAGGCTTCTCTTGCAGTTTTCAGTACTCAGAACATAATAAAAGGATATGGAAATAGATCATTCCAAAAGGGAATATGTCATTCATGCTGACCAGAATTCAGTTACTTCAAGACGTTGAATTTTCCTCAGTCTTTCACAAAAGTGAAATTTAGAACTGTAGATGTTGTATCATTTATATCATCACCTCACTGCACAACCCCCAGCTCTGAAAAGAAAGCCAGACCCATTCAATATGACAGGATGCTGAGAATGGTGATTCCTCTATTTTATGGAGTGCCATTGCATAGTCAAGGACTCCTTATCATTTTTCATTTCAAGGTCTTCAGCCAAAGAGCAAAGAAGACTGTTGTTTGCCAAGTCCTCTGGATGCTTTTGCTCCATCAGGCAGTAATATCAGTCATTACTGAGGACGAGAGAGACCGTTGTCGCTACAGTCCATTATCTCATAGTGAAAGTAGTGCTGGAGCTGGGAGAAAGAAGAGTGACGGACATGCTCACCAGAGTCATAAGCAAACATTTACTTGCTTATTTTGCCCTTATTTTTTACTTCTCATTTTCAAGCAGGCTGCCTGCATCCAGTCCCAGTCTGAGTTCAGGTTACCATCTTTAAATTTCCCTTTTCACTTGTCCATCAGAAGAGATAATAGGAAATTCCACATACCCTATGCCACAGAGGTGGCACCTCTGTGCTGAAGTGCATTTGCCTCCCATTCCCAGGAGCAGAAAATCTCTCACAAGGAAGGAGGCTTGTTGTTGTGCATGGGTGCTTTTCATATCAGTCCGCTCCACGCAGTGGATGAGGTGATTCCATTACTGTTTCAAGACTTCATCCTCCATGTATTCTCGCATCTAAAACAAAAGGCTAGCTTTTACTGAGATTAAAACCAGCAGTGAGACAGGGGCCAGTATTAGCACTAAGCTAAGGCAGTCACTCTTGTAATATGCATGTCATGCAGAGTTTCTTTTCAGGCAGTGAGC
This sequence comes from Platyrinchus mystaceus, assembly GCA_035041135.1. Classification (NCBI taxonomy): domain Eukaryota; kingdom Metazoa; phylum Chordata; class Aves; order Passeriformes; family Tyrannidae; genus Platyrinchus; species Platyrinchus mystaceus. Next base: position 33,792,420 of record JAWWLV010000045.1, on the reverse strand, counting down.
TTACCTGTGCTGAGTTTTCTCTGGCTTGGGGTGGTATCTGGCACACTCTCTGCCCGTGATGACTCTAGAGCTGCCTGCATATTCTGCTGACTCACATTTTTTTACCTTGCACACACAGTCTGAATTGTAAATGTCTTCCTATAGCTCCAGTTCCAACAACTGCAGTTATGCCACAACTTAAATGTGATTTTATTTATGTGTAAAATATTTTCAACATAAGCAATTCCAGTACACACTCTTCAGTCTGCCAGGGGACTAGCTTACAAGCATAGTCGTTCTAGTGCTTAGTATTTTAGTTTGAAATGCCATCTGAAAACTTTTGCCCGTAGGGTTCATATATTGTTGTTGTGTTTTGCTGTGGTCCTTTATTTTATAGTGACTTGCAAGCAGATTGAACATCTGTCCTCTTGCCTTTTGCTGTGCCCTGAGTGTTTGTGTTCTAACAAAGAATAGAGACATTTTTCCTACTGCTATGAATTAACCACTTACTTAACCCACATTCTCTGTTACAAATTAACCTGTTCATTAATGCTCTAGGCCACGATTATGTCAGGAAGTACAATGAGTTTGAATCATGAAAACCCACAACCTCGTAACCAGCTGGGAAGACAAGCCAGCTTCCAGGAAAGAAGTTCTGTAAGGCCACATTACAGTCAAGCTACTCGTAGCAACACATTGCCATCGGATGTGGGGAGAAAGTCCATGGTGCTGAGAAAATTTAAGCAAGAAATGAAAGAAATCATGTCACCAACTCCTGTGGAGTTACACAAGGTCTGTAATTTTTCTTCTGACGACTTTGAAATAATATATTCAGCACAGGGAATCTAATTATGTGGCAACACAGTAAGCACTTTTTATAATGACTCCACAGATATAATTTGGGGGCCGTGCATATTAGTTCTTACAAACACATTAATGATAGACCCTTGTGGGGGGAAACAAACAAATAAGATGCATCCTTGTCTACTATTTCATTTTACAATAAATCCTCAAAAGGCACTGCTCTTTTGAAAGGAGCATCCACTGGTAATTTGAATTGACAAGACCAATAACTCTTCTTTGCAAAATGTGTTCATTAAGAAAGCAAAGTTTAATTTTTAGAAAATACATTTCTTTAGAAATTACTCATGAGGGTTTGGGGCTCCCATTGGTCTTTTTTCAAATTAACACTCATTTTGAATCAAATACATGAGACTCGATGTACATAATATAGAATGTTATTTCAAATTAGGTATTGCTTCTTTTCTAATTCCTTTGCTCTAAAAGGATAAATAATCTTCAGCCTGTGCAGCTTTTCACTGCTCAAGTCTGTTGAAATCACCTAGTGATTTGGAAGTGGCTCTGCACCCCAAGGACATACTTGATAAACTTGCAGGCTGTTTGCTGTGCACATCTAAAGATACTTTAAGTCTCAAGTCCAGTGAGGCCATAACATAACCAGTTTCCAAAACTCTGAGGGACATTATAATGCTGTTCTCCTTGATGGGAATGAGCATCCCATTTCCTGCACCCATCTTCCCATTAAAGGTCTGAGATCTTTCCAGAGAGGAGGCAGAAGCACGGAGAAATTTCATTAAGACATCACATGTGGTCATTCTCAAGAGATTTGGTTTGGTTTCTAGTCACTGCAGATTTGACTGACTTGAGTTTGTAGTTCATTCAGTTTAGTTCAGTAAGGTAAGGACTCACTGAGTATGGGCTAAATGAATGTTTGTAGAAGGTAGTAGAGAATTGATCTCATATATGGTAAATAAATTCATCACCCATGTAAAGAATCAATAGGATGTGTTTAATGGTTTTAAGCTTTTCATATTTCCAGCTTGATGTGAAGTGATTAATGGAGTTAGTTACTGTGCTCAGTTTTCCTGAGCAGTGAATAAATGTGAGATATAAAACAAAAGTACGCCAGTAGGCATTTCATAGTGTGTTCACATTCAGCAAAGGCACGGTTTTCTCCTGTGGATTATAAACCCAGCCTTTCGCCTTTCATGATAAAATAAATCCTTTTCTGGAAAGGATTCATCAGATTTCTGTTAATGAGTCGGTGGTATTCTGTGATAGTAGCTCTTAAGAGTCCTGAGCAGTACAAAATACCCTGTCCTTGAGCTTTCTCTGGCTTCAGTTGAAGCCGCTATTTTTAAGATTGCTATGGCCTTCCATTTTAGTAATTCCCAGTTTTCATTCAGACAATATACCTTCTGTCTGCTGAAGTCATGTCAAGTTTGCTTTTACTGTCTGTTTTGTCACCCAGGAAAGAGTAATTTCCTTTCTAAAAATCTAAAAGTTGAACTGCTACCAAGGATTTCCCAAATCCTCACAGTCATTCAAGAAAAAATAGAAACTAGTGACTGGATCTTATGGTCTGATTCCCCAAAGTAGGCTTGTTACCCCTCTGATCACACATGCAGGTTAACTCAGCTAGCATGGACTGCTTTTGTATTCATGCCCATCTTAGCAAGTTTGTACTTGTTAGTTTTCTCACTGGTTCTTGTGTAGCAGTGAGCCTGTTACTTTCTCTCTCCTTCATATTTGTATTAGACCTGTAGACCTCTAGTTTAATAACCTATACAGTTGCTACTTCTCATGGACAGCTTGTCCAGTGATAGTTTTCCAAAAGAGCTGCAATGACAGAGGAATGACTTCAGTAGGGAAATGCATCAGCTTGCTGGTAAATGTGCTCTGCCCTCTGCAGGCAAATGCCTTAATTAGCTGGGCCACTGACAAAAATAGGAAGTTTTGGAAAACTCTGATGGTATAAAAAGTTCTGAAATACCAGCTAAGACATAGCTTGCCTAAAACTTACCTTGGCAAGACTTTCAGTCATGTACTTGACTACGTGCTGCTGAGCTTTCCCAGTTCCTTGCACAGGTGCCTTTGTTCTGTCTTGGTGCAATGATTCTGCGTCCCTATTGAGTCAGGGCCTGTGTGCCCTATAGATCAGTGTGCAGCAAGTTAACCTGAGTTCTTCACTGCTCTTTCTTGCTTCACTGCATTGCATTCACCAGTTGTGCATTTGAACTGTCTTTGTCCTGAGGAAGCTAGGATTGAGAGAAGTGTGGTACGAATCTCTTCAAACATTTGTGCTAGATGGTTTAATAAGTAGCGTGTAATTTAGTTGGATAGTGTATTGCTATATCAGTACCCAAATTTAATGAATGCATTTAATTGATTTTATCTACTTATGTAATAATATAGATTAATATTTTTCTAAAAATCATAGCAGACCCTTTTTTAAGTTTCATAGAGTGCACATTCCTCTGAGAACAAAAATATGCACTAGGATCAGATAATTTTTCAATATTATTATTGCAAGTAATCATTAACCTAAAATTACAGGCAGTTAAAATATCTCAATAGCTGATCTATGCAAGATGTATGAATTTAAATTAAGCATTTTCCCATAGATTTGAGAGGGAGAAGAGGTACAGACACAGACTCAATATGTGTAAGCTTCTGTTTTAAATTTGTAACTATTTAATTTCTTATGAAATATGAATTAAATTTCCGTTTCAGCTTTCTTTTTCCCTTAGGCTCCTGATGTAAATTTAAAAGTCTAACAAATCACCCAAATGGAGATTTTGCTATTGAGATCAAACCTTCCAAAGAGTTATGATCAGCAGTACAGATAAACTAGTATGATTTAGGTGTTGCATGACTTGTCTGCAGCCATATTCCCTTCAGACAGCGCTGCTGCAAGTGAAGATGAGAAACCTGTGTGGTAGGGCTTTGCCCATACCCATTATTAAATAAAAGTTGAGTATTTCAGATAGCAGATCTTTAATCTGAGATTTCCTTTGAAGAATATATGCTACCCTAAAAATAAGTAACTCAAAAATGATAACCTGTAATTCAAAAGAAAGTTCTCTGCAGATGACTTCCATCTAAATAATGTGACAGCTGTCAAACATGCAACAAAGCTAAATTCCTACCTCATCCCTTAAGTGAATAAGTATCAGTTTCTTTAAGCTCATGTTAAATATACCAAAGTCAAGAGAAGATATCCATAAGGAAAACAGTTTTTAAAAATTTAGGATCTGTACATCTGAAGAATCACAAAAATGAGAAAGTATTTTGAAATATAAAAGATGTAATTGCAGGGCAGCGAGTAATTCCCTTCCAGAGTGCTCAGTCCATATAAATCAGGAAAGTCCAACCTGAACAAGTGGAGGGGCAATAAAAGACGTTGGATGAGCATTCTCAAGTTCTGTGCCCTTCCTTGTCTCCTGCCTCCCCCCCTCCATTGCAGTAACTTCCCACTTTCATGCCCCTTGTAACTTTAAATGCCATATTTTTTTGTCTCACAAGGTGGACATGTCCATTATTATAGACAAGGCACAAGTTAAGGTGAGCTGATGTTGAACAGCTCTTCCTATAGATCTCTAAAGCTGAATCTATATGTGTTTTGTTTGCTAATAGATCACTTGCTAAAAACTAGGAAAAAAAGCAACACTGTCATAGAACATATGAATGAAACTACCATTTGTGGTGAACTTTTCTCCACTCCAGCTTAGCTTTGAGAAGGTTTTGACAGGAATAGTGTCCAGTTTGGGGTCTGAAAATCAAAGAAAGATTTTGAGCATCTGAACAGAGTCCACAGTAAAACAAGTCTTATTTCACATCACTGAAGAGAAAAAGAGAATAAAGTGATCTTGTTCTCTGTGGATAGCAGTAGGCTTAAGCCTCAGCAAGGGTGATTTAGTTTAGACCCAAGGAAAACATCTGAAGCAGTGACAGGGATTACTTTAATAGACTGTGGAGTCTCCATCACTAGAGATTTTAAAAAGCAGGGCAGATAAATCTCTCTCAGAAATGGCTTAGGTGCAGTTGATC
>JAWWLV010000045.1:33735129-33775899 GCA_035041135.1 Platyrinchus mystaceus | reverse complement strand
ACAAACTGACTGTACACACATACCGCCACAATTCCCACCGGCAGGCAAAGCAATAAGAATAAATTTCTTCTCCGGGCTTAGAATTGTCATTTCCTCATTCCAAGCAGAAACTTGCAGCACCTCATCAAATTCAGGAAGCTGCCGGTGAGAGATTCTTGACCAGAGCAGAGGAGGGAAAACAGAAAAGTTATTTCCAGTTAAAGGATTCCAGCGTATCATCATCTGCATCAGCCTAAAGTTCACCACTAATAAATTTTTTGTCATCAACACTACATGCACCAAAAAATTCTTTCCTCTGAACATAACTTAATTTCACTTTAAAAAAGTTGGTGATTTATTCTCTAAACCCCCCTGCACTGCAGCAGATACTTAGTATTACCCATACAGTTCCCATGGGAGCTGAATGGAGTAAAGTTACCAAACAATAAGTCAGAATGTCTGCAAAACACTCAGTAGTTCTGAACATCTTGAAAATGTTCAGAATATTCTCAAACCATCAAAAGCTCTTGGGCACTTGAACCTATATTTTGTTGTCTGAGGTTTAAAAGAAGAAATCATGTACTGACAGGAAATAGAACTGTTTCCAGAACAAAAGTAATGCAAATGTTGGAAACATTTAGAGTCTCTAGATATTAATACAGAAAGATATAAAAAGAAACTACGATGAAATGGCCCTTGACATCTAACCTCTCAAAGCAATATAGTCTGTTTTAGCTGTTGTCACACTTATCAGCAATGTCTTTAAAACTTCCTTTACAGAGAAGCAATTTTAAACCATTTCAGAAGGCAAAAAGTCACTTGTGCAGTTACAACTCATTTGAAAACAACAGAGAGCATCTGATAGTGAAATACATCCTATGAAATTTAAGCATATTCCAGCACACACATTTCTTTTTGTCCAATATATATACTTCTGGAAAAACCTGTAGGGTTTTGTTGCTGTTGTTTTGGGGGGTTGTTTTTTTTTAAACCAACGTTACTGATTTGGATCAAAAAAAGTAAACAGAACTTTTTACTACAGAATCAAATCTGGATCACTGCTATTTTGCAGGTAAAAGGCCAGGCCTACTACAAGAATGCTACATACACACATAAGGATATCCTACCTTGATGCATTATCTACAATTAGCTGTGATTCAGCTCTGTGGTTTGTTCGCAGTTGTACAGAAAAGCCTCTTGATTTTAGACCTTCGAAGAGATCAGCTAACATGTTTCCTGGGTCTATGCTTGGTAGCTGTCTAGTATCACCTAAACAGAATGCAAATTAGTGTTTGTGAGAAGGAATAACAGATCATGTGTTACAAACTGTCTTGAAAAAAAATCACTGGAATTAATAAATAGTCAACTCTCTAATAATAACATACATCCTTAATACAATTCACATGAAATAAAACTTTCAAGAACTTGAGACACTTAGGGAATCAGGCTGTAGTGTAGTTCAAGTTTTTCATATTCCTCACTCAGTAACTAGCAAGACTCTGCTTGATGAACACTGACAGTGATCACATCTTATTCAAACACATTTTGAAAGCTACATATTTAAAAAATGCCCTAAATAGCATGTCAAAAAGAAAACCTCTGAGAAAGCATAAAAATTTGACTTTATATTTCTTTGCTTTCCTTTTTGAATTAACACAAGATGATTCTAGCATTAAGAATTGCACGAAACCTCCCTTCTAACATATGATTAATATGCTAACTGCTAAACAGGGAATGGAGATACTGCTAATTTCATACTGACAGCTGGAAAACCTTCTTATCTCATCTGACCCTTACAACTACCAGAAATATCCAAGAACAGAACAATGTGACATTATGGAGTTTTTAAGAGATTCAATGAGACCAGTGGGAGCTCTGATACTTACACTGTATATTGTGTGTTATTAAATATTGTATAGTGCTAAAATTGCTGTTTCACTTACCTAGAATAATAAGTTTAGCAAGCTGAGCATGCTCACACAAGAGTTTTAAAACTGAACTAAAAATGCGTACAGACACCAAACTTCCTTCATCCACAATCAGAACTGTAACAGCAGAAAACTTCCATGGCTGTGCCTGTTTGCTCTGCCTCCACGACTTAAAACTACAGATAATCTAGAAACAAATAAGAATAAAGCAAGCTCTGACATTAATCAACTGTGAACAACTCTCTTATAAAAGCAGACAGTGCAGTATGTTCTAATGTTGTATGTGGAGCTGTTATCTGAAATTCTCAAATCTATGAAGACCCAAAGACCCAACCATTCAGTCTTATTTTCCTCCTCAGTGAATACATTTCTAGCTGAGATTATTGACACTGACTTACACAGAAGCACAGAAATGCAGTCCTTTTTTTTCTGCAGGAACCATTTAAGATAAAAGGTGAGCCATCAGGTTGCTCACTAACAGAACACCTCCTACTACAACTTGCTGACATTAATAAATGCCCAGCATTGCATGGGGAAGGGGTACAGGCAACTACCCAGTCCCCAAAGATAAAATAAGCCAACAGTACATTTTAGATTATAATTTTTATTTATATGCATTATTCCACACCTCCAATGTCTTCTTGGCACCTTTCACTAGCTAGGATAAAAGAGACTTGAGTTTATTTACTAAATGTTTAGTTTGCTTTCTATTTTTTTTCTAAAAAAATTTCCACAATACTTGACAGTAATTAAGAAAACACTGTGCAAATGAAATTTATCCCATTATTCAACTCCAGGCTACAGATCTTTTCATGTATGTGCTGGTATCAGTATGACTGCTAGGCAACAGGATACTAGAAAACAGCTCTACCACCTAGAAAGTATTTTTGTCTTCATTAAAATTAAAATAAAAAACAAAACTGAGAAGCTAAAAAGACCAGGTGCCCTAGAGAGGCACAAGTCTGAGATGTGTGTAACTACAAAAAACCCAAAGTTACAGCAAATAATGTTTTCAAGTGACTGATTTATAATTCCCCAAAATGTAATAACACTTACTTTCAAATGCTGACAAGCTGTACCTAAGCATTATCATTAATAACAGTAAGTCACACATTTCATAAAGAAAGTTCAATAACAAACTTTTTGCTTTTTTTTTTTCTCTCAAAACAAGAATGGACAGTGCCAAAAGGTCTTTCAGAACCTAATTAAAAAAACCCAAACTAAGAAACAAAAACCCAAACCTTACCTGATGCAGTGTATATGCAGGAAGCTGAGTTTTTTCACTCAAAAGACTTGTCGCCCTCCCTGTAGGTGCAGTGAACAGCACATTCAAACATTTTTTTGCATGCATATTCTCTGACTCCCAGGGATGATCAAATGTATTCCACTCCTCAGACGCATCCAAGTCTTCTTCAAAGTCCTTAGAAGCAGCTTCCACTTCTTTTTCCATCTGCTTTAAATGACGAAAAAGGCGGCTAACTATTGTACTCTTCCCAGAGCCTCCTTTTCCACTTATGATTGTGACAGGATTAGAACAAATCTTTTCCACAGCAATAACCTGATCTAAGTCTGCCTCCGCTTTACTTTGGTTACCAGACACAGACTCCACTTCCTTTTCAGGAAAGTGATTTTCACCATGATTGTCTGGATCACTTTCCTTCAGATGTTCCATTTCATGTGCCTGGGTAATATTCATTTTGTTATCTACCAGTCCCCTTGAAGTCTCAGAAATGTTAAGTATCTTTCTCACATCAGCGTCCAGTTTCCATGTGTCGTTTGACAGAAGGTCACCTATATACATTGCAATGTCTTTTTCAGATTTGTAAAGATGAGGCAGAAACACCAGCTGTTTTTCCCTAATCACTACCTTCTGATCTTTCAAAAACTCAAGAGATTGCCAAACATGCTCAGTGGACATAGTTTTGGATACCAAACGAGACAATTCATCTTGATCTTCATATGTGTGCCCCATTTTTCTACACTGTTGCTTGAGTTGATCATACAGAATTAATGCATTCTTCTGCAAGTCGGGAATCTTCCAGAGGAGATGTTCACATTGACAGAAGGCGGCCCACGTTGCCTCACAGTGAGAAAGGTTCAGTTCCCTATAGGTAATCTTCTCCCAAAAAGAATAAAAGCAAACACGTATTTATTTCAGAAGATATTAGCCTCTTGCTAAATAACATTCCTCCTAGTAAATACCAATGGCAATTCAGAGGGTGGAGTTTGCAAAAATGTGTGCATTTTTCATAACATATGAAGAACTTTAAAAATAAAGACCTGACACAGAAACTGGGTTTAGGGAGAACTCGTGCACACCTCATAACACAATTTCAAGTAAAGGTACACAAACTGTAGACACACTGCCAGAATACCATACCCAATTCTGAACATGTTGCTTCGAGAAATACACAATCTTAAAGACACTAGCACAAAATAGTGCAAAACTGAGATGTGCAAAACAGATTAATATTGAGGGCAAGAAAAATGAATTGCACTTACTCAGTCTTAAGAGAAAAAGCTAAAGAGTGTCTTCAAGCAATAAAAAAATTGCAGTGAGAATGCAGGTCCTTGGTACAAGAAGCAAGAGAGCAACAAGTCCATAATGCATCAAGAAAGAGTCAAACTGAACATGAGGAAAATCCTCTTAAAGGAAAGGATGTGAAACGCTGGAATATATTGGCTACACTGATGAATCTCTGAAATTGGAGGTCTTGAACACAAGTCAGAACATCCATCTGTAAAGCAATGGGGAGCTGAAGCAGAGGGATAACCAACCACATTTATGAACTATTAACCTGCAGCTCCTATCTAAAGCATGGGACTGCTGAGGTGATGTGCAACAGCAGAGCTGCACAGCAAGCCCAGTAAAGGAAAATGAAGGTAAGCAACCACTGCAACTTCCATTATAAAAAACAAATCACTGGATCAGATAACCTCTTAAAGAGAAATTTATCTACCTTAATATGAAAGCATAGATACTGTGCTACGTACTAGGAACAGAAAATCTCATTTACCGGTATAAAACTGAAGGGAACAATTGAGGATTTTTAATTAGCTTTCTTACTTTTGGCCCAGTTACCTCAAGTAGTTTTCTGTTCCTTGTAAAAAATACTAAACAAACGGTTGTAACAAAACCACTTTTAAAAATCTTCTGAGATTAATTTATTGTAGACCAACTGGAAAAACAAAATCCTTTGCTAAAACTGAGTCTAGTACATCACCTATTTCCAAATGAACTATGCTTAGGCCCTAAAAATGCCCATTTAATAAACTGAACATAACTAAAACAGCACTGTAGTGTAACAAAGCTCAAATGTAACAAAACCCTACTTTTACCCTACCTAAAATTACTTACCCTGCTGAATCCAAGTTTCCATGGCTCATTCTTTAACATCTCCTCCAATTTTGTTAGCATCTTGTCGTGAAAATCTACCTTCTCACCATCTGTATCATTTCTTTCTTCAGTCTCTCTTTGCCAATCCACCATATCCAACAGACAGCAAAAATGGCACGGCAGAAGAATCGGCAAGAACTCCAATATCCTCGGAAAAGTCAGAGCTACCAATACCGCCTTCCCTGCAACTGCAGTCATCGTAAACAAAGTTTCATGCACTATACACACATATTTGTAAAGACAATTTAAACTTACTATGGCTTTCATCCTTCTGCCTCCCCTGGATCCAAAACATCTCAAATTTCTTTCAGTTTCTTACTCATTGTAATCCTTTTTAAATTATTTTAAAGTCTGTTTTCCCTGAACTGCCTGGGGAAAAAAACAACGTAAAGACATGCATCTAAATGTACTCTCTTGGAAAATATATATTTTTCAGAAGGCAAAGATAGAACCTTTTGTCTTTTAAGCAATACTTAATTTACACATAGAGAATCAATATACACTATTTCCACACAAAAAAAAATGCCATGAAGGCCTGAAGAACAAACTGCTCAAGCCCATAACAATTAATGGTAACCAAAAAAATTTACAATAGCAGAAGTAGCAAGGAGGGAGAGAGGGGGGCATATATTGCCCAATGATAGAGAAAGAAGAAAATTTAAAATGTAGCAAAGTAACTTATATTAGATACTAGGAAAAATCCCCAACTACAAGAACAATGAACAGAGTGCAATCTTTACCCCTGATGATTCATGAACATACTGGACAAGCCTCAACCAAAAGTGATCCCTTTATCCCATTAAAATTCTCACAGCAAACCAGATCTGCGTTTCTACCACTATTGATTCCTACCCCTTTGTAATCATGAAAAGATTTGAAGTCCATAAACTAGGGTTCAGAACTTTGCCACCGTTACAAAAACAGAACAAAAAGCCTAAAAGTCTGTAGGACTCTCAAAATTTTCCTCTCCTTACACATGGGATCTGGAGTAAAGTCAGCTCAAGCCTAGCAGAGGCTCTCAGCTCTCCTGTTATACACGATTTGACATCCACAAGAGTTACCTCCATCATTTGACCTGACGCTGCCCAGTGAGCCAGGTACTAGAAGACTGTGTTCGCTTACAAGCAACAGCAGATAGACCCAACCTGCCTGAGCAGGTGACGGAAACAGATCATCAGGGCAAAACAAGAGAGCTAATGCTGAAGCCACACCTCAGACACCTTGTCTTTCCCTCTATTTTAATGTTTTGCTTCAGACCAGCCGTAGTCTGGTCTCACAGACTGAATGCATATTAGGGATTGGAGTACCTTAGGCATGCAACTGGAACACACTGTTTGGGTTTCATGCAGCAGGAATATAGTCAATACTCTCAGAGACTGCATCACAATGGGGACAAGAGGGATGTCTGCTTCAAAAGCACACTCCTGATCCAATCTCTAAAACTCATGTAGGCACACCAGTGCAGCCCACAACACGATCCTCAGCAGTCCTGAACTATCTCCGCGTGGGGACACTCCTGTTTCCACATTCTGTCCCTGGCCATACCAATTTGCTGACAAACAGGATTCAAATACACTTAGACAGACTATTTAGTGTTGATTTGGACTACACTGAACTCCTTCACTGTTCCCCTGTACTACAAAGAAGCAGGTATACTATTTCTGAACATGTATTTGTCCTAAAAAGCCATACCACCATGTGTAGGTAGTGCTAAAACCATTTTTCAACACTTCCAGGGGTGAAGCAACCCTAGCACAGACAATTCTACTATAGAATTTAGGAAAGTCCTTCTGTACACCTATCTTTAATTGGTCAGTTGTCCCACTGTGAGGAAATATTTTTCAAAAAAAAAGAATCACGGCATGTTCAAAATTCAGTTGAATATACATTTGATATGAAGACATGTTAGCTTGAACACAGTACGTGAAACAGAACTCCTTAGCTTATAAAACAATCAAAATAGCACAGGATATACCTACTTGATTTTGAAACATAGTAGAAGATGTCATAATCCTTGGTATCTCTTTGGCTCCTCCCTGGATGTACGTGTGAAACTTGGAACTGTTTTAGCTTTTCTTCAAGATTTCTAAAATCCAGCACAGACTCCGTAGGAAGCCAAGTAAAAAATTTTTCTTTAAAACTCTCAGGAACGTCACATTCCTCAAGAAAGAGTGAAAATACTTGTCGGTTGTTTTCTTCTATATCAGTCTGCAGAAAATATGACGGATGTCCTTCCACAAAGTACTTGGACCCAATTTTTTTAGCTTTAACATTAACCTTCCACCAAGGGCCAACTAATGGAAAACGTCCAATTACTTCATACTCCTTTTTGGTGCCATCTTCCCGTATAATAACTGAATCATTACAAAGAAAAATAAGCCCATTGTCAATTGACATTCACAAAGATTAAAAGTTTGGGTTGATTAAAAGAGTTTTGTTTGTTCTAAGCTCACTTTTGTCTTTTCTATAAGTTGCAGTAGTAAAAGTAAAGCAGGGGTTTTCATAAACTCCTGATGTCAGTCTCTCCAGTAGTATTTAAAAAGAAAAGTGAAACCAATCTGAGAAAGAAGCACAAAATTGCTTCTCTAAGCATCAGAAATAAATCTTGTGTATGAATTTATTAAGCCAATTAAACACATATGGTTTAATACCACGGTTTACTATTTATGCCGATAAGTTAACCATTCAATTTTAAACAGTTTTGTCACAAAATATTACATCACAATGCCTGCATATTCTTCAGACACAATTGTATACCAAATACTTTCTGCAACTGAAACCACCAAAATTATAAGCAATTAATATAATAAACTCTTAACATTTTGTATGACATGGTTTGTCCCCTATTTTCCTCAAAAAAATTAATACACCACTCCTCAGCCCATGATTGGGGACTAACTGCTATGACTAGAACATACACCTACATTTAGCAGGGTCTCTTCCTCACCACACCAGAGTGGCTCTTAGGTCTGTAACAACTTTCCTATTTCTCCCTTGGTACCTAGTTCAATTCAGCCATTTTAAAAACAATTTTGAGGATAAAGTATTCTTGTTAGGAAGAAGTTGCTCCAACTTCACCTGCTTTTTTAAGTCAGGAATCATCAAGTATCAACACTCTTATATATCATTAAAAATATTGGCGGTTTTTTGTGCGAAGTTACCTTAAACAGAAAAACTTTATGTTGTCTTACTGTTGCAGCACTGTGCCCGTAGCAAAGCACAGATCACACTGCCCTTGTACTGCACACGTGAGGTTTATCACCTACTTCGGTTCGCTGTCCCTTTACTTGTAATGGATTCAGTGAGCGGGGGAAGGAGCGAGCTGCGACCCGTCCCACCCCGCAGGCAGGGTGTGCGAGCCCGGGTTGGAGCGGCGGCCGCCGGGCCGAACGCGCTTCCCCTCAGCGCCCGCCGCCATTCCCGCACGGCCGCATCCAGCCCGCTCCTTTCCCACGCCGCTCCCCGCGCCGAGCCCAGACCCGCGGGCCGGGGAGGGCTCCGAAGGGCGCAGAGGAGCACCGAAGGCCGCCCGCCCTCCCGCCCGGCCCCGCTCCGCTCCCGCAGCCCCTCACCGGCGCGGCGCGGGGGCAGCGCGGCCGCCAGCTCCCGCCCGGCAGCCTCCGTGAGCGCATCCTCCGCCAAGTGCAGCTCCTCCTCGAACTCCTCCTCGCTCTCCTCCTCCGAGCCCGCCGCCCACCGCGGCGGCAGCAGCTCCCCCCACAGATCCACCGCCTCTCCCCGCTCCCGGCCGCACTCCGCCATGCTTCCCACGCCTTCCGGCCCCGGGATCGCTCCGCCCCCCCCGCGGCAGGACACAGGGAGGGGACGGTGTGGCGAGTGTGGGAGTGAAGAGGCAGTCAGGATAGGCAGTCAGGAGTGAGAGCACTTCAGTCATTCGAGTCATAATTCTGTATCTTTATGTGTGCCCAGCTTTAAATAGGTCAGACTTGGTTTTCAAAAAAGTGGGTATTTGCTGCTCAGCTGGAGTGAGGTTGGTTTTCTAGAGCTAGGTGGTCAAGCACTGAGAATTAGATGATACTTTTGAAAATCTGGGTTTAAATATTTTGCGCTTCTTCGCAGTGTAGCCAAGTTTAAGGCTCCCGTCTGCCTTGTGTCTCTTTCCTCTCTCAATACTGCTACCAGTACAGTCGGAGAATGGAAGCTAAAGTAAAGGAGTTTTAAGTCAACGGTAAAACTGTTGACTCTATTGCATAGAGTTATCGCATATAATATATTGCATATAATATTGCATCCATGAAAGCTGTAATATATATATATATATATAAGCAGTTAATAGATTTAGAACTTCACAACACATATGCAAGAGAAGATTGTTAAGCATTAAAAGTTAGGTGAACACAAGGCCAGGAGATTCAGTCAAAAATTACTCTGTCATGAATGTTTTAAATCATACTTCAAAAAATACTTGGAAATTTTAGATCAGCTTTTGGAACTGGCTTTTTCTCCATCATGCCTCACTTCAAATTCCACCGCAAAACCCAAGAATGTACAGTAAAAGGAAACATGCTTTGACAATCCTATGATTTTACCTTCTAATGCACTATGATAATGCACTGCCATGGTAATTCTTAAGTATGAGTCTTAAAGTATAATCTGACATGACACTAAAGAAGTTATTACTTTCCTGTCCATGGGGGAAAAAAAAAATCTGTTTATAAATTTGAACTCCATATTTGTGCATTCAGTGAAAAAAAATGCAAGGCCCTGAAAAGCAAAGTCACAATGAATAAGGAAAGATGATTTGCTGTCTCTCACTGCTTTGTGTCTTGACACACAGTGGCAGGTTTTCACTTCAGAGAAAGTGTGCACATATAAATCTCACACCTTGAAATAGATATGCGAAATCCTACTTGGAAAACAATTTCAGAACATTCTGACAGGTACCATTTATACACTGCAGGGGTATAATAAAGCCAGCCTCCAGATTTAAGTAAGACTTCCTATATTTTTTTAGTGTTTTCCCATACCAGACATCCCCTTTCAAGGGATGGCTAGCAGTTCATCTTTGAACCTGAATAGCACCAGGGGCATTCCCTTGTCTCAAATTTGCTTGGGTATTCATTGCTCCCTGATCTCTGCTGTGATTTAAGACATTCTTGTCTGCTGAACTCCAGTAGTAAGTCCGAGTTTGCCATCCAGGAGCATCAGCTGGAAGCCCTCAGAGGAAGAAATTAGGGAATGTATCTAGCACAGCAGGAGGCAGGGGTAGCAGAGAAAGGTATAAACTTTCATTGCTCTTGAGATAGAAAGGTTTAGTTTTTTCCCTGTGCTGTAGAGCTTTGACCTGGAGGGGTGTGCAGTACACTTGGAACTGACTGCCCCAGGGGCAGAAGCACAGCCCCACCATTTTTTATGGACTGATCCAGACTGCACTGGAAAAGGGTGAGGCTCCAGAACACCTGCAATACATTAATGACATCATCATATGGGGGAACACAGCAGAAGAAGTCCTTGAGAAAGGGGAAAAGATAATCTAAATTCTCCTTAAAGCTGGTTTTGCCATTAAATGCAGTAACGTCAAGGGACCTGCCCAGGAAATTCAGTTCCTAGGAGTGAAGTGGCAAGACGGACGTTGCCAGGTACCAACAGAGATGGTTACAAACAGAGATGTATAACAAAATAGCAGCCATGTTTCCACCCACTAGTAAGAAGGAAACACAGACTTTCCTAGGTGCCGTAGGTTTTTGGAGGACACATATCCCTGAGTACAGTCAAATTGTGAGCCCTCTCTCTCTTGTGACATGGAAGAAAAACGACTTTAAGTGGGGCCCTGAACAACCACAAGCCTTTGAGCAGATCAAACGAGATTGCCCATGCAGTAGCCCTTCGGCCAGTCAGGACAGGACAGGATGTGAAGGATGTGTTCTACATTGCAGCCAGGGAGAATGGTCCTTCATGGAGTCTCTGGCAAAAAGTACCTCGGGAGACCCAAGGACAACTGCTGGGGTTCTGGAGCTGGGGATACAAAGGGTCTGAGACCCGCTACACCCCAACTAAAAAGGAGATATTAGCAGCCTACGCAGGGGGTTGAGCTGCCTCAGAAGGGACTGGCACCAAAGCACAGCTCCTTCTGGCACCCTGACTACCAGTGCTGGGATGGATATTCAAAGGAAAAGTCCCTTGCACACATCACACCACTGATGCTATGTGGAGTAAGTGGACTGCTCTGATCACACAGCAAGCTTGGATACGGAGTCCTAATTGCTCTGGGATTTTGGAAATCATCACAAACTGGCCTGAAGGTGAGAATTTTGGACTGTCATCTGAAGAGGAAGAGGAGCAGGTGTCGTGTGCTGAGGAGGCCTCACCCTACATGGTGATGAAAAGCGACACATGCTCTTCACTGACAGTTCCTGTCGTATTGTAGGGACAAACTGAAAATGGAAAGCAGCCATATGGAGCCCCATGTCGTGAGTCACAGAAGCTACCAATGGACAAGATGGATCAAGTCAGCTTGCAGAGCTGAGAGCCATCCAGCTGACTTTGGACATCGCAGGACAAGAAAAGTGGCCAACATTCTATGTCTACGCTGTCTTGTGGATGGGAGCAAATGCTTTGTGGGGGTCACTAGACAGTTACAGAAAGGCCAGCTGGCAGCACAGAGGAAAACCCATCTGGGCTGCTGAGATGTGGCAAGACATTGCTGCCCAGGTAGAGGAACTGATTGTGAAAGTATGTCATGTAGGGGCACATGTACCTAAGAGTCAAGCTATGGAAGAACATTGCAATAATGCTGCCAAGATTAAAGGGTCTCAGTTAGATTTGGACTGGCAACACAATGGTGAATTATTTCCAGCTCAGTGGGCCCATGACGAGCTCAGTTCATCAGAGAAGGGATGTGACACATAGATGGGCTTGTGACCAAGGGGTGGATTTAACCATGGACACTATCTCCCATGTTATCCACAACTGTGAAACATGTGCTGCAATCAAACAGGCCAAGCATGTGAAGCCTCTGTGTATGGTGGACAGTAATCAAAATATAGATATGAGGAGGCCTGGCAGATTGATTACATCACCGTGCCACAAACCCACCAAGGCAAGCACTGTGTGTTGACAATGGTAGAAGCAACCACTGGATGGCTGGAGACACACCCTTGTGCCCCATGCCACTGTTTTGGGCCTTGTAAAGCAAGTCCTGTGGCAACATGGCACTCCAGAGTGAATTGAGTCAGACAATGGGATTCATTTTAAGAATAGCCTCATAAACAACTGGGCTAAAGAGCATGGGATTGAGTGGGTAATGCAGAAAGATGGGCAAACACAATTTGTACCTCAGGGTGATTTGATTTTGCATGAGAACCATATGGAGTATTGCATTGTGTGTGTGTGTGTATATACATATATACATATATGCATATATATGAGAGAGGGGGTTGCCACATGTCAGAGCTGCTTTGGGAGTCCCAGTTGCGACCTCACCACCACTTCTTGCCACCAGGACTGCAGCAAAGATGGGAGCCACTGCTTTGCCACTGCTTTTTGCTGCCAGGACCCCACCAAGCAGCAGGGACTGTGGCCGCTGCTTCCACTGCCAACATTTTCCAGCTGCATAACTCATCTCAGATGAAATAATTTTCTGTGTTTTGCTTTGCCTCATTTTTCCACTGGGTTCTGGCTGGGGTAAGGGCATAGGACTGTGGAAACTAGTTTGCCATATTGTTTTCTTTGTTATCCTGAGCCGCATGATCCAGTGTGGGAGCCCCCACTCTTTTGTTTCTTGTCTTTGTCCTAGGGTTTGAGGGGGTGGAGCTACAAAAAAATTTAAGCCATTTCCTTTGTATCTTTGTGATTGCTGATTTTTTTTCCTTGTTGGCAAACTGTTCTTTTTCACTTATATCTCCTCACATTTTGCCTCTCTATACTGGTGGGGAACAAAAGGGGAAGGGTTTAATTTATTGGAGTTCATGCCCCCATATTTGTCTTTAAACCAAGACAGAGATGTTATACTAAAATGCTGGGCCAAAATGACAGTGAGCTATCCTTACTGCTAGTAACGATGTTTCTGAAACGCAACATGAGGCCCAGAAGTTGTCAGCTACTACCAGCATGAGCTAATATTAAGAGTATGGGGATTTTGGAGATCTAGGGATCCCATAAACAGGTGTCAACATATGGAGGCTTTCATATGTACCCTCTATGTAGCCCATATAGTCCTCTGTGTAGCACTCTACAATTGAATTCCTTTTTAAAAATGTTCAGCAATTACTTTCTTGGTGCCTTGGCTGCTGATTCTTATTTCATAGCTTTGTGTAGTGTCTCATCATCGTCTCATTCTTTTGTCTGTAAGAAACATAAGACAGAAGCTGTTTCAGTGTTCCCTCAGGGTGTGTGGTATTTAATGTAGAAGCCAGAATTGCCATGTCAAATAGCAAATGCTCAAATATTACTGGGTATAATCAAACCTTATTGTATACATTTATGGTCTTCATATGCCTAGGCTAGTAGCACTTTAGAAACCTAATGCAGTGTGTAGTGTAAGGGCACCTATCTTCTTTTTTATTAATGCAGCTATCCTAAATGTCTTAAAGATATTTAAAAGGGCTTTGCCAGTATGTCACAGTGGCATCAGTTTGTGCTGCATCAAAATGCTAAATACAGTGTCTTTGACAGACAATAGCATTTTCTCTTGATCAGACACAAGAGAAATGAACCTGATTCAAGAGCCTATGAATATTAATTAGGCCTACTACTCCTATAAGCTGTTAATCAGGGTGTTATTTTTGTGGCAAGTGTGCTGAGATTAGGTACATTGCTGAGAATTTTCTTCTTTTTTATAAGATCTTGAAAACTTGGTATTGTAGAAATGTTAGGCTTACTTTTAAAAATCAGTAAATTTCCAGCTTCAAGGTTGTCAAGAAAATGGATACTGAACATGCTCTGACAAGCCCATACCTGTCTTTCTTACAGACAGTGTTCTTTATGGCCATTCATTTGCTATTCAAAGGCTTGATAGTTTCATTTTTAAAAGCAAATTTAAAAATGCTTTCACTGCTGTTGCAAAGCTAACTTCCCCCCAAAAAAATGGTAGCAGGAGGAGAGGTCTCCTTTCTTTCCAGCCCACAAAATGTTTGCAGCATCTGGCATATATTTCTCCTTACAGAATGTTGACCTCATCTAGGTGTGAGATCAGGGTCACTTTAACTTAATCACACTGTTGCAGAGCATTTTAAAAAAATGGTTTTACAAGTAATAACCTTCTATGTCTGAGGGAGGAAAGAGCAAATCCAACACAAAAAATTTTCTAGATAGAATGGCTGCTGCTACAGACTTAAAAAAAAACCCAAATAACTAATTTTATAATTAAATGTAAGTGTACAAAAATTTCTGCTTTAATATATTACATTCATTCACCAGGCTCCATGTCATGCTTACAGGTTTGTATGTCTCAGGAGAGAAATCCAGTACTGTTATATAATTCTCCAGGAACACATAAAACCTTCCTTAACAGTGTTTCGTAATGGATAATGCTTGGAAGTGCTTTTTCTAAAACAGTCTATGTCTTGGTGGCTTACAGGGGAAAAAAAAAAGACTATGTTATCCCAATGTGTTCCATTAATGAAAAAGCTGAGGAAAACAGAAAAAAAAATGCAAACCCCAGAAAATCAAAGACCAGCCTTCCTAAGAAATTCCTGAAATCCTCCAGTGCTATTTGTAAATGAAAGTTTGGGTAACTTTAATGACTATGTGATAATACTTTGGTTTGCTTTTATTCTACCCCCCCTTGCCCCTCCCCCTCAGGACCCTGTCATAATTTATGGTTTGGAGGAGAAAGGAACTCCATAAGTCTGCATTTTTCCAAGAGAATCCAAGACTGGTTATTTATGTTTATAACTTACAGAATTATATTGTTCTGTAATGGTGTAATCTCTACATTCCTGGTGAGCCCCACAGCAAAGATCTAGTTACTGAACTCAAAATTAAATAAGGATCTCAGAAAAAGTAATCTGCCTGTCTTTTGAGACTGTCAAACAAAAGGATATTAGTAAATATGTTTTAAGTACTGTTCTGTACTTGCTCACCTTTGCTTTTTGAGAATATTTGTCTGATAACAGGGAGAAACAAATGGGTGGGTGGGTGTGTACATTTCCCTCAGGATTTGACTGAAGACTTTAGTATGTAATGTGCTTAATGGTATGCTTTTTTTTTTAATTTTCCTAAGCAGAAGGTCACCTTACTGCCAGCAGTATGATACTATGTGACTGTGAGGATGTGATTCTGGGCCCAATTTGCATCTATATTTGCAAACTAACCTGGGCCAGAAGAGGTGCTGAAGTGGAGATGTGCCACTATCCACACTGTATGCAGCTGTGGGCACCCTGGCACATTTTGCCCTGTGTCAACAAACACCATCTCATAAGATGCCCAGGCCCTGAGAGCTTTTCTCCCCCTTCTTGCAGTTCAGCATCAGGACCAAAGAACAGATCCTGTTTTCTTTTCTGGTTCAGAGGTAGCCACTAAATCTACCCAAGAGAAGTCATATACCTGCACACAGTTCTACTTTCTAGCTGTTTGCCACTGAAGGCCACTGCTCACATTAGCTATATAAAGCCTTGCTTGATACTCGGATCTGGAAAATATTTGTAGTCACTTCTCCGTTTAATTTTTAACTGGAGCTTTTCTTGAACAAGAACTAAATAAAAATGAGTAAGCACTTTCATGGTCTGAGGTTTGAGCCTGTTTCCAGAGGGTCCTTTGAGAGCCCTTCCAATTATTTGCCTTCAGCTGGACTCCTGAGTTTAGCTATTAATCTTTCTTCATAAATAAATCACAGTTGTGCACTAACCCTTCTTTGTTACTGTTCTCCCAATTTTTCTATACTTTTCTGGTAATGAATTTAATGCAATTTTATTCATGTGGTCTTACAAGCATAATGAGCAGATGGAAGTGCTCAGATTACAGCTAAAACCAGCTTAAGTGCAACTGTTCATCTTCTTTTGTAACAAAATCAATGAATACAAAGATTAATTTCTGACTAATTTTAATTCTTCTCTTTTTCCTCAAACAGCCATTCCCAGTAGGTGTTCTGCTGGAAAAAAAAGCGCAGGATTTCAAGGAGGATTTACAGAGGAGAAGGAATAGAAAAGGAGCAGATAAGAGACACTAACAGAGTTGAGTGTTACAGGAAAGAACTTTACAATCCTCCCATTCATCCCAACTACTTCCAGGTTGGGATATATAGTATCAGATTGTAAACCTTGCCTTCTGGTTTTTTTTGTAAGGCACTCTGATACAAAGGGCTTATGGGTAATAGAAAAACTGAGAAAACTGGTGAAGTCTTCTTTATTGATGCTGTGAAGTGGCAATGGGTATAGAGGTATTCAAATTAAATGGGACTTAATGACACTACGCATTTTTGTCTATGATGGCTTCCATCCTAAATAAACCACATGGAGAATGGAAGTAGTTATGACAGGAGGGATACGGCAGTTCTGAACTTAATAAAAAGGTCAAATGCTCACATAACACTGCTGGGTCATGCATCTAGTATGGATCAGAAGATACTCAGGGAAAATGGATGCACGATGACAGCCCAAATTGCACAAACCATGTGGCTTTTTTAGCACAGCAGAGAGAGCAAAATAAAGAATAAAGCTCCCTTTGGGGTCCTCACAGAGAGTGAAAATTAAGTTTTCCAGACCAAAATGCCAGAGACTGTAGAAATGCACTGTATTTAGGGATTGATATAGTGCTGCAGCTGATATCCTTTTCATTTGGATATGTATTATTAGACCTTTAGTGATCACTACAGGCCAGGACTTTGTCATATTTGAGAAATACAATTACAGGATGATTTTTAAAAACTGAAAAAGATTTTTCAGTCTTGATTGCATGTACCAATTCTTTTGTGACCCTGAAACCAGAACCTGTTTTCTTCACTGACATGTTTGCTCCACTTTTGTTGATACACAACAATTTTAGCAGGTAGTGAGTTGAGTGTTCTGGTTTTTGTAGGGCTGTTTCCTTGGTTTTGGTTAGTGGAATTTTTGCAATGAACTTTTTATTTCTTCTAAAGGATAAAATTTGACATGATGTGTGGCAAATGGACTGAGATAAAGTAGAAGAGCAAGTCTAATGTGGAGCTCTAACACTGGCAGCCAAGCTTTCTCTCATAAGTGATGGAAGAGTTTGCAGTGGTAGCCACATGTGTAGGATTCTCCTCCCAGCATCTCCAGTTATGCTGTGTTCTGGTGTAACCCTGATAGAGCACACAGAGCTGGAGGGTGGAGGGGCCACACAGGGAAATGTGGGGGCTACCTTGAATTGTAGGCAGAAAAATTTTAGAAGATGCTAAATTATGGAGGAATGGGGGAAGATGTGAACATTGAAAAGAAAAAGAGGTCCTTTCCTTCTGAAGATGCAAAAGGAAAAAAATAGAAAATGAATGTAAAACAAAGAAAAGAAAGGTAGAATTTCCACAGCTGTTTTTCAAGGAAAAAGCCCACCAGTCTTAATAAGCAGTGCTGTCTCACTTAAGCTCATTTAGAAACCAGCCCTTAGCTAGAATTTTGATTAGTAATTATGAGCATGTTTCCTCTCACCTACAGCTTTCCAGGGAGAAAGGCAAAACACTGACTGAATCCACTGGTAAATCCCATACTTTATGAAGATAGTAATGAATCATGATTTCTCTTTTGTATTAGCACTACTCACACAGGATTCATAATGCCCTTAACAGTACTAATGCACATATTCTATACAGTAAGCTAAGTGCATCCAAAATTATTTGTTTAACGATAACATGACCCCTGAAGAGCTAGTTTTAAGATGTAAAGCAGAGAAAATTACTTGATATGACACATATAAAGGTTTTCTAATAAATAAAGGAGTATTTTTACTCTTCCTAGTCCTTTGCGTATGAGTCTGCACATGTGACAGCTATTCAGAAAATAATACAAATTTGTTTATATTGATGTGATGGATTTTGAAATGTAAAACTCTTATCACCTATTTACTTTTAACTGAAGAGAGCTCTTCCCATGAGGCATAACTGCATGATAACATACTTGTATTTTTGTTCTAAGTTTGCTGCATTCTGACTTGTTTTGTTCACAGTTGAGAGTGCTTACAGGAGAGCCTCTGCATTTTTTAACACAATACCAACAGATAGTTATATTCAGACTGTGTTTTTATTACTAATAGATGCATAGTCAGTAATTTCATGTATTGAAATCTGATACTGAATTAATGAAAGACAACACTAATGCAAATATACCAGGTCATTCTTCCACAATACATTTCACATTAGAACTCAAATTTCATGTGTGTATTTTGAACTGTGCCAACATACTGCACTGCTACTAAGTCTCAAAAAAGAAGGTCTTTATGGAAAAGGATTTTTTAGTGGTTTTAAGACCAGCCCAATGAAATTCAGGACATTTACCTTCCAACATAGTTCTGGTCAGGAACAGAACAAGTTTTTTCTTCTCTCCTAGTAATCCTAGTTTTTTAATTTCTCCTAGTTTTTTAATTATTCCCATCAATACCTTGATATATTGATTTATTGCTTATCTAGCTATTCCACCTCTTGATGAAACACCCAGTTGCCATGGAGGTAAATGTTGGAGCTTTAGGGTGTGATCAGATGGACCAGATGTCATCACAGCCCATTTGTTTCTCCTCCTCTGTCAGGCTCCACCCAAGTGAAGGCAGACAGCCAGCTCTCCCAGCATTCATCTGCTCCTGCACAGGATTAGTTTAGTTTAGCAGCTTACATCACCAGTTTAAGCTAAACGGCCGTTTTTCACAATGACAAGGGTGAGGGGCATTCATGCTAAACATGATGAGGTGAGCAGACAGAAGAGTTTAGAAGTGTTATCTTCCTACATTCTTTCACCTTTAAGAGACTCTCTGATCAGTTACCTCAGGGCATTTTGGCTCTCTTCTTGACTTGTCCCAGGGGACAAGGGTAAAAATCCAGATTTGTTTGAAACAGCTTTGAGAAGAGCAGTTAAAAATACTTCTTGAACATACCATATATATACCTTCTTTTATGCAAGCATTATTTTCCTTCTTTCTGATATCAGAGATGTGAACTGTCTTCAGAGAATACCTCAAGGTAAATCATGCAGTTTCTTATTAATGCTGCTCTATCAGAGCATCCAAGTCAGTGCTAAGCAATCTAGCAAGTGGAGGAAATGGTGAGTCATTATTAAATTTATGAGAAGCTGGTTCATAAATCCTATATAATCACTTTTTCTGAACTGACTTGGGAAAATCCTTTAAAGCTGCCTCATTCTATTTGGCATCCACAGTAGCTCAGTGTGATAGAGAAGATTTACCTTTCCCCAGACAACTTTCCAGAGCCCTTGCTTTTCAGCTGACAGCAGGAAAAGAGCCTGTAGCAGTGCCTTTCAAATTAGAGTCAGATTTAAAGTCTTCGAAGGCACCTGAATTTAAGCAAAGATTAGGCACGTAAAACCAAAATTACAACTCAAACCCCTTCTGTAATTCCCTCACTCTGGAATTATCGAAGCATCCTGGGTACCCAGCTTATTTACTTCAAAGCTTCCCATGTCTCTCTACATGGTCCTGATCTGAATAGCACAACGCCCAATGAGGATCCAGAGCTGGGATGTTTTCCCTCCTAACTTCCTCATGGGGTTTGCTTCAGTGGCCCTCCTAGATACCTAATGCCTTAGAAAAGTCAAAGATTCATAGGTGGAAAATAAAAGAAAAGGAGCAAGATCAAAGCCTGATGTTGAGGGCTGGTCCAGGGCAGTGAGATCCTGGGGTATCAGGGGACATCTCCAATGGCTCTTTCATGCCAGATCAACTCCTCAAGCCTCTCTCTAGAGCTGCAGGTTCCAAGCATGCGCCCATCTCCCAGGATAGGCAGGATTTTGAATTGTGCTTAACCCTCAAAGTGTCCTGCTGAGTGCTCCTTGCTGGCCACCTCTTTGAGCTCTCAGCCTCACACATGGCCCTGCTGCGATTCCTGGCAGCAGCATCTGCCTTCAAAGAAGGACAGGGCTCTGAGGTCAGTGTCAGTGCCCAAAATATGAAGTGTCAGAGCTCCAGCTCGAGCTCTCAGCAGTCTAGCCCTTGGAGTGGGGCTCACAAAGCCTTGCATCTGCGACTGAGTGTCTCCTGAGCTGAAACCAGAGTCTGGAAAGCCAGAAACTGTACTAGTGTGCCAAGAGGACTCTTCAAAGCTGTATAAAGCAGTTTGATGTCATATTTTTGAAAGATTAGAATGTACTTTTTATATTTAATCATTGAACACGAGTTAAATTTTTTACTTCCCATAGCTTTCCCAGCTCCAGAACAGAACTTGTTACCTTGTTAATTTTGAAGGGTTTGAGTTTTTTGATGACCATCCCTCATGTTCCTTCTAAACCCCTTAGCTAATCAGCAGATCTACCAGGGTATGCTCCTGAAGTATACTGTACTTGCATTTTACATCAGTGAGTGACTGCTGGGATAGAATCAAAAGGCCTAATTGGGATTAAATATTCATATAAAATACAGAACAGTGTCAACAACAGAAGCCAAATTGGCATGTTCTGCTTGCCTGCCTTTGCAATTGCTGTGTGTCCCTCTTTTACTCCATTCTCATTCTTGACTTGACTGACTCCTGCTTGTCACGGATCTTATGTATAGGGTTTTTCCTTCCTCTTTGATTTAAAACAGTAGTTGTAAGAGCTCAGCAGCTGCCAGGGTTATTCTTTTATTTAAGCCATCAGACTCACTTTGTTATATTAATAAATGAGAGACCATTTTCTTCAAAATGCTTTTCTCCAAAACGCTTTTCTCAGACTTCTGCCAGCTTAGAGACAATTTCTCCCCAAAATTTACAGGGCCTGTGAAGATGAACAAAGCTCACAAAGGCTCAATTCTCTGTAAGCATAGCAGATATCTGCCTAAACATGATCACTATATAAACTATACATTTAATGTGGTACAATGTTTATTATAATGTGCTTCCTATGTATTTTATGATCCTCTGCTACAGTGTTGTTAAAGATAGTCTAATTCATTGTTGTCTTCCAACAGAAGAAGTTATTACCTGATGTTTTTCTTGTTTTCATTGACATAACCAAGTAATGAATAGGAAAGTTACTACTGCAGAAATTTTAAAAATAACAGACAGAAAGCAATTTAAGAAAAAATTATCAAAAACTAGCCCTGAATTTTTTGGGTTTGTTTTTATTCCTGTGATTAACGGAGGAAAATCGCATTGTATATTTCTTCTTATTCAACTTCCTTTTTGTTTGGATTTCTTTTGGAGTATATTGATTTTATTTGTCAGCTTTTTTTCCTTTCCTTTGCAGAAACTCTAAAGAGTGCACATCCGTCAAAACAACTGGCATGACACAACACCAGCAGTGTATAGATTATTAGGACCTTACATAACTCTCATGTTGTGTTCAGTCATCTGAATTTTCACACTGCAAATGTAAATGCCGTGTTCAATTCTGCTTTCTGCTGCTGTAATGCAAGTATGAATATTGCCATTTTCTGTAAACCCAAAAAGATCTGGCCAGGCAATACCACTTCTGGACTTGACAGTGGTGGCAGTGTTTCAGCTTCCATTAAACAAATGGGAAAAGACTTAAAAAATTAAACACAAAGTTGAATATTTCATAGCAACTTTGCTAAATGGGACTGGTCTTTCTCTTCCAGAGAAAGTGACTTCTTGTGGCAGGCAGAGATGTGTTGTATCCAAGGTGTCCATCTGCAGATGTGCAGGGACTCCTGCACCACAGCACTTCACAGGCAGAGCTTTTCTCAGCTGACCAAGCCAGGGGAGTGTGGCCTTGAAGATCTGAAACACAGACCTTGGAAAAGGTTGCCATCATAAGAAGACTGGAGAAGTGCTGCTGCTCCTCAGCACCTGGCTTTGTTTTCATGCAAGGAGATCTTCAGATATCTTCCCCTTCCCTCCCTAGACCTTGGAGAAGCTGAGATGGATTTTACCTGTGCATGGGTTTAGATATAAGCTGAGAAAATTAACAAATGGTTGGGGTTTTTTGTTCCATTTCCATGACAAAAAAAGATTCCCACAGTTTTCAGGTGCCACTTCTTAATTCCTTCCCAGCACTGGGTGACATTAACTGTTTGATGCCCATATCTCTGATGTAATGAGGTCTTGTGGTAATTTGGGGGTGTCTAAAAGGTGGAGTGTGGAATGAAGGTGTGTGGAGGCTGGCAGCATAGATGTGCTCTGCCCATCACTAGGGAAGATAAATAATTGCACTGAGAAGAGTCAGAGCTGCAGATGCACCTGTACAGTCAGTCCACCAAACGGAGGCTGTGTCAGTTGTTGATGAGACCTGGAAACAAAGATGTTGCTTGTTCAAGAAAGCTGAGGAGAGCTCAGTGAGGAATAAGGTGATGATATTCAGCCCGTCATCCCTCCTGGGCTACTCCACAGTGTGGAAGACACTGGATCAACTGAGGCATCTCTGCTTTGTAAAGCTAAATAGCCCTAGTAAAGCAGTGGCTATGCCTTATACCCCATTTTAGTTTCCTTGTGAACTGTAAAAGCTCCATTACAAAATAAATAGCCCAGCAAGATCTTCTGGAAAGTTAAGTGTTAACAGTGTTTTGAAGATGTTCACATTTTCTCTGCGCACTTTCATGTGTATGCAAGCTTGTACTGGAATTGATTTCCTAAAAAAGGGCTTATTGCTAAAATAGTCTACATAATATTTGATAAAATTCTATAAAGCGTAGCTCATAAAATGCTGCAGAATGGCTTGTATGGTACAAAGCTGTGAAGTGCATCTCATAAAATATTCTGAAACCCGTATCTTGAAGCAGAGGATAGATCAAATGCTGCAGCAAATGAATTTGGATGACATCTGGCTTTCACAGTGATGGGTTTATTATTGGAATCTGCTGTGCTGGTAGAGATGTGAGGAGGGAGCGGAGAGGCAAGGGGTAGGGAAGCGTGGATTGACATCTTGTGTGATAAGCCAGCCCCAGCCAGGGTATATTTATATACACAGAGGAATAGTGCTAGAAAAAATACTTCTCCATCCCTCCCCAGCACAATCACCATTCTGGGCAAGGACCAAAGCCATAGAAATCCCTCTCAACTGGGCAAAGGCATCAGCTCCCTGGAATGTGGTAAACACTGTGTCTGCCTTCCAGTCTCAGTAATACATATATGCTTGTTTCTCTTGTTCTGTGTAAGACACCATAAGAAAGAAAAAGGATCAATCTCCTTCCTTGGGGCTGTCAGAACAGATGTATCCCAACTGCCATGTTCACGGAGAATTTTTGTTGGAGGGAAGATTTCATTGTACGGGTAAGTTCTGCACCTCACAGCACCATAGATCCTGGTATCTGCCTTACTTCTGTGGCCCTCACTGCTGCCCACCGTAATACTCAGGTCAGTGTTGACATCCCAGCTCAGGATCCTATCTGTAGGATTACTCTTAGAAGGAATGTGCATCCACAGAGGTCTGATTTGTGGTCTTGGAAGTGGTACCAAATCCTTCGTCTAACTTCTGTATTGCTAGTGGTTCACATACGATTCCCTACCCTTGGCCATTGCCTTAATAGAAATTTTAGGTCAACTCTTGTTTCAGTGTGACAAGTAACCTTTGCTAAAAAAAACTGAAACAATACAAAAACTCAAGGAAAAAACCTCCACGTT
This sequence comes from Platyrinchus mystaceus, assembly GCA_035041135.1. Taxonomy (NCBI): domain Eukaryota; kingdom Metazoa; phylum Chordata; class Aves; order Passeriformes; family Tyrannidae; genus Platyrinchus; species Platyrinchus mystaceus. Next base: position 33,751,967 of record JAWWLV010000045.1, on the reverse strand, counting down.
TCTCTCCGCTTTTACCACACATATCCTTGTTTGCCTTTCTCTGTATCATATAAGTTCTACTCAAAACCATCAACAAAGACCCTGTCACCTTCAGACATCCTGCCACTTCACCTTTTCCTTCAAATCCTTTGCCTTTTACATAAGAATGTTTTTGTGTTCCTGGATCTGCACTGGGAAGCACTGTAATGAGCACTAAAACTTCCTCATATGCATCACCAAAGGCTTTTTACCTGAAAAGCCTCTACTTGCTTCCAGATCCAAGATCCCAGCATAGCCAGCTACCTGGACCTAAGCCAACTCTCATGCTAAACACCTTATGAAGGAAAGTAACAATTAAGGGTATTTTTAACCTGCTTCCAGTACAATCTAGAAACTTACAACAAAAATGAGGGCCAGTACCTTGTGACAGTTGGGTGCTGTGCTCACAAACTGTGACCAGAACATGACTAGCCTGAGTCATTAGGTAATATGTCAGCAACACATCAACACATACAATTTTGGTAGAAATCCAGATCCTTTGGGTGGGGCCTGCTGCATATGGTGGCTCTCCTCTCCCTTAGCTCCCTCCTCTCTATGTTGTACTGATTTTGTGCTATTTTGTGTTTTCCTTTTGTCTTTTCTTTCACTGTATCCTCTCCCACCCTATTTCAAATCCTGATTTGCAAAGAATGTATATGCTATCTGAATGAAATCAGTGAAGCACTGGTTGCATCTTCTAATTGCAGGTTTTGGATCACAGTGTTCCTTGGCCGTTGCAACTCATTTATTTCTCTGTGCTGCATTTCTGTGACTTTCCTGTTCCTCTGTATATTATGGACAGAAGAGAGAAAAGTGCACATATATGTATGTGGACTTATTAATACTGCATCTGAGTAACTCATAAAGCACTAGTAAAAGCACCATAAGCCCATGTTTTTCTGGAGTAAGATGCTCCCCCTTCCTCCAGGGAAGAGGGGATAGAAAAACAGAGCCTTTTAAAGCACTTGGCCATTCTTCCACCTCTGTCACAAATCACTTACACATGAGATGTCAAGCTGTCACAGCTTTGTGACACTGGCTCACACTTAAAACATGTTCAAAATATCAAGCATTTGAGAAGTCTTGCTGAAGTTGAGGAGAGTAATTATGTACCTGAAATTGTGGTTCCTTGGGACATACTAGCCTCAAGGTGCATTTGCACCGCGGCTGTTGTTTTAAACATATGCTGGTCATACACAGACTCCTGGCAGCTCCTTCAGTGTCTCAAGGCCCATGATCCCTGCAGGAAACAGTAAGAATTTGCTGAGATGTTTCCTGTTTGAAGTTCCCACCATTGCATCCTGCCAGTGGAGCCCAGCAGCAGACCGGGTGGATTTTGGCTGCTGGAATGTGGGAACTGATCTGGACAGATTACCATAACACTTTGTAAAAGTACCCAAAGACTGTCTGAAGCAGTGTCTGCTCCATTTTAAGCACCAACACTATTTCCACATTGATGAAACAGTTCTAAAACTTCCCACTGCAGAGGATACAGGCGACATTAGGTTTCCTCATCCATCTTCCTTATCACTCATTGCAGGGAAACAAACTTTGCCTGGGGCTTCTATTTTTGCATCTGTTTGTGACTCTGTAGTCCTCCCATTGCAACTGAAATAAAACCCAAACATGCCAGAACCCGATTTCAGTGACTTTGTATACTCCAGATTAATCCAAATATTTCTCCTTTCAATTTTCTAATCAATTTAGCTTTCTTATCCTCAAACCTGTGCAGATGGCCTCATTTTACAGTGACTTCATCAATGCTTTATAGAAACTTCCCTCAAAATATACAAGAACAAGATACAGTGTGTGGGAGGACAGGCCACCTTGTAAAAGACACAAATGCAGTGAAAGTACCCATTGACATGTAATGAATGCATGCAGTTCTATAAGCTTTGCAATTATTTCTTCCAAAATTGGAAGAAGTTATGCAAGCTTAAAATGGCATACAATCAATTTATGCAAAATATTCATTAGGTTGTCCAGGGAAATCTCACCATTTTCCTCACAAATATAAGTAAAAACCAGCAATTATACATTGATATAAACCCCGTGCTGAAGTCAACTCATGATTTAAAATACAGTGCTTCATCATAATAATCATAAAGAAAAATGGGCAAATCAGGTATTTAATAGACTGGCAATTGCATTTTAATTTGGCTGTGCATTTATAAAATTACATTAAATGATCTCCACTGAATAATTAATTTTAAAAGTGTATTTATATGTATATTACTCAGAAATAACTGAAGATTTTAGAAAACTGGTACTATGGGAGGAAGTGCTACTGTGAGTTTCTTTTACTTTTCATCCCAAATCCTTCCATTATTGAAGCATTTATACTTCACCTGAGATACAAAATTGCCTACTATCTTGCCTAAATAAACTATCTATTATATACTACCACTGGGGATTCAGGCAAGAAGGCTCTGGAGTGAGTGCTGGAATGCTGGAGGAGGATGGGCTCAGCATCTGGCACTGGAGTTCGACCCCTGCTCCACTCGGTACCGAGAATCAGCAGCACTGGTCCAGGAGACAGTTTTGTGGCTGTCCTCAGCTGTGCCACAAGTTGAGTGCTGATACCTGTGGGACCTCTCACAGGTCAGACTTTGGCTGACCTGAGGAACAGGGACTCAAGGATACGCTCAGGTATGACATCAATCTAGAGAGAGTGTGAGAATATTCCTGTCCTTCTGCTGAGTGAGCAAAAGTGCACAGCACAGTGTTCAGTCTGGCTTGCTCTATAGGCATCCTTTGCATTTCAAGGCACCGTCTTAGACATGTGGCCTTGCTCACTTACCCACCTGCTGCATGATGAGATGTGAGATTTGTAGGATGCTGACCTGGAATACTAGCCTACTGAGATCATCCACCACTCTGAAATAAAGTACCAGCTTTGAGATGCCACCAGATCTTAACACTACACAGCATCCTGATTTATCTGCTTCCTGGAGGCATTCTGCAAACTATAGTGGGTAGTGGCATCACCTCCATTTGGCAGCAGTTCCTAAAACAGCAATGACATGCATGCAGCCTTCCACAAGTTCCTTCTTGTCATGAATTCCATACAACATGAGATGGTACATCTGGATGCAAAGTACTCCTGTTTCTCATCCTAGTACCGGGCAGAGAAAATCCAGCTGGGGCTGTAGTTCTCTAGTTCACCCTCTAGTGCTGCACTGAGGCATAGTTAAAGCAGCAGAAGAGAGTGGGGCTGCCCCTTCTCAGACCTCCGGTCAGCTTATACCCATGCACTTCTCCAAATAATGACTTAAACTGTGCCAAAATCAGGCCAGGTGACATAAACAGACAGTCACTGTAGCATCAAAGTCCATGCTGTAATCACTATCAAATGTAGTGGATGCATCAAAAATATTCCAGAGTCCATTAAAACTGAAGAAAATTACTGTTTTCCTTATTTTCCAGTGCAGAAGGAGATAATGTCATTTGGTGTTCACTTTTAACTCCCATAATACCATGAAAATCTTGTTCTAATGCTTCAGCCAGGGGAAAGAAAGTTGCAAACTCCTGAGGGTATCAGGAAACATAGTCATTTCAGGGCTAGGATGGAGAAATGGCCCATCACCAGTCTCCTTTTAGTGGCAATTTTTCTTCTGATTCTTTAACTGTTTTCTTTTTTTGTCCAGTTGAAGAAATGTGACATCAGAACCACTCTGCTCAAGAGGAATGTTCTTTGCTCATTTGTCTGTTTTGGGAGGAGAGAACAGAAAGTTTTGGTGCTTTACTGTTTTCTACAGGTATACTTCAATAGCAGGAGCCTGAAAGATGAAACAAAGTGGAAGCCTTCAAAGATCACGCTGACTGGCAGTGAATCTAAGCATATAGAGAGAATTAACTAGTGTCTGGTGCCTAAAAAACCCAACTAGATGGAGAGACGGAGTCATTGCAAGTGAGAATAGCCTGAAATCCCATAGTTGATCTCTGTGACATCGTGTCTTGAAACATTGTAAGGGAACTACAGGTGTTCTAGACTTCCAAAAACAGAGCTCTAAGAAAAACCTCTTATTTCAACCAGGGTCAAGACTTTTCCTCCCTCATGCATTTCCCATCTGATTTCCTCCATTTCTCACCATATTTCCTTTTAACATTTTGTTGCTTGTTCTACTTCCAAATTTCTCACATCTGTATTCCCTACTATCCTTTTAGTGATCTTTGAATACCTTCCTCCCTCACTTTTGGTCACATACGCTCACATACAAGAAACCAGAAAGCGGATGACTATCTAGCTTAAAGGAGACAGAAAATCTTTCAGACAGTGCTTTAAAAGGTTAACTCAAATCAAACACATCAAACACATTATCAAACCCAAGTAACCCAAATTCATCTTACACAATTATGTGAAAATATGCATTGTTTGCTTGAATATATAAAACATGGACACAGGACTCCTAAATGAGATCTGCACATCACTTAATCAGTCAGGAAAAACCACTTTCACTCTTCCATTGGCTGATGATTTGTTAATGACATTAAACACAAGCGTGAATGAGTCCTATTGACTGATAGCAGAAGGAAGAACTGCACAGAGGACCGGTTCCAAAAGCTATGGTGCTGCTGCCACCTGAGGTTTTCTTCTGGAAATACAATCCTTGTGTGGAATGTGTTGCACAAAAATTGGGGCATAGGTGGAAGCAGGAACCTGACGCTCATTGGTGCCAGGAGGGCCTCGCCAGTGTAAGAAGAAGAGACTGTCCTCATAGGCAGCCCCAAGCTGACACCTTTCCCAACATCGCCCAAGAGCTGTAAAAGCAGTTGTGAGTGCACACAGCTGCCAGCACAGGCAGCCTGCACTCCTCGCTGCTCTTGCCAGCCTGGGTCCCCTCCTTGCTGTGTGCTGGCACCGGTGCTTTTGCACTAAGACAGATCAGAGATGTGATCCAACTAAAATCTAATATTTTTTGGGCTGCATCTAGATTACTGCACCCAGATCTGGGCTCCTCAACACAAGAAGAATGTACCAATGAACTGCAGTAAGCTTAGCAAAGGGCCATCACAATGGTTAAGCCTTGCCCTGTGAGAAGAGTCTGAGAGACCAGGGCTGCTTCATCCTGAGAAAGAGATGGCTCTGGTGAGACCTTATAGCAGCTGTCCAGTACCTATGCAGAGGTTATCAAGAAGAAAAAGGCAGGTTTTTCCCTGCAGCTTACAGTGAAAGGACAAGAGAGAAGGAGTGTAAGTTGAAAGAACAGGTTCAGACTGGTTGTATGGAAAACAATTTTCATAATGAGGGACAGTCAGGCAGGGGTCAGATTGTCCAAAAAAGTTGCACAGTTGCATCCTTGGAGGTTTTTGAAACCAGTCTAGAAAAAGTCCCGAGCAACCTGGTCTGATCTTCCAGCTGAGCCGGCAGTAGGATTAGAGACCTCCAGAGGTCTCCACCAGCTGATTTGTCCTGTGATCCTATGGTCCTTAAGCCAGTTCTGTCTTCACAGAACTTTGTAGCTGTGTGATGTTTCAACTTCAAATTTTTATCTGCTTCTACCTTGACCTAACTTAAATTAAGGATTTCAAAGTAACCAGAAAGAGTGAAGGCATTCCATCATTATGGTGCTGACAATACACATTATGCTGTACAGAATCCTGTACAACTCTTGCATAGGCCATGGTCCATATGCACTGTTACAGAGTACCTATAGCATAGCTGGGAGCTCTTCCCACTCCACACCCAGACATCTGTGGTGAGCAGTACATTAGCAATACTGGTGCCCAAATTCATATAGTCCTGTGTAGTGGGTTTCTGTGGTTGGGTTTTGGTAGCAGTGGGGCTACAGGGGTGGCTTCTGTTAGAAGCTGCTAGAAGCTGCCCCTGTCTGGTAGAGCTCCAGGAAGGGCTTCCTGTTGCTGGCCAAGGCCAAGTCAATCAGGAGTGATAGTAACGCCTCTGTGATAACATATTTAAGAAGAGAAGGTTGCTGTGCAGAAAAAATTCCAGCCAGGGAAGAGCAAAGTGAGAACACGAGAATGACAATGTAGACACAGCGGTCAGTGCAGAAGGAGGGGCAGGAGGTGCTCCAGTGTCTGGAGCTGTGGCCTCTGCAGCCCGTGGTGCAGCCCATGGTGGAGCAGCTCTGCCCCTGCAGCCCATGGAGGACCATCAGGTGCAGAGACCCACCTAAAGCCCATGGAGGAGCCCATGCTGGAGTAGGTGGATATCCAAAGGAGGCTGTGACCCCATGGGAGGCCCAGGATAGAGCAGGATCCTGCTGGGGACCTGCAGCCCATGGAGAGAGGAGCCCATGCTGAACAGGCTTTTCCCAGAACTTGTGGCTCCTATAGGAGAGCAGTTTCATGAAGAACTGTTTCTTGTGGGATGAACTGACACTGGAGAGGTCCATCAAGGACTGTCTCCTGTGGGAGGGACCCCACGGGAGCAGGGGAAGGACTCTTCTCCTGAGCAGCAGCAGAAACAACTGACGGTAACCTCCTTTCCTCGTCTTCCTGCAATGGTGGGGGGGGAGGAGGGAGAACATGGAAGGAAGGAGGGATGGGGGGAAGGTGTTTTAAAGATTATTTTACTTCTCCCTGTTTTGTTCTGACCCTGTTAGTAATAAATTCAATTCATATCCCTATTTTGAGTCTGTTTTGCCTGGGACGGTGATCAGTAAGTGACCTCTTCCAGCTCTTAACTCATGAATCCTTCGCTGCTTTTTTTTCTCTCCTCTGTCCAGTTGCAGAGGGGAGTGAGAGAGCGGCTGTAGTGAGTACCTGGTGTCCAGTGAGGGTCAATCCCCTACATCCTGATACAGTGTGTGACAGGGAAAATGAATGGGGTTTTTGAAAAGACCAGTAAATATAAAAAACTGTATTTAATGCTACATATTTCATCATCTTCCCATCATCTATCATTGATATCTGATTTTAACTGGGAAAGACCATGCTGTCACTTGTGACCAGCTTTTGATCCTGTTTCTTTCTTCTACTTGTTGTAAAATATCATTTTGATCATAAAAGCTGTCATCTCATACAAACTTCTTCCACAGTGGACCTTGTCTTTGCACATGATGTACATCGGTGTACTAGACCAAGCATTTGCAAAGCTAATTTTCTCCATCATGTTCACCACCACATCTTTCTGGCCAGAAAAATTGTAACCTAGTTACATTTTAAAATAATAAAATTTGGAACATAGTGTGCCTTTTTGAATTGGGACTATCACTAAGAGAGTCTTTTGGACTCTTTACCTCTGCTTCAAAGCCTGTCAAAACCTCCATTATATCCTAAAATATTATAAAGATATATTATTTTTATATAATAAAATATGAATAAACTATAATTAATCAACTACACCCAATAAAGACATTTTAATATTATTTTTAATTATTTTATTATTTATTGCTTAGATTATTTATAATGGTAAAATCATTGCACAATATTTAACTTTAAATCAAATAAAGCTAAAAAAATTAAGAACATCCCCTCTCCCAGTCAGATAATTTAGAAAAAAAGAGATTTTATTAGTTTACAGAAATTTATACTTGTAATTGCATAGCTTTAGACATAATTTTACAGAGGGTTTGCTCTTTTTTTAAATAACTTTTCTGGCATTTATTTCCAGAACTTATTTGTATCAATACTTTTAGCGTAAATGGGAACCACCACTTGGGATTTTAGGGATGACATAGCAAAATCCAATAATTTTCATTGACTGTGATCATCCAAAAGTATGTTTGTACTGAAATTGTATATAGATGCATATATATATATATATATATAGCTTACATATAAGATGTGGGGAGGGAGAGAAGGGATGGAGGGTGAAAAATCAGGCAAAGGAAATTCAATGCCTGTATTTTCCTAATCCATTAATTTCTTCCTGTTTCTTACATTAATATTTTATTGTGCATTTTAGCTCCACTGAAGCAATCCCATTTATGTATGTGGTGAAAGAAGAAGACAAAAAAGTTTATCACTTTCAGTGAGAGTCCTTAAATATTTTCAAGTTGAGCAACTGCTTGAAATAAGCATACAGTGAGTCAGTGCCCAACTGCACTGCTTGGTATTTATAAGTAGCAGTGCGTGGCTAATGTAATAGTTACTTCCATTCTAAATTCTCTCTTCAGCTGTTCATAACTTCCCTAAACAAATTCCTTTTAGACCTTAAATTCCAAATACTTGGCCTCATGCAAAAAGCCAATCTTTGTATATTGGTTCCTATAAAATCCATCCATCTGAATTCACATTATGTGGATAAGACAGAAGTGATTACCATGAACTCTAGCTCAATTCTTTCATTCATATAACTGAGAATAGCCATGAAGTTTTAAGCATAGTTAAAATTGCAAAATTCAGCCTCTCATTTTACAACAAAACTTCTGCAGACGCACCATGTCTCACACTCACAAGTTCACTGAACTCAATAAAAATTTGAGGAGGATCAAGGTTTCACCTGTATGATGCTTAGGGAAGGATTGAACATCCACAGTCTCTGCCAGGGGCAAGAAACCGTGGGGAAGACCCACGGGTGATCTCCATGAAGGTGAACAGGCCAGGGCTCATCCCACCAACCCAGCAAGGGAGCAGGCAGGCTGGGGGGACAGCGTGGGGCACCCCTCAGCCCCACGGCCAGACTTGTTTGTGGTGACACACCAGGTCTGGGGACAAGCTGGAAAGTCAGTCTGCAAGTCAGGGTCCGGGTGAGCAAGGTCCACAGCCAGGTAGGGATGGGACAAGGCTGGAGACAGGTCACCTTCAGCTTGGCTGGGGATGGACTGATGGCCCCTGGCTGAGCTGAAATTTGGTCCACTTTAATGCCTTTCATTCTGCTAAGAGCCCTTCACAAAACTAGGCAACTGGACAACACTGAGTGATTTATTATCCAAACATTTACAAAAAAAAAAATTTAAGAGAATTGAACAGTTATACTCTTTGGAGCCATTGCTTTCTAAATACGTCATGCCATGCTGATTCCTACTGCTCTGTCTGTGTATGAATACTACACAGCATGTATGAAAATGTCATTTCTATGACATACCTTGCAATTCTGTCACAAATCACAGTGCAAATCTGGATAGTATGCACATACTGAGAAGCTTTGGCTATTCCTATTAACATATTCAAACGTTTGCTAATATATAGATAAACTGTCACTATAAAAACAGAGGCACTAAGAAAGTAGGTACTCTATATAATACAAAAACTCCACTTCAAAAAGCACAATAGATGTCAATCTTAAAAAAAGCACCATATGATAATTGCTACCCTTCTGGTTTTGAATGTAGACTGGATATTCACTGAAGGGCTACACAGTCTACTCTGCATTCCCTCCATCTGAATGGTTTAATTTCGTTTTCTTCATTAAATGACACATTTTTTGTCATCAAAATTAAGAAATAACCTTTCAACATTTTCATAGGGGCTGAAGTTCATACTACTCTTTCTCAGTACAAAATAATGAGGCTACTGCTAAAGAAGTACAAAAGTATTTGCAATATCAAGACTCTTACTGGATTCTTTTCTTACCTCTACATAAAAGAAATGCTTAAAATACACATTGAAGAGACTGGATTGGTATAAACACCAGCAGTAACAGTATTTTACATCAAGGTGTACTGGAGGCTTTCAAAGTCCATTTAACCTTAGGGAAAATTTACTGCTATTTCAGGTTTCAATTATTGGCAACAAGGGTTTCTCAACTAATGTTGACAGGGAAAATCCATTTTCAGTGCAATTATAAAAGTATTGGCAGAGAAATGGAAGATTATGTGCCATCACAGGTCTTGAAAGGGTGCTGAAAATGCTTTTCTTCTGTACATGGCAGGTTTAAATATATTTTTGCCTGACTGCCCCCTGCTATTCCTCTTACATCAGAGTTAATTAGGATAAATGAACTCTGATTTGACCCTCTTCAATTCCTGTGGTGCATAAACCCAACCTGTAAGATAACACAAGTGTTACACTTAATCCCCAGTTCAGCAGAGCACTTAAATGTATATTTTGAGACCAGATTTAAAGGTATGTTTAAAAAGAACCAGTTCTTAATGGCACTGGTAAACTGGGGTCTTAACAGACTTTCACGGCCATTGCTCAAGGAAACCATGAGTTATTGTAAATCTTAGGAAAGCAGCACTTCTTCCTTGCCTCACACCAGTAACACAGCTGTATTGCCCAGCATGCTCTGCCCCTGAACTCTCTACATCCAGGTATAGCTCCATGGGGGCCTTTGCTCAATCACACACAACTGCTCCTCCTTTCTCATCCTTTGAGGTTTCAAAGGTAGAAATCAGCTTACACAGATATTTTCCAGGGCAGAAATAACATAACATCCTCAGTATACCATGGTGTGGAGAGATGCCCAGAACACTATGTAGCCACATGTGGAAGTAGGAAATCCTAAACACAAACCCAGATAAAATTCTCAAACCAAAATTGCTCTCCAGCAAACATTTTTTCCTTTGGGAATATATTTTAATGTAGTCAGCATCAGGATACCTTGTGTAGCATAAGCAAATAATTTTGTAAAGTCTGACACAAAATGGAAGTGCCAATATTTATTTGTAAATTAAGACTTCTGCATTATTTTTCTTAACACAAAGCGGAACAGCCCATTCTATGAGAACATCTAGTTCAAGTAAGCTTGGGTGAAGAAACCTAGGCAAAGGGTAGCTTTAGAATCCTTCATCGCTCAGTAGGAAGAAAAGGACCAGTATTTTATATATGCCAGTGTGTTCTCAGGAAAACCCCTTTCACAGACAATAGTTATGAACACAGAATGGCATTAGACGAAGTAAAGAGTCATATTAGGTAAATGTATTATGAGTTTGAATGTAGCACTGGCTGATGACAATACAGAAAAAATAAGACCATAAATGAAATCTTAATTTGGAATGTAATGGCTTTGAACTTCTACAGTGTTCCAAGTGCAAATTGTTTTTTAACCATAAACAAATATTTGGTGGATAAAGTCTGTAAGATTTGCTGGCAAGGATGCACAGTCAGAGCTATAAATATGTGGGAAAATCTAATAGTTCAAATTTACTCCAAAGGTCATCTGGAGTATAAACGCATTCTCAGAAAAATTATGCAGAAATTTTATCATTCTCTTCTTCACATGGGCTGAGATTGCAGGAAATAAGTAAGTCCTCACAAAATATAATGACAGGAAGAGAAAAATGCCTGTGCTGTGACAGAATCCAGTTTCTTCTAACAAATTATTATGTGTTCTGTGACATAAATTCCAACCATTAATCACTTCCATAGGCATGAAGCCAGAAGAATAGCACTGTTAAGACCGGTTTCAGCTAACCCCTGGAATATTTTACTCTTGAAAAGGTTGCATTTGCTAGACAAAGGAGGTTTACATGCAGCTTGGTGAGAAGTTAATGTGAAAAGGAAAAACTAAAACAAAAAATCAACTTACAACTGCAAAGCTTGGACTTCTGAATGAAAGTTTCAACTGTTTCTTCATATGTTTTGGCTATATATAAGCCAGGAAACATATATAATCAGTATGTGAGTTAGAGTGCACAGATGCAAGACTTAATGTGGGATGCGAATCCTCTACCATGAAAGGAAAATGCAAAGTCATTTACCTCCCTTACATCCAATGTTCAGGCCATGGGGGAACATGCAAGAAGTGTGTGTGTTTGCCAGAATAAAAGGTAAGAACAAACATATACCAGGGAAGATACCAAAGACTTTTCCTCTGCTTGCAGGTGGGCACAAGGTCCCAGGAGCACTCTCACATTTGGAGCATTTCCAGGACGGCTGTAAGAGATCCAGTTCACACTCTTGTCCACAATGAATGGGAATAAGCTACACTTTGTGGGAGTATAAATATGCTAAATAGCACCATTTCTTCTGCAGTTGTATTTAATTAAACAATCTTTAACAGAAAAAAGACTGACAGAAAGTCCCCCCAAAACAAGCACACAAAAAAACCTCTGCCTCTTCAGCTGAAATGGCAGGGAGCTTGGATTTTGTCATGGCTGTAAAACTGCAAGACAACACTGCATCACAAAACCCAAGAAAATTATTACAGTGTTTCCATATGTACATAAATTAAATAAAATCATGCAGATACTTCCAATCACCTCTTTCGTCTCAATAACACTAGTCAATGAATTATTTTTAACATTCTTGACAGCAAAAGGCAAGTTATTTTTCCCTTCTTTTGTTCTATTCTGAACATTTTCCAAGGGATTGGAATTTCAAGTTGTTCAGATCAGATTTTCCTCCTATTAAAACCAGCCCACATTCTTCAAAAAACCTCACCAAAATACACATAAATAAAATTAACACTTAAAAGACTCAGATTACATACCACACCGCCTGCCTGGCCTGCCAGCTCAAAGGGATGGCCACCGCCCTCTCCAAAGGCTCCACATACACACGGTACAATATGAGGGCGTATCTCAACTGATTCCTGCTTAATTATCTCTGCCTTCATCAGTACAGAGTAGGTTCAAAGTCCACTTACTAATTTGTATTTATCACTAATATAAACTTCCCAAATTTCAAGAAACCTTTATTATATAATGTTGAACTGTTTATGACGTTTCTTTTCAGTCAGACCTGCAGGAAAACTGTTATAACTTAAAGCATGATGAAATCAGATCTCAACATGGCCAGGAATTTTGAAACAGTAGAACTGAAACATACACTGTTTCTAAGATGTTCAAGCTGCTCCTGAACATACTTTGAATTATAAGCAAAGTCAGCCTCTGGGTTTCTTAAGCACTGACAAATAAAGAAAAACTAGAAAAAAACATACACTACATTCAAAAAAACTCATACAAAACATACAAATCCTGAATGGAATTGCACAAAAAATGAATGCTTTGGACATAAAGGAGTACACATTATTAAAACATGCAACTGTCAATATTAAACAAAGATTCAGCCTTATTTTAAAATAATTTCTGATATTTCTATTTGCATTCCTTCACACATTTTGGACTACTTTACTATAACCCACTGTTAGATCCAGTCCAACATTTCCATGTGAAATCTTTGAAGTTGCACAGGTAATAATCTTAAAGATAGTGTAGATCAAAACCATTGCCAGAAATAATAGAATATCTCAATATCTTCAGCACCAACCCATTCTTTGGAAGCCCTCACTTATCCACGTGCAACATTCATTGCCCAAGAAATTTAAGACCGTTTCAGCTGCAAAGAAAAGGAAATATTGGGCAAGATCTTAGGAAAGTAGCAATCTTGTTTTCATAAAGCAGCATTGTTTCTACCCTACACTTGTTCCAAAAACATTATAATATATTTTGATTCTTAGTACCCGATTTGTGGACTTCAAAGAACTTCTCTCCAACCATCAAGTATTCAATTATGTTTTCTGTTTGTCTGATAGCTTTAAGTAGATATGGTCATGCAAATGCTCAGAAAGCTGAGCATTATTTATCATCCAGTTATAGAATTATAACAGCTTCCTGGTTCTTTCCCCCTTTTTGTCACCACTATTACACACTTTTTTCACTGCTGTGTCCACCTCATTAAAATTAGTAAATGAAAAGAGAGTGGTATGAGGATGCTGAAGCTGGGCTCTGGGACTATGAAGCAGAGAGAAAAGTGACACTCTCTCACAGGGGATTTTCCCTTTTTCCAGATACCACAATTCAGAGCAGTGATGCCATGATGGGGCACCAACACTGCTGGCAGGTGCTAGGCACTCACCACCCACACCTGCTGAAGGCAGGAACACAGCTGGAGACGCATGGGAAATTTTAAGTCTCTTTTGTATTCTCCAAATTTCGGAGCTCTTCAATCTCCCCTTCTTCAATCTCTCCAAACAAGGTTTGCAATAAAACTAAATAATAAGAAGAATGAAGTGGCAATGCATTTTTAGAAAGAACCAAGTGCCAAGTAATAAAGCAATGTAAAAACATAGTATTATTGCTGTTCATGTTTTTATGTTGCCAGAGGTACAATGGATGATTTTCTGTTCTTCAGGTGTGAAACCATAATATTTCACAAAGCGTTATACTAGCCTGTTTTTTCATCTGTGTCACAAGCGTCATGTTGCTGAGTTGGTAATATCAGGAAAGACAATTTTTTTTTTACATTTAAAATTGATGTGATTTTTAAATATTAATTTTAAAACACTTTACATTAGAAAGCAATACATATTTTAATACATTAATCCACTCTCTGTATTGTCAGAAACCTGACTGGGGTTTTCTTAATCAAGAGCTTTTCACGTAAAAAGACATTACTGCTGCAGAAAAACACAGTCCCAGTGTTAATATTTACTAATTAAAGTAGAAGATTTATCCTTTGTTACTTCAGAACACTGAAAACTGTGTCCCATCAGTCGGATTTACATCCAGTGCTTAGGCTGATGTAACCTAAGAGACAAAACTACACTCTAACACCAAAATAGAACTGTGCTAAAGTTAATCTCTATTTAGAAATATCATCAATGATACCATAAATGGTCTCTACATGTTGGTAGATTGCTGATGAATTAAAACAAGTATAAAATCACAAAAATGCAGCAGTTTTACATTTGCTTTCTGTTCTGTGCAGAAGTAACAAACTTTGCAGATGCAGAATGTCAGCAAACATCTGAAGGAAAAAATCTGCATTTGTATTCTGAGAACTCAAAGGCACTTAACATGAGTTTTGTAATTTATTGCCTTCATGGGAATCATAACTTTTAGGAAAGCCTGTGAGTTTCTCGAACTATATTCCCAGCATCAACCTATTTACAGAAAGAATTTCAATGAGAATTACAATTATATGTGGGGCTGATGAAAAGCATCTTTTCCCACATCAGTGCTTCTAAAAACTGTCAGTCAAGGCATATTTCAGTATTTTCTACTTAATGATGAGATTCAGGAATGCATCTACACTAATTGTTTCCTAGAAGTAAAAAAAAACCCAAAACCAAAACCAAACCAAATGAAAAAACCCAACCCAAACAAACAAAAAAAAACTTGCTGAGTATTATATATTTTTATCAATACATTTTTAGAATTTCATTGCTTACTTTAGTGTATTAATTTGTCTACAAAATTCAGCACAGCACACCCAATTAAAAACATGAGTTCATAAATGCTTATGTTGCAAATTGGCATGGTGGAGGGCATTTGAATCTAATTTTTTTTATTTTTATTTGCAAGAGGAGCTTACACTGAATTTGGGACCTTTTTGGAGCTTTTACCTGAAACGTCTTTCATCTCAGCCATGTAAAATCAGATATCTCAGTCTTGCTATATACTAGAGCAAAGGAGTCCTCAGACTGAGATCCAGTACTTAGAAAATACCTTGGAAGTTCTGCTTCAGAAACCAGTTGATAGATTATTCTCTGCTTGTTACAGTTATTTTTGAAAAAGGTGAAATTAATGTTTGAATATAAAGGGGTAGGTTCCCAAAAACTCATAAAGTTGGAATTCTCATCAATAACTATAATTATGTTAACTTTTAACTGTCACATCTGTTGATCCCTTCAGAGGCCTCACAGAGATGATCAGGCAGAATCTTGCCCCAGCTGTGAGTGGTAGCATCTAAAACACAGCTGATAATTTTGGACATAGTGTTTTAAAGGAACTGCACAATGGTTGTGAACAACTATGTTTTTTGACCAGGAATCAAGAAACCACCATTAAAAGGGTTCAACTGCAATTACAATTATTTTGTTGGCAGGTACGTGTTTAGTACAGGTACAGATTGACAGAACGTGTTTAATATTTTAGCAGAGAATTTAGATTTCTAATTAGATGTGTAACACCAAGTATTAGATTTAATGAATCAATCACTTCAGCAGCTGACTCATTAAGATACAGAGACAACTACCTACAAAAATAATTTTAAAATCTATTTTTCTCAGATCTCTAAAAACCAAATGCAGTGTTGAATAACTGGAGTAGGATGCAATGCAGATGTGCTCCAAATGATGAATGCTGCAGAATGATCAATAGGATCTCACACAGATGACAGTAGGCCAAGTTTAGCAATTTACAGTAGAAATTAAGCTGGATCACCCAATTTCTTAGCATGACTACCACTCCTACCTAATTCTGGCAGCTCTTCTGTGTGTTCGGTATCAACTATCTCTGAAAAGGTCTTAAAACCAAACACTCCTGCCAAAAGCAGCTTCCTTTACATTTAATGATAGGTCAGTGTATTTGACCTATCAACTTGATATGGCTGAGCTTTCCTGAAAAGCAAAAGATATAAAGGTTATGTCTCAACACGGACTTACCCCTTCCCCTTGTGTTTATGTAATTTGGGCTGTTAGGAGGGCAAGAGCTCAAGCACAGCTGGTGTCTTAGCAGAGGACCTTTCCGCAAGACCAAGACAAGACCCATATGCTACAGCCGACTCAACCAGCACATTTCCTAAAGTTGGCTGTTACTAACTGTGGGAACAAGCTGAGCCAGCTGCACCTGCATTCAGTTAGTTAGGATCAAAAAGGAGTGTTTTGGCCTTGACCGATGTTTTGACAAAGAGAGTGCTGTCTTCTCAAAGTGGAAAACCACTTAATAGTGAGCATGGTTTACTCTGGCTGAAAACAGTCACAGAATGATGGTGTGACTGTGTGAAGTCAAAACATTAGGTCAGCAAAAATCCTGGGAATTCTGGTTAACTGCATGACTACACCAGCTGCTGTTTACCAAATAACGCTAATAAAAGAGAAATGCAGAGAGATTGTGGAGAAATCCCAAAAACCGAATTGTGTATGCAGTCCCATTCCTTCATCGCCTATAAGTAACCACAGTGTGAACATTCTGATCCCAAGTGGTAGTGGGCAGGCAGCCACCACAGAGATTACAATGAAGGTGGTGAAACGCTGGCATAGGCTGCCCAAAGAGGTGGTGGATGTCCTATCCCTGGAAACATTCAAA
>JAWWLV010000045.1:33720243-33735029 GCA_035041135.1 Platyrinchus mystaceus | reverse complement strand
TTACAATGAAGGTGGTGAAACGCTGGCATAGGCTGCCCAAAGAGGTGGTGGATGTCCTATCCCTGGAAACATTCAAAGTTAGGTTGGATGGGCTCTGAGCAACCTCACCTATTTCAAGCTGCCCCTCCTCATTGCAGGGCGTTGGACTAGATGGCCTTTAAAGGTCCCTTCCAACCCCAAAACCCAAACTATTGTATAATGATTCTGTGTTTTGTAGAGGTAATGCCACTAATAGCAGTCCTGGTAGTCAAAACCTTCAGAGTTTGACATGCAGCGAAACAATTCATTCTTTTCAAATGAACAGGGGCTGCTGAGCTGCTTTGTTGTTGCAGAAGTGATGCTTCTGCTTTTTAAATCACAGCATTAACTTCTGGCATTCATACATCTCAGTTCCAAAAGCATTGCAAACATCTAACCCTAATTCCACTTAAAAAAAAAAAAAAAAAAAAAAAAAAAAGGCAGTTTTCACAGGAGGTAGGGGTTTCCCAAACACTTTCAGCATGGATGATGCAGACAAAAGTACTGAAAAAATGCTGAATACAACAAAGACGATTGTCCAGTACATAATCTTCACAAAGCTAACACACACCAATGAATAATATTTCTTGGGCATATCAGTCAAAATCAATTTTAAAAGGACCATCTAGCTAAAAATTTAATCTTGATTATCCAAAGCTCTGTCTGATGAATAAGCCACTTTTCCTCCTGCTAGTACCTGAGAATGTCAAGATTACATGAGAGTCATTGATGTTTTAAAAATGGTATTTAAATATTAACATTAGGAAACATGAGAGAGATCTGTCTTCAACTCTTTTCTTGGTTGCTGGACCAAGTGTAGTATTTATGAAGTTGTAGTAGTCTTTTCTGACTGCTGTCCCAGAGAGGCACCTTGAAGTGAAATGGAAGTACTTTCCTAGGTCTGGAGCCACGAACTTTGTTTCTGCCTTATGCAAAGGAAGCACTAACTATGTATCTGGCACATATATCCTGAAAGTTAACACTGGTCTGCTTCAGACAGCTAAATAACTAACCTTGTGAATGAGCAAAGGATTTACCTCTGACACACTTCCCAAAGAGCCTGCATGAGGCTGCCAACAGTCTTGTTCCATCAGCACCAGAACACCTCACACGACTTTTATATTTCTCAATGCTGTGAAAGCTACTCAGCTACAAAAAAAAAAAAAGTGTGGGAAAACTAAGGGCTGTTTAATAGTTAAAAGCACTTCACAGCCCAAGGCCCCTTGGTGCCCTCAGTATTTTTGTCTGAAGATGGTGAAAGACACTGAATATCTCATTTCTTTTCCCAGCCCCTGTGCAGGGCACTGCAGGACTTGCATGTAGCCTCTGAATATTGGGCTCAACCTGTGTGTGATGAGGAGATAAGGTGATTTCAGGCATGCCTTGTGCCTTGTGAAGCCCCTCTAGACAAAACCTGGGTGCAAGCAGTGTCTGAGGATGAACTGTGTCCTCCTCTCCTGCCAGCTTTGCTAACACCAATATACACCCAGAATAAAGAGAGCCATAGTCTGTGTGGGTACTTCTGTGCTTATAAAGCTGTCCCAGCAGAGACAAAGGGACTGCATCTCCAACAAAGGAGTTTTGCTGACTTGGTTTTCTGGGTGAACCTATATCTACAGGTCTGTTCTTTCACAGGAATAACCAATGCCTTTAGGGTTTTTGGCAGCTCCTTCTCCCTCTGTTTTGCCTTTGCCATGTCCCCATCCCAGTCGCAATACATGTTCCACATACGCAGAGTGCCACTGCTTAAGCATTGGCAAGCGCTGCCTTTTAGAATGCTCCAAGGTAACCAGGGCATCTGCTTGGCTTTGCAGATATAACAAAGGCTTTAGAGAAGCTCAATGCCTTCCCAGAGGATCAAATGGAATTGAGATTGATACCCCAAGGGCCATAAAATAGCACCAGACATTTATGTTTAGGCATCTGCATGCCACCCTTATTTCCACTGACAGTAATTGTTGCTTAGGCACATAGTACACATGTAGATACCTATTTATATACACCTAAATGCAGTTGTTTTCATCTGGAGCTGAATCCTGCTCCTCAATCTCTGCAGAGTAGACCCAACCAAGAGGTGAAAAGGCATTGCTATTTTAAATGCAGAGGTTTTTTTTCCTTTAACAGCATACAGACTATTAATGTTGTTATACATCATAGTTTTTATCAGGACCAGATTGAATTAGACACTCTAACAGAAATAAGCAACTCAACTTTTCAAAATGCCAGGAAATAAAGGGTTCAGAATTAAAAGTGGTCATAACAAAATGAGTTCAAATGTTGAGATAAACAAATTTACAAGTACATTCAGGTTGTAGATGACAGAATGGCTAGCCATTACAGGTAATGTAGGCTGTCCAGTGAAGACAACTGAAGACAATTAAAGCACATTGGAATTTGTACAGAAAGAGTAGTTAGGGATTTTATAAGAAGACTCCATATGGCACTCCCAAAATTCAAGCAGCTCTTACTGCTAAATTGAAACGGAACAAAATAATAGCAAACTCAAACCAGAGTATGCTTTGATGTTTCGTTCAGATAAACAAATTCAAGAATGATCCATCTGCTATTTTACAAGGCAGTGCAGCTATTAAATTGGTTCAGTTTGTAACGTTACCTGCATGAAAAAAGAAGAAAAACCCCTTCATGTATAAAGAAAGGAAAAATTACCTATATCTGGGCTGTCAGTGTAGCACTCTGTATTTTCCTAAGATTCAGTCTTACGCACTGAATAAAATGGTAATGCTCTTTTTTAAACTCTACTGAAATAACAAAGGGTCATTATAAGCAAAGACAGATTTCAGACTAATCCTGACCTTAAAATATAAAATACCTCAGCTTGTCAAAATAAGATTGCACCTTTGAAAGATATGAGACTGGTATAAATGGACAAACATCTTGAAAGAAGACTTTCAATGCTAGGATTAACTTATTAACTATAAGCAATACTCAATTAACTGCAGAGATATATTTATCCTGAAGTCCTGTTTCGAAAAAGAAACATACTCACCTTGACCCTATTCAAAATCGCATGAATCAAACCAACATGTCTGTACAAGAGCTGCTCATAATCCTTAAAATAAAGGTCCAGGCAGTTAACTTCCACATTGTGCTCCCTGCCAGATAAGCGTGTACCACCCACATCAATAGACTAGTACCTATTGCCACCAGATAGCTCTGTTCCTAGGCACAACCCATTTCTTATTGCATCTGAGACCCCCAGTGAGTACAAGAACCAAAACTAACCTGGCATGTCTTATCAACAATGCAAAAGGGGGGGGGAAGAGCACAATTGAGCCACAATATGGTGAGGTATAATGAAAAAAAATATATAATGCAGATGAAAGATGTGGGCTCAAGGAAACCAAAGGAACATTGAAAGAATTTTTTCATTCTGGAATAATGATAGCTTTGCTTCGTGACCTGCTTTCTAAAGGGCAGAGTCGTTCTCATGAAACTGTAAGTACTAAAGAAGATAAAATCTCTTCCCTGGATCAGTGGATTTGAAAATTCACCATCAGGGATTTTACAGCAACAGATGGCGCATCTGTCTCTGAGTTTCTTCGTTAATTTCCTGCCCTCATGACGGTTTTGCAGCTTCGTACTGTACACTTCGAAAGATAATTTGGAATAACTTTACAATTACAAGACTCTCTTCACTTCCTATGGAAAACATCATACTTTTGAGCGTGAGGATAATTTCACAGTAACTCATAGAATCATGGAATGGTTTGGGTTGGAAGGACCTTAAAGATCATCTAGTTCCAACCCCTATGCCATAGGCAGTAATACCTTCCACTAGGCCAGGTTGCTCAGAGCCCCATCCAACCCGGCACACACACTTCCAGGCATGGGGCAGCCACAGCTTCTCTGGGCAACTTGTTCCAGTGCCTCACATCCTCACAGTAAAAAATTTCTCTCCAATATCTAATCTAAACCTACTCTCGGTTCAAAGCCATCACTCCTTGTCCTATCACTACATGCCCTTGTGAAAAGTCCCTCTCTGGCTCTCTTGTAGGCCCCCCCTTAGATACTGGAAAGCTGCTATAACTCACATTTCTTCAAATTAAAATTCCTCAGGGTCACACAATAAAATGATCCCTCTAACTTAACTAGACAGCTATTTTGAAATTGAAAGAACGAAGTTCACCTGGGGATAAATTAATAGTTAATAGCCATGTGGATGCACCTATATAATCAAACTTCTCTCCTCTGTTTTCCCATGTTGTTTTGCATCTGAACCGCGTGCGCTGTGCCGTCCTGAACGCAAATTGCCTGGATGTTACCTCCTTGTGGAAAGTCTGGCAGGCAGCCAAGAGGCCCCATGTGTGACTCTACTCCTGCACACCTCGTACTCCAGCAATACTACAGTGGTTGTGCCTTGTGCACTCTGTATGGAGCCATGCAGAGGTCACAGACTTTGCAGTCTGGGAAGAGGAGACCACTTAGTCCGGCCTCAACAACAGCCATGGTGATGTGAAGATACACAGATGTATATCAAAGCCATGCTGAGAGGGGTCACTCTGGGAACACTGCTCAAAGCTGCAGCAAACAAAGGGGCTCTGGCACAATGATTTAAAAACAAACCCCTTGAAAGAAGCAGAATCCTGGCAATGCTCCAAGTACCCTTCCCAAGTACCTCTGAGCAAAAGATGGACTTTTTCCATCCAAGCCACTGATGATGTGTAACGCAGACAAAAGGCACAGAGGAGTTCATGGTCCTTAACCAGGCCTCTAGTGAGAGCAAGCTTCCTTTCCCCATACCGGAGCCCAAACCAGAACCTGGGAGAACAGAAAGCTCTTTCACCCCTGCACACATGCACTCAGAGGGGAAGTGTCTAGCCAGTCCTAAGCAAGTCACTGTGGGACTGCAGTGGTTTCAAATAAAAATAGTGTGATGGAGGTATGTTTATGAAAACATCAAATACAGAAAAGAAAGGCAATGTAAAACATACTTTGCTTTTTATAAGGCATATTTAGCAATTCACAAACTATACTTTCCCAAGTGAGGAATGGAAAATTGCAGGCATTGAAAGCACTCAGCCAGGCTCAGTGTTATTAAACCTTCATTCAGTACAGTCGCTCCAAAGAACTGCTCACAGCACAGTGCAATCTGTATGAGTCTGCAAGTAACAAAAAAAGATCTCAAGACAAGAATGATGATCTCTTTGGGCATGAAAACCACAGGCTTTATCGGTATCACAGATGTAAATAATTTTCTATTCCCATCCGCAGCAACTTTGGCAGATTGTGCTTCTCGGTGGTGCCGACGAGTTATTTTGCTGCTTTGTCTCCTGCCTTTCTGAATAAGCTCATTACTGATTCTTGGTGGCTTATATCAGACTAACATCTTCTACACAGGAGATGGGTGTGTGAAAGTGCAAAGGCTCACATGCCTGTTTCCTGCCATCTCCTATCTGCCAGCCTGTGCCTAAACCCCAGGCTAACTATTCCACAGCTTTACCCTGATAACTCTTAAAATTAAAAGTTCCCAGGTTTCTTCCCTGATGCAGTTAAAGCCATATTACCTCTTATGTGATGTTTTCTCCACAGCTGGAGAAGTGCAATAGCCTTTTAGAAAGTATTCGAAGACTACTATTATGTCTGTCCTTTAATCGTCTCTAGCCTTAAACTATTTGCAGGAGTCAACTCTGTGGCAATGCTCTGAAACTTTTGGTTTCTCACACGGAAGTGAGGCCATCTCTAAGAGGCATTTTAAAGAAAACTGCATGTATTAGGAGAAGGCAATACCAGATGATTGACCAGAACTCTGAATGCTTCTTCTGGGAGAATATCAGTGTCATTCTTCTGCAGAGGCACACAAAACAAAGCATACAGCAAAATTATTTCAAAACAGTCACTACTCAGCAACGCAAACAATGCCTCAGTCTCCACATTCAGGATTGAAGTTGGAAGATCCTTCTCTGCAGCAACTAAAAATGCAAAATTATGCTAGGAAAACCATAAATACTTCCCAGAATATAAAGTCATGTTCATACCTTTTGTCTCTGCAAATGAGATGTAGTATCTTAAGTCAACTCAGCAGAAAAACTGCTCAAAATTATTTCATCACAAAATCATATAATTTATTTACTTCTTCCTCGAGAAGCTGAGTACAACTGAGGCCTCTGTTTTCCAATTTTTAAAAGCACTTCCAGTCTAATTTAATACGTACATTTTTGAAGTGTCTATCGCTTCAGTGTCTTGGCACACTTTAGATAATACTCACAGGTTAAAAAAATAACATACTGCGCTCCCCATTCACCCGTCCCAAAACCCCGGGTTTTGTGGGTTCCTCAGCGTGAGCCACCGCCTTTGCCAGCTCTTGGGGGGCAATTCCACAAGTAAAAGGTCCGCCTGTCCCAAGCGCCGTGTGACGCCCGAGAAACGCGCACCTTTGGATTCTGTTGAATTACACCGAGCCTGAAGGGTGGGACACAGAACTCGGAGAGGGCCGCGATAAAAGCCTGCTCCGCACTAAAGGTTTATGGAAGTGACACTCCTCTCCAGTGGGGTACGCACTGACGGGGAGCATCACCGCCCCAAGCACCTTTTTACCAGGCACTGCTGAACGCGGGTACGGGTTTGTAGCTGTGGGCAACCCAGGCTCGCTGGAGCACTCTTTCCGCATGGCAGAGGCGAATCAGAGGTGAACACCAGCCGCACGGCGGGTTTGTTTCAGCCCCTGGAACCTCCTTTCCAGCACAGAACGCCCGCAGGGCGCGGTGCCCGAGCCGAGGGCGGGCAGAGCCGATCGATGCGCTCGGCCCTCGGAGGCGCTCGGCCTGCCGGAAGCGGCGGTGGCGGCGATGGCGGCGGAGCAGCGGTACCCGCGGAGCTCCATCGAGGATGACTTCAACTACGGCAGCAGCGTGGCCTCGGCCAGCCTCCACATCCGCATGGGTACGGGCTGCGCAGGACCCCCGCCACAGCCCCCGCTGCTCCCCGGGCTGGGCAGTCGGGGGGTGCCGCGCCCCGCGCTCCCAGCAAGTGCCTCTGTGTTACCCCATCGCCTCTGGCCTTGGGGTGAATGGAGGTTCTGCGCGGTGTTTTAACCTGGGTACAGGCTGTGAGTGCGGAGCCAGGGCGTTACTTAGTCCGGGTTAGGCATCAAGGGTGAGGGACCGCGGTCGGCGAAAGGTTTTGTCATTTAACCGTGAAGGGGGGTGGGTCTTCTCATGAGAAGTGGTTAACCCGGTATAGATTCAGACCTGACTTTGCCCAGACTGACGGAGTTTGAAGCCCAGACATAATACATGAGGTGCATAGACCCTGGAAAGATGCACCTCCCTGGAGGTGTTTGGGGAAAGCCTGTACGTGGCACTTGGTGCCGTGGTCTGTTTGACACGGTGGTGTTCGGTCATAGGTTGGACTCGATGATCTCAGAGGTCTTTTCCAACCTAATTGATTCTGTGATTCATAAATGCTAGAATCGGTGTCTCTGTTTACGGAAGTTTAACCATGGGACTGAAGGACTTGGATTTCTTCTATGAGGTGATAAAATACTGTTTCTTCCGCTGAAGCACTTGGCATACTGTGAGGTCATATTAATGCCCATGAAATACTGCTTTACTGTTCATGTGCAGGTCTCAAATGCATTGAATAATCTTGTAGAATGTGTCTAATCATTAATCTTTACTGAAATAGTTACAGTGTTAGTGGATGCATTTTGGAATAAAAACAGCTGCACGTTGTGACATTTTTTGTCAGATAGTTATGATAATCAGGAAGCCTTTTCCTATAAAAATACAGTTTTTCCTTGTTTGAAAAATTAAGGGGGTAGTAGGAGATATGAAAGAGATAATGCCGTTAGCAAAATTGCTGATGCATCTCATAATGTGGGGAGAAAGCTGTGCTACCTAGGAGGATACCTCTAGGTTTGTTCAGTTTATCACAATCAAGTAGGCCCCAGTCCGTCATGGCTTACAGGTGTACCTGCTGCGAGCAGGTAATCCAGCTCCTTGTAGTATGCACTCTTAAACTTGTTTAGGCTGAGTTGTTTCTCCCTGTAAGCTTATTCTTCCTTTCACAGCGTTGTGCCCAGTGGGTTTGATCTCCTTGCATCCCCAACAGAGAATCTCTGTATGATATATCTGTATGTCCTGAACTACTCTCTCCTTTCCGTAATTCTCGAATTAAGAAGCCTGCTAGGTTAGTCCTGGGATTTTTTTATTTTTTCCTGCAGTCTGTGTCTGTAGATACCCATTCAGTACAGTGCAAGTCACAAATGATGATAAACAATATCTAACATGGCGGAAGGGCAGTCAAATACATATTACTGTAAAAACTTTTCCTTTTTAAACTTTATGGCAGTTTCTGCCTTCCACAGAGCTATCAAGTTAATCTTTCAGCATTTAGGTCCATTATAGACCAGTAACATGATGGAGAAGGTATGCTGTTAGTATAGTGAGACAGGCGTACGTAGGTTTTTAAATAATCCCAAGTAAATTCCTTGCAAATGTTTGAGGGGTTTTTTTTATATTTCTTTTTGTTATCTTGTTATTGGTTAATTAATCTGGTGATAATAAAAATGTAATATAATGTTAAAATTGTGTCAATTTTTTTAAGGAAAAAAGTCTTTTTACAGCTTTGTTCTGTGGTTTTTCACTATGGCTTTCTAATGGTTCCTTATGAAAATGAAAACTTCTATCTGATTTACTGTTGAACTTTCTAAGTGTAACTAAAAAGTGATTGCGTTTTTATTTTCTTTATTCTAGCTTTTCTACGGAAAGTCTACAGCATTCTTTCCATTCAAGTTCTATTGACCACAGTCACATCTGCAATTTTTCTGTATTCTGCTGGCGTGCAGGCATTTGTTCATGAAAGGTAAATACTAAAATGAAATGGAGGTGTTTAGAATGTGTTAAGTATAGTTTATGTAGTTTGTTGCTCTGGAACACTTCAGTCTTCCTAATAATTTTTATACCTGGTGTTTTGATTCTGTAGTAGAAATTTTCTAACTTGATTAGGAAATAATCTTTCTTCTCTGACATTTTTCTCTTTGGTTTATTATGAAAATTTTATTATAGTGAAAGTTTATTTTAATCAATGCTTTATAAATAGTGCTTATTTTAGTATTTATGCTATGCAAACTTATGCATGAGTTGCAGAACATCCCAGTTACTGACATTTCTTGTTTTATGGTGTAAGTACTTTCAGAATCTCTTTGGAATGCTGTTGCTTATAGGTACCTGTCCCAAAAAGCAGAATCATATCTTGTTCCTCTTCCTCCCTCGCCCCATCTTTTGGGTTTTTTTTGGGGGTGGTGTAGGTTGATTGTTTCCCGGAAAACTAGTCTGCTAAAATTCCTGGGGACTTGCTTCTTATTGCATCTCTAATTTTCATGATTAAAAAACAAGTCTCAATATCCAAACTGTGGTGAACAGGCCAGGGAAAGGAACAGCTGGGAAAAGAGTCCAGTTTCTGTTTTCCTCCAAGTGCACTTGCAGACTTGACTTTTACTTTCACTTCAAAGCCCAAATAAAAAAGGAGGCTCAAACACTATATGAAAATGTTAGTTTCTGTATAAGCTATAGTATATGCAACAGATTTTGTAAAACTACAGTTTTCTACTTAAATCTGATAATTTAAAATTGACCTTCTCACTTAGAACTGTTGTGATTTTTTGTTTGATGTTGGTCCATTTTTTCTTGGAGGGCTGCTTGAACAATTTAATGATACTTTCTGGTCAGTACTGATTTTCTTTGGTGCAGTTAGTGCCTGTGTTGGTTGCACTCAGGTGCTTATGAAAAACACTTCCCTGAATGTGGAGCTCATATTAGGCAAAATATGACATACACTTTAATACTTTTAGTTTCATACAGATGGATTTTCTTCTTTATATGGGTTCATTTCCAGGTAATGCATTCCTGGATAGACCTTAGCTTCAGTATGAAAAAGATGTCTTTTTTGTGACTATTTTTAACTGATTATCTGTAATTGTATGTTTTAGAACAGTCTTATTATAGACTTACATTACATTTATTGTGGATATCTGTGTTTAGGTGATCACTTAAAAACTTAAGTTTATATAAACTGTTTTTTAGTCTTCCAAATATTTGAGTTTAATTTTGACTACTTTTTTTTTTTGTATGGAACTTTACAGGCCTGCTTTGCTTTTGATATCTGGGTTTGGATCTTTGGCCATAGTTGTGGCACTAACCTTCTATAGACACCAGCACCCTGTTAATTTATACCTGCTGTTTGGATTTGTAAGTATTTATAAATTCAATTTTAGTAGTCTCTAGAATATTTTTCATTGTGATGAACTTCTTGAAACTGGTGGTAGGTAATTTTTTTTTTCTTGTATTCCTGGAAAGATATCTGATGTGCATATGAAGGTCTGATTTTGTCCACAGGTTGTTCCTGGATAGCCTCTAGGTCAGGTTTCTGTGTGTGTAGAAATCTGTCTATCTGCTCTTGTTGTTCTGTTGATGCCAGGCATTTTTCTATGAAATTGCTCAGTAGAAAAGGAGGAGGCATTCCTGTTACCTTGTTTGCTTAATGGATGACCTCTAGGAGAGGCCCAAAGCAGCCCGATGTGTTTATTTCTTCAATTGTTGTCTTTTTGATGTTACATTCTGAGCACGTTTCCAGCACAGGCAGGTGAGTCAGAGCTGTCCTTAAATTTCAGTCTCCTGCCTGATGTGAGTTTTTAGGTATAGACTAATGATTGCTCTTGGATATTTTGGATAATGTAGAAATCAATCTTCTGAAGAGTCACAGTAGCTCAATTAGGATTTGATGCTTTAGAAATTGCCTAAATTGTATTTGTGATAAAACAGAAACAGCTTTGCTGTATAAGTGGTAGATTGCTTAAATGGTGACACAGTCATATGCTTCCTGACTTCTGAACTCTTGCAGGTGAATAAAATGTTTAAAAGCTTTTAACAAGTGAAGCTGTAACAAGGAGTGATGTAACAGTTTGGCCAAATGTGGTGTGGGTGTTTGTAAAATAACAGTTTAAGTATTACATTATATAGGAATGGAAGAATTCAAATCTCTGCGTGATAAATTGGTTTAAACAAAATATGGGTTAAATGTTAAATTTCTGACTCCTTGGTTCATGACATAGAGAGCTTTCTCATGTTTTATTGTGTTGAAACTCAATTTGAAATGATCATTTAGAAAAACTCAGGGTCCATACTAGCCTTCCTCCCATACATTCAAAATGCATTTTAAAATTAGCTGTTTCAAAACAAGGATGAGTGGGAAAAAGAAGCTGATGCAGACAGTTTATGTTAGTGTTAGATAGCTGTCTAACAAGATATTAATAATGTATTAATTTTATAGCTTCTTGAATAGTTTGTAAGAAATTTAATAAGAATGCTGTGTGCTTTGAGTAGAAAATGTAAATGGCATTTTTCTTAGGGGTGGTCTCTCACTCATTTTCAGTTTGTATGTAAACAAATAACACAAGTTACTTTTTATGTAACACAAGTTCCACGCAGTAAGACAGTGTAATTGCCGTTTTCTTGTTGAAAACTAAACATGTTTTCATATACAAAGATTTAACAGGAGACCTAATATAACATGTGCTGGTATTATGTAGCAGAATGGGACTCATTGCATGTGAAGTCTCCATGTAAGTGTTTTGTGGTCTGGTTTTTTTAATCCATGTAATTTTTTGATTTTCCTTTTTTAGACGCTGCTGGAAGCACTGACAGTTGCCATTACAGGTAAATGGTAGCCATCCTGTTGTCTGATTCCATAAAGAATTTGGAAAGGGGATACAATCTGTTGTACGAATTGCCATTAGAGTTTTTTAGATGAGACTAAAATGATCATGAATCCTTTTTGAAAATTTTAATGACAGTGATATGAGTTAAGCAAAAAAACAGGGGATCAAGGGAGAAAACTGAAACTGTACAAGCCTGAAGTGAGAAATGAGTTGTGCCATCCATTCTTTCAGTATAGCTATCAATGTTCATTCCTATAAGGCAGCTGTTAGCAGAGCTGATCTTAAAGTTGAAATATCCCTATCTTTCCCCTCAGTTTCCTCACAGGGAATTTCAGTTTGGAGAGTTCTGTACTTCATGGTTAGGGTTGTGAAATGGGGTGGTGTGTGGACAAATCATGGCATCACTTTGCACTATAGTTTCCAGCATAAACTGAAACCTCTTCACTGTGGCTTATGATCTGCAAAAAAAAAAGTCATTTGGGGAAAAGAAAGATTAAGGAGGAAGGAGGGAAAAAAAGGTTCCACTCATTTCTGTAATCTTTCCCCTCCTATCCCCTAATCAAAACTTTGAGCCTTTAGAGAGAATTTCATTTTTTCCCCTTGCTTCAGAATCATGAAAAATTCAGATAGCTTTTCCCTTAAGATCTCGCTTACCTGTGCTTAAAATATTATTGTTTTGTTTTGGCAGTGTTTTTTTAATTGTGAGTAGGGAAGACCTGTTATTTCCATATAAGAAGCTACAGCTATAAAGTAACTGTCAAACTTAGTGCAAGGCCCCTGAATCCTATGATCATGAATTTGTAGTGCAAAGACAAGTTCAGCTACAATGTACTTTTTTTTGTTCACAGTTAAGATTTTTTTTTCCTGTCTCTGAAAGTTTAAACTTCTGTTTCCTCAAAAGATAACGTAGCAATTACATGGTGTAGTGTTCTTTAATTGACAGATTACTTTTTCTGTTTATAGTTAGTTTCTACGATGTCTCCATCGTCTTGCAAGCCTTTATTCTTACTACTGCTGTATTTCTTGGGTTGACTGCATATACCCTGCAGTCAAAGAGAGACTTCAGCAAGTTTGGAGCAGGGTATGTTGCCATATTGATGATTTTTAGAAAATCCTTTTTTGTTAAGGTTCTTTTTTCTTTCTTAAAGCAAGCTATGCAGCTATTATAAGGAATACAGGTCAATAGAACCTGCTTCAAGGGAATGGTGAGGGTTTTATTTATCTTAGATTATTAATTTTACACAGTTCTACTTTTCTGGTAAATTCTTTCTGTGATTATGATTCTTAAAACCACTAGAAAACTAGTTTACCTCGAGTTTTCACTGAGACAGAAGGCAGCTGTTTCAAATATTAAAAAAAAAATTAAAGTTAGAACGTGACTTTTGACAACTTTATAAAACTTACTGCTGCCGCCAATGAACAGTTAGCATCTAAGAAGAGGTTTTGTAAGGAGGGAGGATATTTTAAGTTTAAAAGAAAGTATATTGTTGCTCACAGTTTATAACTTTTTTTTCAGCCTCTTTGCTTGTTTGTGGATTTTAATCTTCTCGGGTTTCTTGAGGGTAAGATACCTTGTGTTCATGGTTACAAGATATTCACAGAATCATAGAAGGATTTGCTTTGGAAGGGACCTTAAAGATCATCTTGTTCCAACCCCCTCTGCCATGGGCAGGGACACCTTCCATTAGACCAGGTTGCTCAGAGCCTGAGCTTTCACTAACTTCTAGTAGAACAAAAAGGTTTTGGACAGCTTAGTGTAACTTAAAGAAAATTCCTAATGAGATTCATGACTATTCTAGATCACACTGATGATCTTTTAACCATTCATTTCCAATTTGGATTTTTGTTGGATGCTGTTCTTGCCAATGTTAAAGGGGTATTCGTGTTGATTGACAAAATTTGTCAGTTGAGATCCACTACTTGACTGAGAGAATGGGAAGGAGATCATTTGGGTTTTAACTGTCTTTTGTTTTTCTAATTGTTGTTAATACTCTGGAGACCAGAGTTTCCTCCCTCTTAAATGTGGAGGCACTTTTACTCAGTTAAAGAGACAGTGACTGGGGAATACATGGAATAAGGATATTGAAATGCCATCATAATACTGTGTTTGTGTTTACATAACAGTAGAAAGATCTTGTTTTAAGTGTGGCATACAATTATGCATAGATTTAATATTAAAAAGAAAATGAAATTTATAATTTTTTTTTCATATTTTATCTGCCTCCAGCTGTTTTTCTATAGCGAGACAATAGAGTTGGTGTTTGCTGCTGCTGGAGCTCTTCTGTTCTGTGGATTTATTATTTATGACACTCATTTGCTGATGCACAAGTTGTCCCCTGAAGAGTACATACTGGCTGCAATCAATCTCTACTTGGACATCATCAATCTGTTCTTACACCTGCTGCGTTTACTGGAAACATTTAATAAAAAATAGCCAAAAGTGGTGTGGTTTGACTGTAGCGCAATTTGGATGATCTGCAAACTCAGTAGTTCTGTCTTCTAGAGACTGAATCTATTATTTTTTCATTCCATGAATATTGATCCCTCCTTAGGGGACAAAAAAGGCTTTTTATGTAGCTAGTTCTTCTCTAGACCATGTATTTTATGCAGTTAACATGCTGTCATCATTACAGTCACTTTTTTAATCACTTAATTTGCACTTGACTTAATTAATGATGAAAAAGTTTGCCAACTTCTTATTGCTCCAGAGTACACTTCTCTGCTGTTCTGTAGCTGCTGGTAATGTTTCCCTTGGGATTGATGATAAGTGTGTGTATCACATAAGGGTAGCCTGAGTTTACCATTGTGCTAAGCTAAATTTTACTAAGCTAAATTTTTTTCTAGTTGTGGTTTGATTATTGTTATTTGTTTTGTTTAATTTTTGTTATCTGTCTCTGACAGATACTCTGTTCTTGTTAAGGGCTGTCATTATGGAAGCTGTGAGGGTGTTAAAACCAGTAATGTTCTTCATTTTAGTATTATTTATGGCCTATCTTTCAGTGTCCTGAAAAATAATTTGGAGATACATTCTCAGATTTTATCAACTTCTGTATGTTAAGGTTAATTGTGTCAATAAAAATTGGAAAGCCTT
>JAWWLV010000045.1:33689748-33720143 GCA_035041135.1 Platyrinchus mystaceus | reverse complement strand
CCCGCGTGTTCCCGCAGGACATGGCCAAGAGCCTCAGGAGCAAGTGGAGGAGGAAGATGAGGGCGGAGAAGAGGAAGAAGAACGCGCCCAAGGAGCTGGAGAGGCTGAAGAAGATCCTGGGAGCCAACGCGGATGTTGTCATGGAGGAGGTGAAGGAGGTGGCGACCGTGCTGCCCCCCGAGAAGGTGCTGGAGCGGAGGGGTGAGTTGGGCTCTGCGCGGTTCGTCCTGCAGGCGCCCAGCCTCAGGGACGGCCTGCAGTGCTGTTACTGTTCCTCTGACTTTCGCTGTGGGGCTCAGGCGTGTGGGTGTTACAGGCTGCGGACAGCGAGTTGGAAAAGCTAAAAGCTAAAAGATGCTGTCCAAGCACTGAATCTGGTCGTTCCGCAACGTTGGCATCCATAGTGCATCCGGTCACTTGTGGAACAAGGTTATTAAAATCTGCTTTTTAGTATGTAAAATATGTAATGTATTTTATGGAGATGTGTAGTACCTTACAGAGAGACATCTCTCTAAAAACATCAGGTGAGTGTGAAGATTGGTCGCTTAGCAGTTGTTCCAATCACAGCGTTACACTTGCCGCTAAACAAGAGGTAGGATATTATTTCCGTCCTAATTTAAGAAGGACACGAAACATAAACTAAATCTAAAGTAATTTTATAGAAATTTTTATCAAGAATATAGTGGTGTTTTGCTATTTGAATGTACTGTCTCAAGGTAGGGGAAGTACGGAGCCAGTTTCGGTTTAATAATTAATGCTGCATTGCACGTGGTGCAGGAATGGGTGGTATTAGGTGTCTACAGGTAATGCCACCTTCCTCTTTGTGCCTTAAATAGGAAGAAATCTGTAAAGAAAGTGGGCAATTAATTACCCAGGAAGTGGAAACAAAGGTTTTAAATACCTGCACACTTAACAGGAGTCATAAAGACACTTTTTTTCCCCAAAACTGAAGTCCAAACTAAATCATAGTCCTTTTTTCTTCTCCAGTTTATGGCACTTAAGATGTTCTGATGTTGAAAATGGAAAGAGAATGCTATATAAAAACACCTTCCCAGTTAAGGATAGCTTAAATTATAATTTGAATTTTTATCCATGGTTCTGATTTGTCCTGTAAACCAGGTAAAAGTTGTTTTTTAAACGTTGTCAGCCTTCTGATGCTGAATCTGGAGGAAAAATCATTGCCTTAAACCTGCTTTCTGAAGAAAATGCATGGCTGTCTGTCATTCCTGCATCTCCTTCCAACTCTGCTGTCAGCTTCTCTACAAGTGGCCATTGTCACTTGGCTTTTGTAGAGAGATAACAGCCTCAGAAATACCTAAGAATGTATGTCTTTCACAAACAACTACAAGTTTTGTGAAAATAATGGTGTCTTTGAGAGGACTTTTCAGCTCTAAGTGTGGACACAAGGGAGTTTGCATCACCAAGTGTTACAAGGATTGAAGTATATAAAAACTTTATCAGGAATATGTACTTTCCACAGACAAGTAAATAATTTTCCAGCCCAAGGAATAAGTATATATTAGGGACATTTTACTGTGTTAATCTAAGGTATTATTCACAGCACACTGTGATTTTTTTTAATTTTTTTTTCAGTTTTTGTTGTTAGGAAATAAATAATGGAAGGTCTGGTTAGCCTTTGGTCAATAGTGGTTTTGTAGCTGTTTTTAAAACTTTGTGGGGATGTACGTATTTTTCAAGATAGTCGTATCTATTGAGTCTGCTTCAATAAACAACCTTTATAGTTTTTTTTTAATTGGTCCTTCTCTCTGTCTTTAACCCTTTTGATAGATTTTCTTTATGTCCCTGGACAACTTCTGCTCAGTGGGTTTCTTCCTGTTACTGATTCCTACAGCATCCCTGAGGCTGCAAAATACAATGAAAACATTGTGCTGTGTGAACAACTGGCATTTTTTGTCCAAGAGTATTCATTTAGTTTATGTTGCAGCAGACATTTATTGTGGATGTGCTTTTAATCTGTGTAACAGATTAACCTGACGTGTGATAGGACAGGAATTGGAGAAGCATCTTATGTACGTGCTGCAGGGTTTTTGTTGTTGTATTATTGCAGGCTGTTATCTCCTCTGTCATTTGGAAAACCACACTGTGAAGAAGGCCTCGTGTTTCTCTGATACCTTGTGAGGCTTTTGGGAAGTTTTTTTGCTGCCTGTCCCATGCTGGATCAGCCTTTGATTCTGCCACCAGGCACTAGGCAGTAGGGCCCTGTGCTGATTCTCTGCTGACTGCAAGTATTTGTATCCTAACTTAGGGCTCCCTAAGCACATCTATGGTACAGATTCCTGTGGTGTAGACTATCAGCAATGCTTCAACCATAGAAGCAGCCCATTTGCCTTTTCCTCATGAGCTTTATCTTCTAACAACATACAGGCACAATGTGATGAAGCTTTGAGTTGCATACAGATGGCTTGGAAACAAGGTTGAAATGAAATTATAGAGCACAGTTCCAATCAGTACTTAGCAAGGTGTTCCTCTTGCAGCCTTGTTGTTTCACCAAGACATGATGTTCATGGGGTGTTAGCTAGCTAGGGATGCTGGTTTTGAGAGTGAGCAGGTCATGGGCAGTCTTCCTGATCCTAGAGATTAAGCCTCTCTTTCTGTCTGTAAATGTGTTAGACTTGATGTCATACTTGCTCCTTGAGCCATCTCTGGCTCATTCTTTGTTCTGTCGTTGTATTTCAGCTTTTCTCTTTATTATTCTCTGTACCTGTCTTCATCTTCCACTCAGATTAATTTTTTAGAACAGATCCTGAACATTACATCATAAAAAGTATGCGATTGTGCATATGTTTCAGTAAGCCTATGGCTTCCTGTATGGTTGTGTGTCTCTGTGGTGGAGACCACACACAATATTTTTAAACACAGTATTGGAACAGACAGCAGACTAAAGAATAAGGTGCTTTGCCCAGACAAGGGCCCTTAGGGAAAATTCTGCACATTTACTATCAGCTGTTGAAGTCCCTGGGTTGCAGTTGCATTGGTTTGGAAAGTGATTTCTGGATATAAACCCTTCAGCTTTTTATGTACAAATACTGTTGTGTCTAGGGGATGTTTTGGGGAATCTAATAACAAAAGAGCATCTATGAAGCTGATTCATATTTTACTCACTATAAATACCTTTCATTTTCAGATGACTGCAAAATGGACCTGGATAATAAACGGAACAAAAAAACTCTTCTAGACCAGCATGGACAGTACCCGATATGGATGAATTCCAGGCAAAGAAAGAAGCTTAAGGCACAGCGTGTAAAAGGGAAAAAAAAATCAAAATTGGCCAAAGGCCTTGTCTGGTAAAATCAGCTTTGTAAGATCATGAATATTTTACTCAACAAAATAAATTTTCCACATATTTTGTGCTTGGTCACTGAGTGTAATTTATTGTGTCGAATGGAATTTGAAGAGACTGTTAGGCCAGCAAATGATGAAACAAGTATCAACTTGGTGTCTCCTGTACTTAAAAAGCAAGATGAGTGCCTTTGAGCAGACTAATTGTCTGTGGTTATCTGTTTTCTTAAGGGGGGGAGGGTCTTCATCTTTTGTATTGTGAACACCGAAAACACTAAAGGAAATCCTAAAAATAACTAAACCAAATGTTTTTTGTACTGTGGTCTTTGTCAGTGTAACTTCTCTTTTAGTAAACATAACCAAAGGATTCTGTAAGCTTGCCGTATCCTTTAAATCGTTGTGTAAAATTACTTCTGTTGCACTGATTCGAGTTGCTTTTAACATCTGATAATTAACGAAAATGGACTTGCACATGTAACCTCAAAAACTTTATGTGCTGAAGTCAACACCAAGCCTTCATGAAACTTGCAAGTAAAAAGATTATCAGTCTGACTAATTCACAAAGAGAACAAAATATTTCACTGCTGTCTGCAACAGAAATATTGTAGGACCTAAATAATTGAAAGTAAGACTGAGGCTTTTATTATTAAAATTAGAGAATGCAAATGTGCAAAATGGAAATAAAATAGTTTTGTTTAAGATCTTTTCTAAGTTTTAGTAAAGTAAACAAGAATCTTTTCCATAAGTACTTTCAGTAGCCTTTTATGCCTCTTAAAATGGTACTCATCTATCATGCTTTATGATGTGTGCATAGGTTAAAATCCTGCATGATTGCATATCAAATGCCATTTATGTAATTAGCTACAGTTGGGTGTATTACTTGGCAATAACATGTGATGACAGATGGAAGAGTTAGTTGCCCTGAAAGCTTTATGTTTTTAAAACACATTTATGTCTCTCACATAACTGTCTCTCATTTCAAGGATGGAAATAATTACAGTACTGGTCCTGCAGTATGTAGTCTTTTTAAGTAGCAGTCATCAATACAGGGCATAACCTTTGCCCAGCTTCCTCCACGTTCTGTAATTGCCCACAAATTGTGATATGTGTCTCTTGTGATAACTTGGGCATAGAAAAGGAGATCTGTTCTTTTCAAAGTAATTACACTAGGTTTTAGTGTGCTAAAATCAAATAAGAACTCAATGTGAAAGAAGATTTAGTTTTTCTGAAAAAATACAGTGTGCTTATTGTTATTCTTACTGTTACAGGAAAGGTACTCTGTTGTTCAGGTAAAGAACAATACAGGTGTTGGAGGAAATACCAATGCATCTTCTGTTTTCACATATATTGACAGTTAATGAGACTTGGTAAGATGTATAGATCACATATTACCAAATTACATGCCATTAATATCTTTGTACTTGACAAATATTTCCATTAAGTTGGTAATAGCCCTGGTAAAAAACAGCTGCTACTCTCAATTTGTTTTATTAGATGAATGGGTCTAGATTTTGGTATCAAACTTATCTAAATGTTAGCATTTAGCTTAGGACTACTTTAAAATTGATTCATGCAGAGGAAAGTGTTCATGGATGTGTTTAACCAGGAATGAAATGGAATGAACAGTCAGGTTTTATTTCTTTACTATTTTAATGATGTAGGCTTTATTTTGCTTAATACGTGTTGTGGGGAATTGTGAAGGGGAGTTTCTTGGGTTTAAATGTGAAAAAACAACTGTTTGGTTTTTTTTAGAGTAAGCACAGTGCTATTTTTAATATGCTTGTTTGTATATCAGATAACTTTCAAGCGGCTGCCAGTGGGAAAGCAGGTTGATTGTCCTGAGTGGAGGTAGTCAAAATGGCAAAATACTCCTGTTTAAAGGTCCAGCTTCAGAGTCAGCTTATTCTTTAGGTGCACAGCCATACTCTGCCTCATTCTTCAAGCCTGCTACTGCTGCACTTGCCATACCCTCTCCTCACTCTGTTTCAGTTCTGCCTCTGCTCCTTCCACCATAAGAAAATATGATTTTCACAACTATATAGTCTGTTATTTGTGCTTTTGTGACCTAGCCCTGATCTTAGTTGTGCAGATTTATTCATCTATTGCTTTTGTGACCAGATTAAATATTTGAATCTCAAGTGAGAGACGGCAGACGCTGCACTGATCTTTTATTTAGCAGTTGCTTCCTTCCTGAAATAATACTGGCTGTGTGAGGTATTTCCTTCATGGTGTCCAGGATAAAGTTAAATGTTCACTTAAACTACAGATATTTTAAGACATCCTGTTTGATTTTGAGGTGAAACGGAGGATAAGGAAGGAATAAACCCCAGGTTTTACTGGAAGGTGGCTCTTAGTCGAGTATCAGTGTATTGTGTACAGTGTTGTAACTCACTTGGGTGAGGCAGAGCTCTCTATGGGCCACAAGAGATTTTTGAGAGCTTGGTTGGGTGGGATCTGTAATCCAGGTTAAAAGCTTGCTTGTAGAGAGAGAGCAGGAACCTGGCTAAATGCGCAGCACGGATGTAACCTCATGGATACAGCAGGGAAGTTCTACCTTCTGAGGTTTTGAACGCATATTATATATGGGTGTTGTAAGTTTGTAATTTGTTTTAAATCTGCTTTGAGCAACTCTTTTTTTTAAATGAAAATACCGTACTTTTAGTTGCCATTGAAAATTTGATTCATACTGCTGAATCTAAAACATGTTTCTGTTTGAGTTGATGGAAAAAATAATTCATGTTTCTTTACAATAGAAAATTAGTTTAAACATACTTGATTTTGGCTGAAATACATATTTTAAAAGTCCTTAGATTTGCAATGCAGTAATTGATCTTCTAAACAGCCTTCTAATAATACCATATTTCATTGGTCTTTGTAAAAAAAAAAGTTTCTTAAGGTTGTGATTGAGTGAGGAAAGGTTGCAGTTGATTGAACAAACTGATGGAAATCTAATTGTATAACTTAAATGACATTGTCAGAGTTGTGGTTTGGGGTTTTTTTGTTTTGTTTTTTAATTCTGTAATTGTGCTATTATGAAACTGCTTAGTTGAAACTTCTCACCACTATAACTCTGCCACCTACCTGCAAAGTGCTGTAGTAGCTGTATTTCAAGGAGCTGTGTACAAAACGTAGGGGAAATAATGCAGACACTAGAGAACTACAAGCATAAAAGCAGCACTGAAATAATTAAATACTGTCGTTTTGCGGAAATGTTTATGTGTGTAAGATGTGTGTGTGTGTGTGTATACAGTATTAAAAATGCATTAACAAATTGCTAAACGTCCTGCACATTGTCGGCAGTTTCCTGAGAAGATGACAAGGTCTACCCTTTTTTGACTCAGAATGCAGGACTTGGTTTTCAAAGTGAATTATTTCGGATGCCTAAAATAACTAGTGGTGGTGGTGGTGGCTTTTCTGGTAACTCGGTGCTCTGGGACACCTCTGCACTGTGTAGTCAAGTGGGTTGGGGGACCAATTAGCTAAGATACACTGAAAATATTCCTATTTCCACAATTTTTTTCAGCTGGATTGGTTTACAGCTGTACTGTACAAAAGGCAGTGTCAGTAGGAGGCAATACAAGACCAGGAACAAGTGGCTGGTGAAGGCAAGGCTGTGTCAGATGGTCCTGTTGCTGAAGTGATGATCTCATCAGCCACCTCTCCTGTGACATTAATGACTCAGTGCAGCCACCATGCAGTTACAGTGTTTTTAAGGAGGAGGAAATTCTGGAGACTAGGTCAAGCAAATGTATTGACAGGTGGTTTTGAAAGTGTTTCTCAGTAGAGTATTAGAATAATTGAGATCTGTGTTTTTTCTTACAGTCCCTGTTAAGTTTTGCTGTAATGCTCAGATAACATGGATTCCACTGGTGCATAAAGTCAGCTGTGAGCTTTTACAGATTCTTTGAGTCTGCTTTATCTACAGCTGACATTATGGTTATAGAGGAGGTTAAATATAGTTTGGGGCTACCTAATACTGGAGGAAGAATGTCATGGCTACTTGCTGCAAAGTGTTCTCTTGATAGGTGGTCACAACTCTTTTTTTTTTTAAGCAACAAAAGGAGTCCTTTACAAAGGCTTTATTTATAGTGTATGTCTGTTGCTATTATGCTACCTTTTCCTCCTGCTGCCGAAACAATCGCATAGGTTCTGAATTTGATGGAAACCAGATATCTGATCTGTATATGATTTGTAGTGTGAACTCTTCTGGTATCAGAGATTATGGGACTACAGCCTTAGCATGCAGAAATCCAAGTGGTGTAAAGCAATCTGCTCCTCAGGGTGGCATAGTCATCTATGGCAGTTGTCAGGAGGATGACAGTCTGAAGCCATAGCTATGCATCACTCTCTTCAGCCAGTGTTCTGCCATCCATTTTAACTTACCTAAGGGTGAGGTTTCAAGGAAGGACTGACTGAGCCATCTGACAACTCATTTCTTTAGGAAGAGGATCTTTTCAACTTCTTCCCTTCTCCAGCTGCGTTGTCCAATTCACAATTTCCTACTTCAGTAGAAACAGGCAGTGTTTGTTTGGGGTTTTTTTCTGAGCTAAAAGTGAAAGAACTAACAACTTTCTTCTGTTAATAAAGACTCCACAGTTGTGACAGCCCATCATTCCCTCTCCTTTTATTCTTCCTACACTGCTCCAGTGTTCTAATCTCACTTTTACCTTATCAATAGTGACAGCATTTAAAGGAAAAGAGGAGCCAAAATGGGAAGAGGATGATATTTGCACTGCCCCCTCTCCCTCATCCCAGTCACTTAAGCATTGCTCTCTTAGGTCTCTTAGTTTGTCTGATGCACATGTATCAATACAAAAGGTCTGAATTGTTAGGAACAGTACGTGGTATGGCAAGAGAAGGTGGTGTATTAAGGGTCCTACGCAAGGTAGCACAACAACTGATTTGTGAAGGGGTTTTACATTCAGAGCAAACAATGAGTGACTTTTCCTCTGTTTTCAATCTAGTCAACTATTCAGGAGACTATGAAAGTTACAAGTTATATTCTTGTTTATTTTAGTATTTTTTCTCTCTAATTGCAGTTAATTTTCTAGCAAGGCTTCTAAAGTCTGAAGGTAGATTTTATAACATTTTTCAACTTTTGCCTTTATCCAGAAATTGGGTTTGTGGATAGTATTTCAGGAAACAAAGGTGCATTTGTTGCCTCAGGACAGCTTATCTGACTCAGCCCAGCTGCTCTATTCATACATTCATATTATTTGAAACATGCATAATGTCTCTTTTTTGAAAGCTGACAAATTCATAATCT
This sequence comes from Platyrinchus mystaceus, assembly GCA_035041135.1. NCBI lineage: Eukaryota > Metazoa > Chordata > Aves > Passeriformes > Tyrannidae > Platyrinchus > Platyrinchus mystaceus. Next base: position 33,711,577 of record JAWWLV010000045.1, on the reverse strand, counting down.
ATAGGTATTCCATCATAAGCTATTCCATGGTGCAGCTTGCTACCTTGAGTCTTTATGTTCTGAAAATTAAGCTTTGTGATGTCTGTGTATGAAACAAGAACTTTTTAGATCTGTCAACTACTTCTGTCCATCTTGCTTATGCAAAATGTGAAAACTTGGTGCAGATCAGATCAGAGCTGCAGTTTGTCTTGCAAATGAATACAAAACATTTCTATGAAGGATTAGAGGAAGGGTTTTGTGACAACAGCTTCTTGCTTGTGCGGTCTCAGGTTTAGCTCATGGTCACTACTGCTACCGAATAGCCTCACCCCAAATCCAAAATTCAGGTTAGTTCCCTTAATAGAAAAAAAAAATTAAAACTAAATTGTTTGTGAGAACTAGGAAAGATAAAATACATTGCTTTTTCTAAAGTCCTCGTGCTCCCTTGGAATGTGGTATTGCTAGAGGACATAAAAGAAAGAAGCCAGAGACTGAAGCGCACTGGGTTCTGTGCAAAGCCGATGGTGGAGCTGCAAACTACCCATCCAAACCCCAGCTGTGTTCCCTCAGAGACTTCGATTGTTTTTTTCTCTCCTAAGTGTTCTTAAGGCTGCCTGAGTTCCTGTGAAAACAACACAAAGTTAGCCACGCTTACGCCAGAGCAAATGCAGCCATAGTGTGATCCATATACTTGTGGTTGCCTGGACTGCTTGTTATAGCCTTGGCTGCTACTGTGTTCGAGAGAAAAAACGTTTAATTCCTTGAGTGTGAGACCAGGGTATAAGATCATCCATGGGAAAGGTTACCGGTTTGTATGTTGATGTAATAAATTTAGGAACTATTGCTTCAGTGTAGGGTATGGTGTCTTTATATATAGACACCTCTGTTTTTATCCATCCCTTTTGAAGAGGTAACAAAGTGCATGTCAAGCATTAGGCCTTCTTGTTTTCTCATGCGGGAAAAGATTGCATAGGGATTTCTTGTTATTTTTCTTGCTGTTTAAAATAAATAGTAATCTGCTAAGCACTCTATGTGTCCAGTATTTTAGAAAGATTGTTATAAATTTTAAAAAAAATTGCAGTTCTGTTTCCTTAGGCAACCAGCAAGATGCTAACAACCAATATATGTCTTTAACACATGCTATCAAAACTCATCTCCCTGCTAGTTGTAGAGAGATTGGAATTTGAGGAAGTTGTGGGGTTTTTTTTCTTTCCCTTTTTTTTTTTCTTTTTTTTTTTTTTTTTTTTAACCTATGGAAGAAAAGCTTTTTGTTGAACTCCTTAATAAGCTCCTAACAGAAACCTTTGGCAGTGGGAACTGAATCTGTACTTCCACATCCGGTGATTGCCCTGTAATGGTGATGGGAGGAGGACAAAGGACAAAATCTGCCAGGCATCTTATTGCCACCTCACCATTTCACTGTCCATAACAGTGTTATCCAACCTCAGCAGTAAGAAAGACTGGATTATCTATTGTCGTGCTCAGTGGCAACAGGTCCTAACGTGTCATTTTTCCACTCAAATTCATCAGTGATACAGATGACATAAGTTGGCGCCTTCGGTCCGTTTTCCCTTAAGTTCATCGCTGGCATGACTAACCGGACCGTCTCTGGATAGTCTGAGAAAGAAGAAGGCGGTTCTGTCCAAGGAGCGGCCCCAGCGGGAGCCTGCGGGGCGGGCTGGAGTCGGGCTTTGCTGGCGCGGCCGGTTCCCGGCAGGCGGGGGCGCGGCAGCCCCTGGCCCGGGCCGGCCCCGCTCTGCCCGCCGGGCAGAGGGAGGGAGAGAGCCGGACCAGCCCTGGAACGTGCCCGAGCTCACGGAACATGTGGGATACCGGGAAATCGCATCGCCGACACCCTGTGCAATATTTTTTCGTTTAAGAAATATCCTTGGTTTCCGCTCGGGCATGTGTTAACTGCAGAAAAACGCGCGATGCCCTGTGCGTTGCAGAACAGTGCCATAGTCCGGCGAGGTTGGTTTGCTGAGGCTATTCCCAACGCTCTTGGGTTCATCGCTTTCCTAGCTGCCTGAAGAACTGCTGGAATTACTGTCAGATATCCTGTTCTAGTAAGGAGTGAAATATAAATGTGTAAAACCATGTTTTTACTGCTATGTTTATAACTGATTGCAGTTATTCTCTAAAAATATACTAAAAATCCCACTTCATGCAAATGCTTCCCCAATCTATTTTTTTATCCTTAAACATGTTATTTTTCCAGAAAAGGGCACAAAGGGATCCATGACTTTTCCTGTTTTTAAAAAGAAGATTCTTAAAAAGCCTCCTATCAGTCAACTGAACTGTTTTAATGAAAATTTCAGAAACTTAGTGCAAAGAGAGTTGTTTTATATTTACTCGTTTTATTTGAATTTTAAAATCTCCACGTGGTGATTTCAACTAAGGTTCTATGTCAGGGAAATCCAGAAGTGAAGCTGACCAGAGACAAGTAAAAATGCCTGTGTTGTTTTCATTGTCCATATGTAATGATGTGCAATGATTTAAACCAGCAGTTTCACATGGTTAAAAATGAATTGGATTTATAAAATTCTAAAAGTAACCTCAGAGACATCAAAAAGGATAACTGTTTGTGTTAGGGTAGAATTAGTTTTGAAACTACAAAAACTGTTTTCTATGCATTCACAAAACAAAAAGTGGTTTTATTTTTAGGAACGCATAGAAAAAAACTTTGTTCTTATACCGACAAACACTGTTAAAACAAATGCATCCATTCCTGCAACTGTCATTGCAGCTGAGAAAAATAATCTTAAGCATTTCAGGAGTAAGTTAATGTAAAATAATATAAAATAATATAAAATTAGAAAAATTGTTTTTGAAATACAAAATTCTCTCTGCAATAAAAACACAGAAAACAAGGTTTCTTTATTTAAACAGGAATTTAAGAATCAGACATATGGTGCTACAGTTGAGCAAATTTATGGAATAATATTTAAAACTGAAAAATATTTTTTAAGTTACAGGAAAATAAATGTTGCTTAATTTGTAGAAATAAAGTCATACTTCAAAAAATAGTAAGAAATAAGTTTAGTTTGCATAAATCTATACAAATAAACTAAATTTATGTTGTAAATAAACCTGTCAGTTCCAGTGAATGAGAATTTTGCTACTCATTTGTCTGGAAACAAAAGTTAAAGCTTAAAAAAAACCCAGAAAACCAGAGAAACTGAAATTCCACGTTTCACTGAAGAACAACAAATGAAAATAAAATGTGAAAAAAAAAAATTTTTGCAAAACCTTTTCAAATGTAAATTAAAGTTCTAAATACATCTGAAACAATTTTTTAAAACTTGTTATTACTATTACATTATCTTTGATTCACAGTCTCTTTTTAGGATCTTCTTTCTGTCACAAACTTAACTAATACAAAAGTCTGAACCAATGAATGCAGATTCTGGTCTGCCCTGATATTTTCAGAGATTGATTTGCTGTGGAAGAAAATTAAATAATTTCCAAAATAATCTTTCCCAAATATCTTTTTGCATTAAGCAGTGTTTGGATTCAGGATTCCTTCAGTGGTTCCTAATGAATTGGGATATGTTAACAATGACTGGATCATATCCAAATATGACTTGATGGGAAAGCCATTAGTTTTCTTCCCTGAGGTTACACTGGGATCCCATCTGGTGATTGCTAATAAATGTGGATACATTCTGAAAAAAAAGAGCTTGTATTGGATTCTAGTATGAATTATGAATACTGTATGAATTACAAACTGGTATGAATGAAGTAAAGGAGTACTTTAAAACTTGACAAAAAAGAACATGACATAAGCTTCTGGTTAATTTTTTTTATGTTGTTGTTCTACAGCAATTGTTTTTGCATTAGAATTATGTTTGAGATTAGTGAAAATGTATTATTATGAAAAAACACTTATGAGAAAATCCAAAGCAAATCCATTCATTAAAAGGAATTTTTCATTTGATTGTAGCTACCAAGTGCTTTCCCTAAAATAACAACTATCAAATGAGTGCCTAAACAGCTTCTCTCCGTAGCAGAATGAAATCTAAGTCATGTTTATCCTTCTTATGCACCATCCAAAGCAATAAGCAAACTGTTTCATTTTTATATGCAGTGTTAGGGAGAAAATTTGAAGAGGAAAAGAAACAAATGTTTGTCCAAACAAAGAGGAAATGCTCACCCCTTTTCAAAATCCTATAAATTCTTGGAAAATACAGCAGTACATTTAAAATAGGAAGATCAAGGGTTGTATGCAGCTTATGTTATGTGTGAACACTACGACTATTAATTGCGTGCAGTGAAAGATTGCATTTCTTTTGTAAAGAAAAAAAATCTGTTGTTCAGCTTTTTTGTTTTGCCTTCCTTCCCCCCTCCACCCCCCTCTTGACAAACCAATTATTAGGCAGGGGAAATTGACCCTGTTTTCAATCAAAGGAGCAATTCATCTCATCCTGCAGTTCCTGCAGCCTAACAGCTATCTGTTGTTGCAGAATGTGTGGGTCACCTTTAGCTGCCAACTCGATCCAGGCATGAGAAAAGGGAGTGAGGAAAAACCTATAAAGCCCAAAATAAAACTGTGGATTCTTCTGGTTCTTGTCAGGTTCAGTTACAATGGGACCGAAACAGCAGTAAATTCACTGAGGCTCTATCAGATCAAAACAGCTCTGTTATAAATATCATTCATATAAACCATGTGGGTGAGAGAGAAACTGTCAGAAGAAGGGAAGGGAAAATAGATCTTCTGCACTTCAATAAATTATGAGCTGTTTTTATAGATAATAGCATAAAAAATTAAAACAACATATGTATGCCTATGTATGTGTGCATACATGTATGTGTGTATACCCAACGGTAGTATTAACTCAAACATTCAAATGTTTTAAATCCAAATATTTTGCTTTAATAAAATACAGAGATTTCAGTGACTGTAGATAAAATTAGAATACAGTATAAATCTAGAACAAGAGCTTTGAAGAAGTGCCTTATGTTTTCCTCAGGAATTGACTCAATGATTTGAAGTACTTTTAATGGGGTGAAAAACATAGTCCTGTTTCATTTTGCAACTGGCAAGTAGCTCAGAGGGTTGTGATTATTAAAGGTGATGATCTTTAAAGGTGATGAGGACATGATGACCAAAGCCCTTGTTCACCTACAGGGTTGATAGAAAAAGGTTGTTTCATATGTTTCCCTGCTGTAATTAAAATTATCAGCCGGAGTTTTAATGATATCCCATTTTGACAAGTTCTCTGTGCTTGACGGTGATGTGTTTGGGTTTTTTTAGATTTTCAGATGCCTTGACACTATTATTGGAGTACAATTAACAATTTCTTTACATGAAATAGTTAGAAGTTGCCAGATGATAATGTGCTTTTCCTCCTTTCTGACATAAACTAGATCTAGAGCCATGTCTTAGCTGAAGCTCATTAAGGTTAAAGTATATATGTCAGTTCAGTAAAGAATAAATGAGAGAGCACATGCTAGCAAAAGCATTAATATTGCAATGACTACAGCTATACAATAAGAAAATAGGAACACATTAAAATGATGTGAATACACCAAGCTTTTTAACAAGGGAATTAGCTTTGTTACATGATTTCGTTAGAAGTGAAGCTATGTACAGATTACACAGCATCTACCAAGTTGAGTAAATCTGTTTCTTAAAAACTTTTGGGCACACCAGTAGTTTTGATCCTTAATTATTTTATTTTTTAACAATGTTAAGTGGTTTTTCTTTCCATGGTCTCTTGATTTCTTGCCCAGGGAAGCTGAGGTCATTGAGTTCTACTGTCAATGCTATGTGTTTGCTGGCTCAAGTCCCCAAGTCAGCTAAATACACAGATATTTGCTTCAAAAGGGTAAACAGTGGATTTGAGAAAAGGTTGGTATTTAACTGCTCATGGTAGATAGCTTACTGCCTTACAGGGCAGTCCTTAATGACTACAGGGAGTAAAGCCAGAGACAAAGAAAAGTGAGGTTTGATGGAAACCAGGAATGCAGAGGAGGAAATGTACAGAATCGGGAATCCTAACTTAAAAACTGTGAAGCAAAAAGGCCCACTAGCTGATTCCAGTACTTCCTCTGCTCTTCTCTGTTGGGTTCTTGTGTTCACTTGGTGCCTATATTAGTGTCTCTGCTCATCTCCAAGACTGTTGCAGGTTGATAGCACATCCCTAAGCACAGCTGGGAAATCAGAGCAGCATTCATTTACTCCAGCTTTAGGTTCTTTATGTTAGAGACATTAATCATAGCTGGTTATCCTTAGCTACATTTTCCATCAGTCTTAATTTTTGTTGACTACTCCTGCATAATCTGTTCTCCTCTACCTGCTTCTGTTCACACACTACTGTGAAAGCTTTGGGTAAGTTACTTAGATTAGACCATTAGCATAGGGATGCCCAATGTCTTTCTCCCAGAGTTTCCTCTTTCCCTTCCACACTCCCTTCCCAACCAATAAAACCCACAACCTGATAGCTGAAGTCATGGGTTGACAGGATGGCGGGGCTTGACTCCTTGCAAGCAGAATTTGTGCCTTGCATCAACCTTGAAACTGTTGCGTTAGCGGGGCTTCTCCTCTGCCATTATCTGAGAAGACAAAACTGTTGAGATTTTGGGAGGAAGGATATAAGCAGCATCCAACCCACTAGAGAGCTTTTCTGTGGATTTGTTGTGAGCAGACATCTTCTTGTTATTCCTGGGTGTGGCACTTCCAGAGAGAGACAAGATTCAAACTACATCTTTGAAGTGGATGAGATTGGTTTTAGACAGCTGCCCGGGTCGAGTCTGTCGAGTCTTTTGCAGAGCCACTTATTGCTCCCCATTTATTGTAAAGAATCATTAGGCATCCAAGCCTATGGATCTTGGCTCAATCTGCGATCTTGAAGCTTAACATTGAGCCCTTCTCTTTTTTTTGGAGTTTATGTCATTTGTTAAGTGTTGCTGTAAGGGCTCAAGTCAGTAACTTTTGCACATGCAGCTATATATAAAATCTCGGGAATTTGAGAGGAGGAAAATAGCATAGAGGAGGATGACAGTATTGGGCTCTGAGGCTGCTGCTAAAATGTACTGGCAGGCCAGACCAAGCACATGTACATTTGCACTACTAAGGAACACAAAGCTACAGCTCTCACATTTTTAAACTGAAGGAAAATTTGGCAATATCTTTGATGGAGTCACCATTCTGGTGAACTCCCTACTGCTAGGATGTCAGAAACACCTCCTCTCACCGGGAGTTATCCTTCCTGCTCTGCCATATGTTGCCTTGGAAGGGCCAGGATTATCAGTAGCAGAGCCAGATACAGTGGGGTGGCTGTTTATGCAGAGGTGAATCAGAGTGCATGCACTGGGCTAGCATTGTCTGTGGAAGGGGTACTCTCAGTATTGCTGATGCCTGAATGTATAGGCCCCTTTTGGAAGGTAAGTTTCTGTGTCTCTTCTTACTACAGATGATGAATGATGTTTTTCTACAATTTCATTTTCTGCTGCAGCTGCCATCCAGCCTTCTAAAGTAAAAATCTATAAGCTACTGCTGTAAGTCACTAGGTGGAAGCATCTACCTGAATACTAGTAGCAAAACTCCTTATTAGGTAAGTTTTTCTGTTCCTATCTCATCTTTAATATCTGCATCACATTACAAAATGTCTCACTATTAGATGCTATTAATTGCAGTGCTATTATTGCCTAGTTCAGCACAAGGCCAAGTCTTGACCCTGTAATGTTTGGAAATGCACTTTATTTTCTATAGTAACTAGTACTTGCAGGTTTGGGACTTCATTTGGTGATACAAGTATGTGTTTAAACTGAGCTCACAGGAGCAAATGCTTTAGTGGCTGAGCTGGGACTAACATGAGTCTTCCTGCGTTGCAAAAAACTTTAGCAAACATCCAATAAGAAGCTTTTGCGGAAAGGATCTCTGAGCCCCTTCTTTCTGTACTAGTACCTCCCATTTTCTCCACATTGTGAATTCTCTTCTCCCTTTCCTCTCTCTATTCAGAATAATTATTTGCCTTGAAGAGAAGTCAAAATGCAAATTATCTGTATGTGACCTGTCCAACCTGGAGAATGGTATTTTTAAGACGGAAAATGTCACTAATTTGCATATAGGTCTTCTGCAGCATCGTAGCTCTTAACTAGACAGCCACTTCTTCCTCCAAGAATTGGTATCCTGATTCTTCACCAAATCTCTTCTGGTCACTGAAGTCTGGAATAGTCACTAAAGCTCTGGAAATGGCCGGTTGGAGAACAGTGATGATATACAGAAAAAGAGACAAGTAGAAATGGGCCATCTGGCTGGGTATTGCATTCTGGCATGCCAGAGGCTAAGACTGCAGGGTGATGATTTCTGGGTCTCTCAGTTTCTAATCTACTTTAGACAACAGCAGCAGGGTTAATTCAAATTAAACCATCTACACTAACCTGGTAGATTTTGCAGGAAGGTGGATTAGCGAGGGCTGAAACCACCACTTTGACAGCAAAACACCATAGGTGATAACCTCAATGAAAAGGACTGCAAACAACTGTCTGAGTTTGCCCTGGCAGTATTTTAGCCTTCTCAGCCATAGCAGTTCTGCAGCAGGAGGGCAAACCAGCTCAATCCTAATCCAGCTCTTCCTCCATGGGTGTGTTCTACCCCAAATGCTGTTTTTTCTTGTGGTTAATACATGAATTGGAAAGCCCTGAATTTGCTTTTCATACCATAGACTACAATGCTGAGAAATAAACAAAAAGAAATCTGGTTTTTACTTGTTAGCTGAGCAGTTTTGATTTGAAAATCACTGACAGACATCAAACATGGGACCCCACAATGAAATGTTTACAGTGCCATTTCAGAGAAGGACTCCACTTTGAAACTGAGTGAAAGTATATGGGAAGTTTGCAGAGCAGGACATGTGTAGGGGTAGAAAATTAAAGCATGATGGAGCCATCAGCATTCAGGGTTTAGGGAAAAAACTGGTATTCATATTCCTCGTGTTTCTACTCAATTGACAAGATGATCCCTTCAATTTGTGGTTATTGGGCTAGCTTTTGTCTTGATTTCCCTGTATTTTCAATTTGCTGGCTATGGCGTTGTGTTGTTTTCTTTTATAAGTGGTACTAGCAAACTGGGGAGCTCCACAGACTTTACTTTGAAACAGAAAGAAAACAATTTATGTTTTTCTTCTGTTTGTTTTTTTGTATGAACATATGCAATATATTTCATGCAAACTAATGTATTATGTAGCACTGATTCTGTACTTCTATTTTAGTTTGATGGAGGAATGCTTAACACTTGACACTTATCTCTACTTCATTTTCTCATGCAACAGCTGATGCTGCTTTCTCTAACATCAATGAAGAAGGCTAACTTCTATAATTTGGGACTTGGAATGACTTTATTAATACAATTTGATTTGTTTACTGCTGGCAAATCCCAAATACTCTTCCAAAGAGGAAGTTACTCTGTTATGCCTGGGGTTATATATCAGTGTATATTATACCATATGTTTTATATGTATAAGGCACATTTGCTTCCCAGTTCACTGTTTGTTACAAAGAACAGAGAAAACAATTACAAGGCAACCTGCTTTTTATTTTTAAAATGTAAAAGTTATAAGATGCAGTGAGTTAGAAAACCCTTAGAAAGTCTATGGAACATTTTGTGGAGGTAGCTGGCAGTAAATAAGATGTGAATCTCGTATGCCTTCTGCTGACAAAGCTCCCTTTGCAATTTGGACTTGTGCTTCAAGAGGCAGGACACAGACGAGTGCAGAAAGTAATTCTTCCTTGTGTGATTGAACTGCTATGTCACTTTTGTACTGCAGGCTAGGGATTAACAGAAAGTATCTGTCCTGGGTTACACAAAAATTCTGGTATCCACCTTTTCTCCAAATATGCCTTTTTGGCTTTTTGGTGTTTTACCTTCTTTAAAGAGACTGAACTGCTAGCGATTAATGGCTCAAACATTCGACCACCTGCAGTGACTGCCCAGGTGCTGTAAGAGACTGGATTATTCGTGCTCATGGCTCAGTCAGCAGTGTGCTTTGCTAGCAATGTTCTGAGTGGCCACCCAGGCCAGGGGCTGAAGGTGTGCTCATCTGACAGCTCAGACTACAAGTTGGGTGTTAAACAGAATAAAGGAGAGAGACAAACCTTGCGAGGTGAGGTAGTATTTCTTTTTCCTTATACAGATGACTCAGCTGTGATAACTCCCCCGGAACGTTCAAACCCAGCCTGAAGGTTTCCATCTCCTGTTGTTGAGCCATAATGGGCCATAGTGGACTCAGCTGCACAGACATAAGAGACAGCTGCAATATCTTAGAAGGCATGAAAGTCTCCCGAAGTATCCCATGACTCACAGTCTTACATCATTCAGTGTAAAACTCACTGCAAGGGGAGGTACTGGAGGTGTTCCCACCTGAACCTGAGAATATATAACTGAGTTTTTCGGCTTCTCCCACCACCCAGGGCTTCCACCACCACCTCAACAGATCTGGACTGTGACCACCACTTCAACAGGACTACAACCACCGCTTTGACCAAGGAACATCGAAATTGCAACAACCAAGTCTTGTTGCTGGATCCAGTGGGTGTCTTGCAGGTCCTTCCAATCACCTGGAAGCTCTGCAGCCCTGCTCTCGCTGCCTGTACCAGCATCACAGCCTCACTCCAGCATCTGCCAGTATTGAATGCCAGCTATTGGGTGTTTCCTGCCAGTGCTGGCTCTCCACCCCATTCCTGACGTATTTTTCAGACATGGGGGAGGGGAACCACATGGAAGGGTGGCCAACTTGTCTCTGTCCTGTGGCCATGTGTGTTTTTTCCAGGTCGGGGAGGCCAGCTGCCATCTCGATTTGGTCCAGTGGGTGGGGCTTGGGAAGTTTCTGCTCATCAGTTGGTTTAACACAGGTTTATCAATATTGTTATTGGAATTCTTCTTGGTAAAAAGTTATTTTTTCACTTACACCTGGGTGTATTTGGTCTCTCTCTCTATTGGAGAAATCAGAGGTATTGAATCTGAGGGAGGAAACTTCTGTCTGAGGTCTCTGCCCCTCCAAATTATCTCAGACTGAGACAGTATAGTACAAACTGGAGCAGACCAGAGCAGGAACAGCTCGGGAGAAATGGATGCTCATTCATGTGGTGGAGGGGTACATCATAGTGGGTGGTTTAGGGGCCATGGTGGGAGCATACACCATTTTAAAAGCTCTGTGCGCCACAGAGCAAGGGGGACTATAATGGTAGGCAAAATCAAGGGGAAAACCCCATGATAAATTGATATTAGAGTATAAAACTGAAAGACACATATGAAGAGAGACAATACGGGCTGAAGAATATGAGAAGCCTTCCTGCAGGTCAGCAATATGAACTTGCTGACTGGTCTCCCTGGGGAAGTGGCAGCAATGTCATTGTTTGGAGTATGTGAAACTAGTATAAACAAGACCATAACAAATGTTTGCTGGAGAACAGTCCTGTGCTGGCAGGGAGTGCTGGGTGACTTAATGGGTCTTTCCCATCCATAGAGTCTATGAATAACAGCAGATGATGCAGAGAAAAAAAAAAAAAAGGTGTGAAACTTGTGCAGGCATTTTTCAGAAAGAAAATTGCTTTCCTAAAACAGAGGAAAAGCAATCTGAAATCACTCAAAGACATTTATTGAACCTTATCCAAGTCAGTTTTTACAAAATGTGTTGATATTCAGCTGCCGGGCTGAAACCTTGGGCTGAATGACATCCAGTGGAGTCCTACTACTAGCTTCACCAGGGCCAGGGTTTCACCATGAAGGAGGCTGTATCACCTGGAGCTCTCCAGAGAGGACATCCCTCTTCACCTTGGCTTTGGGGAAGACCATGGTGCCACAGCAGAACCACGGGTGTCTGCTAATGGAATTGGCTCTTGCATGAGAGGCTCTGCTGCAGGCCCAGAGCACAGAGAGAGAGAGGGACCAGGACAAGCAGCAGGAGTCAGTAAGCGGTGACTATCTTCACCACCACATGGCTGAACCCAGAGGAGGTGTTTCTTCACTGCCTCACAGGGAATGGGACAGCATCCTCCTGAGGATCCAGCTCTGCCTGGCCCTGCTATTCCACCTTGTCATGTATGAGCACAGCATACAGCTACACATCTCAGAGGATAGCTGTCCTGGGACAAGGGGGAGCACTTCCTACCATGGGGGTCCTGAAGTCTCCATATCCTGAAGTGGTTACAGCTGTGGCACACTGGCTGGAATAATTGGGCAACCACAGTTGTTGGATGCATTTGATCAGCCAGCACTGAGACATAAGCTTAGGCATAGCCCCTGCTCAAAACAGTTTATCCTACTTGCTACCCTCACCAAAAAAAAAAAAAAAAGGAAAAAAAAAGAAAGAACGAAAAAGTATCTAACAAAAACAAACATAGATAACAGCACTGCACTTGCAGTCTCACTCTTCCCTTCTTTCTCACAAGCCTGCCTCTCCCCCTCACCCATCCCAGTAATCCCACAGGACTGTTGGGTTTGGTTTGCTTGTTTTGTTTGGATTATTATCCTATTAGTTTTAGCTCAAAAATAGTGGCAGAAAAACTAGAAAGCAAAACCAGGCAGATGCTTAAGAAGATGAATGACCTGCTGTCATTATTTTTCCTTCAATTTCAGATGGAGGAGATGTTCTTTCTTCTCAGCTTGTTTTAGAGCTGACACTCTTTGCTCAGGCTTTGTCCCCACTGTTGTTTGAGAATGCTCTGCTCTTGCTGGCCTTTCACCTCTGCCTACCTTCCCTTTTGCAGTGATGCTCCTGAGATTTGGGAACATGAGTATGATGGTAAAGAGAAATGAGAGGTCAATTAGTGTATACCTCTATGGAGGACCTGCTGCATGAGCAGAGGGATGGAACAGCAGCAGCTCCCTGTGCTGCACCCAACTTACCACAGCTTAATGCAGCCCAGCCCAGCACCTTTTTCCACCCATTTCCCCTACCAGCATCCCCCACTTGGTGGCTTGGCCTCACACTCCTCCTCAAATCCCCCTTTCTGAGGGATTTCTGTGACCCAAGGCTGCCCATTCTTGGTCCCCTTCAGTGGTGAGCAGGAGGAGAGCAGTGGTCCTCTGCCTCTGCTGTGCTTGCTGGGCTGTGTAACCCCAGGATGTTCAAGAAAGCACAGTTTAAAATAGGGCAGTATAACAACATCTTTGATTCATGCTCAGTAACCACATGAGAGGTACCCATGCTTATAAAACTAAACTGTTTGAGTGTCAAGAAAAATATTTGTGAAGATGCTGCCAGCACAGCTGACCTGCAAGACTGATTTCCTGATGTCTCCTCCCTCCCACAACCTTCTTTTTTTCTGCCAGGTTGTGGCGTCTTTCACCAGCATTTGTTTTGTTGTGTCATTTCAGGGAGCAGAAAGGATGAGTGTGTCCCCCACCTCACCCTGACATCCCCCTGGCAGGTCCTCGATGTGCAGTGATCTCATTACTCCTTTGCTATATTTGAATGCTGAGTTTGAATGCTGAGTTTCACATCTTTCCAACGGCTTGCATGACCTGCTCATAATTTTGGGGACACAGAAGTCTACCTCCTTGAAGGTTGTGCTCTGGTTTTTCAGTCTGTCAGAGCCTGTGATTGGCCTCTCCTGACAATCCTGCTAGGGTGGGCTGTGGTGAAGCAACGTTGAAGCAATAGCTCTTCCCTATCATGCTCTTCCCTCACCGGCAGCCTTTTGAATGTTGTGATCAGCTTTGCTCATAGGGTGCCTCAGAGAAGATGCCTTGTGTGCTCAGTTTCTCATTAGGGGCAACAATTACTTCATATCCTTTGCAATGCCCAGGTATGCCAAATCCAGGTATGCAAAATGTTCCTGAACTTGAGCTCACAGTGCTTGTCTGAATGCCCTCCAGGAAACTCCCCTGTCCTCCTTCCACAGAAAAATGGAGGAAATAGTCCCTGGTGACCAGGGAGCACTCTTCCAGCCTCTTCCCATGCCTGGTTTGGGATTTGATGATACAGTGGGCTTTCCTGTAGTCGCTGGTCACTTTATGCGCTGAAAATTTCCACTGTGCTGTGCAAACTCCCTGTCACACCTGGTGAGCAGACTAACTCTGAGATTCATCTCAGGCATGATTCTCCCTTTGTTCTGAAATTTTCATCATTTCTCCCCCAGCCATCACAGTTGTTACCTCTTCTTCCTGTCTGTCATACTGGGTCCTTGCCCCATCATCTCAGTCCCTCCTTTGCCTACTCAAAGTCAGCTACTTCCTTGCACTTGAACTCTTACCTCCTTACCCTTCAGAGAGAGGCAAGTCCAAATTTTGTAAACCATCACATGTGACTTTAGGCATCTGAGATTTGGAATATAGAGACTTTTATTGATGCCTGTCCTGGGTTATCCTGTGGTTTTTTTTAAAAACCTGTGGGCTCTTTCAAGGAGGCATCCATGAGGATGCCAAAGGAGAAGTGTTCATTGCAGAAGAGTGCATATGTATGTGTACATATGCGTATACATATACATGTGTTTACCTATGTATGTGGACTCCTTGTGCTAGACTGGGTGCCAGCAATGGGGTACAGTGAATGTACGTGCACTACTTGATTTTTTGGAAGTGCTAAGAGTCCTACTGTTTCATTTAGCACTACAGTTGCTCAGAATGGGGACAATTTTTTATTGTTTTTTTGACAGTTTATACCCTTTAGCAGGGAGAGGTTTTGGTGGTTTGGACCTGAGACCGTGAAGAGGAAATTTTGAACTGGAGGCTAGCAAAGCATTTGCCAATAGTTGTTCTAAACCATAGAAATCATATTAATACTAAATGGATAATAGTGTTCAACTCTAAGCAGTGTGAAGATAAAACGAGCCTTAGGAAATAAATAGGTAATAGTAGTGGTGTAAGTTGATGAATAAGGATTGTTTCCCTTAATTTTGCAGTGAGAGAATGCAAACAATACTCAGTGTCTTAGAAAGTGAAACAATTTAAAACATTTTTAAGAATGAATGCTGCAATTATCCCACTTGTGACAATCATGTGTACAATCTGGAGACATCTGCTAGGACCCAAGCATTTCAAAGCTGAGTTCCCTAAGATGTGCAGCAATGTCTGGTAAAGGCGTCTGATTGCCAAGAAACGTTTTTAGTTACAGCAAGACAAAGGATCAATCATAAAGAGCCACCAAAGGGAAGATGCTTAATATTTGCATCATGCAGCCTTCAGGATATTGTAATGAGAGGTCTGGAGCCTGCCCTGCAAAGCATCACACTGCACACTGCAGACAACGCTCACTTCTGTAACCCTACCAGCAAACCTTTGAGGGACAGTGCTGGGAGCCAAGTTTCACCCCTTACCTTTAGCCTTAGAATGCTGCTAATGGTGGTAACACATAGGCCAAAAGTACAGGCAATTTCTCCTGCAAAATAAAATTATGGTCCTCTCGCAGGAGGACTCAGCAAAATAATTTTCTATGGTATTGTGTGGGCTTCTGCATGATGGAAGCCACAATATCTTTTGCTGACTTGTGCCCCAAGAGATTATGGTTTGCAACATAAAATCATTGACAGTAATATATATTGAACAATCATTTTTTTTAGGAGGTTGAATGGTAGCAGTTTACAAATTAATCCCTCAAGGATAAAAACATATGCCTTTATAGCTTATGGCATGGGTAGAACCCCTATTTTCTCCACTTAGTTAGTCTGTATGTTTTAAAAGGAATAAGTTCTATGCTCATCATTTCTCTTGTTGTCCAAGCTGTCAGCAACAAAACAGTAGGGAACTCCCATTACACATTTTGGCTCGAAAAATATTCTTTTCTGCTCTCTGTAAAATATGCAAGTCTAGTGATCCAAGTTAAACATTACTGGAATTTCACCATAAGTCAAAAACAATATTAATTTTGAGCCCAAATATTTTTCTTCTGGTAGGGTATAAAAGTTTAAAATAAGTACACCCTCCAGACAATCTGTAAATGGTAGAGTACAATGGATAAGACAAGGAAAGAAAAACAAAACAACAAGCACATTTAACAACAGAGCAGCAGCAATTTTGGGGGCTATGAACTTTTTTTGATGTGATAGCAGGAACAAGAGGTTTTTCTCTCCCTTTCTGTGGTCTGATTCACAGGAAAGGGAATACTGGCATCATGGTCTCTGAGCTGGGTCAGAAGATTTCTGTCCCATACAAATCCGTAATCAGGGTTACTCCTCAGTGGGAAGCACAGGGATTGTTCAGAATATTAGCGTGGCGTTTCTGAACTCCCCCATCCCTTACTCCCTCCCTTCACGGGAGACACTATGCTGCTGTTTGCCTAAAGTCTAAAGGCTGCTACAGCCATCTTTTTCAAATTAAAATGGCAATGTAAAGTTTTGTAAATGTTAGTTCTTCTAATTGGTAGTGGCTTGTATAATTAAAATAAAATCACTAATACTTTCTCTTGTTTTTTTTATTATCACTAAAGTTCATTTTTCAGTTATTCAGACAATGTCTTCATTTTTATGAAGACCCATACTGACCCCTAAATATCTGATTTTTTTCAGTGAATGTTTATGCCCATCTGGTTTGAATTTAGCATTCTTATGAGTCATTCCACTTTGATAGGAACACTCTGCTATAGAAAACTTCTTTTAATATTTTAACATTTTAAATCAAATACTGCATAGTGCATTACCTAAGCCCTGCTACAATTATGGAAATCAGTGTGTTTGTTTTATTCGTCCGACATTGTGTTTTCTCTCTTTTGAATTAAATGTTGCTCATGGTAGAAAGGTCTACAATGCACATGTGTTCAAGTGTTTTACCATCTTTTGTTGCCACATCCTTTCCCAGACTTAATAACAGCCTTTTTGGAAACAGCCTTAGTAGAGGAAGGATGAGTGATTCTGTAGGAAGTAGGGATGCTCAGCACTTCCTTACATCTGACATTTAACCCAAGCAAAAGTGCTATATTTATTTTACTATCAACACTGATTTTATTACTTCTTAAGTTCTTACTGCACGCATTTCCTGATCTTAAGGATATAGCCACCTCTTTGGGGTTCTTCTTTTTTGTGCAGGGAAGATTTTACATAGGTATTTTAAGAAACTCCAAATGAATTGCAAAAGAAAGGGAAGGGAAAAACCTTAAAAGCAAGTCATTAAAAGTACAGTGAAGCAGAGACCATTCCATTTAAAAGTAAAATCTGAATTTGCCAGTATGTTTTGTTGAGCTATAACTGAATCACTGCACAAAACAGGATGGGCCAGTTCCAACTGGAAAACAAATGGAATATTTTAAAATATTGTTTGTTTGCCCTAAGTGGAAATATGTTCTAACAAGATCAGACTCCACTTCCTTTCTTGACTATTTAAATGCATTTTAGCTCTTAAGTAAATACAAAGTAAAATTTAAAAATTGATGTTTTCTCTGAGACCCTCAACTAGAAGAGAATTAGTTTCTGAGTAAATATGAGTGAATTGCTTTAAACCAGATGAAAATTACAGTGTTTTATAGTATTGTGATATAGAAAACTGTAAGAAGTTCCTTTTTCCCCCATAAACACTAATTAAACCTTACTTACTTTAAGCAAAAGCTTAGCAATTTTAGAGCTTATATGTCTTCCCACATACTTACAAATTCGATTGACACTGAAGCATTTTCTCAGTTTATGGCCTGTAATATCCTTCTTCAAAGACTCTGCTCACTAAGACAGCAACAGCTCTTTTAATGCCCAAGAGAAGTAGGAGGAGGTGAGCGATGTGCTGCTCTGTGCTGGCTCTTCTGTGGTTATCCCATGCATGTAAGGTGGGAGTAATCTGGTAACCAGTTTTCCATGTACTGTGCCCTCGCTGGGGCAACCCCTTTTGCTTAAAAAAAATGTAGAAAATACTTGCTCAGGAAGAATAAGCTGGTACATCTTTGTGCTCCTCAGGAGGGAGGAATACAGGCATTTGCTCCAGCATCATCTTATACATCTTATCTCCATCTACAAGGAGGGCAGGACCCTAGGCTGCTGCAGACAAACAGGGAAACTGAATTTTGATCTCCCACATGCTCAATGAGCACTCCTGCCACTGCATTACTGCATAAAGAAACATAGCTGCCCCTGTCAGATGGCTATTAAGAGCATAAAAAGGCTCTGCTTTTGAAGGGGAGAGGTTAGCTGCCGAGCTCAGAGGAGAGGTTGCTGTGGCATGCACCTCTTAAACCATCTTTCTCCTCAGTATGGGTTTTTCTGGAGCATCTCCAAAGACCACTAACTCCCCCCACTTGCAGGAGCTCAGCATTCAGAGAAAAGATCTAGACTCCTGTATCCATAACAGGCATGTCAAATTAGGTGGTGCAAGTCCTGGCACGCAGTGACTTGGTCCTGCAGTGTCTGTGTTTGTTTAAAGAGCTATGTGCTTGAGCCAGGTCAGTGCCTGTTGAATTAGTCATAACAAGTTTTCAAGGTTATAAATGGAGAAAGTGCTGAGTAACTTGTGATTCAGCCTTACTATGATTTCTAAGTACATATTACTAATACATTCCCTGTAATTACACTCTCTCCCCCTCAGTTTGACACTTACATCCGCTCCACACACACAGCCAGAGCTGAGAAAGCTTCACCTATTTCCAGTAGCTGGTAGGAAATGAGGAGCTGGCTCATCCTCCACTAGACATTTCTATCACCCTCAAAACCTCCCTTGTTTAAAACTATTTACTCTGTGCCATGATATTTTCTTTGAAAAATAGTAATGACAGAAACCAGTCGATTCAATGCAAAGTTGCAGGTTCTGCAACCCCTGTGTATAGCAATCAGTATTTTTTGCCTTTGTGTTTACCATAAAATAATCGCAGGATATTTAAAG
This sequence comes from Platyrinchus mystaceus, assembly GCA_035041135.1. NCBI lineage: Eukaryota > Metazoa > Chordata > Aves > Passeriformes > Tyrannidae > Platyrinchus > Platyrinchus mystaceus. The sequence continues at coordinate 33,692,859 of JAWWLV010000045.1, read as the reverse complement.
AGTGAAAATTGAGCCATCAGGTGGTTTCTGTGGTGGAAGCTTGAATGTCCTATATATATATATATAAAGACAACTTTGTTTCTTTTGGAATTATCTAAGATGAAGTTAATGGTGGGTGGAGGCTTCCCAGAAAGGAAATGTACAGGGGTAAAAAATGAAATTGTGGTGGGCTGCCACCCTGTAGGGCCTTGGTGAAAACCCCGAATAATTATCTGAATGTTGTGGGTGATGGAAGCTTCGGTCCTCATCAGTGGGGGTTATGCAGAGTACAAGGTGTAGCAGGAAAGCCTGTTTGTGCACCAGTGGGTTGGCAGGAAGAGCACTGACCCCATGGTCCTCCAGCAAGGGCAGACCCTTACTCACTGGAATAGAATTTGACCAACTTTATTTATATTGAGACATCTGTTATGCCAAGAAATGTCTCTCTTGAAAAAAGAGAAGTTATTTCTGTGGTAAGGGTCTGCAGGCCTGAAGTGCTGCAGAAGTTTGGGAGAAATGATGCCAGGCTCAGAGGGGTTCCCAGTGCCAGAGTCATGCTCCTCCCTAAATGGGGCTGTGGCAGTTCCTAGAATTGGAAGCAGAGTGGCTCTCTTATCAGCTTGCAGGAGAAGACTGACACATTCAAGCCCCTGTTCTCTTTCTCCTGCTTTCTTTCCAGGGCCTGTCAAGCAACTCTGAAGTGACCAGTCTTTTAATTTAGGCACCTTAGATAAGCACCTGAAGTTAGAAGGGATGTCTGAGACCTGAAGTGCAGATTACAGCTGTGACAGCAACTTAAGTTCCTCTCCCTCCTCTTTAGCTCCACTGAACACTGAAGACCCCAATTTTTTTTGGCAGGATGCCAGTTTGGGGTTTCTAGCACATGGCTGGAGTTGCTGCCAGTTTAGCATCATGCTGAAAAGTCAGTGCAGTGGTATGTATGAAGTGTAGGTGAAGGCTGCTGAAGTGAACACCAAAGTAGTCATAAAAGCAGGGGACAGAGGGAGGTTGTGGTTGCCCAGGCCAGATCTTCACCAAGGAACCTGCTGACCATGGATGTGGGAAATACCACATCTGCAAAAGTGAGATTCAGCAGATAAAAGCAATTTTTAGACATCAGCATAATAATAACCATGGGTTTCCCTGAAAACAGTGTTGTTTGTCCCCAGTGACAGAGTGGCTTGGTGACTTGCCCAGGAAGGAGCAAGATGTGTGCTCCAGTTGCTCCATGGCTCAAGTGACTGAAACTTCCACTTCTGTAGGCAGCTGAGTGTTTTGGCCACCAGGCTTAGGCTATTCTAGAACAAAACACCCCACTGAAACTGCACGGAGATACACGAACCTTGTGGATCTGGAAAAGATCCTGCTAAAGAGAGCCTGTTTCTCTAATTGTATAGTGAAGGGCCTTGACTGGAAGCAGGAAAACTGTTGGTCTGGTCCCTGCTTCCAAGCCTCTTTATAAATTTTTTTTTAATCTGTAGATAAAGACAAAAATCACACAGGAAGCAGTGCCTGGGATGTCCCATCTTTCTCCCACCTCTCCCACTGCATCCCATCTACTCACCTGAGCCTGTACTAGCCCCAGGACACTGAGCAAAAAAGATCCATTGGTAAAGGAGGCAGAGACAGCCTCAGTGAGGATAAAGATACCTTCACAGTAGGCTCAGAACTGCCTTGGACATGTCAGGAAAAATTTTCCCAGATACCGTCTCCTTAGGAATTGAGAGTAGGTAAGGCAGTGAGGTGTGCTAAGATCATGGCCACACCAGAAGGGTAGGTACTGACTTCAAATGGAGATTAATTTCACACCTTCAACCATGGTTTGTAATCACAGGTGGAAAGTGTCATCAGCTCTGCTGCATAGGGTAAGTGGTGTGCCTAGCAAGAAAAACACACTCAGCACAATCAGAAGGAAAAGACCTTCCCAACATCTGCTAAATGCAGACAAAAGGATATATAAACAAAAAGAAACAAGAGGAAGAGGAGCCCTTGGAGGCTTTAGTGGTATTCCTGTGGCATGCAACTGCCGGTGACCAGGGGTGGGAGTACACAGTGCAATGCAGGGTAAGCAAAGGGCGACACCTGAGGTATCAGCAGGTACACCTTCTGCACAGTATCAATTACCTCAGCAGTTCAAAAAGACTGAAATGGGAGCTATTTCCTATGAATAATGACCACAAGAGCTTTCCATTCTGTAATTTTAATTTAGCTTTCTTTAGGCGTTTGGATATTGTCCAGTGCTTCCTGGTAGCTGCCATTTTGTTATGAACATAGACTTGCATGAGTCACTGTGCTGCCAAATTTAGAATTCATCCTGGAAATGCTCAGGGTCTTTTTTCTACTCTTTCTCCCAGTCCCTTGGGCATTACATAAGCTTCCTCCAAATTTTATCCCGAGGTCCTCACCATACCACCTGACCTCCTCTTTGTGGTGAAATCTAGTTATTACAAAACATCTTGACCTCTGAGAGGTTAAGCAGGCAAGCTTATGATAAATCCAGAGACATTTGGGTAAGTGCTTTCTGACAAAAACAGTTTTATGTATTTGCAGTTCCAGGTCTGGTTGGAAGTGCTGCTCATAGAAAACAGAAAGGCAAGAAATTCACATTTAGGAGTGAAAGGTTCACAGTCAGATTAAGAATGTGGAAAGAAAAATAATGTTAATGGTCTTAAGCATTATTGTGTAAACAATGTTCTCTCCCATAACTAGTTAGCTGTGTGCCTGTGTAACCCTAACCCTAACCCATCATCTCTATATCACCATTGGCAAAACAGAGCTCAAATCAGTCCAACAATTTAATTACCTGGGAAGCATCATCTCCTCGGATGGTAAGATTGACGAAGAAATAGACAACAGGTTAGCAAAGGCATACAGAGCCTTCGGTAAACTCCATGAAAGAGTTTGGCAAAACAAACACCTGAAGAAAAGTACAAAGATCAGTGTTTACAAGGCCATTGTACTGTCTCCTCTTTTATATGGGTCTGAATCAGGGGTCACTTACCGCCACCACTTGTGTCTCTTAGAATGTTTCCATCAATGCTGCCTCTGTACAATTCTAAACATCCACTGGACGGATTATGTGACCAATACGTCTGTCCTTGAACAGGCAGCAGTCACGAGCATTGAGGCCAC
>JAWWLV010000045.1:33667291-33689648 GCA_035041135.1 Platyrinchus mystaceus | reverse complement strand
GAGGCCTGGAGACACACTATCTATAACGCTGCTGCTTCTTTTGAGAACACATGCAGGATCACTCTCAAGGAGAAAAGGCAACGCAGAAAGATTCGCATCTTGTCGATCTCTCCCAGGGAGTCTTTCTGCTGTGCCTTCTGCAACCGGACTTGTCTGTCTTGCATTGGCCTCTTTAGCCATCAGCGCACTTGCAGCAAGCGTGGGTAGAGCCCTTCTCAAATCTTTGTTCTTGAAGCCTGGCCATGATGATGATGTGTACTACAATTTGACAATTTAATGTTTGTGTCCATAATCCTGGATGAGATTATTTTCTGCATCACTGGAGTGATCAGAGAGCATCTTTGGAACTATCTGTGATAATAAGGTAAGACTTTGTACGTCTGCTCTTCCAGGATTGGGGCAAGAAGGTGGAGGAGCAGAGTACTTCAGGTCTTTGGGAAAACTGTGTCTGTAGCCTACTTCCTTCCCTCTTTACTTTTCTAGAGGACATATCATGAGGTTTATGCTGTAAAGACAGCGTCTGCTGGAAGGATCCTTTCTATAGATGCAATTTGTACAAGGTTTTGACACAGTCATCTGCAAAGTAATCAAAATTATATACAACCTTCATACTGTGTAATCCCCTGGACATCCAGAGCTCATCCTGAAGATAAGCAATTATCCATCAAAAGGATTTGAGTTTCAGCTATGCTAATTGTGTAGCCCTTTATCGTACCACATTTTTTCCTCTAGCTTTTCTTCTGCATGGTAGAAATGATTATGGTGTTTTTTGGACTTGTACAGGAGTCACGGATCTATTGTTCTTCCACGCTAGTGTTATACCTATAATGTAATAGGAACTGTGATCCTGTTTGAATTGCTGTTGTGTTGCATTTGGATGCTGCCATGTCTGGTGGTCAAAGCAATGGGAAAAGTAGTTCATAATCTGTGAAACACATGAAACACATGAACTACATTCCTGCGACATTTAGAAATACTTGTCAGAGAGACAGTGTTGATTGAAAGGGAGCATGGCAGTGTTACCTTTCTTTTCCTTGTAGCTTGTTTTGTGTTATGGTGGCTTAGAATGCTGTTGCATAACAATTTTTGATTGTATTTCTTTTAGGATAGGGGGCCAGTTGCTTTAGCTTTTTTTTTTTTTTTTTTCTTTTTTTTTTTTTTTTTTTTTTTTTGGTGCATAAAGAACATATTCATCACTGCACACCACTGCTCATTTCCCAGGATGTAACTGATGTCTCAAATGGAGAGAACCTCCTGAAAATCACTGCACATGGGGATGACTGATCCTTCAACAGAAGGACCTTGACTGAGCTCTTAAGTTTTATTACCTGTTACAATGTTTATACTCTAGGAGATCAATTTCTTGAATTGAAAAAATGTGGCAATATAGTAACAAATATGTCAGGTATAAATATCTCTTTTCCTTGCTGAGGACAGAAAAGAAAACAAACCTTACAGTCTATAGTAAGCCCCACTAAGTTTTTAATATGAAAAGGAATAATAAATCGTTAACTGGGAAAGTGGCAGAACTTAATACAGAGCTGAATACTAGTGCATACTTTTTCACTGTGTCAGACTCTCAACTATCCAAGCCTTGGTGAATTTATTTAGACATAAAAGCTTCCTCCACATGGATTGTATCAAAGGAAACCCTGAACCCTCAAACATGTCCGTACACACTCCCGCCAAGCTCCACAGGATGTGATGGGTTACATCCTTATGCCAGGCTACAAAAACAAGTCTGACAGGCTGCAATACAGAGTTCTTGTTATTTTAGACACTTTGATCAGAAAAGCCCCCAAAAGCTACCAGGTGCCCAGGGGATTCCTGTGCCAAATACTTTGTGATAGGTCTAGAGCATGTCAAATGTGAGGACTGCAGCAGCTCATCCAGGAACCAGGCTTTCCTCACTGTCATACCCAAGGCTACAGTAGCTGTGGGTAGCTCCTGATAATTCCTAAGCTAAAGCAGTGTCTGTCTTCTGGTTGAAGAAATCCTGGATCTCAGAGGTGGAATGGACTCAGGAAACTGAACATTCATTCTTCCATCAAAGCTTTGCATTCATTTCTACCCCACTACTTATAAACAATACTAACATGTGATAGGTAATAGCTATAATAGCCTATAAGTATTAATTTTTGGTAGGTATATGATACATATACTATCCATGTCCTCGCAAAAGCCAGAAGCAGAAAGCCTCAGCACTCCACTCATTCCTAAAAGGCACACTCTGAAATGGCTTCTCATGTTGCCACTTGCTTTTAGTCAGTTAAACTTGCTCCAAATAGCACAACAATTTGCCTGTGGTCCAGCTGGCAGGTAGCTGTCAACAATCTTCAAGGAGTCAGCTGGCAATGCCCGCCTGTGTACCTCTGGACAACGTCCCTTGTGAGCACGGACCATGCTGTTGTCTGACAGATTTTGTTATCCAAAGGGAGACCAGGGACGTGATCTGAAGGATGAGATGACATCAGTTCAGGTGTCTCTATGCTGAATTGGTAGAGAGAAGTGGGGGAGGGGAAGAGGAAGAGGGAGAAGGTCATGGCTGTAGACCTCTAACCTTTCCTCTCCTACTGACACACACTAACTATTCCTATTGGGTTTGTTTCCAAACAAAATAATTACCTTTTTTAAAAAAAAAACAAAACAAAACAAAACAACCTTTAACTGTTCTTAAGGAGAATAGCAGGGATAAGTCACAGCCTACACTATTGTACATATTCAATTAAATTACCACCTAAATTGTGCCAAAATGCTAGAAGAAAGTTCTGTTTAACCTCATGCAGTGGTCTCAGGGCTCTGTAGCTGTCTATTTCAGGGAGCAGCTCTGGTAACAGAGGTGTAGCACTCACTGCTGCCTTTAAGACAGTTTGTGACTGGGGAATTAGTATTTTTCCCATAGCACCCAGGAGCCCTGGCACAGAGCCCCCATGTGCTCAGAACTGCATGAGTGTGTGGTGGTGTTGTCTTTGTAATGTTTCAGCTTGATCCAAAAAAACAAAAAACAAACAAAACAAAACAAAAAAAAAACCCAAACCAAAACATAAACAAAAACCCAAAAAATCCCAACCCAAACCAACCAACCAAACAAACAAAAAAACCCCCAAAAAACCCAACAAACAAACCCCCCCCCCCCACACACACACACAAAAAAAAGGAGCCTGTGGGAGTAAGGTTTGTGTTGGCTGTAAACCAACATGTGCACAGTTTAATAACATACATCTACATTCAGTGATTTCAGCTCTTATCTTTTAATCAGAAGCTATAGGACCCTAACCCAATTTTAAACAGCTTACAAGTACAGATTTTACAGTCTTACCTTTTATTTTCTTTGTATTGAGGTGAAGTAGTGAGAAAAATCACTGTTACGGAAAAAACCCTTACAGAAGCTATCATTCCTCAATAGGTTTTAAATTTTTCTACCAGCTTTGAAGCTTCTGTTTCCAGGTCTCTTTTAATTAATCGTGGTAACTGAAGGACTTGACAAAAGTTTGTGAAGCCATATCCTTACAGGGGTTTCAATTACGTTAATTAATTAGTTTTATATAAATCAATTCATACAGCTGAATAGACCTAATTAAAAATAAATAAAATTAAAGAAATTTACAAGCTATCTTATTACGGAAGCATTAAGGGTAATGAGTTCATTAAGCTCCACGTGAAGACATTATCAGGCTGCATGTACAAGCTGTAACATGTTGAAGACACTCGTTGCTGAGGAAAGGAGGCTCTGCCAACAGAGATAGCCTATCTGCAACAAGAGCATTTACTTCAAAGATCGTAGATAACATTGGAGGGCTTAATGAGAGTATAGTTTTAAAATGTAAATAGGAGGATCTAGTAGGCATATAAATTGGGTAACACTCATGGCACACCCTCTACTCTGGTTTATTGAAGCAAAGAAATAAAAGTTAGCAGGTTATGCACACCACTCTCCCTATTTCAAGGGGGTGTTCTGCTTGTAGATAAAATTCTATTAGTGCAAGAGTGCCTTAATAATTGAAATAGTATCATAGGCTTGAAATAGCTGCTGAATACCCCATTTGTCTGAGTACTCCTTTTGGTAAGGTTATTCCCAAAATGCTCAACTGGTAGGTGAAATAAATATACATAAGGTGGCTTAGCACACCGTTGTGCTGCTCTGCTTTTAAAATTATGAACTTCTGAAAAAAACTCTTTAAGATCACAATAACATAAAAAAATTTATGGGTAATACTGAAAAGAGGATTCATTTTATGTTATGCAGGATTGATAATTGATTCTTTAAAAGTTTTGCTGTGTTTTCACATGAAACATTAAAGTGTTATGTGCTGAACTGACAAAGGAAATTTTTAATATGCTGAAATAAAATGTGCTTAAATAACCCTCCCCAATAGTCTTGCATTCTTTGCTTCCCTTATACTGAGAACCAGCTGTCACTTTTAAGTTTTAATAAGTTTCGTATGTTTTGTAGAGGAACTGTGTTTGGTTAATTCTAACCTTTAATTAGTAGCCTCTGGATTGGTGTATACCCCAGGCACGGGGATGTTATTAGTGTGAACTGAAAGCTATGTGTGTTACTCCATAACAGATCAAAACAAACCTTGTATGCTCTGACAGCATTAAACCCCACTGAGACCTAGTGCAGGATATGGTTTTCCACTTGCAAAAGAAAATTGTAATTCACAAGCCTTTGCCAGATGTTGTCCTCCCATACTTACATACCTACTGAGTAGGTGGCCACCTAGGGTAAAGCCAAGTGTGCCCTGTTAGTGCAGTTAGAGCATTTGTCAGACTAAATAATTTCTTGAGATTTTTTTTTAAAGAAAAATAACAGCAAAAAGTATCAAAAGGCCATGGCAGAAAACAGCCATAGCTGTTTAATCTGAATAGGATCCATTTGTTTTCTGAGAGGAATGCAGGTCCATGCTCATGATCTCTTGTAGAGGGAAGGCTTAGAGGCTTAAAGGAATCTGTTGAAGACTTAATTCTGCTGAACAATGGCACTACAGACCACACTGCACAGTAAGTGCTGCAGTAGCACAAAATCATGAGACAAACAAAATGAAGAGGACAAGGTATTGCAACAGAATGCTTTGAAAGGACACTTGGGAAGACATTTCTTTGTTAAAATTAGAGATGCTCCTGTAACCAAACAGAAGTGTCCCCTAAATGAGAGAATAAAATGTATTGGTGGCTGATCATCCCTGGCATTTTATTAGCATGTAGATAGCTGACACAAATGTGTATTACAATCAGACTGCTATCAGATTTTGCCAGGTTTTTGTCTGTACAAATTTTTTCTCAGAGGAAAAAGTTGAAACTTTGCATGGAAAAGAGAAACTTGAACAAAAAAAATGTACTGAAACTTTACCCAAATTTACTTTGGAAACACTTAGGTGACCATACCTTGGTGTTTTTTACATACTTAGCTGCAAACACGAAAACATTGCTTACATGTTGTCACTGTTATTGTAACTTTTGTGGTCCAGGAATACAAGTGAGGCAGAATTGTGCACATTAAAATTAAATTGAAATTAAAACAGTGCTCCATAATTGGAAAACATGGAATAATTTTTAGTCTTAACCTTCTTCAGTAATTTTATGTAATATTCTGTAAGTAAAAGGAGAGGTTTCTGTTTTAGATGTGCAGATGGCTTTTATTTGTTCCAGGAGATTTTATAAGTATGGCAAGTAATGACTGAAAGTGCATTTTATACAGTATAAAGCATTAAGATGACTTTTTAAAAGAAATTAAGTTCTCCCTGGCTTCTGGATTTTTGAGAAGAATGAGATAAACTTTTGACTCCGGATGCCATAAAGTACCCATGGTATGACTACTTGAAGCCACAAAAATCTTACCTGCTACTATGGTGGAAACCAGCCTGTGAACATCCGACATTCAGTGACATACTTACACGATCTATTTTTGACCAGATATAATGTAAGCGTTGTGATAAAAGGGCAGGTTCTGCCAACAGGTTGGCAGATGAAGTGAAGTGCAAATGTTGAACGCCAGTGGTGCCACACAGCAGTCCTGCACAGTTTTCCTTTTAGAAGCAGTTCAGTAGAGCCATGACTTGAGACACAGGTACACCTCTGCCAGATCAGGCTTGCCTGCATGCAAATAGGATTGTTTTATTGATTGCTTTGATGCTTGCCTGAGTAATTTCTCAATAAAAATATTGCAACAAGTGTATTCCATTTCTTCTATTAGAAAGCACATGTAGCTTTAATTCTATTGATGGAGATCTCCATCAGGAAAGTCAATATCTGTCATGGAAGTGGCTTGGAACTAGTCACACATGTTACAGTAGTGTTATTTCTCTGCCTAGGAACACCATGCTGGCAACCCATTTTCAGCAGTAGTCCCATATCTATCTTCTCATGCATCTTGGATTTAGTGGTATTTCACTCTGTGTCCATGTAATAGAAGAAAAATCTTCTCTCTCATTGGCAGCAAGAACAAACTATTCTTCAGAACCTGGCTTTAAGGGCTTCCAGTGCTAAATTTTGTGTGTGAAAAAAAACACAAAACTTTGAGGTTTTAGAAGAAATCTTAAAACCCAGGATAGTTTTTTCCCCTTGTTTTTCCTCTTTTCCCTTCCTCTTTAATGAACAGATTGAGGCAAATCTTCCAACAGCCTCTGCAGTGTCTGTCTCTCTCTACAAGTAAACACCGCAGGTCATTTCTTTCAAGCTCAAGCATGTTGTTTTCCTGAGATTAAACCAGATTAATCTCTTCTTTAGACAGGTGACTTTCCACTCCTTGATGAAATCTGAACAGCATAAAAAAAATTGTTCTGGTCAAAATTACAGATCAGTTGGAAATTCACGACCAGTTGCACAGGATTTCCTCTGGAGGACCGACTGACTGACGGACTGAGGGCCATTTTATTTGTCAATTATGCTGTTTGCCTCCAGAGGATAATAGCCAAGGAAATTAATTAGTGAAAATAAGCTACAAAACCATCAAGACATTCAGGCAAAGCTTCACTCAAACTAAAATGTTCAGTTAAACAGAAACTTGGACTGGCAGCTCTCTGTTTTTACACTATTTGTTGATTCTACTGACAGCTTTAATCACTGGTGAGCTGACACTCTGGTGGTACAAATGAGTAAATAAAATGTCAGTTTTGCTTACGATGACATCGAACATAACTGTTCAACCTTGACAAGTCTATATTTTCAGACAAGATAATCACTTCTTTAGACTTTGCTGCAAGAATAACACAGCTAAAATCTGCACAGCTACCACATACACAACCTGTAAACAATAAAAGTCAGCTATTTGTATTTGTGATTTTTTGACAAAAACTAATGGTGTCATTTTTTTTTTTACCTAATCAAAAGGGCAGAACAGCCAATGTGCATCCAGCTTCAGATCACAGAGCAAAAGCACTACATCACCGAAACTGATGGGAGTCCTTCTATCAGCTCCTGTGGACTCAGCGTTGGTGCTACACGTGGTTCCAAGGGTTGCTGTGAAAAATCTTGTGTCAAAGAGGTTCTTTGTTTAAGGCACAACCTGAGTTGTCTGTCAAACGTGGGTCCTGATCCAGGAAAGCACTTAAGCACATGTGTAGCATTGTTGAAACCAACAGAACTACTGCTCACATGCTTAAAGTCACGCATGTGTTTAAGTGCTTTGCCGGCCTGAAGCCTTGCAGAAGTCCTTTATATCATGTTGATTTCAAAGCACATTTTGTTATTACATCACCGTGCTGTTCTTGGCAGGGAATGAATTAATAAATGAGACAAGGAGAGGTTCAGCAGGAGCTGCTGGGGGAGTGGGACACTGCATTCCTTTCAAAACAAGTTTGTGGCAATAAGTTTTCAGGAGCCATGAATCAGCCACGTAGGCAGATATAAATAATGTGAAGCAGCTGGGCCAGGTGACATACTGCTGCACTACATATATTGCAAGAACATATCAATACTGGGTACAGTGTGTTTTTAATCTTCCTGCAGACTTGGCATCTATCCACCCTCCCAGGCCAGCCGCATTCCGGTCGGTGTGAGAATGCACTCGCTCGTTCTCTCTGTGCGGGATTTTAATGCTATTTCACAAACTGGGATTGCATGGCAGGAAAACAGCACTGTGGTAAGCCACACTATTGGTATGCCAGTGCTCTGTAGATATATTAAAGCTAAACTGTCCCCATTGAGGACACAGAGGTAAGCATAGAGTTGGATAGAGAGACATGCTTGCTCTCAAATCTCATGAGCTGAGCTCTTCCAGAGGGATGCTCTGTTACATCTTGGCCTCTGTGCCTGAAACTGTGGTGCTGTTTGAGTGCTGGAATTAAGACTGAGCTGCTTTGAGTCCTGTTCAGATCATGCATTTTGGGAAACCCAGGAACCCGCCATCATGACATGGCCATGATACTTACCAGAGCCAACATCACACCCTTTGCTGGTTGGTTGTCTTGGCAGCCAGATCCATGCCTGTTGGGGAGATCTCAGAGCCCACACTGCAGAGAGCACTGTGCCACCATGTCAAGGCACCGTACTTGCACTGACACGTCACCCAAGATTGCAAGATGCAATGGGATCTGCAGGCAGTGTCTCCTCGGGTAACGATGGTGTCAAAACCCACACTGGTGTCTCCCCTCATCATAGACCTGGGAAGCCTACTTAGGAAGGGAGCAGCTAAATGGAAAAGAAAGAGCACTTTGGGGAATAGGGCAGGAAAAAGAGGGCAGGTGTAGAAGGGACAAGGAAGGAAGAAGAAGAGGAGGAAGAAGGTAGCAAACAACAGCTGTAGGAAAGAAATGCCCTAGAAACAGCTGAAGGTCCCTTCTGGGACCTCTCTCTGGGGAACTGCTTAAATGATGATGGGGATGAAGGTGCAGTTATGCTTAAATGTGATGGTGAAAGCATATGCTCTATGCTGCTAGAAGAGGGAGCCAGGGGGGAAATCTGGGAATAGAAATTTGGTACCACAAAGCATCTGGTCTGTTTTTATCTGGGAAAGGCATCAGTGCCCCTTATGCTTTGCTGGGATTGAGTTAATGCAATTTTTACTGATTACATGAATGGGCGGGAGCAATAGAAGTTAAGGAGCTTTCAAAGTTATCTTCACACACAATAAAATGTAGATATATAGTACAAGTCTAGTACTTTTTCCCTTGGAAAGTTTCTTTTAAGGAAGCCACTGTACTACAGATGCTGATAAGAAGCTGGAAAAAACAACATCTAGTACCATGGAGGCCAGTGGGAAGATGGGCCAAGCTCCCTGTCAGAGCCTCAGCTCTATATGCCTTTGCTGCTGAAATCTGCAAAAACTTGTAATGAAGGACAAGGGATTTATTTATCATTTCATCTGGGAATTCTAGCAGTTTAGGCCCATTTTCTTGCAATCTTTTGATTTGTTTGCTTATTATTTCTGATAGATTATTTTAATGCCATTCATGACCAGAATGCAACAGATCATGTAATTAAATGTAAACAAAGTAAAACCAACTACGGTTTTCTAGTCTGCAAAGGGGCCCGATTTAGGTTTTTTCCTTGAACTAGGACCCAATGTCTCCTTTGATGAAAGTTGCAGGAAAGCTCTCAGCAGCAGCTTAAACACACACTGCCAAACTCACAACAGAGGAGCACTCATACACTTTCAAGAGGATGTTTTGCATCCTGTTATTCCAGCAGCGTGCGGCATTGCGGATATCATGGAGGCTGAATTGATGCTTTTCATAGGAAACTTCATTTGGAGAATGTTTATAATCATCTTTTCTGGTACATACATTGCATGAGGCTGGGACCTGATACAAAATGAATACCTAATACAAAGCCCTCTGTCACCAATGGTAAACTTTCTGTGCTTTCTCTGGGATGTGGATCAATTTCTCTGTCTGCAATTGCTGATATAGGAGGAATGTTATTTTTGCTGTGGTACTTGCATTAAAATCAGAGTTATCATTTGACCAAGCTTGTTGCAATAACAAGCTTGTTGCTTACAAAAAACTTCTCTGAAGGATTCAAATCTGCTAAACCATCTGGGAAAGTGAAGATAATGCAAAATGTAATTTTAATATACGTAAATGTAAAGCAAAATGTAATTTTAATCTATGTCAGAAGTTAACCACTTTTTACAATCTTATTCTTATCTGCAATTCTTACCAATAATGTACTACAGCTTTTACATTTCTTCTTTTAGGACAGCTACTTTCAAATTATTCTCTTTTAAAAAGTCTTCAAGAGGGAGGCAAGAAGAATAAGAGCTTGTGATAATACACTGCAGGATATATGTTACATTCCCTATGCCTCCCACATTCAGCTCTGTGCATCATTCTAATGCAGCTGTAGCTGTGCTGGATAAGGAGTTACCTCTCCAGTCTGACCCCTGCAGCTCACTGCTGCCTTCCTGCAGAAACTTCAACAGACGGGTGTACCCAGCTTTTTCCCAACTCAGTGTATCTCATTTGAGCAATTTTGAGTTCCAGGTCCTAGCTAGTTGGGATTTTTATCTGGTGCAGCTTTGGGAACACTGTCCAAGTAGCAGCTGCCTCCTGCAAGTGATGATGACCTTGGTGCCATGTCATCATACTTTCCACCCCCATGAGCTCCTTGGCCATGGGTTGCCTTCATAGAGCATTATCCATCTTGGATCTTGAGCCTGTGGGGTCTCACCAGGCAAAGGTCAAAGATGCTGACAAAGTGCACCTTTCAAAAATCACTGAGATATCTAACCACTGCCACTAGAGAAGAGTTAGATTTGAAAAAATATCTTGTGATCCTTGCAGGGGTTTTAAAGCTCTGCATGAGTTGAGCCAAGTGGTTCTATTCAAGAAGGGTGCCTGGAACTGAGGATAGAGGAAGGAAGTGTGAATTTAGGTAGGAGATGTCAGTGCCTGGACAGGCTATGGGTAAAACTGACAGCACCTCACAGAAAGAATAAGTTGCTATACAGCAGTAGAAACTGGGAAGGGCAGAGGTCTTCTGGGAGGACCAGGGAAGGAAAATCCTGCAGCCTGTGAAATACAGAAGGGGAGGGAGCAGGAGAGCACTTGGTCACTATTTACCACTTCCCCGCACTGTTCTGCCCTCTGCTCCATTTGGCTGTGAGCAGTGATGGTGTTAATTGCTTTTCAAAGATGGCATTTCTTCTGTATGACACTATTTACTCTGGGTGTAGGAGGAGGTGACCCACTGATTATCCTGATGGACCAAAGGAGCAGAAAGTCAAGTTTCGAGCTATTGATGTGACTTCAAAAACATGCAAGGATTTTGCCTCTGGACATAATCAAGTCAACATGTTCAGTATTGGTGTATGCTTAAAAAGCAAAGTAAAAGCAGATGAAATGTATTTATAGGCTCATCAGCCAATGAATGGGTGAAACGGAAAAAGAAATTAATGGGAAAATGTCAGCCAGGATAGAGGAGAGAGTCACTGTGAAGTTCACATCCAGACCAGCAATTTGGAGTTAATTCCAAAAACCAGGGTATCTTGATTTACAGTGGAAAAAAAATTGACACTTTATCAACTCTGAGTTTAAATATGAACCAGTAAAAAAATAATCTAGTGTGAAGAAGAACCTTTTGCCAGATTGCCCCAGGCTAGGAAAGGCTAAGGGGCACTTAGGTCTGGCCACTTGCAAATGTGTGGCTTTGATTTGAAGCTCAAAATCTTAAATAAAACAGAGAATATAGAAAGCAATGTTACAACAACAAAGCCCAGTCTCTCTTACACTTCTCAGCTCCAGATAAAACTGGGTATAACCCTGAGAGTGGCGAAGAGGAAAGAAAAGTGGACCAGGAAAATACTGCTTCACTCTGTTTTTCCGCCCTGCTGAAATTGCTGCTTTTTGTACAGGCAAAAATATCATATTTAAAAGCTATTTTCAGGAACATGAAATACAGGGACAAGCAGAAAGAAACAGCAGCCTTGTTAATTGAAATGTGAAGGCAGGCTAGTAACACAGCATACAGTCACTGAACCATCCGTCTTTTAAAAATTATTTAGGGAGTTGAGAAGAAGACTTTACATTTTATAAAAATCTCATTGTCTGAGATAGTTCAGTATTTAAGAGAAAGGGATATGAGGAAAGCAGCATAATGAAACCCAGCCCAAGGAGGCCAGACTAGAACAAAGGGATTGCTGTTGATTTTGTGTCAAGCTTTGCCACAGTTTGACTGTGTAAGCTGGAGCAAGTCTTTACGACCATGCTGCCATCAAAGGTGTGATTGCAGCTCATATAATCATGCCCTCAAGCACTCTTTGCATCAGTTTAGCCATCTGTAACAGAGCCATGATACTTTTTTACCTCGTTTAAGGTCTGTGGAAATGACTGACGTAATCCAAGTTTGCAAAAGCTTTTGTGGTCTACTGATGAAAAGCATGGAAATGCAAGATGCCGTAATATTTCTGCTCATTGAACCTACCAATAGAGGCATGTGTCTTGCCGCTGGAGGAATCTTTTAATAAAACAAAATCCATTCCTCATCCACTTCCCTCTGGCTGCAAAACTGTTGCTGTGAATTGACGCAGGCTTAACAATATAAGCTGGAGCACAGAACTGAGCAACAATACTCATATATATGTTCTTGGCAGTGTCTTGATGCAGATCATGACCACGATCTGTTTAATGAATGTATGTTATTTAATGATCCATCCGGTGTTGATTTAGAAAAAACCAAATTGGAATATTTGTGCCCAAATTGCAACTGGGGGAAGATGACTCAAAACTAACTGTTCCCTTAGTTCTAGTAGATCCCAAGGCTAGAAACAGACCCTTGAAATGGCTTTAAATGAGCCCAAGTAGAGTTTACACACTGATGTTCATGATATAATTTTTGTTTCAGAAAAATAATAACTGCGAACACACACATAATAGAGGCTTAGTGCACAAAGCTTGTAATATATAATTCACAAGGAATATTTCTTTAAAAATGGAGAGCAGGAGTATCACTTATCATTCCCACATGGAACAAGTGGTGAAAAGGTTGTGGAAATAGTTTTTATTGTTATCATATGTTTTCCCTAAATGTTGTTATAGGAGTAAACCCTTTTTGGTATTACTTACAATATGCTATTGTTCGACATCCAACATTACACTTATGTTTGCATAGCTTGCCCTTGTAGCATCCTTCTTTGCCTTTGTTGATTAAGTCTGAGATAAATATACCATTGTTTCCATGGTATATAAAAACTACTCAGTCTCCTGTTGGGTGACTGAATATGAAAAGAATGGCAGGAGTGATCTTCGTAGAATAACACACTCAGACAGTTGCTCTTTGGACTAAGGGATCCAGATTCAATGCTCTGCTCTAGTTTCCTTCCTTTGCCCTAGGATGGTGCACCCACCTCCTGCAGAGTCTGGCAGGCTGTATGACTCTCACTGCTACCCAACTCCTTCAAGGAGGAATTTGCAGCCTGAAGCAGATTTGGGGATGAGTAAAACTTCCTGCAGTTAGTTTCATTTGACTTGTGTGGTCAAAATGAGTTACTGTGAGTCTTCTGTGAAAGGTGATCAAGGAGGTTCTGCTGAAAAATGTGTGAGTCTCTAGCAGAATGTATTTCAAGTTTTAGGAAAACACAACTTAGAGACGAAGGGAAGGAGGTAGTTTTGAACATTCAATTTTTTACAGTTTTTCAGGTGAACACTTGAAGTTTATAATAAGGAATTTTCATTCTTGTTTGCTATTTTTTTCTTGGAAAATCTAATTTCCTGATCATGTATTGCCACTTCCATATGAAAGGCATAGCAGATCAGTTTTATTCTATGGAAAGTAGCTGCAGTAAGCTAGCAGACATCCTCCATTATGTTCCAGCTGCCAAGAAACAGTTGTGTTCTACTGATGTTAATGAATATCAATGCCCCATCCCTGTAAGTGTTCAAGGCCAGGTTGAATGGGGCTCTAAGCAACCTGGTCTAGTGAAAACTGTTCCTGCCTATGGCAGGGGTGTTGGAACTAGGTGTTGTTAAGGTCACTTCCAACCCAAACCTTTCTGTGATTCTATGATATATCATACCTAGCCATATTTTTAAATATATTCACCTCTATCAAAAGTTAAGGAGTCTGGGACCACCTGACACAATTGCACTTCACTCTTCTCAAAGCGAAAACCAAAAATTAAAAAAAAGGTGCTTTTCTTATGCTTAATGAGATACTATGCACAAATACAAAGATACAGATGTTAAGATACATAGGTATGTAAAGGACTCAGTGTTTTAAAAGCTCAGTGAGTCCCCAAGGGCTTTGAAGAGGTTAGGACTCTCAAGATGCTGGCAGGATCACTGAAGGAGGTACACTGTAAGGGCTGTCACAGAATCACAGATTGACTGAGGTTGGAAAGGACCTCTGAACGACATCTTATCTAACACCCCTGCCCAAACAAGGCCACCTAGAACAGTTGAGACTCCACAACCTCTCCAGACAACCTGTGTCTATGCTCAGCCATCCTCAAAGTGAAAAAGCATTTTTTAATGTTCAGGAGGAACGTTCTGTGTTTCGGTTTCTGCCTATTACCTCTGGTCCTACCACTGGGCACCACTGAAAAGAGCTTGGCTCTATCTTCCTTGCACTCTCCCTTCAGGTTTATACACACTGATAAGATCCTGCCCTGAGTCTTCTCTTCTCCAGGTTGAACAGTTCCAGCTCTCAGCCTTTCCTTGCAGAAGAGAGGTTCGCTTCCTTTCGTCATCTACTTGGCCCTTTTTGAACTTTCTCCAGTATGTCCATGTCTCTCTTTTACTGGAAGCCCAGATCTTGACACAGTTCTTCAGGTGTGGCCTCATTGGTGCTGAGGGAAAGGATCACATGACTATACCTGCTGGCAAAGGAGAGCATTTATTACAAGGAGGCATTTATTACAACCATGTTTCTTTTGATATGGTTTATAATCTAGAGGATTTGCAGTGTTTTAGTGTTCTCAAAGGCATCCAATTTTCCACCTTGATCTCCTGATCACACCTAGAAAAAGAGCATGTTCTGGATCCACTGATGCTCGAACAAGTGTTCCATCACTGGCAAAACACATAGTTCTTAATCTAGAAAACTTAATCAAAGAGGTGGAAAAGGAGCTGAATTCCTAAAATTTTCTGAGGGAAGACCAGCCCATGAAAACAAGATGGGCAAATCAAAAAGTCCTTGATTGCTCAGGACCAGGTCAGGACATTTATTGGCGGAGCACAGCAGGGACTGCTCCAGCCTGGCAGCTTCCATGGTCTCCTGGGTACTGTGGCTTGGTGCAAGGCCCAGAAGACTTTTATAAATTAGGCCTGCTGAAAAGAGGTGATGCAATAAATATTTTTGCTGGTTATCTCATAGAAAGGCAGTGCAATCCAAAGGAGAGACTGACCTGCTGCATGGCCCTGCCAGGGTCTCTTTACCCCTCTAGACCTCTTTCTTCCTTCACACACCTCCATTGTCAAGTGCCTATACAAAATGCAGAGAGTTACCCCTGAGATTGTCTGTATTTACTACAACATAATGTTTCTTCATAGACCAGGTCTGGTAATACAAAATGTGTGAAATAGCAGGAAAAAAAATTCCCTGGAAACTACCCTGAGACTGCTGCTCTCCCCTTTTTAGGACCACAAAGTAACTTCATTTCAGGGGCAGCATACAGAAATCCACATCTCTGCAGGAGTTTGCCATTAGCTGTGAATGACATGGTACTCTCTGCTATGTGGGCTAGTGTCCACAAAACAAGGGCTGAAACCTGCCTGAGCCTGTAATCACATTACATGGTACCCTCTGAGCTGCACCACATATATTTTGTCAGAAAAGCATCCCCTTGCATGGAAGTGTATCAATTCAATAAATTGCATATCCCTTTAAAGGCAACTTGCTTTCAAATGACGGTGCATAATGTAAAAAATGTATGTTGCATAGCTTGCATAAAGTTTTAATGTCATTTTCAGTAATCATTTAAACAGAACTGTTTCATTTTAGGTAAACATTAACATTATGTTAAGCTGTATTCTACTTCTGTGTACTAACAAAGGTCACCAATGGAGTAATAAGTGTTTGAGGTTTGCAGGATTGCTTTGATGTAAATTCTATTTGCCACTGGTATTCTTCATTTACCACATATATCCCTGGAGAACAGCTTGCCTGCATAGCTCATAAATTTGCTATAAATCATGATGCTTCTATTACATCATTTCCAACCTATCCGAGCTAAATACACAATGTGATTTTTTTTTTCTCCCTATGTGAAATTTCCAGTTTGGTGGCATATCTGCTGCATAATAAATTCCAGACAGTCATTTTCATGGTATATCTAACGTCTGCATTTTGGACCCAATCTAGTTGATTATTGAAATCTGTGGGAGTTTACCAGCAGTTTCAGCAGGACTAGAATCGTGTCCTCTTTGTATCTAACTTGCCTTTGTTGCAGCAGCATGCTGGTTTGGAAGCGGTTTCTAATGAGAATGTATCTGGAACTGCAAACATCAAATGTGCTAATTGTCTGCTGAAATGCTGGATGTGGTGCCAGCAGTAAGTGTTGGGTTTCTATTTCAATGCTGTTTGTTTTCTCTTATGATTTAGTGCCACAAAATTAATCTGTTACACTTTGCAACAATGGCAAATGAGGAAAATATTGACTTACAATGAACAGTTCTGCAATCTGGCAAAATAAGGGCCAGATGCACCATATTTCTGTTTGGTTTCTATTATGCATATTTTCACTCCAAAATAGGAAAGGGGGAAAAATGACGTGATTTTACGTGTTAGTATTAGCAACGCAAGGTATTAAATCTTGCTGAAAGATAAGTCTGTTAGCGTAAGTCACCATTTGCAAGCTTTTTGAATACACATTAGTCTCCAGAAGTGCATATTCCATTTAAATCAGTGGAATTATCCATCTACATTCAGTTATTCAGTTGTGTGTCTGCAGTACTGGGACTTTGTTCGGTAGGAAGCAGAAAGGTGAGATAACACTGCTGTTTTATAATACTCAAAAGTACTCAGACTAAGAACAGCAAATGCATCGAAGTCATAGCAATCATGTGCTCTGCTTTTGACCGGGGGTATAATTTGGTGCTTACATGTGTGTCTACTTGTTTTCTGCTTATCTCTGTTAACAATATAATGATGAATAAAACTAGAACTGCCTGAATACTGAAACAGTGTTAACAGGACAATCTCTAAAAGTAAACAAATACAAATTGCATCTTTTGTCAAGATTTTTGTACAACTCATTAAGAATCAAAATGGGATTTTTCAAGGCTTAGTTGTTTTGGTGGTACAATGGTGGAAATATATTCACAATGCTGTTTATGAAAATGTGTTCTTAAAATATATTGAAAGATTAATTTTTCATTTGTTCATATCTGCTCATCTTGTTCAGTCCATTCATTGCAAAAGCAGCAGCACTCGCAGTCAAAAAGTGGGACAAGCTGCCTCAGGTAGTAAAACTAGGGGGGAAACTATGATGGAGGAATCAAAAGGGTGTAAAAGGCAAGGCTTTAAAAAAAATGTTGGTCTTGTAATATGGCCAGGAACGTGCAAGGCCTACAGACCTTTGGGATTTCAAGAGGAGGGCAGGTTTGCAGAGGGCTCTTGGAGATGACAGTTGGCAATACAGTCATGTGCAGAAGGCTGCCTACACCCCAGGTTTTTCCAGTGGACCTGGAGCAGAGAAACAACATGCCATGTGGAATGCTTGACTCACTGTGCTAAGCACCAAAAAGACCCAGGGAACCCCATGTAGTCCCTTCTCCACCCTAGTCAAACACCCTGTAGAAGAGTGATGTACCTGCAGAGCTGAAACAAGCATCAAAAAGACATACACAGCAATGGGTCAATTAGGTACGTTTTTGCCAGCAATTTCCCACATATAAACCAGTCAATTTAAAACACAAGCCATCTTTCAAGCAATTCTTTGAAATTATTTACTCTTTTATGGTTGCAGAGTAAGGCAACTTTCATGGAATCCCAATTAAATGGCATATGCTGCAAAGTGCCTATGAATGGGTTTTATGAGCTTACATTCTTACGTCACACACTGGTAGCAATTATGACTTCAGCAAATGCCTTGGGGACATAGAAGAGCACATAGAATTTTAATGAAGCTATAAACTGATAATATTTATTTTAAAAGTATCTTATCACACTGAGAGAGGAGGTGGGAAATGTCACAAATAATGAAAAGGTTTATTGTTGTGAAGTACTTTACAAGTGTTATAATATATTAAAAAATAGTTGTCTCCAGTAAAGGCATTGGCTGCATGGGGCAGTCCTACCAGCTCATCAGCAAGCACTGCAAGGACCCTGTGTATTGGGGCTAAGTGGCAAGATGACAATATTTGGGCTGATGGCTCATGGCACAGAGCATCTGCCCTTGGGCTGTTTGGTCCAAAGGGCTGATAGAGGAGTTTAGTGATTTATGCAGACTGGGACATAGCGGGCATGGTTGAGTGTATCATCCCTGTGTCTTTTTGGGATAAACTTTTATTAACTGTGATAATCCAGACCCTGATATACTTTCAGCCATGCTTGGTGGCAGACTGTAACCAGCCTTTAGTCCTTGGTGGGAGCCATTTTCTGCACATATTACCAAGTTAAGAAAACGATATGTGACTACTCCAGCTGGAAAAGTTTTAAAACCAACTCTGGTGTGGCTCAGTGTTCTCATTCTCTTCCCATCTCATAATATGCTCATCTCCTTTTTGTTTTAAAATCTTAATTTTATAGTACCAGAAACATGATTTATTTTTCCCATTAAAATTTAAAATGAAATTCCTTTACAACCGAGTAACTATCCCATGTATAACCTTCCTCTTCCCAAAAGTTTAAGATCCC
Organism: Platyrinchus mystaceus; assembly: GCA_035041135.1. Taxonomy (NCBI): domain Eukaryota; kingdom Metazoa; phylum Chordata; class Aves; order Passeriformes; family Tyrannidae; genus Platyrinchus; species Platyrinchus mystaceus. Next base: position 33,670,913 of record JAWWLV010000045.1, on the reverse strand, counting down.
ATGATGTTATGAAACTATTCCACAACTGATGTATTTATGATCAAGCATTTCTTGGTCATATTTGGTGTGTGTTTAGTTTTTTCAATATGTGTTCAGTCTACATATACTCAGCAATCAAACAGTTATTATATGTGAGGAGCAGTCATTTTATGAATAATTTTAGTGTTGCCTTTCCAACGGCATGAGAGAGTTAGATCACAGTTGTTTTAGTGTCTATCCCAGGTTCCTCTCAGCAGAAGATGCTGGGAAGGTGTGTGAGTCCTTTGGTGTATCGAGATTAGGATTTGCAAAGTGTCCAGAGCAGATGCCAAGTAATTAGTGAGTCATGGGAGGAAAACCAGAAATTATCTAGGAACCTGACTCCAGACCTACCCCATCCAGGTGAAGGTCATAACTTCGGTACCAGAGCCATGTTTAGACATATCTATTTAGACCCATACATGTCACCTGAGCGCTGCTGAAGTGGCAGATCCCATATGCTGCAATCTTGCTGATGTCCCTGTTGGTGTGGATTCAAGCCCCCCCAGCATGATCCACTGCTGCAGATCCACAGGGACGTACCAGGGCAGCCACAGGATCAAGGTGTATGCTCTGCAGCCAGTAAGGGGAAAAGTGAAGATTTTTCTCCTGCCCTGAAAGATGGAGTGCCACTGAACTCGCCATTCGTCTGCAGCAGAGGGCCTACAATTCTCACTCAGGAGGGTGCCTGCTCTGGAAAATGCAAAGATCAATGCCTTCACCTGCAATGTGGACTCCTAAATCATCTGGGGGAGGCATCCAAAAGCTTTACCCTAACCCACCTCATGTGAAATACTGTATGTGTTTCCTGAAATAATGTCTTATGGGAAATACACATCAGAAAACACTGTTCCTGTGCTTGTACCACTGCCCCCTTTGGACATTGCTGCTGTCACAAGCACTCATGCTGCCTTCATGCATTGGTCCAGCAGTGTGGATTCCCCACCAGTTGTTCCCTCCATGCACATGAAGAATCAGTGACTCCACTAACATGTTTCTGCTCCCATCACCTGGATGGTTGCAACAAACACATCCACTCCATCCTTACAGAGCAAGAGTGGGGTGGCTGTGTTTCGGAGATGGGCAGCAGGTGGTCCTCTCCTGGGTTTGTTAGTACAGAAGCCGGGAGAAGCGCAGGAAAAAACTGCATACCAGCACCCTTTCTTATAGCACTTCCCAACCTCTACTGCTCCCCTCCATGAAAAAAGGCTCCCCCAATCACCCCGTATTTGGAGCTGGACCAGTGCTCAGAACCAACTGGTATAATACCCTTTTCCTTTGTGGGGAAAGAGGGAATCATGGCTCCAGTGAACTTATAGGAAAAACTCAGAGACTTTTGCTTTAGTCTAGCAGCACTCAGTAGATGGGTTTCACTGGTGGTATGAAGACCACCTCCTTTCCAAATGCTCTGTGATATGACTGCTAAAGTATTACAAAACCAGCATTTATTATGAAACTGAAATGTTAATATTTATACACTCTGTCTATTGGGATGGAGTAATTAATCTTTCATTAAAACACTTTTCTAAATTGCCCCAAGTAGGTTTACCACCTAAAACATGCTGTTCTTCCTTTTCCTCTAACTTCTTTTTCTTTTAAGTGTGTGGCTCTGATCTTTTTTTTTTTTTTTTTTGACCTGTGCTTCATGGAAAAAATGCTCATAAACTTTCAAAGAAAGGCTCTCTTGGCTTAAAACTTTATTCAGTAAATATGGTGGATCTGAAGCAAAATCATTTTAGGAGCACTTAGGAAGAGAAGTCTACTTGTTGAGTACCAGAATGAAAAGGTTCACTTCCCCAAAAAAGACGCTTTCCAATATAGCAAAGTCTATTCTGATTTTGGTTACAGAATGTACCACAGTCAAAGCTTGGCCTTTTGAAGTATGAATGGGATTTAATGTACTTCAATTCTTATAAAGCTTTCAGGAATGCTGCAGCAAGTCTACTCAAGCCTTTATGAATGCTTCCCTAGTTCAGACAGGCACAAAAAATGTGGCTACAAAGACGTCCCTAGCTGCCATAACTCCAGGGTAGGAACCAACCACGGAACAGGAGGGTGAGAGTTAACAAATAGCTGTAATCCAAGATTACTGCAGTTTTATGACATGTCTCCGCAAATTACAGATGGATGTGGAACTAATGGTTTTATTCAGTGCCGATTCGTGCTCTGCTCTCAGCCTTCCCCACTTAGGGCTTTGGCTGCTCACATTGACTAGAGAAACTAGTGAGGATTTCGTTTGATTGCAGTACTTAATGTAGGTGTTAAACTGATGCTCTTGGCCCAGGGACAAGCACCTATTCTGGGAAATGCACTGTCAAAAGGGTGCTCAAGAAAGAAAGGAAACAACCTTTAAAAGAAATGTTTCTGTTTCCCATGCAACGGCTCTACAGGATGAAATAGAAAATAATCTCTCCCATGTAATGGCACTACAGAGTGAAAGAGAGAAGAGCTGTGGTTTTGGAGTTCCCTGCAGTTCAGTAATCTTCCTCTGAAAATTAATAGAAACATTTGTGTCTCTGGCTGAAGGCTGCAGTCTTATTCACAGGCATTGGAGAATACATCTCTCTCTATGATACTCAGCAGGTTAGCATGACACCAGGTTTGGGGTGGTCTGAAAATGTGTCTGTGAAATTTTACAGGGTGTCAATGCTGATGACTTTGAGTATATGCACAGTTTTGTGTGTCCAAGGAGGTTGTCCAGCGGAAGCTACCTGACTATACAAGAAGAATGGAGATAAATCATATTGTTCAAATTACCATGGTATTACTCTGCTCTCCATTGCTGGTAAAATCCTTGCAAGAATTCTTCTGAACAGATTAATACCTGCTATAGCAGAAGAACTTCTACCTGAAAGCCAATGTGGTTTCGGAGCCAATAAGGGTACCACAGACATGGTATTTGTGCTCAGACAACTGCAAGAGAAGTGTAGGGAACAGAACAAAGGTCTCTATGTAACCTTTGTTGATCTCACTAAAGCTTTCAATACTGTGAACAGAAAAGGTCTGTGCAAGATTTTGGAACGTTTAGGATGTCCCCCCAAGTTCCTTAAAATGATCATCTCGCTTCATGAGGACCAGCGCGGCCAAGTCAGATATGGCAATGCACTTTCTGAGTCCTTTCCAATATCCAGTGGTGTGAAGCAAGGCTGTGTTCTCGCACCAACTCTATTCACAATCTTCTTCAGTATGATGCTCCAAAGGGCCACGGCAGGCCTTGATGAAGAAAACGGTATCTACATCCGATACCGTACTATTCAACCTAAGGCAACTGAAGGCCCACACCAAGACCTTAAATCATCTTGTCTGTGAGCTGCTTTATGCTGGCGACGCTGCCCTTGTTGCCCACACAGAAGCAGCTCTGCAGCGTTTAACATCCTGTTTCACAAAGGCTGCTGAGCTTTTTGGGCTGGAAGTCAGCTTGAAGAAGACAAAAGTTTTCTATCAGCCTGCACCTCAAGAAATCTTCCATCATCCTCATATCACCATTGGCGAATCAGAGCTCAAATTAGTCCAGCAGTGTAATTACTTGGGAAGCATCATCTCCTCGGACGGTAAGATTGATGAAGAAATAGATAACAGGTTAGCAAAGGCATACAGAGCCTTT